>CM060905.1:850109209-851309209 GCA_030737815.1 Allium fistulosum
AGGAGAGCATGAAATAAAAATAGCATGAAAAGAGAGCATAAAATAAAAATTGCATGAAAGTAAAAACAAGGCTAAGAAGCCATGAAAGAAATTTTTATTTCACTTTGATTTGTGGCTACAATATTGCATAAAAAGAACGTGATTACATGAAATATAAGGGGTATTTATACATGCTTAAAACCCTAATTCATATTTTAGGGTCTACCTAAAATACCATTGAGAAAGTGTAACCTCCAAGTAATCATTAGGGAAATAATTAATCCCCACTAACATGCCTTTAAGCCTCCATTAACATGTGCATGTGCTTTTAATTATGGACCATATGTTAGTGGGTATGTGGGCTCCCCCATGTTGCATGAATTCTTTTATTTTCCTTTCTTCATTTGCCTTCAACATGTGTGCATTCATTCATCCATGAAACCTCCTCATATTTGCACTTCATTTCCAAAAAAAAAAATGTGCAAATAAATTTTCTCAAATTAAATCATACACAAAATTACCATTTTACCCCCAAATGAAGATGAATAAATGATGATTTGAAAACAATTTAAATTTTGGTTTAAACATGTAAAATACCCTAATACGCTCATTTATTTAAATAAAAGTAGATTAAATATGGAAGTAAAAATATGCACTTTTACGTGCACATTACGCACATTGCCTCCAAAAAAACTTAAATATTATAAGGATAAGTTCATTTCTGAGTTATTTAAAAAATCAATCTTGTATGAACTGGAAGAAAATTTGTAATCATATAATTATATTGATCTATGGCTTTCTGTATTAGTTTTTTACTTAGTTTTTATTTTATTACGTTATTACAGAGTAAATATCTCTCAAGCAGCCCTGTTACTAGGGATTACTTAGGAAAATATGTCAAGTTAAGGAGAGATTACTTAGAAAATTCCTTGCTCTTGAAATCCCCAAGATTGTCCAGATATTGCTTTCTTAGGGATCTACAAAAGCTTTACATGCGACATCCCCGACTTTACTTTAATTTGCTAGGATAGGAAAAGGAAAAGCTTCTTAAGGAATTAGGACATATCATACGAAATTAATTTTTGGTCGTGATAGTCCTCCAGTTGGAGAATGGGATTATAGCAGATGCCCTCCAGTTGTTACCCCAGAAGGACTTAATGCCACTTTTGAATCAACACTTACTCTTTCGGTTAACTCTTTATACAAAGTTAAAAATGCCATTTCTTGACTTTAAGTGTGATAATACAAAGAGTGAACTTAATTATAGCAATGATGTTGTACCCTCTATCTTATTTCTTCTTGAGCTGTAACCCATTCTATTGTAATAAAAGAAAATTGTACTTTGGGTACTGATTTATTTTTGTTTGAATAGGAAACACAGTTAGCGATTACGTCACTCCCGTCAGATTCTTTATCTTGTTTCATTAATCTTAGAGACAGAGTGATTGTGAATCTTGAAAAGAGGAGCTTATCTAAAGATCTTTAGTTTACCAGACTCCACGGAAATACTCAAGAGCTGGAATGTCATAGGAAATTTTTGCTTTGGAAGGAGATCATCAGAGGCCTTAATAATTAAATTACCAGTCTCGAAGTGGGCATTAAGAAGAAAGATGAGATGGTTTCTCAATTGAAATGTCAAATTAAATCAAATCCTTCGACCGACTTCGATCATGAGATGTCCAAGCTTTTCCAACAGGTAAGTGATTTGGAAATAATACTAAAGGATAGTCAAGCACAATGTAAATCTTTGGAATTTATCATGGGAGATGATATTTCAAATATAAATTTACCAGTTTCTCCAATCGCCCCATCCATTGGGAAATCGACAAGGTCTTCTTCCTTAGCTATTCAAAAATTCCCCACTACAACAAAACCTCCTCGGGGTTTAGATGAAAAAGTGGTGCGTGAATGGTGTAGAAAAGTTAAGTTTAAAATGATGAAATATTTTGACAATCAACAGAAAGAAAGATAAAATGTATCAATGAGTACTGTTAGCCATAAAACCTACTTAAGAGCAGAAGTATGAGAGAAGGTTAATAAGATCGAGGATTCGATGAAGAAAC
Source organism: Allium fistulosum (assembly GCA_030737815.1). Classification (NCBI taxonomy): domain Eukaryota; kingdom Viridiplantae; phylum Streptophyta; class Magnoliopsida; order Asparagales; family Amaryllidaceae; genus Allium; species Allium fistulosum. The sequence goes on from CM060905.1 coordinate 850,111,252, forward strand.
AGGCCAAAACGTCATAAAGGACATAAAAAGGGTGTTTTGTAGGCATTGAGCAGGTATCGAAGGAGTCGAAGGCATACACATACAGTGCAAAGGCCTTCGACCCAGATGGAAACAGATAGACCCTTCCGCCACTACCAACCTTTCGACACAGATAAACAAGCAAGAATGACTTTGGAACCCCTTTCGAAAGTAATCGATGGTGCTCTCCTAACTACGTCCAAACCTTTCGAAGTCAAAGGTTTCGCCCTTATCACGGCCTTTACGAAAGCATATACAAGCCTTTCGAACCGTTCGAAGTCCATAATATTAAAAGAAGATTCCACAGCAGCTCATAGAAAGTTGAAGAGGCATTCAGGACACTTTTTGACAGTGTCGAAGGGTGCTGTGAAGAAAGCAGTACTCCAAAATCAACAAAGGCGAATGCATGATAAAGGCCCTTTCGACTCTGTCGAAAGGTCTAAAAAGGATAAAGGAACTTCTAGAGAAAGAAAAGAAGAGCAAAGGACACCTTTCGACAGCATCAAAAGGAAGCATGGCCTTCAACTATGTCGAAAGGCATAAAACATCATATAAAAAAGGGTCCTTTCGACCCTGTCGAAAGCAAGGGCGCAAAAGAGGGGCCGCCTGCATCTATGAATAAGACCTAAGGGGTCCAGTTTTGGGGACCGAATTCTAGAATCCTGAATTCATTTTCTTTACTCTACTTTCTTAGTGACAATTGTATTTGGAAGAAACCCTAAATCAAATTAGGAAAAGGCTCAATATCTTGTAACTCATTTTGGATTATGAAAAAATGGGAGATGACTTGTTCATTAAGGATATTAGCGACGAGGAAGATCATTTAGATCATTAGCCAGACTAATGATCAATTGCACATGGTTCTAACCTTTTCTCATGATCTCCTTTTGTCTATGCTGTGTATAAGATCAACTTGGGCATTTCCAGTCGAAACACATCATCATCAGAACATACATGATGATGGGGCGTCGACCATGTTGAGTGCATGAGTCTTGGGAATACCTAGATTGATCTTACACCAGGAAACAAAGTGAATTGTAGACAATAATAAGCTAGGACTGCTTCGAAAGGAAAAACCCCTCTCGACCTGATCGAAAGGAGGTTTTTCTAAAGGAATCTTAGTTTATATTTGGCTAATAGTCGTACATAGTGGAACTCATTCGAAGAGGATCAAACCTTTGAGACCCCAATAACCCTTTCGAAGGGGTTCCATGGTAAGAATAACAAAATCATGGGGTCGAAAGCAACCGAGACTACTGGTGAAGTAAGCATCCCCTTTCAACATAATCGAAAGGTCTTGGATGTTACCTTTCAACATGATCGAAAGGGGTGGAACACAAAGATGACAGGCTACTTTCGACTCACTAGGAGGACGAGACTCAATAAAAGGACAATCTCAAAAACTATGCCCCAAAGTTAACACCTTGAGGCCTTTCGACTGTACCAACCTGGTCGAAGTGTTAGGAAAGCCACATTCCCTCATTCGACTAAGCCAATCTGGTCGAAAGGTTGGGAAACCTTATTAATCCTTTCGATTAAGCCAATCTGGTCGAAAGATAAAGCTGTCACCTCAAATCATTTTGACTGTATCACTCTAACCGAAAGGCATGTTTGCGAAGGAGAGAATCCTCTCAACAACTTAGTCATTTTCAAATTAAATTATCTTATGAATAGCATTGGGAATGTTGACAAGATTTCTTATTAACATTTTTGGCGTTAGAAGGAGGGCCTGAACCTCCGACCTTGTGGTTATATACAGACTAATCGCGGTCCATTTCTCTTGCATAGGAAAAATGAGGTCAAAGCGTTTGAGTGGAATTGTGGAGGAAGCAATACACACTACCACCTTTGAAGAAAATATAGCTCCATCATTTAACCTGGATGGAGTCATTCCAGGGAAGACTTCATCGCCGGCACGACAAGATGAAAACATAGAAAAAATCAAACGCTTGGAACAACAGCTGCAAGAAATCCATAAGTTGCTGAAGATGGCCTTATCTCAAAAGTCTTCAAAGACCCCGAAACAGACTCAAGAAGAAGAAGTGGTCTCTCCTAGGAGGAATCTAAAGACTAATTCCAAAGGATGCAAAGGCAAAGTGGACTTGACCTCCTCGATAAAAGGGAACTTCCCCAAACAAGAGCTAATCATCAGGGAAGAGTTGTCGATAATTCATTGGAACAGTTTGGTAGTTCAACGTCTAAAGTGTACCACCCAAGTCAGAAGAATTATGGTAATGTTGAAGTTTTTCTGAAAGATGCTGCTAAGAAGGTTATCAAAGATGTGATGAATTCCAAGGGAAAATCTACTATGGACGAAAACGTTAACTGCAATGAGAGGGTGCCACCTTTCACCGACGAGTTCATGGCCACAGTAATACCTCCATATGTCAAAATCCCGTCCATGAAATATCATGGGGATACGAACCCCGATGATCATCTTATAGCTTTTAACAACCAGATGGACTTGTATAACGCTTCTGGGGCAGTCAGATGTCGACTGTTCCCCGTTACTCTCCAAGGAGCGACAACCAAATGGTATAGGCAATACAGATAAAAGATCATCTACTCCTAGAAACAATTTTCTTACAAGTTCTCAGCCCAATTCTGCATCTGTAAGGATCCTACTATTGACTATATAGTCTTGGCAAATATAAAGCAAAGGCAGGGAGAGTCTTTGGGGGACTACTTGAGAAGGTTCAACGTTGAAGCTTTAAAGGCCAAGGATATGAATGATCGTGATAAGCTCATAGTTGTCCATTCTGGAAGCAACACTTTGTCAATGGCTGCAAAGATCTACAGGACTTCCACTTTCAAGCGGATAAGTTCATATGTATGGATGGGCTTTATTACGTCAAGAAGAAAATAGTTCCCAGGAAGGAAGGGGGAAGGTTTGGCCTGGACCGTGGCCACAAATGGACCAGATGGGAAGAACCAGTTGCTAACACAGTTGCTTTAAACAAGCCACTATCTTACATATATGCTATAGCTAAGGAAAGAATCAACTTTCGAACCTCCTTCAAAGCCAAGAATAATCTAGAGTAGAAAAAAGGAGGGGATTACTACGTTTACCACAAAGCTAATGGCCATAAAACTGATGAGTGCAAAGTCCTAACCGGAATAATCCAAAAGCTGATCCGGGAAGGCCATCTAAAAGAATTTTTTCAAGACCAGCATAAAGCCCAGCGAACAGAAAATGCTCCGCAGAAGCGCCCAGGCAACGCTGTGAATGTGCTAGAAGATGAGGATCCTCTAAGCTTAAGCCCACCAATCAACATGATTAATGTGATCCATGGCGGACCACATCCAACAGGCAGTAGTAAAGGGGCCCGAAGCAGATATATCAGAGAGGCTAAAGAAGGGATCTATTCTATTCAAGAAGAACCTCCAATTAAAAACCCGCGCCTTAATATCCAAATGCCTAATCTGGTAGTCGCTCTGCAAGAGCTACGCAAAGGGGTCCATCATCCTCATAATGACCTCTTCATGACTACTACACAGATTGGGCTATCTATTGTCTCTAAGATTCTGGTCGACACAGGTAGCGCGGTTAATGTAATCTTCAAACATGCTTTTGATCAGATGAACATTCCTGAGCACAAATTAGAGACGAGCATAGATCCCATATTTGGGTTCAATAACAAACGGTCAACTCCAATGGGGCAAATAAAGCTACCCGTATAGATGGGAGTGCCACCAACTTGCCGAACATTTGAAACTATTTTTGTGATAATCGACCAACGTTTCTACTACAACGCCTTCTTTGGCAGACCAACCTTGGATGAGATCGATGCTTTTATCTCCCCAAAGTACCTCATGGTAATATTACTGATAAAGCGAGGCTGGGGAACTGTATGGGGGGAACAATTTAGCTCCCGAGAAATGTACTTTGCTACACTTGACCAATACAAAAGGGAGTATTCTACTTACTTTGATTCTTCTACTGTTTTACAGCCTTCGGATGATGGATTTTCATATCCAACATTCGAAGCAAAGATTGACATTAAAAGGTCTAACAAACATATATATCAAAGCAACATCCCTGCAGGAAGCAAGAGAAAGAGAATTGACGCTAATTCGATAGAGGAAGATCCTATAGTCACAAAGTTCGACTGCCGAGGTGAAATAGAGAGGATAAAACCCATAGAAGACCTCGAGGAAGCCCACATAGATTCAGAGGATGCTTCTAAAATAGTTAAAGTGGGAAAAATTTTTGATAGTGAGTTAAAGAAAGACTTGATACAGTTTCTTAGATTTAACAAGGATGTGTTTGCTTGGTCACATTTTGATACGGTGGGAATCGATCCGACTGTCATGTGCCATGCTCTTAATATCAATCTGGAAGCAACCCCTATAAAGCAGAGTAAGAGACAATTGGATAAAGTCCGATCAGATGCTCTAAAGAAGGAGGTTGATAGACTCCTTAAGAATGGATTAATCCAAGAGGTATATTATCCTAAATGGTTATCCAACCCAGTTTAGGTAAAGAAGCCAAACGGAAAATGGAGAACATGCATTGATTACACAGACCGAAACAAAGCATGCTCAAAGGATTGCTTCCCGCTACCATGGATAGATCAGTAGGTGGATGCAATAAGTGGACACAGATTGTTATCCCTCATGAGTGCTTATTCAGGGTACAACCAGATACCGATGTTCAAGCAGGATGAGGATCATACCGGCTTTATAACTTAATAGGGAATTTATTGCTACAGGGCAATGCCATTTGGGCTAAAGAATGTATGGTCCACTTATCAAAGAGTGGTTAATCGAATGTTCAAGGACCAAATTGGCAGAAACATGGAAGTATATGTTAATGATATGCTGGTAAAGTCTAGCGAGCCTGAAAACCATCTTAAGAATCTAGAGGAAATGTTCAGAATATTGCAGAAGTATCAGATGAAGTTGAACCTGCAAAAGTTTTCTTTTGGGGTCTACTCTGGAAAGTTCTTGGGCTACCTAGTAAGTGCTCAAGGAATCGAAGCGAGTCCTGACCAAATTCAAGCCATAAAGGACATGGCCGAACCTAAAACCAACAAGGAAGTAATGAGCTTAAACGGAAGGGTAGCTGCCCTTAGTAGGTTTATCTCAAAAAGCAATTGACAAGTGTATACCATTCTTCGATGTGATTAAGAAAAAGAAGAACTTCGAATGGGGAAAGGATTGCAGGAAAGCCTTCTTGGAATTAAAAAGCCATTTGGAAAAACCACCGATACTCTCAAGTCCCGAGAGCGAGGAAATATTGTACCTATACATGGCAGTATCAGAACATGTAGTCAAATCGGTACTCATTAGGGAAGAAAATGGAACACAGCTCCCGGTATACTACGTAAGTAGGCGATTAAAGGATGCAGAGGTGCGCTACCCAGTTATAGAAAAATTAGCCTATTGCTTGATTCTCACAGCTCGAAAGCTCAGAGCATACTTTCAGGCACACTCGATCAGGGTATTGACCAACTTTCCTCTTAAGCAAGTTTTTAGTAAGCCAGAAACTTCGGGAAGAATGGTGAAATGGGGTATTGAGCTAAGTCAATATGACATAGAATTTCAATCACGAGCTGCAATCAAAGGGCAGGAAATGGCAGACTCTGTCAACGAGTGCACTAACTTTATTGAGGGACAATTGGAAAAAGAAAAAGATCAGAAGCCTATGTGGCAATTATTTGTGGATGGAGCATCAAATGAACAAAGGGTTGGAGCAGGATATATAATCATAACCCCAGATGGACATCGCTTGCATTATGCCATTAAACAGGGATTCCCTTCAACTAATAATGTGGCAGAGTATGAGTTAATGGTAGCAGGATTAACCTTGGCGCTAGAACTGAAAATCCCACGAATACATATCTTTAGTGACTCTTGACCGATGATGAATTAAGTAAAGCAAATATACCAAACAAAGGATCCCAAGTTATCTTTATATGTGAAGAAGATATTATAATGCTTGCATTGTTTGAGGATTTTTTAGTAAATCAAGTTCCAAGGGCAGAAAATGCGCAGGAAGATTCTTTGGCAAAATTAGCCAGCTCAAGGGGAGCCCTAGAAACACGAATTGTCCCAGTCGAATATCAAGAAAAGCCAAGCATTGAAGATGAAGCATCCAAATAGGGGAAAGAATTGCTAGTTATGACAAGATCTCAAGCCAAGTCTCAAGTTGGAGAGGAAAAAGAAAATGATAAAGAATTAACAGATGGAAAAGTGGACCAATCAAGGTCAAGTAGCACATATGATGATACCTGGATGTTACCTGTTATTGAGTACCTAGTTAAAGGAACACTCCCATCCAATAAAGGAGAAGCAAGAAAAATCAAGAGGCAAGCCCCTACCTTCACATTGATGGATGGAATCCTCTATAAAAAGGGATATGCTCTTCCCTACCTAAGGTGTGTGAGCATGAATGATGGAATAAGATTAATGACTGAGGCACATGAAGGATTATGTGGAGACCATTCAAATGGGACAAAACTGGCAGAGAAAATAATAAGGCAAGGATTCTACTGGCCACATATGGTAAGCCAAGCTATAGAATATGTGAGAGGATGCGAAAAGTGCCAAAGGTTTTCAAAGATACCCAGATTGCCCCCAAGTCAGTTAACTCCATTTACAAGTTCATGGCCTTTTGATGTATGGGGAAAAGACCTAATTGGCCCGCTACCAATCTTAAAGGGAGGGGCAAAGTATGCCGTAGTGGCCATTGAATATTTTATTAAATGGGTTGAAGCTGAACCACTTTCGAAAATCACTCCCGGGAAAGTATTGAGATTTGTTATCAAGAACATCATCACTAGGTTCGGAATTCCCTAGAAAATAATTTCTGACAATGGAACTCAATTTAAAAGTGAAGAATTCTCCCATTTGTGCCATAAGTATGGGATCATTAAAAGTTTTTCATCTGTCGCACATCCAAAAGCTAATAGAGCAGTTGAGGTACAATTAAGACCATAAAGACAATTTTGAAAAAATGATTAAATAAGGCGAAAGAAAATTGGGTAGAGGAGCTGCCACTAGTGCTATGGGCCTACCGAACGTCTACTAAGACAGCAATAGGACATACCGCTTACTCTTTAACATGCGGGTGTGAGGCGATGCTGTTGATTCATGAGTTTTGATTCATGACACAAGCTTCAGAGATCATACGACGAATTACAAAGAGAATACTATACGAAAGCAACAAAAGGAGAGTAACCGTATATTGTGAACTACAAAGGAGATAAGACTACAATCCAGAGATTAGTATGAATATTTGAATGTATTGAGTCTTAGAATATTGTTAAAATCATTCCTCAAGTAGTCACACACACAAATTGATTTATATTGATTTATACATAAATAAGTGTACACTGTGCAATTGACAGCAGGTCGGCTGACCGACCAGAAACCTCGGTCGACCGACTCTGTGTAAAGTGCACAGATATACACTGTTCTGTATACGGTTTTGAAACTCAGCTGACCGGCCAGTTTCTTCGGTCAACCGACCTGAACATAACGGCTAGTTTTCTGAAGAGTTGCGATCATTCATGAAGAGGAATGTCCTTCAATCCAAGAGATACGGACACAACTTTTGATTGAAACTCTTCATGAAAGATTGTAACTATTCTACAACTATATAAACATGTTCAATTCACTTCTACAACAAACGAATTCTTGTTTTAATTCTGAAATCTATTCTCTATTATTCTTTGAAAATAAAAGGCATTCATTCTTATTCAATATCACTAGAATCCTTGAATTAATTCATATACTTCAATTCTACGTGATTATCTTCCTTCTAAATCTTCACACTCATATATACTCTTGAGGATTTGATTATAGGAAAGTTGTACTACCAAAAGACAATCAGTGTTATTCAGAACACATTCGTCAACAAGTTTTTTGTATTAAGTTGAAGTCCTCTTCGGCTGTTGAGGCGGAAAAAATTCCTGTTCGGCTGCTCAGGTGTCGTATACCTATTCCTCTGGGTTAAGTGAGGGGTTTAGTTTAAATCCAGAGGGTATTCTGGGACTGGACGTAGAATGGGAAGTTCGAACCAGTATAAAAATTCCTGGTGTGCTTACTTTAATTTTTATTTTACTGCTATTATCAGTTTCCGCATTTATATACCATATTACACGATCCTTAGTACTGCACGTACACTTTCATTTGGTATCAGAGCAAGGTTATCCTATAACCGTCACAAAGTTATTTGATATCTATTTCTAGTAATATGGAAACAACACATACTAACGATTTTGACACTAACACTAATACTAGTTTCACAGAGGGCCAATCAACTTCATGACCTCCACTTTTTAATGGTATAAATTATAATTATTGGTCGACTAGAATGAGAATCTATATGCAATCTAGTGGATTTGATATCTGGAATGTTATACAAAGTGAGTACACAACTCCTACTAGAGAATACTCAACTTGGAGTAACACACAAAAACTAGATGCTACATCAAATGCAAAGGATATGAATATTTTATTTTGTGCATTAGATAGAAATGAATTCAATAGAGTTAGCATGTGCACTTCTGGTTATGAAATTTGGAGAACACTTAAGATAACACATGAAGGAACGAACAAAGTTAAATTAAGCAAAATCTCTATGTTGAAAAATCAATTTGAAAATTTCAAAATGAGGCCAAACGAATCTATAAATGACATGTACTCTAGATTCTAGGATATTTATCACGCTTTACTATCACTAGAACAAAAGTTTACGGATTTTGATGTTGTTACAAAAATCTTAAATTCTTTAACGGACGAATGGGAAAGAAAAGTCCTAGCCATTGAAGAAGCAAGTGATTTGTCAACATTAAAACCAGAAGAATTAATAGGTAATTTAATGTCCTACGAAGTAAATTTGCAGGCAAAAAGAAATGGAGCACTAGAAAAGAAAAATGTGGCATTCCAAGCAGAAAAAGATGATTCCGACTCAGATAATGAAGATATGGCAATGATCGCTAAAAATTTCAAAAAGTTTTTGAAATTCAACAGAAACAAATTCAAGGGAAACAAAAATAATTTCAACAACAATTCCAATAACAGCAAACCATCATCTTCAGCAATGGAATGTTATGAATGTCATAAGAAAGGACACATGAAGAAGGATTGTCCAGAGCGTAAAAAGAATAATTTCAAGAAGGACAAAACCAAACGAAAAGCATTTTCAGTCACTTGGGATGACACTGACTCATCATCTTCATCAGAGAGTGAAAGTGATAATGAACAAGCAAATGTATGCTTCATGGCTTCGTCAGACGATGTAAGTGATCTTACTTTTGAAGATTTAATTGAAATTAATTCTGAATTAGTAGATTTAGCAAAGCAACTTAAAAAGAAAAATAAGGAGTTACAAAGAAAGTTAGATAGGACAGTCTTAGAAGTAGATATGCTGAAAGATGAGAAGAAAATATTAGAAGAAGAACTTGAAATTTCTCAACAATCGAATTCTAACTTATCTTCTCAAATTTCGTCAATATCTGAAGAACTAGAAATTCAAAAAAATAAAAATGATGTTTTACTTTTCGAAAATAATAGTTTAAACTCAAAGATTAAGGATTTAGAGTTAGAAAAATCTAGTCTTAAAATAAAATTTGATGATATTTCTAAAAATGTATCTAATTTCAATAAAGGAAGAGAGAATCTTTCTAGAATACTTGAAAATTCTCAATTCTCTAACAATAAATCTGGACTAGGATTTAAAAAACAAAATAATTTTGCTAAAAGTAGGATTAATAATAATATTAAGAAGGATATTAAGAAAACAGTTTACCCAAACACTAAAACCATCAAGATATGGATTCCAAAAATAAATAATATTTTGATAAGGAATAAACATATCAAAATGTTTATGGAAACTGTTCATAATAACAAGAATTATGTTTATAAAGGGAATTCTGAACCCGTATGGGTTTGGCTTCCTAAGATCTAACTCTTAGGACCCTAAAAAGATTGGGTACCAACTTTTTATAAAACTTTTTGCAGGTACCACATAAGAAGAGAGGAAAATGGATTTTAGATAGCGGTTGCTCAAAACACATGGCTGGAAACAAAGAAATGTTGTCAAACATTATATACTCAAATGGAGGAGTAGTCACCTTTGGAGATAACTCAAAAGGATATATCATCGGCAAAGGCGATGTCAGTAGCAACGGTACCTCTAATTTACCTCTCATTACTGATGTTTTATTAGTTAAAAATTTAAAACACAATTTATTAAGTATTAGTCAGCTATGCGATAAAGGTTTTAATATAACTTTTTCAAAAAATAAATGTAATATTTTCGATAAAAATCATAACACTATTTTCGAAGGAAAAAGAGATAAAAATATTTATATCTTAAATATGAATGTTAATAATGATTCAAATTTATGTTTAGTAGCTAAAGAAAACGATTCTTGTCTTTGGCACAAAAGATTTTGTCACATAAATTTTAATACTATCAACAAACTAGCTAAAAACAAATTAGTTAAAGGATTACCCAATATAAAATTCAAAACTAATATATTTTGTGATGCATGTAAATTAGGAAAATTAACAAAATCTTCTTTTAAATCAAAAAAGGTAATATCTACAGAACAACCACTTGAACTTTTACACATGGATCTTTTTGGTCCAACTCAAGTGCAGTCTATTAATCATAATAGATATGTATTTGTTATTGTAGATGATTTTCTAGATATACTTGGATTTTCTTTTTGAAAAATAAAAGTGATACTTTTGATAATTTTAAAATTTTTGTTAAAAGAATCCAAAATATTAAAAGTTAAAAAAAAAATATACAAAGAAAGTTTTAAAATCAAAATTTGAAAATGTCTTCAAACAATGACTTCTATAATTCCGAAAACTCCCATCTATCATACACATCTCCGGACGATGATGGTTCCGACCGCATTCCTGAAAACGGCCCCTATCCTACCTTTCCCATGCCTAAACGTATCCTTGACTTCTCTTCTCCGGATAAAGACCCCCGACATGGATGGAAACCATGGGAAGACTCCCATACAGGCTATACACTGGAAAAGAAAAAAAGGGAAGAATGCAATGGTAATATCTCCATCAACTAAACAAAAAATTGATGAAATACATCACTACCAATAACAACAAACGGATATGCAGCGGGAACTCTACTATGAACAAAAAGTCACGGCAAGACGTTTAAGTTTTCTAGAAAAGATTGCCATGAAAGTTTGTTCATCAAAGAAGGATGATGTTGCTAAACTTGCTTATAGACCTTCATCCTCTTCATATCATGCTCAATCCCCAATAGCTCCAAAATGGTCACCTATAGAAGATGTTCCGTCTCCAAACTCATGGGAACGTAGATTTTAACGAATGGTGGCTAAATTTTTTTTATTTATATATATATATATATATGTTGTTGTTTTCAATAAGATGTATAAATATAGTGCAATGATAATAAAATTTATATTTCTATAATTATTTTTTGAAAAACAACAAAAATGTACATTTCTAAACAAGGTCGGTCGACCGAAGACCTGAGTCGGTCAGCCGAACCCATCCCGAAAGTTTCAAATGTACATTTCTAACAGGGTCGGTCGACCGAAGACCTGAGTCGGTCAGCCAAACCCATCCCGAAAGTTTCAACTATTCTCAGATAACCCAGTCGGTCAGCCGACCCAGCTTTTTCGGTCGACCGAACGTGTATTCTGTAGTTTTTTACTTCAGATTAGTACCCCATCCTTTCACCTTTGCAACCTACCTCTTCACTTTTACTTTCCCAATTTCAGTTTTTACCCTAGCCCCCATTAAAATTTTCTCAAATTTTTATCTTTTCCTAAAAAACAATGGCTCCTAAGAAGAGAACAAAAACTACCGGTGGCTCATCTTCATCAACTCCAGTAGATACTCAAATCGCCTCATGGCTTGTCAATGACGTAGCACTTCAAAGATGGATACAACTTCAAGATGCCAAAATCTTTGAAGAATCATTTGTAAGTTACCCTGATTTCGCTCCCTACGGTATTGAAAATGCCGCTATTGAGAGTGGACTTGCTACATTTCTTGACCATAGGAAAAATAATTTGAAAATCAATCATATTATGGTCAAGTTATTTCTAGCAAACCTTAACCTTGTCAATCCACCGAGAAACACTGACAATTGTATTTGGACATCGGTTTGTGGCACTTTAATTTTCCTTTCCATTGATCGAATTAACCACATTTTAGATGCTCGACCGGGTGGAATTTCATTACATGATGTAGATTGTAATATATCAAGTCGTGACTGGATAAGCCATTTATTTTTCGAAGATGATGCTACGGATTTTAGACAAACATCATCACTTAGACCTAAAGCTCGACTTTTTCATCGTTTCATGATGAAATCTATTGTTCCTAGAGGCGGTTCATATCATCTAGTATATCCCAAAAATTTTAAGGCATTGTATGCTATTTGTAGGAAAATACGAGTTAATTGGGCACAACTTCTTATGGATGAATTTCTCTCTTTTAACCAAGGAAAGATGCTCCATATTTATTATGGAGAATACATAATGAGATTGATCAATAGCTTCGTCATCAATGCTCCGAAATCCGAAACCTCCAAAGTCCGTATTTTTGATTCAAGGACCATAAAGTTAATGAAATTGCCTGATGCTCCACCTAGATTTATAAGATTTGAGCAATGGAGTGCTACTCCGAGAGAACAACTACGCCGTAGCTATTCTACACCTCAACCATCTACTCATGCTACGGAACGTCTAACCCACCAATCCTCAATTCAACGACCAACTCCCGGAATTAGTACGGAGGCGGCCATTGATATTTTGGCTCAAAATCAACTAGCCTTGGATGCCCGGCTACGAAAGATTGATGGTCGTTTCAAGAAAATCAAGGGCTTCTTCGTGAATTTATGGGATGCCTTATCATGTACTTCTGAAGCCGGTGCCTCTTATGTTGCTCCCGGAAAAAGACCGGCACCAAATTTCTCTTGGTCTACTTCAGATAACACAAGTTCCGGTGCATCGGGAACACACGCTTCTCACACTCAAAGATGTGGTAAGGAACCTGCTCCTCCGGAAGAAAATATTCGTCCAGAATTTTGGGATTCCGATGATGGTGAGGAGTGATCATATTGTTTTACAACTTGCTATTTCATAATTTCAAGAATTGTTTTTAACAATATGTCTATTGTTAGATGTTGTGTAGTAAGTAAACATCATTAATATTCCTATTTTGTTTTGAGTATGTAATATTAAAAACTCGATGTTTTCTTACTTATGTTACATGTTCCATATTTCTTTTACATATTACATCTAATAAGTATTCCTTTTTGTCGATGACAAAGGGGGAGAAATATATGAAAGCTAACAAATTTTTTGCAGAAAAGTCGCCATATAATCAGGGGGAGAATTATAATATATATATATGCTACTTCGTCACATAAGTATTGTCATCAATCAAAAAGGGGGAGAATGTTGATTCATGAGTTTTGATTCATGACACAAGCTTCAGAGATCATACGACGAATTACAAAGAGAATACTATACGAAAGCGACAAAAAGAGAATAACCGTATATTGTGAACTACAAAGGAGACAAGACTACAATCTAGAGATTAGTATGAATATTTTAATGTATTGAGTCTTAGAATATTGTTAAAATCATTCCTCAAGTAGTCACACACACACACACAAATTGATTTATATTGATTTATACATAAATAAGTGTACACTGTGCAATTGACAGCAGGTCGACTGACCGACCAGAAACCTCGGTCGACCGACTCTATGTCAAGTGCACAGATATACACTGTTCTGTATATGGTTTTGAAACTCAGCTGACCGGCCAGTTTCTTCGGTCAACCGACCTGAACATAACGACTAGTTTTCTGAAGAGTTGCGATCATTCATGATGAGGAATGTCCTTCAATCCAAGAGATACGGACACAACTTTTGATTGAAACTCTTCATGAAAGATTGTAACTATTCTACAACTATATAAACATGTTCAATTCACTTCTACAACAAACGAATTCTTGTTTTAATTCTGAAATCTATTCTCTATTATTCTTTGAAAATAAAAAGCATTCATTCTTATTCAATATCACTAGAATCCTTGAATTAATTCATATACTTCGATTCTACGTGATTATCTTCCTTCTAAATCTTCACACTCATATATACTCTTGAGGATTTGATTATAGGAAAGTTGTACTACCAAAAGACAATCAGTTTTATTCAGAACACATTCGTCAACAAGTTTTTTGTATTAAGTTGAAGTCCTCTTCGGCTGTTGAGGCGGAAAAAATTCCTGTTCGGCTGCTCAAGTTTCGTATACCTATTCCTCTGGGTTAAGTGAGGGGTTTAGTTCAAATCTAGAGGGTATTCTGGGACTGGATGTAGAATGGGAAGTTCGAACCAGTATAAAAATTCCTGGTGTGCTTACTTTAAATTTTATTTTAGTGCTATTATCAGTTTCCGCATTTATATACCATATTACACGATCCTTAGTACTGCACGTACACTTTCAGATGCTACTAATCGAGATTAAGATACCCTCACACTGAAGTATTGCCTACGCATTTGATAAGAATCAAGAGCTGAAAAAAGAATAACTAGATTTAATACATGAACTAAGAGATGAAGCAGCGGTAAGAACCGCCGAATATTAAAGAATAATCTCAAAGTATTACAATTCAAGAGTAAAAGTTCGATCGCTTCAAGAAGGGGATTTGGTACTCCGAAGAGTAATGGAAATTACTAAGAATCCGACAGATGGACCACTGGGACCAAACTAGGAGGGACCATTAATCGTGTGTAAGGTAATTCCACCGAGAGCCTACAAATTGTGCCACCCAGATGGTAATATGGTACCAAGAACATGGAATGCTGAGCATTTAAGGCCATATTTTCCGTAGATGAATCAATAAAGAACTTCTTTTCAAAGAGAAAATCTACATGGTTGGGAGTGAAATGCTCCTTATATTTGGATACTACCTAAGATAGTAGCCTACTTAAGATGGTAGAAAAGCCTCTGTCCTTGTCGAAATGTCCAGGGAAGAGCACCTCCTGGAAGGAGGGCAGGTAAGCCTTTAGCCACGCCATGAGATGGCCAGGTTAAAGCACCAGACAAGCCCTTGGTCGCGCCTCTGGTCAGGTTAAGGCACCTCCTGGAGGGAGGACGGAGTAAGCCATTATCCGTGCCATAAGATGGCCATGGTAAAGCACCAAACAAGCCTTTATCCACGCCATGCTATGGCCAGGTTAAGGCACCTCCTGGAGGGACGATGGAGTAGCCTCTATCCGCGCTATAAAATAGCCAGGGTAGAGCACAGAACAAGCCCCTGGCCGCGCTGTAAAAGGGCTAGGGTAGGGCGCCTCTTGGAGGGAGGTCCGGTAAGTCCTTGATTCCAGCCACTAAGATGAGCTAACCAATAGCACCGGACAATAATGGACTAAGACGTCCAGGCCCAAGAAGAGGCCCATCAAAAAGAGGACTAAGATGTCCAAGCCCAAGGGGAGGCTCATTCAATAATGGACTAAGATGTCCAGGCCCAAGAAGAGGCCCATCAAACAATGGACTAAGATGTCCAATCCCGAGAGGAAGCTCATCAAACAATGGACTAAGATGTCCAAGCCCAAGGGGAGGCTCATTCAATCATGGACTAAGACGTCCTAGCTTAAGAGGCGACTAATCAAATTATTTCTATGTATTCAAAACCAGAAGGGTTCATACATGTCAAAGAAGACAAAAGCAAAGGAGTGGGATAGAGCTCCGCATATTACCCGAATCTAGGTTTCAGGTTTCTCGTATCTGAATTTCATCAATTAATACCCGAATCTAGGTTTCAGGACATTCAGTACTTCATTTACTAACGCCCGAATCTGGGTTTCGAGATCACTAACTTTATCATATCCAAATATGGGTATCAAGACTACTACTTACTTAAACCCTAAGTTGGGTGTCAAATTTCAATAATGGATTTTTATCACAAATACCTGAATCTGAGTTTTAGGCCATTATCAATCGCTATCTTTATTATACCCAAATTTGGATAGGGGGACATTATTGATCGCCATAAATTTTTATACTCGAACTTGAGTTTCGGGATTATTATCTGATTTTACCTTAATTTGGGTTCGTGGATTCTATTACAAAGATAATTTCCTTGGACTTCTAGTTGTCCAACATATGCCCCAATCTAGGCAAAGGGATTCTATTTTAGCAACAACTACTATAGATGCCTTATTACACAATATACGCCCTAATATGGGCCGAAGATTCTTTTACAAGGATAATTGTCCGACCTATGCCATAGTATAGGCTCAGAATTTGATATGAAGACAATGTCTATTAATTACTGTCTAATTTTCTCGAAAAAACCCGAATATGGGTTCAAAAATGCCACACAAAGGACTATTTTTCGGATATTGTTATATGGATTCTGGATGTCGTGTTATCAACTTCCAAACTTCACAAGTTAATACCCTAATCTGGGATGGATTTCATGGTTTTCTAATCTTTGTCAAATCCTAAACTGGGGATATGATGTAATTGAGTCTATTGCAGACAACCGAAAGTTTCAAGCTGGTTTTCTTAATGCCAAAATTAAACTTGGTGTTTATTAATTCCAAATGATGTTTACCAAGCGAATATGGGCATTAGTATGCTTACCTATTACTAAACATGCATGTAAGTATGATAATAACAACAGCAAATATCACTAACTTTGAATTTTGCAGGAAAAATAAAGTTATGAAGAGTAAGAAAGTTATGAAATCTTTGTCCTAAAGAACAAAAGCTTCTTTCATACAAGGGAGAGGGGGCAAAATGTTAGCCATAAAACCTACTTGAGAGCAAAAGTATGATAGAAGGTTAATAAGATTGAGGATTAGATGAAGAAACAGGCCAAGACGTCATAAAGGACATAAAAATGGTGTTTCGAAGGCATTGAGTAGGTACCGAAGGCACCAACTACACATACAATGCAAAGGCCTTCAACCCAGTTGGAAACAGATAGACCCTTCTGCCACTACCCACCTTTCGACACAGATAAACAAGCAAGAATGACTTCGAAACCCCTTTCGAAAGTAACCAATGGTGCTCTCCCAACTACATGTCAAACCTTTCGAAGTCAAAGGTTTCGCCCCCATTACAGCCTTTTTGAAAGCATATACAAGCCTTTCAAACTGATCGAAGTCCATAAATTAAAAGAAGTTTCTACAGCAGCTCACAGAAAGGTGAAGAGGCATTTAGGACACCTTTCGATACTGTCGAAGGGTGCTGTGAAGAAAGCAGTACTCCAAAATCAACAAAGGCGAAAGGATGATAAAGGTCCTTTCGACTTAGTCGAAAGGTCTAGAAAGGATAAAGGAACTACTAGAGAAAGAAAAGAAGAGCAAAGGACACCTTTCGACCACATCGAAAGGAAGCATGGCCTTCAACTATGTCGAAAGGCGTAAAACAACATATAAAAAGGGGTCCTTTTGACCCCGTCGAAAGCAAGGGCGTGAAAGGGGGGTCGCCTGCATCTATAAATAAGACCCAAGGGGTCCAGTTTTGGGGACCGAATTCTGGAATCCTGAATTCATTTTCTTTACTCTACTTTCTCAGTGACAATTGTATTTGGAAGAAACCCTAAATCAAATTAGGAAAAAAGCTCCATATCTTGTAACTCATTTTGGATTATAAATAAAAATGGGAGATGTCTTGTTCATTAAGGATATTAGCGATGAGGAAGATCATTTAGATCATTTGCTAGACAAATGATCAATTGCACATGATTCTAACCTTTTCTCATGATCTCCTTTTGTCTTTGCTGTGTATAAGATCAACTTAGGCATTTCCAGTTGAAACTCATCATCATCGTAACCTACATGATGATGGGGCATCGACCAAGTTGAGTGCTTGAGTCTGGGGAATACCTAGGTTGATCTTATACCAAGAAATAAAGTGAATTGTAGACAATAATAAGATATGATTGCTTCAAAAGGAAAAACCCCTCTCAACCTGATCGAAAGGATTTTTTTCGAAAGGAATCTTAGTTTATATTTGGCTAACAGTCATACATAGTGGAACTCATTCAAAGGGGATCAACCCTTTGAGACCCCAATAACCCTTTCGAAGGGGTTCCATAGTAAGAATAACAAAACCATGGGGTCGAAAGCAACTGGGAAATACTGGTGAAGTAAGCATCCCCTTTTGACATAATCAAAAGGTCTTGAATGTTACCTTTCGACATGATCGAAAGGGGTGGAACACAGAGATGATAGGATGCTTTTGATTCACTAGGAGGATGAGACTCAATAAAAGGACGATCTCAAACACTATGCCCCAAAGTTAACTCCTTGAGGCCTTTCGACTGTACCAACCTGGTCGAAGGGTTATTAAAGCCATATTAACTCATTTGACTAAGACAATCTGGTCGAAAGGTTAGGCAACCTTATTAATCCTTTCGATTAAGCCAATCTGGTCGAAAGATAGAGCTATCACCTCAAATCATTTTGACTGTATCACTCTAATCGAAAATAAAGTTTGCAAAGGAGAGAATCCTCTCAACAACTTGGTCTTGTTCAAATTAAATTATCATATGAATAACATTAGGGATGTTGACAAGATTTCTTGTTAACAAGTACGCAGCCAAAATTCAAAATCTTGAACATGAAAGATATCTCCTTCAAAAGCATATTGCCGATTTAGAAAGGCAAAACAAGACCCTTAAAGGTGCTAACAACGCTTTCAATCATGCTCTAAATACTCGTATCGAGTCTATCGATGATGCCGATGAAATTAGGAAGAAGGAAAAGAAACTCAAAGAAATTCTTTGTATAACAATATGCCATATTGTTGATCCCTTAACTGCTGAGAATTTAGGTAAGGTTGTACAAGTTCTTTGAGGCACACCCTTATATAATATACTTTGTAAATAATTTTGTAGATTATATAAATTATGTAAATATCATTGGCTTATAGCCCTTATCTGTACTTATATAGTCATTTTGAATTTGCTTCTTGACAACTTTGACTACAGTTTTCTTTTGTGTCTGTTGAATCATTTGATCTTCCTTATCAATCTTGTTTTCCTGCAAAGTACAAAGTAGACAATATTTCCTATCATTAATTCGAAATTTATGTAAGAATATGTTTGGTAGTTTGTCCATATTATTGGTGACAGTATTAGAATTCTTGATAATAGAATTCCATAAATCTACATAATGGAAATAGATCATCATCTAAAGATAATAAGTGAAGAGAAACTTACAGTTATGAACGATCAAAGACCGGAAATTCTTGTTTGACAATAATAGAAGTCCTGAGATCCAACTTTGGTAACGACGAGAGAAGACCAAAAATTAGTCTATGTTTAATAGAAGTCTAGAAATCTTATTATGAAATTAATAATAGAGGGCCAGAAATCCAAATTTGGCCTTAATAATAGAAGTTTAGAAATCCTTTTTTTTGGAAATGACTGATAGAAGACCAATATCAATTGTGTGGTAATAATAAAAACCTAGAAATCATCATCTGGAAATAATTCATAGAAGGCCATGAATCCTCATTTAGGGAGAAATAGCACGAGTTCATAAATCCTTATCTAGAAATAATAGAAGACTTGAAATCCAGATTCGGCCGTTGATAAGATGGATCCAGAAATTTGTAGAAGACTAGAAGTCCATAATAAAGGTCATGAAATTAATAACGGAAGTCCCGAAACCTAGATTCAGGTATAAATAAGAGAAGTTCAGAATCCATCTTCTGAATATTAGCCAAATACCATAAGTTTTATGTAATAATTAAAGTAATCCAGGAATTATCGTCCAGGAATAGTAGAAATCCAGAAATCCGCTCCCGATTCTTTCGATATGCACCATCCTTTAAGGCTTTGTATACTATTAATGCCTTATGTGCCACTCCTTGGGATTGGAGGTCTTAGTCCGTTGTTGTCCGGTGTGCTTGGTTAGCTTATCCATAAGCAGGACCCAAGGACTTACCCGACTCCCCTTCGGCAGGCGCTCCAGCCAGGCCTTATAGGCGGGACAGAAGGCTTGTCCGGTGCCCTGACCAGACCATAGTGTGGTGAGATCAAGGGCTTACTCCATCCTCCCTCCAGGAGGTGCTCTAGCCAGGCCTTATAGGCGGGACTGAAGGCTGGTCGGTGCCTTGACCTAGCCATAGCTTGGCATGTTCAAGGGCTTACTCCATCCCCACTCTAGGGGGCGCCTTGATCTGGCCATAGTGTGGCGCGATCAAGGGCTTGCAGATACTTTAACCTGGCCATAGCATAGCGCGATCAAGGGCTTGCAGATACTTTAACCTCGCATCTTGGGGCGGACAAAGGCTTATGACCGTTTTAAGGTAATTTCCAATTTTAAGGAGAATCTTACTCCTAACTATTTAGAGTTTCTTATTCGAATGGGTCTTTATTGAATTATCTAGGATTACTTTACAAATCTATTGATCATTCCTTGTCTGAAAAAGTTAATGATCGTCCCTTCAAGAGCCCTGCATTGATTGGTTTTATGTCCGTTTATCATATGATAATAACAATAAAGTCCTCCCAGATTTCATTCGTATTTGGGCTTTTTCTTTTTAGATGGCCAGTAATTGAGTTCCTCTTTTGTTAGTAAGTAGATGTTCTCGATTGATGTAATCAAGTCGCATTCCTTAGGGAGTCTTGATTTAAAGCTTGTCTTTTGAGGCTAATTTCTAGATCTTTTGTTGTTTGACTCAAGAGCTTCACCCTAAATGACTAATTTCCTTTTTAAAATATTTTGAAGCTCATATGGAGGTAATGATCCACTTGTTACCCGATCCCATTTTTGAGTAAATGTATATTAATCGGCCATCATTCCTTCTTCAATGATAGTGCCTTTAGTATAGAATTGAGTAGTCTTCCTCATTTGATCAAAGAAGTTATCACCCCTACTTCTTGCTTCTCCTAAAGCAAATATGGGTGTTGGGCCAATGTGAAATGGGTTTAAGCTCCAATTGTCCGGATCATAAGATTCTGCTTTCTTCTTTTCCATGACTCTTAAAGCCTCCAATCTTAACATTTGTTCTTCATATAGTTTAGAATCTTAAATAGTTTCATGAGAGAACCCAATCAAGTGTGGTTCTGAAGATCCTTGCTCGGACGTTTTGATTTTGTTGAGCATTGTGGTGTAGGATCTAAGGTTAGCTTGGAATGGAATAGAGATAGGGGAAAGTAATGTTGGGAATTCGACAAAGTCGGAAGTTCAAGCCCTCCTTCTAGCGCCAAAAATGTTAACAAGAAATCTTGTCAACACCCCAAAGTAAGGTTAGAAGAGCGACTGACTCCTTCGAAACCCCTTTAGAATTAGTTGGAGTAATTTAAGGTCATAACTCAATGAGAATCAAAGAGGTTTATGAGTCGAAAGAGTCCTATTCCTTCGAAAGGAACCCTTTCGAAAGGCACTGGTGTGTGTATTCCATAAACGAGATCATATACAAGTAGTGAATTAGACTTCATGTATTTGAAAGTGTTATGCATTTACTTTATTGATCATTGATATGAATACAAGGGCTAAAGTATTACAATGAAGAGAAATCCCCAATTTGATTTCTAAATTAGGGTTTACAAACTCAAGAAAAGAATAAGTGTGGAAAGAATGAATTCAGATCCCCCATAACATCACCCATAAGGCCTTATTTATAGGCGCAGACTGGACCCTTTCGCATCAGTCCTTTCGACTTAGTCGAAAGGTGTCTTCATGACCTTCCATCGTCGTTGAATCCAGAGCGCCCTCTAATGCTGCTTTCAAAAAAGACCTGGATACCTTCGTCTCCATTGGAAGCTATAAGAATGTCCCTCATGTTGTTGCAGATGTGCTGGATAAGCACGAAAGCATGTCCAAACGTGTTAGGAAGGTACATTCCCAATACTTGCAAAAGGTGATGATGCTTCTCTATTTTAGCTTTCACAACACTTGAATCTTCCTTCCGCCATTGGGTATCGAATCATTTTCCATGCATCTTTAGAGGCTTTCGTCATTATAGAAGTGGTATTTTCTTGGTTTCGAAAGGGTTGTAGCGTAGTTGAAGGCTTCCTCGACCTCTCCAATGTTATTAAGATATGGTGCTAACACGACAGGTCATTACTTGAACAAGTGAAGAAATATCATTGCAAAAGGTCACTTATAGAGGCCTCTTTATGGACAAATGATTGTTGTGGAAGGTGGCTTTCAAAGGCAGTCCCCTTGATTAATGTGAAACCCTTCTTTTGATACATTCAAAAGCACTTACTTGGTTGGTTTCAAAAGGCATTCTTGTTGACCCCTTCGGAAGCATCAAATTCTTTCCACAGTTGCGGAGGCTTGTCATTTGATACATTTGAAAGGTATTTTTAACACATGCGAAACTCCTTTAGGCATGTGGAACTAACTATTTTAGAAGGGATCAACTGAGGCGGAAGGGTAGTTTTATCCCCCTTCGACCCCTTCGAAAGCCCATAATTCTTTCAATACTTGCAAAAGCATCCCTTCGACTCTTTCGAAAGGCCTTGCTATCACTATAGTTCTTTATTGTGCTCTCATTCATAACCTCTTGTGGCTTCGACAGGGCTGAAGTGATTTTGATGATAACACATCCTTTTGTCTGATTTCATTAGTTAGCTGGGGCGCTTTTCTACTGGGTCTTAGTGGCCTTGCTTGGGCAGAAGGTCCCCGAGGTCTTGTAGCTCCTTCATCCTTGGTATGTTCTTTGGCAAATTTCCGAGTTTACCTTCTACCAATTGCATTACCTCTTGTCTCTAGAATTGGTTTGCCCTCCCATAGAATTCTTCCAGGGTAGTAGGTTGATTCATTCTTTAATGATTTCCGAGGGTCTTGTAGTGGAATGCATCCGTCGCCCTTGCTTCGTCCATATGCTAGTCATACATATAAAAAAGCAATTTTGAATCAGTTGTATAGTTGTAGGAAGGTATAGTTGGTATGATAAACTTCTTTGGATATTCTGCATGTTAAAAGGCTTCAGTGAATGGATTTCGATTGGGGAAGATGCTCTATTGTTGTCAGTCCCGTCCATTTTTAAGTTACGGCTGTTTGTAATGCTTGAAAATAATATATGCATGATTGTTCTATGCTTGAATGATTGGTAATGCTGATTGAATGGAAAATCACTTTGGATGGGGTCATGGATCAGTGATGATCTCCAAATATTTTAAAACTAGGTGAGATCGGTCTGGGGCGACAAGGAAGGCCCCATAAGGTTGCATTCCAAATTTCAAGGAATTTGGAGTTCACATGTTTGAGTTATGGGCAAAAGAAGATGGATCGATGTTGATGGATCAGTGGTATTTTACTTGGAGTCCGACCCGAGAAAATTTACCATTTGCTTGGAGTTAGCACATGGTTCACTTGGAGTCATAGAATTTGAAGTGCTGGGTTGGTGGCGAACGGTGCTTGGTGTCATTTGCATGTTTGCTTGGAGAAACTCTTGGTTTTACCCGAGTCTGTTTTTAGGCCAGAATTTCCTAGGTTTGCTTCGAGTCAAATTGGTGATTACCCGAGTTTGACTTTGAGTCGGGACTTCCAGAATCTACTTTGAGTCAAATAGTAGATTACCAAGTTCAACTTTGAGTCAACCTTGAAGTGAGTTTTTCGACAACCATTTTGACGATTTTTGATGATCTTCGACGATGATCATTCATGATTTGACGATGGGAGCTCCATGATGGGATTGGAAGCTAGTCAGTTGTGAGTGGTCACAATATACCATGGGAACTTAGGATTGTAATCGATCTCGGTTTGTGTCATATCTTATTAGTTCTCCTACCTCTGGGAGTACCGTTTGAGTAGTAGTTCCTCGTCCATTGCTTGGAACTGTGCCAGACATGGGTTTTAGAGCTTCTTCCAGCATTTTGAATGTTAGCATTTTCATCCAATTTGTCTTCCTCAAATTGTTTGTCATCTTTAGAGCTGGGGATAGCCATCGTTTTATCTCCCCATGGGGGTTTCACCCCTAAGTTCGGGTTTGTAGCAGGTGCTTTTGTAGTGGGTGGAGTGTCAATGTTTTCTTCCATCATGATTCTTGGAGCTCTGCCCACCACTTCCTTTTTGCTATTGCTTTTTGTTTCTTTCGTTCAAGCCAGAAACAGAAGAATGCTCTTGCTCCGTAGCAGCCACAGCTTCAAGCAACATTTTGGGAGTAGTTAGTGATTGGAGCACTAAAAGAGCATATATCTTTTCCATAAGAGCCTTTTGACTGTTTTCCATTTTCTGGTTAATTTCATCAACCATCTTGTTCACTTCTCCCATAGTCACAACTTCATGTTGGGGTTGTTGACTTCAATTTGCTGAGGGTTTGTTTCTTCTCCAGCATTGGTAGCCCCTATGGATCTTCCAGAGGCAGTTCTCTTTCTTCCTGGTGCCATTGATTCTTAACAGCAAATCTTCTAAGCAGAGATTGAAGATTTAACTTCTGAACCTATCTGATCCAAAGTAGACAGTTAGATCTAAGCCTAAGTTTGGTTCTAAGTGAAAGCACTAAAATGTTAACCCAAAAAATGGATCAACACCCTGGATTAAGTGTGAAAGCTCTAGCCCTGTTCATACAGAGCAATAATATAGAAAATAAATGTAAAAAGAGCAGAAATAGTTAAAAGACAAGAAGATTTTTATAATGGTTCGGCTGTTAATGAAGCCTATGTCAACTTTATAACTTTCTATTAACTGACCGCCATTATAAGTTGAATTAGATTACAATATGATTAAATCTTCTAAGTTAGATCAAGTCACAAATACAAGAGTTCACTGGAGAATCACAGTGAACTCCTAGATAACTATTGTGTGGAAGGAGAAAAGTTAAGAATAATCTCTGTAGAGTTTCTGCAGCCAGTCCAGAAGATGATGCTCTTTATGTCCCAGATAGGTGAGTATTTATAGGGGAATTCAGTGAAAATTGAGCCAGAAGTCAAAGTGCAGAAGAGTCCAGTTGTTATGCCAAGTCATCACTGAAAATCTCAAATCAATCTGAGTCATTTCTATAGATCACTAGCTATCTATGGGGATGGATCGCTAGTTATCCATAGGGGATAGATAGTTAGCTATGCATCAACTTAGCATATTTTTCTACTAGAAGCCTTTACTTAGTGCTACGAAAGAGCTTGGAAAGTTTGAGGGCGATCCGACCTATATTGATGGATCGCTAGTTATCCATAGGGGATGGATCGCTAGCTATCCATAGAGGATGGATCGCTAGCTATCCATCCACTTAGCATATTTTTGAGTGATCTTTATTTGGTTGTTTTCCTATCTTCTATTTAAGTGCCTTGTCTAAATATCAAGTCATTTGGAGTACGTTTGATCATCCATCTGCTTGGGTCATCCGGTCTAGAAGAATCGTCCATAACTCACTCAATACATAACTAGATCAAGCGAAACTTCACATATGCAATGCAGATGAGTAGGAGAGCCACCTTATGGATCATAGGTCATGGGGCCCACTCTTCATGGGTCGGACCTGATGGATCAAACCGGCCTAATTCGGAGAAGAATCAGCCATAAGTCTCTCAAAACTTGACGAAACTGGACGAAAATTTGCGGGTACTCTCTTAGGATGTGTGACCTACGCTATAAGTTTCAGGTTGGGGGCCCATTCAATATGGATCATTAGTGAACCATCTAGTTAGGTTGCTAGCGATCCATCAAACAATCTCCAAATGATCCCATTTTTTCCATGAGCCTTCTTTTATGTCTTATAAGTGTTATGCTAAAATTTCTAGTCAATTCGACTCTGTATAAGTCCTTTAGGTCCATTTTAAGTTAGCTGCTTTTGGTCAAACAGCTGAATCAGCCGAGTCTTCACTTCTTGTTCAAACGGCCAAATGTCTATCGAGTTAGAAAATAGCCGAACGAATTTTGAAATAAAAATATAACCGCAAGCGCACGTCGTACACTTGTAGTACATGGCGAATACGGGTCGATCCGTAGGGAATTGATGATTTTAAAATTCTATTCAATCAAATTAACCAAAGTTGAAAGTGTGATCAGCTAAAATTGTAAGAAACTAACAAAAACTAGCAAAAGAAAAATAGATAAAAATATGAGAGTTAAATGACAATTTAGAGATAAATCCACTCTCTAGATCATATAATTCAACAATTAATGAAATTATGATCTCTTTTTTGGTCATAAGTGAGTTTAAATGATCTGTTTATCATAAGTATGGATTATTTGTGCTATTAATTAGCTCAACATAAGCCATCAAACTATAACACACCCCTTAAACCACTTACTAACTCTCATGAAAACAACAACAAAGTTGAAAATGAAATCTATTTTAAGCATGACCTATTAACTATTGTTTAGAAATATAGGTCATCAAATTTTAATTTTACATTCACTTCATTACCATCATCATATGTAGATGAAGAGGTAATTATTGCTCGTGATTGTTTAAGCATAGCCTATTTGTTATGAACAACATAGACTATCAAATTCAACATGAAACAATAAATCACATCAACATTCCTTTAAGCACAAAAGAGTTCAAAATTATCAAAATGTTGAAGCTACATGATTAGAGGCTTCATTACCCCTAAATTGAAGGGGTTAAGCTCTCATTTTGTTATCATATGAATAAATGTAGCTAGCAACATGAAAGCAAACGGAAAGAAAAATGAAGGCTAATGGAAAAGAGAAGCTAATTAACAAGAATTAAAACTAATCTACTTTATATGAATGTAAACTACACTACTAACATAAGAAGAGAAGAAGCATGTAAATAAAAGTGAATTAACATTGCATAAAAAAAAGAAAAATTACATGAAATAAAATGGCTAAGTAGCCATGGAAAAAGAAGAGTGAAAAGCTTTGATTTATTTCCTAAGCTAAAAACTAAGTAAGAGAGACTAAGAGGAAGAGGGTTACATGAAGATAAAGGGTATTTATACAAGTGTTAAACCCTAATTCATATTTTTAGGGAATGCCCAAATTGCCCTTGAGGTAGTGTGGTTGCCAAGTAATCATTAACAACCACTAATCCCCCACTTAAATGTACATGAAACTTTAATGTCCTTTTATCATGTGCTTAGTTCATAATTGAAAATCAAGGTAAGTGGGTGGGGTCCTCCATGATCATCACTTTGAATCATTTCCATCTTCATTTGTTCTCTTCACTCTTGTGCATGCATATATTATCATGAAGCCACTTATAAAATTCACCAAATTTCCTACAAAACAACATAGAAAATTCCAAGTAAATTTTCACAATTTAATAAATGCATAAAAATGACCATTTTACCCCTATATGAAGATGAATATGTGATAATTTGAAAATAATTTGAATTTTGGTTTAAACAAGTTAAAATACCCGATATGATCATTTATTTAATTTAAATAGATTAAATATGGTGGTAAAAATATGCACATTTACATGCACATCACTTCTCGAGCTAGATTGTTTGGCATGCTATGAAACTTGGCAAGTATTCTTAGAAGCGGTAGTAGATCATGATGCAAGAGGCTTTGATAACTCATGATGCATCCTTTTGGATCGCTAACGATCCATCCACTTAGTATATTTTTGGCTTGTTTCTCTTAATTTCCATTAGCTTGTTCTTTGAGATGCCTTGTTCAAGTTTCAAGTCATTCTGGATTAGTCTGGATGTTTTAACTCCTGTAGAATTCTGCTGGGTTAAAACCCAGTTAACAACGATCGTTGCTTATGTAGCCGATGCTTACAATCAATACAACGAGTTGAGGTAGATAGTCAAGAAGATCTCCAAGGTTTCTAAGGAATGGAAGCTCGATATCGATAATTCAAAACTTATGGAAGTGCATGATAAAAGATTCATCACTTATCTCGATGCCACGATCACTGGCTTGAAAACATCACAAGCTGAGGCTGAGAAGAGGACCGAGGATGCTATCAAAGCACTCGAGAGAGAGGTCCAAGCATTATGATAAGATAAAGACTGCACACCATCGAGATCACGACTTAGTGCTCGAGAGAGATGCTTTGACCACAAAGGTGAATGAGCTGTCAGCTAAACTTGAGAGTGAGACAAAAACGAAGGGTAAACCTCTCTAAGAGGCTCAAGAGCACTGTAAAGAGTTGCTTACTGCTCGTCGGGAAAGGGACGAGGCGATTGCATGTGCTCAATATGTGGACGCTCTTGTTAAAATGAAGTTGAGGCCACTAAGAAGCAGATGATAGAGAGATTCGAGCCGTTGATCATCAAGTACAATGCTAATGTGCTTAAGTTCCACAATTTAGAGTGACTCAGTGATGATTATCCTAGGGTTCTGGCCTAGGAATAAGTCGTTACAGAAGAGAAGAATTTCTAAAAGGCGGTGAAGTTGACCTGGCACAGTTGGAAAAAAAGGTCTTGATAGAAGGTGAGCCTAGGGTGCTAAGAGAGGGTAAGCTTATTCTTCATCCAAAGCTGGCCGTTATATTGCAAAATGAGATAGGCAAAGGCTCCGAATCGTCACCTAAAGATGTCACCACCCCCACACACCTGGACCGAAAGCTACTCCCGTTTCATCTTCAGTCTATGAATACGATCTAGAGAAACCTTAAATGCACAAGTCTACCATCCTTTCTTCCATATTGGAGGGGAATTCCGACGGCACTTCGGCCTATACAGAACCCCAGACTGAAGGAGGTATCTCGTTGACTTCGCATATATTGCAGTGAGTCCACATATCGTCGATTGACACAGCTAACCTCACTTTTTATGTCTCTCAAGTTTCAGGTCAGCCCCAGGTCGTCTCGCTTCCCGACAAAGGTCTTCGGTCGGGACAACAAGCATCTACAACAGTATCGACGACCGTGACTAATTCAATGACGGTCTCGAGTATTCCAACTGGAGAAACTCTTGGGCCTGATGAGCAGATGACAGATGATTTATAGGATGAAGGGACTAGTGGGATTCATGATCCTCAGACCTCAAACGATATTGTCAGCACTGGATTCTCCGAGCCTCTGTCGGGTCCCACCATGAGTAAGCTTAAGCAACAACTTCTCCTAGCTAAAGAGGTCAAGCTAGAGAAGATAGAGGCCGTCCCTCCTCTTTTGTCCATAGCTTTGCCTGGTTAGACTATCTTTGTTCTAGTCACTCTTCCTTTACCTGGGAGCACTCAAAGCATGCTTGTTGGATCATTGTAGAGCACCCTAGCTAAGGGCCAAGGAAGAAGCAGGAAGATGCCTGATTAAATCACACCTCCCTCCGGAGAAGAGAAGAGAAAATCCAAGAGGGAAAAGTTTGACGACCTACCTTTTTGACCCTTGAGAACGACACTTAACATAACCTCGGTGTTCATGTGTCGTTTCCCAAACATCTGAAAGACGAGTTGTCGTGGGATAGAATAAAAGAACAAATCAGAACCGAACATAAATGTCTCACATCGGAATGGTCACATATAATATAATAATAATATAGTACATTTTGTTCCTCCTAACATGAAGTTATCGGAGTTACACAAAGGTACTACAACTATCAGACTAGCTAGTTATACATTCCACCTTTACACTTTCTGATACAAATTACACATACATAATTATATAGAGGAAATAGATAATTAGATAGATAAAGGAGCCTTCTGCTCGTCCATCGTCTTCATAGAGCCCAATGAACCTACTACTCTCGGACTACTCAAATATAATCGAGTATCCGAGAGTTTACGAAAACAAAAAACTCGGGTCAGACAATAAGTTTGGTATGACCAAATCTCTAGTAAAAAGGGTAGAAATAAATACAGAATATATGAACACGCCGCCAACTACGGAACGGGTTTCCCCACACAATAACAACAACCAACCACAACAATGGATACAAATAATTAAACATTGCAAAGTGCTCACGACACTTCCCAATGAAATTAAGAAAAAGGTAAATTTAATAATTTGTAATCAAAGGAAAAGAAGGGAAATTTTCCAACAAATGACTAGGAGGATGCACCCCCTTACTGAAAGTATACCTTTAGAATATACTTGATAAATACGATGGCTCTCGGATACGTCCTAGCCGGACCCCGCTAACCTTTACCGAGAATCCGAGTATTTCACATCTTAGTGCGCATATAACCGAATCCAATCTAGAGTAGATGTGATATACCCTAATGGGAGTAACCCCACATAGCTTGGCTTCCACTCGCTCTTTGGGTTTAGTCATTTTCAGCAAAGGATATCAATGCTCAAAATGAGCAACAAATCGTCTTAGATCGACGATACACAAAGAGGAAAGCTGAATCGATAGTCAATAAATCAACCATCGGGAATATTTAAAAATGATTGTATATGGATAGTAAATCTCATATTCTTACCACTACTTGTCGATTTCAAACTTGTATTATTTCTTAGTTCAAAATGAAGTCGGGCAAGTGAAGGTAGTGTTACCTCTAGGCATTGCCTTAACGACATTTCTTACTTTCGAGATAGGGATGCATTTCCATACCTCGACGTTTTGTGCTAAGAGTATGAATAAATCATTTCCATATAAGCGATACCATTTACGAAAGTCAAATTTCTTGTCCTTTCACTAACCGGATCAAACATTTAACTTTTAAAACCAAACTTACGCTGGGATTTCACATTTCAAATATTAACTTTAAAACAACACCATCAAAAATGATTAATGAATATTAAAATAATGATTAGTTACTTCAACAATTTTATTTATAATGGTTGATTATCTTTAACCATAACTAATTACTTCAAACATCATTATTTAAAACAATTAATTCACTTTAATCATCATTATTAAAGTGATTTATTAAATTTAAAAACATCATTATTAAAAGATTACTTAACCTTAAACATCATTATTTAAATGATTAATTAATTTTCAAACATAATTATTGAAATGATTAATTACTTTTAACACATTATTTAAGTGATTAATTAATCTTAAAATATCATTAAAAAATGATTAATTAACTTTAATACATCATTAATTAAATAATAAATTTTAAACATCATTAATAAAATGATTAATTAAACTTAATCACATCATTATTTAAATAATTAATCACCTTAATCATCATTATTTAAAATATCATTATTAAAATAATTAATTAACTTCAATCACATCTTTATTTAAATAATTATTTATCTTTGCAAAAACCCAAGCACAAGATTTAACAAAAAAATTTCAAAGCAATAACATTTTTCAAACTGCCGATATAGCGATAGTCTCTATACGGACACTTCCATAAACGCTTTTCATATGTCATTTATTCAACCAAACATCACATAACATAAGGGTGAGCACAAATCCAAAGGTAAGTAACAATTAGACATCATGTAGAAAGCATCCTAATGTTGTTTACTTAAGCCTTTTCTCACTAATTTTAATTTACTTTACTAAACACCAAGATGTCAACTTTTCAAGTGGTTACCAAACCAACAAATCCAATACTTTAACATATAATGACATAAGGAAATAACAAATATGTGCATCACAATAATAAAGGTCAAAACTTTAATTATAAAGGTGAGATTTTGCTCACCAAAATGCAACCAAACTAAGTCGAACTACCACTATGCCTTGCTAATAACACCCGATCTTTGTTTTTCTTCTAAAAAGTTTGAATTTTTGGAGCCTAAATAGACTAGGTGGATTCAGCCATGGATTATAGAGGTTCGGCCATGGTGGGTTTGAGGGAGTATGGGTCTTTTTTTGGGTAGTGAAGAAGTGTAGAGGAGAAAGAAACAAGCTTTGTGTTAGCGCCAAAAATGGGCACCAACCCCGAATCCGAGATTAATGCCGAAATCAGCAGTTAATCTCCTAAGCAGTGGGAAAGCACCTGCGTTTGCACGCAATTCCAATTTCAATTCACAGATCACAGAATACGTAGAGAATACAAATGAAGAAAAACAAATTAAAACGAGAAAGAAATAAGGGGGATACACGAGATTTTATAGTGGTTCGGCTAATATCAATGCCTACGTCCACTTTGATTTTATTGCAATCGGTGTTTACAATTACAATCGTTGAGCAGGAAAAATAGCAGAACTCCGCTGATTTTTCTAGAAGAGATCCCCTTCCTTGTACAAGCACCCTGGTATTTATAGTTGTGGTTGGAGGCCTAGGCTTGCACCAGAATAGGATCTGCCTTTGATTCATTACGTGCTGCCTACAATTGCTCCTACTTTAATTCTCGCGCTGACACGTCACCATAGCTTGGTCCATATCTCTCATTTTGTAACCGCCTTATACATTGCATCCAGAAACTAGCGCCTCCGCCTCCATATAAAAATATACGCATCCATCAATGTGTTTGCATCCGGACATATGTTAACGTTTTGTACTCACTGCCTCTATATTAACGTACCCACTGCTTGCGCCTCTATACATATGCAAATGCATATATCGCATATACAATAACATGTCCAGGTAGCCTCAACGTCAACCCACATGCACTGAAATTATGTACACACGTTTGCCAATAACAATGCATCCATAACTTGTCTCATCGTATCCAAATCTCAGTATCCAAGTTTGATGTATATTAACACAATCAGATATATCCATACGTGTTGATGTATCGAATGCCACATCATGTATTGAATTAGCTAAGAGCCTAGTTCTGTATCCACCGTATAAAGGTAATCCGCCTCCATCAGTCATAAATCGCGCTCCGTATTGATATGTATAATAGCGCATCCATATATAATTTGTCCGTATCCTCAAATCAGAATTTCCGTATCGATAAACAACGCATATTGATCCATCCATAACTCGAGCGTACGAACTCCGTTTGATCCGAAATTTAAACCGTAGCTTCATGGGGTCTAGTACATCATTCATGATCGATTTCACATCGATTGGAGCCTGTTCAATTTTTGACAATATTGATCGTAGCCATATTCCCAATCGATCTCCAATCCATGATTTCCATCCATTTTTAGCCAATCTATTGATAGCCCGGCCTTGACCAAAAGGCGGGGTAACACTTTGGTATTTTTGCTTAAGAAAGAAGCGAAAAAATGGATTTTTGAATTTGAAAAACTAGGAAGTCATTAACAAGTTTTTTTAAAAGCTTAAGGAGGAAAATGAAAAGATAAGAATAATGAAACCAAGCTTCCTTTTTGAAGTGAACGAGGATGTGTATTTGTAGGCTAACAAAGCTTCCAAGAGAAGCTATCCAAAACAAGGCTTCTAAGAGAAGCTAAGAGAAGCTTATTAAGACAAAGCTTCCATGAAAAGATAGCAACCATCATGAAGTGTATTCAAGAAGCCAAGGGAAAATTCTAGAGTTAGGAAGTCCAAATAAGGTCTTGATGAATTTTAGGCTTGTGAAATAAGTTGGGCACATGAAAGTCATTATCACAAATATAATTCATTTCAAACAATATATATTCTTATTTTTAGCAAAAAAATAAATTAAAGAAAATCATATTATATTTCATTATTTACATCTTAAAAATATTATTTAAAAATATATTAAATATTCAATTTTAAAGTGTTTAAATTATGGGTCACTACATCCTCCCCTCCTTATAAGAAATTTCGTCCCTGAAATTTATCATACACACTTAAGGATACCAAGAGAATCCAAACGATATCATTAAATCAAATAGGTATAAAGAAAGTGACTTCACCACTACCAGTGAGCACACTAAAAGGTACTACAATATACAAATAACCGTGACAACAACTCAGGATACAAATCCTTAATATAATCCTCGGTTTCCTAAGTAAATTCTCGATCATCCTCACTCCATTGGACCTTAACAAGATTCACTTCCTTCGTCCTCAATCGCTTTCAATCTCGAGAGATGATATGAATAGGTCGCCTAAGAACGGTTAGGTTAGGCCAAACTTTCAAATTAACTTATTGTGTTGGTTCCACTATCGTCGAAGGGTCATGTATGTACTTACGTAAATGGATACATAAAATACATTGTGCACATCCGATAGTTAATCTGGTAACTTCACTCTCAATCCGGTCCAGAATGGGAAAAGGGCAAATAAATCGAGGGGCAAGCTTCCCTGACTTCCCAAACCTCACAACACTCTTCAATGGAGAAACCTTCACAAACACTGAATCTCCCACTGAGAATTCAAGATCCCCACGCCTTCGATCCTCATAACACTTCTGCCGATCCTGCGCTTCCTTCATCTTTCCTTTGGTATCAGCTACCTTCTCACTTGCTTCTAATGTCATGTCGAGCCCAAGGATAATTCTATTACTAGACTCAACCCAACATGAAGGAGAATTGCACAGACGACCATATAGAGCCTCGAAAGGGGCCATGCCGATACTTGCCTGATAGCTGTTGTTGTAAGTGAACTCGATACAGGGTAAATGTTCTTCCCAAGACCCTCCAAAGTCAAGAATGCATGCTCATAATAAATCTTCCAAGATTCGATTCACTCTCTCCGTCTGCTCGTATGTTTGGGGATGGTAAGCTGTACTCAGACTTATCTCGATCCGTAAGGCAGTTTGCAGTCCTTCCAAGAACCTGCTATTGAATATCGAGTCTCATTCACTTTCAATACTACAAGAGATACCTTGAAGTCTCATAATCTCCTTTACATATAAACTCACCAGGTTTTCAGCATTCCTAGTCGGCTTAACAGGAATGAAATAAGCACTCTTGGTTAGGCGATCGACTATAATCCAAATACCTTTGTTCTCTCTTATTGACTTAGGAAGTCCATCAATAAAATCCATAGAGATCTGCTCCCACTTTCACATGGGGATCTCAAGTGGCTGAAGTAGTCCAACTGGCTTCTGTTGGTCACTCTTAATCAGCTGGAAATTTTCACACTAACTCACAAAGGCCGAAACATCTTGCTTCATCCCCTTCCACAAGAATAATTGCTTTATATCCTTGAACATCTTGGTCACTCCTGGATGGAAAGATAGCCTTGAACGGTGACACTCAGCTAACACTCTCTTATAAGACCATTAACATTCGGAATACTGATACGACCATTTATTCTCAATATACCTCGAGGATCAATCTCAAAACTAGAAACAATACCATCTTAAACATCCCTCTTATGTTGAGCCAAAATAGGGTCTTCTTCTAAACTAGTTGCAATCCTCTCCATCAATACTAGCTTGACTTCTAAGTTAGTAACCATCGTAGCATTACTACTTAATGCATCTACAACAGCATATGCTTTCCCAGGAGTGTATAGAATTTCCAAATCATAAGAAGCAAGGAACTCCTGCCATCTCTGCTGCCTCAAATTCAAATCTTTCTAGGTAAAGAGATATTTTAAGGACTGGTGGTCCGTGTATAATTCGAACTTTTCACCCAGAAGAAAATACCTCCATATCTTAAGTGCAAAGACAACAGCTAAAAGCTCCAAATCGTACGTAGCATAATTTTTTTTATGTAGCTTCAGCTGTCGACTCGCATAGACAATAACCTTCCCATGTTGCATTAGAACCGCTTCCAAACCAGTACTGCATGCATTCGTGCATACTGTTAAACCTCCGTCCTATTTGGAATAGCCAAAACAGGAGCGCTAGTCAACTTCTCCATCAACTCATTGAATGCTTGTTCACAATTAGGCGTCCACATGAACTTAACATCTTTCTTCGTTAACTTCATCGGATGAGAAGCAATCTTCGAGAAATCTTTGATGAATCTTTGGTAAAATCCAGCCAATCCCAAGAAACTTCTACCTTCCGTTGCATTCTCGGGCTTTTTTTAGTCCTGAACTGCAACAACTATAGCTGGGTCAACTGATATGCCTTCTCCCGAAACAACATGCCCTAGAAACCTAACTTTGGATTTCCAAAAATGGCACTAAGCAAACTTAGCCTTCAATGCATGGATCCTTAAGGTATCGAGTACAACTCGGAGATGGAACTAATGCTTCTCCTCCATCTTCGATTAGACAAGAATGTCATCAATAACGATAAGAAAAAATTTATTAAGAACATCTCAGAACACTCGGTTCATTAAGTCCACAAAGAAATCAGATGCATTAGTTAACCCAAATGGCATAACTAATCACTTATAGAAACTATATAGAGTCCTAAAAGCTGTTAAGGGCACACTCTCCTATGCTATTCTTAATTGGTGTAAACCGGTGGCAAGATCCAATTGGGAAAATATCCGAGCACGGTGAAGTTGATCAAACATGTTGTCGATTCTTTGTAATGGGTATTTATTCTTGATAGTCCTTTTATTCAACTCACGGTAGTCTATACATAATCTTAAAGAACTGTCCGTCTTGGTAACAAAGACGACTGGCGACCTCCAACTAGTAGTACTGCGTCTTATCAGTCCCTTCCACGGCAAGTATAATGCCTGCCTTTCTAACCCTTTCCTTTCTTTTGAAGCCAACCTTCACGGAGGTCTAACAATAGGCCTGGTTCCTGAAATCAGATTAGTACAGAACTCTACTTCATGGTGGGAAGGTAAATCTTGCACTTCATCTAAAATATCCATAAAGTCCCGAGTAACTGGTATATCCCTAAGCTCCTCCTTAGAAACTTCCAACGAATACAGAAAACTACTCATCACCTCGTTAGGCTTTTCACAAAATATATCGATGCTTCTTCCTACTACATCCTTTACCACGATCATTCTCTTATCACAATCCATGACAACTCTAAATTTAGATAACCAATCCATTCCCAGCAACACTCCAAAGTCTATGAACCCAAGAACAAACAATCAAAAGAAAAAAGACGATTTCAATAAGAAATTGGTACATACTAACACATAGTGTCAAGATTTATCAGACCCCCAATTTGGTTCGACA
Organism: Allium fistulosum; assembly: GCA_030737815.1. Taxonomy (NCBI): domain Eukaryota; kingdom Viridiplantae; phylum Streptophyta; class Magnoliopsida; order Asparagales; family Amaryllidaceae; genus Allium; species Allium fistulosum. The sequence goes on from CM060905.1 coordinate 850,147,915, forward strand.
CACAAAGAGGATTGCTCAAAAGGATGAGTTTTAGATTAATCCTATCAAGAAGATCAACTAAAATAAAACTATAGGAAGCATCTGTATCGAATAATACCCTAATAAGAGAATCATAGACGGATAATGTATCTTGCAACACCTACTTCTCCTTCTGTCCCAACGAAGTGGATGGTATCTCCTCAATAACAAAAGTCAGTCCTTGCGACCCCTTCTTTGGAATAGGGCACCCATTCTTCATGTGTCCTTGCTTGTGACAATTATAACATGTGGTAGTTGGGCATTTAGGTGCAAAGTGACCCACTTGAAACAAGTAATATTTGCAAAGTCGAGCAGCTTCTTCTGTGCTAGAGCTCCACCTTCAGGTTTTTTTCCTGACCACTGCTTCTCCCCTTTAAACTTGCGCTTGAACTTTTGCGTGCCTCCAATGGTATCACTGATAAAGGCTTGGCACTAATTGTTGGCACTACTCCTTCTGGACTCCTTCCTTAATATCGAGAACCTCAAACCTCAAAGCCAATTGATATGCTTGGTTAATGTACCATTGACTTAATTAGTCATTTCTCGATGGAACTCAGGTCGCATTCCTTTCACAAACATTTCATTTTTCTTGAGCGGTGTGCCTATCAAACCAAGTCCAAAATAGGATAATGCATTAAATTTGTGCTTATATTATGCCACCATCATATCAGCTTGTTTCAAATCCAGGAAAATCCTAAACAACTATATCCTTCCAGCTATTGGGATAAAATGTGCTTCAAAAACTTCCCTAAACTATTCCCAAGAGAACTCCTCCTCTGGCGTATTAGTCATTACAAAATCCCACCACTCAATTGTCGACTTCTAAAGTTGTTGCGATGCTAACAGACGTTTCTCTACATCTTCTAACCTAGGATCTCCAAATATCCTTTCATAAGATCCGAGCCAAAGTCTGTGCTCCAAGAATATCCTCAGACCGTAGAGTGGTTTCCTGCCTAAAGTGGTGTAATTCTTGCACAAAGTCATGAACTTCATAGAAGGTTGAACTTGCGCTACCACTTCTTCTACAAGACCTGCATCTGGCACAATTCTAACTGCTCTGCCATTAGTTGTCGTGCTAGTTCCCGATCCACCCATTTCTCCTCTTCTTGTATTCATCTTCTATTACCTGGACCGATAACTGGTATCTTTAGAACACAAGAATAGGATCAAAATGGTTTAAGGAAATCAACACCAAAGGATCTAGAACGAGCTTAAGAGAATATATATTATTATTATAAAAATTACAAATACACTCTCTCAAGATTGACTCATTCTAGGGCATCACTTACACTATCTCTAATGAGTTGTACCCCAATCAGGTTAAGGTGTTCGCTCAACCAAAGCTCTGATACCAATTGTGATAACCCACCTTTTTGACTCTTGAGAACGACACTTAACACAACCTCGATGTTCATGTGACATTGTCCAAGCATCCAAAAGACGAGTTGTTGTGGGATAAATTAAAAGAATAGATCAGAATAGACCAGAAGAGTCTCACATTGGAATGGTCACATATATATAACAATAATACAGTACATCGTGTTACTCCTAATATGAAGTTATCTGAGTTACACAAAGGTACTACAACTATCAGACTAGGAAGTTATACATTCTGCCTTTACACTCTCTGATATAAAATACACATACATAATCATACAGCGGAAATAGGTAACTAAATAGATAAAGGAGCTGTTTGTACCAAAAATGGGCACAGCACTCTTCGGAAGTTTTTGAAGAGATAAGAGTGAAGGAAGAGAATTAACACTGTGGATTATCTAACAAAAAATCCAAAATAATAGAAAGTAAATTGCAACGACAGGCGATTTAGAGTGGTTCGGCGTTTTGCCTACGTCCACTATGAAGTTTGATGATTTTATTGCTCGATGTTTGAAGATTACAATTTCTTATAGTGTAATACAACTGATTTTATGAGCTAAGTCTGAATCTAAGACAGCCGTGGTGATTTTGAGTAAATCTGGCAGAGTCTGGGCGCTCTTTAGCTCTTAGAATTGTTCGGCCCCTTTTCTGAATGACTAGGGGCTCTATTTATAGGTGTGGGCGGCTGATATTTCACCTAAATTTCGGGAGACCACTTCTGGCACGTGAAGGGGCCCACGCGCCCGCCTTCAGGAAATCTGGGCCCACTTTGGGATCGATTCGAAGTCCATTCGAATCGATCAAGAAAACGTCCAATCGAACTAAAATTTAGTGTGGACATTCTTCAACATGTGCATAAGCTTCTGTGAAAATTTCATAGCATTTGGACTTGTAGATCTCCAGATATTGTCGATTCGAAATGGTGATCTTCGTTAGGCTGCTTCGTTTGAATCCATCCGTTCGCATCGATTGCTTCGAATCGATGATGGCGTGTGACTTCATGATGACGTGGAGCGCGAAGTTCGCATCGATCCGCTTTCTTCGCCCATTTGATCGAGTCATCCCGGAGACTTTGCCGCCTTGACTCGATGGATTCGAAGGTATCAATAACATCTGGATTCGAGTGAGGTTTCGCTCGTATCGATCATGATGTGCTTCAGTCGATCGATACGAAATGACTGTACATGATGGATTCGAAGGACATCAACTTGATGGATACGAACCATGCAGGCGTGAGGCTAATTCCTTTCTGATGCGAATGTAATGGATACGAAGTCTAGAAACAGTTATGTAATGACCCAAGATTTTAGGAATTCATTCTGGAAAATATAAATAAATTTAAAATAATTTTTAAATTAATTTTGGAAGGAGATTGTTGTGGCTTGATAGTGTATCAGTATGTGTGTACATGTGTGCACAGGGTATACACATGAACTAAAGCTAAAAATCTCTGAACTTTAAGAATAAATACATATTGATATGTATGGGAATAAATATATATATATATATATATATATATATATATATATTAAAATCTTTAAAGCTGAATGCATAAGTAAATATAAATATATGTATGCTACTGAATATTTTTCTTAAGTATACATGTGCATGTGTGTGTCAATACAGAGTGATATATATATATATATATATATATAAATATATACATGTGCTAATAAAATACTAGAGTTCAAACTAGTGAAATAAAATATATATATATATAGACATATTTTAATATAAGCAGAAAATAAAAGGCAAGAAGATATAAAAAGAACTAATTCTCTTATAAATAAATGAAGGAGGTACATACCATTTACATGAAAGCTAAAAATAGGAAAATAAGATAAAAACAGAGAAGTTCTTGGTATAGGCAGAATTAGAAAAGAGTATTTAATAAATAACAAAACCAAGTCACATTTTTAGCATGATTGTAGACAAGGGGGAAAAGTATTTTCTGAAAAGCAATCTCTGAAAGAAAAATGTGTAACCACTTTTCTCTTCACCCAAATTAAGCCGGGGAGGGGGTAAAACTTTGGGTTAAAATTCAGATAACATGATTTTCTGGTGGGCAAAAATGGCTTTAGCCAATACCCAAAACCCTAAGAGAGACCCTGCATATATATACATGTATATGCAGCAGCCTCCTCTTCTCTTCAGAAAAGAATTTTGAAAAAAAAGGAAGAAAAACAATACCACAGAAATCATAAGACAAGGGAAGAAAGAGAGCTTGAGGATAAGAGCAGGAGTTCATCAGTTAATTAAGGAAACAAAGGAGAGAGCTAGGTGAGAAAACTCACTCAAAAATCTAAGGCAATAAGTCCTAATGTAGGCAGCCAGATAAAAGTATTTTTATTAAAAGAGTATTTTCATATATATATGTTTATCTGTGAATTTAAATCTGAATATGTTTTGATTTTCTTTGATTGATCATTTGTTTTATTATAACAAAGTTTTATGTGTTGATAGTATACATATCTGTTTATACACTCAGATCTCTGATATGTTAATATTTAGGGATATAAACAAATACCCAGAAAATAAAATGTTGAGAATAGGCAAGTAGTATTGGTTTTGGCTTAACCCAGAAAAATGCAAATAATGTTGAGCTGCAATATACTCATGTATAAGTGCTGAGGCTTGAAATAGAAAGGAATTAGGGGTGCAATAGGGTTGCCTATGTGCTGATGCTCCTGATTCAATAAAATACATAGCAAACAAAATTTTGTGATTCAGTGAAACCAGATTATTCTGAGTTTAACTCAAGCACAAATGTTTGCAAAAGGAAAACTCTCCCAGAAGCTATAAGCCAATGTTAGTTGCCTAAACTCCTTCTAGAATACCAAGATGAATATATGTATATACAGAACCTTATTTTGTAATCACAAATGGTTGTTGCTTGTTTGTCTCTGTATGATTATGAATAATATGAGATGCCATGTTATGGATGTTTTAGCTAATGAAATGAATCACTGAAGGGTTTTGCCATGAACAATCAAAAGAGTTATTATTAACTTAAACCTGATTAGGAAATTGGGGTCAAGAACACTGCAGGAATGACTTGTGTGCTTGAGTAACATAAGTTGACACATGGCTTGTTTAAGTCCTGAGATCTTTGTGTAATGGAGTGAATTAGTTCATTAAAGTGTGTCCATTGATTCATAAATATTGCAGGTGAGACCAAGGATAGATAAATATACCAAGGAAGTAATACTTGAGCAGATGAGAAAACTAGAGTTTTTCCCAGATTTGAAATATGAGTATTGAATGAGTGATTTAACTCATATTAGTTATTTTTCCTGTTTGGTATGAATGATTGTTTGTCTATGATTGAATTGTATGCTTGAATGTTTGTGCTATATATATATGTAGTCTCTGGGAAGAAAATTTAAGTGTGCACATGCACAATGACACAGAGCATGCACACAAGTATTTACCTAATTCCAAAGGACAGAACCTTATGTATTTGTACTTAACTTGATTTTAAACTAATTAACAAATTGCTTTTGTGAATTTTCTCATACCAGACATGTGTCTGACCCTAGTGTGCTATTGGCATCTGGGGTGTCTCATTTAAAATGAGGCAGTTTCCAATGCTTTTTCAGGGATTGCAGCAACTAAATAGGAGTAGGAGCAAGGCCTTGAGAAGAAGATATAGCATGCTAAAACTTAGTTAGATAAGAGCCTAAATGTTGAAATCTGCATGTATTGACAATTTAAATTGCTACTTGTATTAAGTGTTGAATATTGGATTGATATTTTGTTAGGCATTTTGTTAAGAATTTGACTTGTATCTGGAATCTATGAACCTAGTTAAATTTCTGTTATGCTTAAAAAGGATTTTGATCAAATCTTGTAAGTAGATTTAGCAAGAACACTATGTTAAAAATTGAATGATTACATTTTATAAATGTATTAGTCAATCTTGAGACTTTAAAAAGGATTTAAGTTGTTGGAAAATCTGGAGAGTTGATTCTCAGATAATCAAACTGGTTTTATTTTCTAATATAGCATATGTATGCAAAAGAAATAGACATAGGTTGAATGTTTTTATATGGCTGCAAGGTTTATTTAACTTGTTCCATACAAATGCTTCATGTCCTATTTTTAAATAAAGAAAGGATCTGTAGTAAGATAGATGGAAGCCAGATTCAAATAGTTGCAGATATATATGCACATAAACATGTTTAAGTGCAGATTTTACCTCACCTTTTCCTTTGTATTTGAAATAAGAATCTGAATTTTACTCAGATTCTAACCAAATGCATTTTAAATGCCAGACAAATCTTATAAGAAGAAATCCAAACCTGGAAAATGATAAACACTCTTATCATTCAATCATGAAGCCTTCTAGGTTGTAGGAATGGAATTCAAAAATGATTAAGCAAGGATATTTGTTTTGTATGATGGATTTTAGGCAAAATAAAATATATATATGCAGGTAGGTAGATAACAAGTTTCAAATTGTACAGAAGAAAAATGCAAAAAAAAAAAAATGAAAAACAAAAATTGTGTTTGAACCGACCAGCATAGCACTCGAACTCGTGACCTTGTATGTATAAGTTAGGCGCGTTTCCATTACGCCTAGATGTTGCTTGTGTTTCCTTAGGATCCACTTTATTTTATACTGATTTTGACACTATTCAGAACTTAACACAAACATCTATATTAAAAGCTTGTTTACTACTGATTATTTCTTGATCACTTCTTAGTTAGTATAAACAGACTAATGTGTTTGTTTCCAGTGGATTGTTTGATCAAAAAAAAATAATATATGAAATAAATTAGCAATCCAACATCCTCTTGTTTTTCAAAACTCTGATTCAAACAAGAGAGGCATATACATCCTCACATGTATGTGCTTATTTTTGTAAATGTACTGATATATTTATATTGGTTGATTATTGTGATCCTGGATATATTTGATTTATTGGAAAAAAGAAAGTGACCCTGAGAATGATAATTGAAATGGATGATATATATATATATATATATATCCTCTTTACTTAAAAAAAAAATTTCCTTATGAAATTAGAGTATAATTGGTGGGTCATTTCAGTTGGTATCAGAGCTATGTTATTCAACATAGTAGAAGTAAGGATCAAGTCCTTAGATAGAAATAAAAATTAAAAGGAACTAAATATCTAACTAACCAGCTATGTAAATTATTATTAGCAAACTATGGTAGGGAGACCACCAAATCAGGGAGCAGGATCTTCCCATGCACCACCAATGGTCAATCTGCAAGACTTGGTGAGAGCATTTAGGGATGGGGCAGGACAAAGGCAAGAAAATCCCTATGAAGAACTCTCAAAATTGCTTAAGACATATACTCATTTAGGAGGCAAAAGCTTTGAAGGGACAGAGAGTATCATGGAAATTCAAACATGGTTGAGAACATTGGAAAGAATTTTCAATGACATGCAACTTGATGATCAAAGAAAGAGGCAAGTGGCTTCAAGACAGCTGAAAGGAGTAGCTTTAGGCTGGTGGGAAGTAATCATTGCAGGAAGGAATGAGAATGAAATCACTTGGAATCAATTCAAAGAGATGTTGGAAGCAAGGTTTGTACCAGCATCAGCAAAGACTACCTTGTTAGAAGAATTCATTAGGCTTAGACAAGGAACCATGACTGTCACAGAATACAGTCAAAGATTTGAGGGGCTTTCCACATATGGAGCAATGCTTGTGGCAGATGAGGCATCTAAAAATGATAGGTACATAAAGGGTCTGAACCCAGGACTTAGCAGAGCCATGTTACCCTATGCAGACAAGACTTTTGACCATGTGATAGACTTAGCTTTGAGGTTGGAGCAGCATGACAAGGAAAGGGAGAAGTTCAGAAATTTTAAGAGCAATAATAACAAGAAAGGTAAGGGGAGGTATCACCCTTATGATAAGAAGAAAGAAGAGGCTAGTAACAAAAACACTGGAGATGTCAAGGCTAAGGAAGACAAGAAGAAAATTGTGTGCCATCAGTGTGGAAAGGAAGGGCATATCAAACCAAAATGTCCAGAATTGAAAGGAGGAACTTTCAAATGCTATCTATGTGGGAAAGAGGGGCATATGAAGAGGAATTGTCCTGAGTATAAACAGCAAGGCAAATTGGCAAATTTGGAAGGAAAAGGCAAAGCCACAGTGGAGAGTAACACTGTAAACCATAGCCAAGTGGAAGGTACATTACTTATTTGTACCATACCCATAACAGTAGTATATGATACTGGGGCAACTCACTCCTTAATTTCTTATGAACTGGTTAGAATGCTAAAACTGAATTGCATATTGGTTGAAACCCCATTGCATATACACAGTCCATTGGGGAGTTCTAGTGTTTTAAATATGATTTGTGTGGATGTGGGATTAAACATAGGGGGAAATATTTTTATTTCCAATTTATATGTTTTGAATTACCCAAATATAGGTGTTATATTGGGGGTAGACTGGTTAAGGCAATTTAAAGCCATAATTAATTTAGACTCATCCACCATATCATTGCAAAATTCTAGAGGCCAGAGAATCACAGTTTTATGTGAGGTAGCTAAGGAAGGAAAACTATATCATTTAGTTGACTCAGAAAAAGATTTCAGTGAACTAACCATTGAAGAAATTCCCATAGTCAATGAATATTTGGATGTGTTTGGTGAGGTCAAGGGTATTCCACACCATAGACCAGTAGAATTCCAGATCAATTTAGTTCCAGGAGCAAGCCCAGTGATTAAAAAGCCAACTAGAATGGGGCCAAATGAACTAAAGGAACTAAAGAAACAGTTAGAAGAATTGGAAGAAAAGGGTTTTATAAGACCAAGTAATTCTTGCTGGGGAGCACCAGTGGTATTTATTAAGAAGCAAGATGGTTCTTTAAGACTCTGCATAGATTATAGAGAATTAAACAAAGTAACTATTAAAAATAAATACCCATTGCCAAGAATAGATGATCTTTTTGATCAATTAGCAGGGGAAAAAGTATTTTCTAGACTAGACTTAGCATCTGGTTTTCATCAAATGAAGGTGGAAGAATCAAGCGTCAAGTACACTGCCTTTAACACTAGGTATGGGTTGTATGAATTTTTGGTTATGCCATTTGGCTTGACCAATGCACCATCTTACTTTGTAGATTTAATGAACAGAACCTTTAGAGATTGTTTAGACAAGTTTGTGCTTATTTTTATAGATGACATTTTGATTTATTCTAAGACAGTGGAAGAACATAAGCATCATTTGCACCTAGTTTTGTCTAGACTAAGGGAAAAAGATTTAAAGGCAAAATTTTCAAAATGTGTGTTTTGGAAGGAGGAAGTACATTTTCTTGGCCATGTTATATCTGCCAAAGGAATTTCTGTGAACCCCAATAAAGTAGTGGCTATCCAAGCATGGAAGAGGCCAAGCACTGTGAGTGAAGTGAGGTCATTTATGGGGATGGCAGGATATTGTAGAAGGTTTATAAAAGATTTTTCAAAAATTTCTACACCACTCACTAACCTAACCAGGAAGAACCAAGCTTTTGTTTGGTCAGAAAAATGTGAAAAATCTTTTGAACAATTGAAGGAGGCATTGGTGAATGCTCCAATTCTAAAGGTACCACATGGAAATGAAGAATTAGTGGTATACACTGATGCTAGTGGATTTGGCTTGGGTGCAGTGTTGATGCAACAAGGTCAAGTCATTGCATATGCATCCAGACAACTTAAACCCCATGAAGTAAGGTATGCCACACATGATCTCGAATTAGCAGCTGTGATATATGCTTTAAAACTTTGGAGACATTATTTATTAGGCACCAAGTTTGAACTCTACACTGACCACAAGTCTCTAAAATATTTGTTTTCACAAAAAGATTTGAACATGAGGCAACACAGATGGGTGGAGTTCTTAGCTGCCTATGATTTTGACATACTCTATACACCAGGCAAAGCAAACAAAGTTGCAGATGCTCTAAGTAGACAGCATGCTAAATTGGCTATGATGATGATAGCAGAATTTAAAGATTTGTCTTTGCTAACTGAGTTAGAGATTGAGGAGAATGGTTGTGTGCACATTAATGAGCAAATGCATGGTGCACAAGAAGATAAAGGGAAGTTAAGCTTAATGACACTTCAACCAGATTTAATTCTGAAGGTAGGAAAAATGCAAGAACAAGATGCTCACTTATTAGAGAAGAGAATGCTCCTCTCAAGAGGGGAGGAAGTAATGAATCACCACATTGATAAAGATGGTTATGTGAGATACCAGAATAGGATGTGTGTACCAGAGGACATAGAATTGAAGAAGGAGATATTGAATGAATATCACAGAAGTAAATACTCCATTCACCCAGGTAACACAAAAATGTATCAAAATTTGAAAAGAGACTTCTGGTGGAAGGGGATGAAATCTGATATAGCTAAATACATTGCCAAATGTATGACTTGCCAACAAGTCAAGGCTGAAACCCAAAGACCATCAGGGTTGATGCAACCTCTTAGTGTACCACAGTGGAAGTGGGAGGACATATCTATGGACTTCATAGATGGACTGCCTAGATCTAAGAGAGGTAATACAAGTATATGGGTGATAGTGGATAGGCTAACCAAGGTAGCACACTTCATCCCAGTCAAGTCAGAAAGAACAGCACCAAAACTAGCTCAAATTTTTATAAAAGAAGTGGTAAGGTTACATGGCATTCCCAAAACCATTGTGAGTGATAGGGATACCATCTTCACTTCAAAATTCTGGAGAAGCTTTCAAGAAGCAATGGGAAGTGAACTATGTTTAAGTACTGCCTACCATCCTCAATCAGATGGGCAGACTGAGGTGGTAAACAAAGTTTTGGAGGACATGTTGAGGGCATGTATATTGGATTTTGGGGGCAACTGGGAAGATTATCTTCACCTAGTTGAATTTACCTACAACAACAGCTACCAAAGCACCATAGGAATGGCTCCATTTGAAGCCTTGTATGGTAAACCCTGCTTGTCACCTGTTTGCTGGGTAGAAGCAGGAGAAAGGTCTATTTTAGGACCTGAGTACATACAAGAAACCAAGGAGAAAATTGAGTTGATAAGAAGAAGAATGACAGCAGCTCAAGATAGGCAAAAGAAATTTGCAGACATGAGAAGGAGGCAGGTAGAATATGAGGTGGGAAATTTTGTTTTCATCAAAATCTCACCCATGAAAAATGTGCTGAGGTTTGGAAAACAAGGCAAATTAACCCCAAGATATATTGGACCATACAAAATTCTGGAGAGAATTGGTCCTTTGGCATATAAGTTGGAATTACCAGAAAACATGCAAGGCATACATGATGTTTTTCATGTATCACAATTGAGAAGGTGGGTCCATGACAAGGCAGAAATTCTTGAAACCCCAACCCAAGTGCAGATAAATCCTAATTTGATTTATGAAAAGGATCCAGTGGGAATTTTAGCAAAAGATGTGAAGAAGTTGAGGAATAAATCTCTGAAACTTGTGAAGGTACAGTGGAGTCTAGATCCTAGTGATTGCACATGGGAATTAGAAGACAAGGTTAGGATGAATTATCCTAAGCTATTTTCAGATTAAGGTAATTCTGATTTTTGATTGTTTTCTTTATTTTGGATGAATATATTTTTAGTTAGTATAGAACTAAGAATCTATTTGGTAGAGAATATACTTGTTCTCTGAATTAAGTTTAAAATTTATTTTAAGCTTAGGAAAATTGTGGGACACAATTTCTAAAAGGAGGGGTGTATGTAATGACCCAAGATTTTAGGAATTCATTCTGGAAAATATAAATAAATTTAAAATAATTTTTAAATTAATTTTGGAAGGAGATTGTTGTGGCTTGATAGTGTATCAGTATGTGTGTACATGTGTGCACAGGGTATACACATGAACTAAAGCTAAAAATCTCTGAACTTTAAGAATAAATACATATTGATATGTATGGGAATAAATATATATATATATATATATATATTAAAATCTTTAAAGCTGAATGCATAAGTAAATATAAATATATGTATGCTACTGAATATTTTTCTTAAGTATACATGTGCATGTGTGTGTCAATACAGAGTGATATATATATATATATATATATAAATATATACATGTGCTAATAAAATACTAGAGTTCAAACTAGTGAAATAAAATATATATATATATATAGACATATTTTAATATAAGCAGAAAATAAAAGGCAAGAAGATATAAAAAGAACTAATTCTCTTATAAATAAATGAAGGAGGTACATACCATTTACATGAAAGCTAAAAATAGGAAAATAAGATAAAAACAGAGAAGTTCTTGGTATAGGCAGAATTAGAAAAGAGTATTTAATAAATAACAAAACCAAGTCACATTTTTAGCATGATTGTAGACAAGGGGGAAAAGTATTTTCTGAAAAGCAATCTCTGAAAGAAAAATGTGTAACCACTTTTCTCTTCACCCAAATTAAGCCGGGGAGGGGGTAAAACTTTGGGTTAAAATTCAGATAACATGATTTTCTGGTGGGCAAAAATGGCTTTAGCCAATACCCAAAACCCTAAGAGAGACCCTGCATATATATATATACATGTATATGCAGCAGCCTCCTCTTCTCTTCAGAAAAGAATTTTGAAAAAAAAAAGGAAGAAAAACAATACCACAGAAATCATAAGACAAGGGAAGAAAGAGAGCTTGAGGATAAGAGCAGGAGTTCATCAGTTAATTAAGGAAACAAAGGAGAGAGCTAGGTGAGAAAACTCACTCAAAAATCTAAGGCAATAAGTCCTAATGTAGGCAGCCAGATAAAAGTATTTTTATTAAAAGAGTATTTTCATATATATATGTTTATCTGTGAATTTAAATCTGAACATGTTTTGATTTTCTTTGATTGATCATTTGTTTTATTATAACAAAGTTTTATGTGTTGATAGTATACATATCTGTTTATACACTCAGATCTCTGATATGTTAATATTTAGGGATATAAACAAATACCCAGAAAATAAAATGTTGAGAATAGGCAAGTAGTATTGGTTTTGGCTTAACCCAGAAAAATGCAAATAATGTTGAGCTGCAATATACTCATGTATAAGTGCTGAGGCTTGAAATAGAAAGGAATTAGGGGTGCAATAGGGTTGCCTATGTGCTGATGCTCCTGATTCAATAAAATACATAGCAAACAAAATTTTGTGATTCAGTGAAACCAGATTATTCTGGGTTTAACTCAAGCACAAATGTTTGCAAAAGGAAAACTCTCCCAGAAGCTATAAGCCAATGTTAGTTGCCTAAACTCCTTCTAGAATACCAAGATGAATATATGTATATACAGAACCTTATTTTGTAATCACAAATGGTTGTTGCTTGTTTGTCTCTGTATGATTATGAATAATATGAGATGCCATGTTATGGATGTTTTAGCTAATGAAATGAATCACTGAAGGGTTTTGCCATGAACAATCAAAAGAGTTATTATTAACTTAAACCTGATTAGGAAATTGGGGTCAAGAACACTGCAGGAATGACTTGTGTGCTTGAGTAACATAAGTTGACACATGGCTTGTTTAAGTCCTGAGATCTTTGTGTAATGGAGTGAATTAGTTCATTACAGTGTGTCCATTGATTCATAAATATTGCAGGTGAGACCAAGGATAGATAAATATACCAAGGAAGTAATACTTGAGCAGATGAGAAAACTAGAGTTTTTCCCAGATTTGAAATATGAGTATTGAATGAGTGATTTAACTCATATTAGTTATTTTTCCTGTTTGGTATGAATGATTGTTTGTCTATGATTGAATTGTATGCTTGAATGTTTGTGCTATATATATATGTAGTCTCTGGGAAGAAAATTTAAGTGTGCACATGCACAATGACACAGAGCATGCACACAAGTATTTACCTAATTCCAAAGGACATAACCTTATGTATTTGTACTTAACTTGATTTTAAACTAATTAACAAATTGCTTTTGTGAATTTTCTCATACCAGACATGTGTCTGACCCTAGTGTGCTATTGGCATCTGGGGTGTCTCATTTAAAATGAGGCAGTTTCCAATGCTTTTTCAGGGATTGCAGCAACTAAATAGGAGTAGGAGCAAGGCCTTGAGAAGAAGATATAGCATGCTAAAACTTAGTTAGATAAGAGCCTAAATGTTGAAATCTGTATGTATTGACAATTTAAATTGCTACTTGTATTAAGTGTTGAATATTGGATTGATATTTTGTTAGGCATTTTGTTAAGAATTTGACTTGTATCTGGAATCTATGAACCTAGTTAAATTTCTGTTATGCTTAAAAAGGATTTTGATCAAATCTTGTAAGTAGATTTAGCAAGAACACTATGTTAAAAATTGAATGATTACATTTTATAAATGTATTAGTCAATCTTGAGACTTTAAAAAGGATTTAAGTTGTTGGAAAATCTGGAGAGTTGATTCTCAGATAATCAAACTGGTTTTATTTTCTAATATAGCATATGTATGCAAAAGAAATAGACATAGGTTGAATGTTTTTATATGGCTGCAAGGTTTATTTAACTTGTTCCATACAAATGCTTCATGTCCTATTTTTAAATAAAGAAAGGATCTGTAGTAAGATAGATGGAAGCCAGATTCAAATAGTTGCAGATATATATGCACATAAACATGTTTAAGTGCAGATTTTACCTCACCTTTTCCTTTGTATTTGAAATAAGAATCTGAATTTTACTCAGATTCTAACCAAATGCATTTTAAATGCCAGACAAATCTTATAAGAAGAAATCCAAACCTGGAAAATGATAAACACTCTTATCATTCAATCATGAAGCCTTCTAGGTTGTAGGAATGGAATTCAAAAATGATTAAGCAAGGATATTTGTTTTGTATGATGGATTTTAGGCAAAATAAAATATATATATGCAGATAGGTAGATAACAAGTTTCAAATTGTACAGAAGAAAAATGCAAAAAAAAAAAAATGAAAAACAAAAATTGTGTTTGAACCGACCAGCATAGCACTCGAACTCGTGACCTTGTATGTATAAGTTAGGCGCGTTTCCATTACGCCTAGATGTTGCTTGTGTTTCCTTAGGATCCACTTTATTTTATACTGATTTTGACACTATTCAGAACTTAACACAAACATCTATATTAAAAGCTTGTTTACTACTGATTATTTCTTGATCACTTCTTAGTTAGTATAAACAGACTAATGTGTTTGTTTCCAGTGGATTGTTTGATCAAAAAAAATAATAATATATGAAATAAATTAGCAATCCAACATCCTCTTGTTTTTCAAAACTCTGATTCAAACAAGAGAGGCATATACATCCTCACATGTATGTGCTTATTTTTGTAAATGTCCTGATATATTTATATTGGTTGATTATTGTGATCCTGGATATATTTGATTTATTGGAAAAAAGAAAGTGACCCTGAGAATGATAATTGAAATGGATGATATATCTATCTATCTATATATATATATCCTCTTTACTTAAAAAAAAAATTTCCTTATGAAATTAGAGTATAATTGGTGGGTCATTTCAAGTTATGGATTCGAAGTAGGAGAAACTTGATGGATTCGATCATACCTTCTACCGATGGATACGAAGAGGTCAATATTGATCGATACGAAACCAGGCCATTTGATGGATACGAAATAGGGCTCATTGATGGATACGAAAACATGGCCTTTCCCTTCAACTTGCATCCATCATAACTTGAGCATATGAACTCGGATTGACTTGAAACTTAGAACGTTGGCTCTCTTGGCTTAGCATGTCATGTCCTACCAATTTCGGCTCGATCTAGACTCGGACAAAATTCATCGATATCTGTAGTGAGCCCGTGTATAACTGATCTCTAGGATGGGCCGTCATTGGTTACCAGTCAATTCCTTGGTGTTACGGCCTTGCCAAAAGGCGGGATAACATTTGCCCCCCAAAGTACGTCTTGTGGGAACATGACGTGCTTTGAAATACTGCTCGTCCATCATCTTCAAAGAGCCCAAAGAACCTACTACTCTCGGATTACTCAAATATAATTAAGTACCCGAGAGTTTATGAAAACAAACAACCCGGGTCAGACAATAAGTCTGGTATGAGAAAATCTCTAATAAAAAGCATGGAAATGAATACGGTATGTAAGACTATGCCGCCAACTGCGGAACGGGTTTCCCCTCACAAAACAACATCGAACCACAATAATGGATACAAATAATTAAACATCACGAAGTGCTCATGACACTTCGCGATGAAATTAAGAAAGAGGTAAATTTAATAGTTTGGGATTAAAGGAAAATATAGGAAATTTTTCAACAAATGACTAGAAGGGTGCATCCTGCTTACTAAAAGTATACCTCCAGAATATACTTGAGAACTACGATGGATCTCGGACATGTCCAAGCTGGACCATGCCAACCTTACTGAGAATCCGAGTATTTCACATCTTGGTGTGCATATAACCGAAACCAATTTAGAGTAGATGTGATAATAACCTAAAGGGAGCAATCCCACATAGCTTGGCTTCCACTCGCCCCTTGGGTTTAGTAATTTCCGACAAAGGATATCGACGCTCAAAATGAGCTACAAATCGTCTTAGATTGATGATACAAAAAGAGGAAAGCTGGATCGATAGTCAATAAATCAACTATCAGGAATAATTAAAAATGATCGTAGATGGACAGAAATTATCATATTCATACCACCACTCGTCGATTTCAAACTTGTATTATTACTTGGTTAAAAATGAAGTCGGACAAGTGAAGGTAGTGTTACCTTTAGACAGTGCCATGATGACATTTTTAACTTTCGAGATATGGACTGTTTCTATACCTCGACATTTAATGCTAAGAGTATGATTAAATCCTTTCTGTATAAGCGATACAGTTTATAGAAGTCAAATTTCTTATCCTTTCCGTAATCGAATCAAACTTTTGCCTTTTAAAACCGAACTTGTGCTGGAATTTCACATTTCAAATATTAACTTTAAACAACACAATCAAAAATGATGAATGAACTTTAAATCAGTGATTAATTACTTTAACAACTTTATTTAAAATAATTAATTAGCTTTAACCATGATTAATTACTTCAAACATCAATATTTAAAATGATTAATTCACGTTAATCATCATTATTGAAGTAATTTGTTAACTTTAAAAACTTTATTATTAAAATGATTACCTAACTTTAGACATTATTATTAAAATGGTTAATTAATTTTAAAACATAGTTATTAAAATGGTTAATTAATATTAAAACATTATTATTTAAGTGATTAATTAATCTTAAAACATCATTAACAAAATGATTAATTAACTTTAATACATCTTAATTAAATAATTAATTTGCCTTAAACATCATTAGTTAAAATATGTAATTAATTTCAAATATCATTAATAAAATGATTAATTAATTTTAATCACATTATTATTTAAAAAATTAATTAACCTTAATCATCATTATTTAAAATGATTAATTAAATTTAAAATATCATTATTAAAATAATTAATTAACTTCAATCACATCTTTATTTGAATAATTAATTATGAA
Source organism: Allium fistulosum (assembly GCA_030737815.1). NCBI lineage: Eukaryota > Viridiplantae > Streptophyta > Magnoliopsida > Asparagales > Amaryllidaceae > Allium > Allium fistulosum. The sequence goes on from CM060905.1 coordinate 850,164,782, forward strand.
ACACCCACACCCCTTAGTATACCCAAATAGGGGCACACTAAAGAATATGGCACGTTATAGGTATAGATAAAAACTTTACAGAGACTAAGATTCACAAGAAAATTAAATAAAAACAGCGGAAACATTAAAATGGTAACTCATTAAATTGAAACTTCATAAACAAGTCATAAAACCAAATATGTCTCAAAATACCAAATACACATGTCTTATGAAAAGTACCATCTCAGTCACAACATCGGAGTACATAAAATCATAAAATCATCCCTCTCATCAAGTACTAGTACATCCCAAAAATCAAATGAAATGAAAGTTGAAAAAGAAGAAGAAGAATACATGCAGAATCTCCAAGAATATCTCTCCAAGAAAGCTGAAATCTACTGTCCCTGCCTCTGCTGGCCTAAGGGGGGGAAAGGGGGAAAATAGAGGGGTGGGTAAAACTAAAAGTCCAGTGAGTGAAAGTAACTACTAGTATTTTTAACCAAGATAAGGGTAATAGACTTAGCAACAGTTCTAGTATAAAAGGAAATAAAAGGAAAGATAAAGTTGGAATAAAATACTGTTTAACTGTTTGCTTTACTTAGGTATTTTTGATTGGATTGTTTGCACTTGTCTTAGTTAGCTGCTTTGATTAGGCTAAAATCCTAATCCTATTTTAAATTAGGCTGAAATCCTAATTCTACCCTTTGATCGGCTTTCTATCTCTGTTGTGCCACTGTGAGCTAGTCTCATCCTGTGGGTCCCACAGCAAAAGGACACCTGTTTAGCGCTTTGGAACTCAATAGCGAATTATATCCCTGCACCGAGGCCACACGCTTGACCACCGTCGGTTTTCACTATCAGTTGCTCCCTCTTTTGACCTCTTATTTACCATTACTTTAGCATAAGTGTGTCTAGCCTCACCTGATTTGTTGTGAGACCATCAGTCCTAGTCTGATAAGGTCCTTCCTAGTCTCACCTAAGTGTTTTTGTGAGACCATCAGTCCTAGTCTGAAAGGGAAATGCTGCCGGATACGGGTCCTAACAAACAAAATCTAGTTGCGCCCCTTGCCCAAATTCCCTGATTTGAGCTTTTATCTATTGACCACTTATCTACCATTACTTCAGCATAAGCATGTCCCAGCCTCACCTAATCTATTGTGAGACCATCAGTTCCTGACTGAAGGGGAATGCTGCTGGTACGGGTCATACTTCTACCTTTGCTTATTAACTTAGTGTAAGTTTTAAAATAAGCCTCTTCTATTATTTCTGCACTGTTTGCTTATTAACTTAATCTAAGTCTTAAAAATAAACCTCTTTTGTTATATCTGCTATACTTGCTTATTAACTTAATTATAAGTTTTAAAATAAGCCTTTTTTGTTATCTCTAATTATAACCTGTGTGTTATTATTTTACTTATTAACTTAACCCAAGGTCTAAGTTTTAAAATAAGCTTCTTCTGCTATTTCTTCTATTTTCTTTTTTTTTGTTATAATTACATGTTATAACTATGCTTGCAAATGTCTTAAATTTGCCTATTTTAGTCCATCTTCTTTTTATTATAGTCCTTCTTATTTTACATTTAATTTCTGTAAATTTAGTGTTCTTATATTTTAGTCCATATTAGCGAATTATTCTCTTTTATTTATTCTATTCGCGTAAAAAGGAATAAAAAGAAACTGACATTTACAGACTAAATTTCAGCTAAAAAGGAATAGATGTAAATAACAATAAAAGACTGTAAATAATTGGGAAAACTGTAAATAATTGCAAATAACTGAAATAAAATAGCTAAGAGAAAATAACCTGGAAAGCAAGTCTAAAATTTACTTAAAATAAACTGTAAATAAACTTACATAAAGGTTATCCCAAAATTGTAGAAAAACTACAACTATTGGAAAACCTATTATTTTTAATTACTTAGAAATCTAAAATAATTACTAATTACTCACCTGTGGTCCTTAGCTCTTTTCCTTGGCCTTCTCAGATCCACTTCTAGGGTATAAAATATTTTAATTAAATAGATCTTCTCCTTAGAAAAATATTCCTTTTAGGGTCCAGCCTCAGGCAATGAACCCAGATGGAGAAAATCTAAATGAGAAAAACAGCTAGGCCCAAGGTCTTATTCATAGTGTCATTTGTGGATCTCGGACCGTTGGATTTGGAAGCACGAACACACAAGATGGAATAAAAACAACAAAACACGTCACGATTTGATCTGGACGAGTTAACGTCCCAAAACACTAAGGCGGGTCGACCTTACTGTAAACCGCTGTTAACCCGCCTTTTGGCAAGGCAGCGTACAGGTGGATTTAACCCAATCGACTTCACGGTTGTCGAGGTTGGAATACTATGGGTTCAACTCGACTGGATAGATAAACGATCAATCATGGATGATAAACATGATTATGAAGCCGGGATTCAGCATAGTCGATGGACAAAAGGCGCGGGATACTTAAAATATGAGTTTCGACAAAAACCAAGTCGCTTCGAGATGTTTGGAGTTTGCTTCGAGTCGCTTGTGGGTCTGCTTCAGGTTTTGAAGCAGTTTACTTCGGGTCACTTGAATGGCTACTTCGGGTCACTTGGTATCAGTGCATTTCAGAGGGATCAGTACTTACTTCGGGTCGGCGAACTATGGACTTCGGGTCGGCAAGTGAATCTTCTCGGAATGGCAAGAATGGAGGGATCAGCAACATTAATCAGGTCGGCATGTTTTTAATTGGAGTCAGGAGGTAGTTTGCTTCAGGTCAGATGTAAGGTTGCTTCGGGTCATCACCTAGGGAAACTCAGGTCGGCACATTTATGCTTGCTTCGGGTCGGTAACTTATTTTCTTCGGGTCGGCTAAAGTATTTCTCGGGTCGACATTAGGAGGTTGGCTTGGGAACATTCTTGGGGTCGGCATCTTTTTACTTGGAGTCAGGAGGCAGTTTGCTCCGAGTCACTGGTCAACCTGCTTCGGGTCATGACTTGGGTCACTTGGGCTCGGCATGTTTGGATTCTCAGGTCGGCATGTTTTCTACTTGGAGTCACATTGCAATCTTCTTCGGGTCAAAATGGATGCTGCTTCATGTCACTACCCGGGTCTCTGGGGTCGGTATATTTTATACTCCAGGAAATTAGTGGTCGACGGTATGGACTCGACTATGGTTTTGGTGGACCCGTATCACCCAGGAAGCCCAGTAATCCAGATTTTGCCTATAAATACACCAGGCGGGGTTTTAGAAAAGGGGGATTCTCATTCTGTTCTTCCATAACTTCTTCTACAAAAGGCTGTTCAAGTTACTCTGGCATTTTTTTAAAAAACTTAGGATTGTAATTGTAATCAATTCTCTAATCAATAAAAAGAGAACTTTGGGTGTGGATGTAGGTCGGAATTAGCCAAACCACTATAAATCCTATGTTATTACTACTTTCTTTTTAATTTTTGATTGTTCTTCATATTTTTACTCTCTACATACACTCTATCTGTCATCTGTGGTTGTGAATTGATGCTTTCAACGGTGTTTGGGTGTTAGTAATCAATTTTGGCGATAACATTTTGGTACTTTCACTGAGAAAGCTAGCACTCAGGGATTCTAAAGCATGGATTTTGGATTTAAAGGCTTAAGAGTTTGGATTTGGGAAACTATGGTTAGGCATTCAACGAGGAGACAAAGGGCAAGGACAAGACGGAAACAATAATGGATGCTATGCAGGAAAGGACGCAGAAAAGGCAGAAAGAAATGATGCAGAACTAACTCCAACAGGTTGGACAAGCTGGGGAGTAGGACCAAGGAAAGAAAACAAGCAGGATGTTGAATAGATACAAGAAGCCTCCTAAGGAGACGGATCTAACTAATTGGAATACAAAGGCTCGTCCGTAAAAGGATAATCTGGAATCCCGTCATGGACTCGGGGGCGGGATGGAAACGATGGTCGGAGATTGTTCATGGATACTGGAATAGCTGGAAGTTGGAACCTAGGACTTGGAACGGGAATTGGATGGCTTGGACATGGATTGGAATGACTGGAGGCAAACCCCCAACCAAGGAAGATGGATCGACACCAATCACTCTCATGGATTAGCACAACTCCCCATGGAACTGGAGGTATGGATTCAGATGGCTTTGCTTGGAAACGGATTGCAGTGATGGAACAGGTGCAGTCACCATCCGCCATAAATCGGAGCTAGGCTGGCTTAAAGGCACATGTCGTCGTTTCTTGATGGCATAAACTAGATAACTAACAATAAATGCTGCACCAAAGCGGTTAAGTCACTTGCACATGTACGAGATCACGAACAGTCATTGGGTATGCTCTGAGATAGAGATGAACCGCCATGAAAAATGATTTAGATACTGACTCGAACGTGAAACCTGACATTGATAATACTGAACCCCGACCACGAACGGTCATAATCCGCCTCGAACGGCACCCGACCATGAATGGTCACAATTCGCCTTGAACGGCACCGGACCTTGAATGGTCACAATTCACCTCGAACGGCACCCGACCTTGTACTGTCATAATTCGCCTCGAACGACACCCGACCTCGAACGAACAATATTCGCCTCTAACGACACCCGACCTGGAACGGTCACAATTCGCCTTGAATGGCACTCGAACTCATACGGTCACAAGTTGCCTCGAATGGCACCCGACCTTGAACAGTCACAATTCACCTCGAATGGCACCCGACCACGAACTGTCACATATCGCCTCGAACGGCATACGATCTCGAATGATCGCCATTCACAATCAGGTAAGATTATTAATCTCTTCACAGGTCATCAAATTTCGAACATCAGACTTATGACGCTACAAAACACACCTTCCTATCACAAGGCATGTTTTAGGAGGCAAAGTATTAACCCGCCTTTTGGCAAGGCAACGTACAGGCAATTTAACCCAATCGACTACACGGTGGTCGAGGTTGGAATACTATGGGTTCGACTTGACTGGATGGACAAACGATCAATTACAGATGATAAACATGATTATGAAGCCGGGATTCAACATAGTCGATGGACAAAAGGCGCGTGATACTTAACATTTGAGTTTCGACAAAAATCGAGTCGCTTCGAGATCTTTGGAGTTTACTTCGAGTCGCTTATGGGTCAGCTTTGGGTTTTGAAGCAGTTTACTTCGGGTCACTTGAATGGCTACTTCGGTTCACTTGGGATCGGTGCATTTCAGAGGGATCGGTACTTACTTCGGGTCGGCGAGCTATGGACTTCGGGTCGGCAAGTGAATTTTCTCGGGTCGTCAAGAATGGAGGGATCGGCAACATTAATCAGGTTGGCATGTTTTTACTTGAAGTCAAGAGGCAGTTTGCTTTGGGTCAGATGTAAGGTTGCTTTGGGTCATCACCTAGGGAAACTCGGGTCGGCACATTTATGCTTGCTTCGGGTCGGCAACTTGTTTTCTTCGGGTCGGCTAAAGTATTTCTTTGGTCGGCATTAGGAAGTCGGGTCGGCAACATTCTTGGGGTCGGCATGTTTTTAATTGGAGTCATAAGGCATTTTTCTTTCGGGTCAGATGTAATGTTGCTTCGGGTCATCACCTAGGGAAACTCGGGTCGGCACATTTATGCTTGCTTCGGGTCGGCAAATTGTTTTCTTTGGGTCGGCTAAAGTATTTCTCTTATCGGCGCTAGGAGGTCGGGTCGGCAACATTCTAGGGGTCGGCATGTTTTTACTTGGAGTCGGGAGGCAGTTTACTTTGAGTTACTGGTCAACCTGCTTCGGGTCATGACTCGGGTCACTTGGGGTTGGCATGTTTGGACTCTGGTCGGCATGTTTTCTACTTGGGCTCACATTGCAATTTTCTTCGGGTCAAAATGGAGGCTGCTTCAGGTCACTACCCGGGTCTCATGGGGTCGGAATATTTTATACTCCAAGAAATCAATGGTCGATGGTATGGACTTAGCTATAGTATTGGTGGACTCGTATCACCCAGGAAGCCTAGTAACCTGGATTTTGCCTATAAATACAGCAAGCGAGGCTTTAGAAAAGGAGGATTCTCATTCTATTCTTCCATAACTACTTCTAAAAAGGCTGCTCAAGTTACATTTACATTTTTGTTTTAAAAACTTGGGATTGTAACTGTAATCAATTCTCTAATCAATAAAAAGGGAATTTCTAGAGTGGACGTAGGCCGGAGTTAGCTGAACCACTATAAATCCTATGTTATTACTGCTTTCTTTTTAATTTTTGATTGTTCTTCATATTTATACTCTCTACATACACTCTATCTACCATCTGTGACTGTGAATTGGTGCTTTCAACGGCGTTTGGGTGTTAGTGGCCAATTTTGGCGCTAACATTTTGGTGCTTTCACTTAGAAAGCTAGCACTCAGGGATTCTAAAGCTTGGATTTTGGATTTAAAGGCTTAGAAGCTTGGATTCTGGATACTATGGTTAGGCATTCAACGAGGAGACAAAGGGCAAGGACAAGACGGAAACAATAATGGATGCTATGTAGGAAAGGACGCTGAAAAGGCACAAAATGATGCAGAACTTACTCCAATAGGTTGGACAAGCTGGAGCGCAGGACCAAGGAAAGAAAACAAGCAGGATGTTGAATGGATACAAGAAGCCTCCTAAAGAGATGGATCAAACTAATTGGAATACAAAGGCTCGTCCGAAAAAGGATAATCTGGAATCCCGTCATGAACTTGGGAGCAGGATGGAAACGATGGTCGGAGATTGCTCATGGATACAGGAATAGCTGGAAGTTGGAACCCAAGACTTGGGATGGGAATTTGCTGGCTTGGACATGGATTGGAATGACTGGGGGCAAACCCCCAACCAAGGAAGATGGATCGACACCAATCACTCTCATGGATTAGCACAACTCCCCATGGAACTGGGGGTACGAATTCAGATGGCTTTGCTTGGAAACGGATTGCAGTGATGGAACATGAGCAGTCACCATCCGCCACAAATCGGAGCTAGCCTGGCTTAAGGGCACAGGTCGTCGTCACTTGATGGTAGAAACTAGATAACTAACAATAAATCCTACACTAAAGCGGCTAAGTCACTTACACATGTACGGAATCACGAACGGTCCTTGGGCATGCTCTGAGATGGCGATGAACCGCCATGACAAATGATTCAGAAACTCACTCGAACATGAAACCTGACATTGATAATACTGAACCCCGAACACGAACGGTCACAATCCGCCTCGAACGGCACCCGACCACGAACGGTCACAATCCGCCTCTAACGGCATCCGACCTCGAACGGTCAAAATTCGCCTCGAACGACACCCGACCTCGAACGATCACAATTCGCCTCGAACGGCACCCGACGTCGTAAGGTTACAATTCGCCTCGAACGGCACCCGACCTCGAACAGTCATAATTCGCCTCGAACGTTACCCGATCTCGAACGGTCATAATTCACCTCGAACGGCAGCCGACCTCGAACGGTCACAATTCACCTTGAACGACACCCGACCTCGTACGGTCACAATTCGCCTCGAACGACACCCGATGTCGTATGGTCACAATTCTTCTCGAACGTCACCCAACATCGAACGGTCACAATTTGCCTCGAATGCGACCCAACCACGAACGGTCACATATCGCCTCGAATGGCATATGGTCTCAAATGATCACTATTCACAATCAGGTAAGATCATTAATCTCTTCGCAGGTTATCAGATTTCGAACATTTGGCTTATGATGCTACAAAACACACCTTCCTATCGCAAGGCATGTTTTAGAGGGCAAAGTGTTAACCTTCCTTTTGGCAAGGCAGCGTACAGGCGGATTTAACCCAATCGACTACACGGTGGTCGAGGTTGGAACACTATGGGTTCGACTCGACTGGATGGATAAACGATCAATCACGGATGATAAACATGATTATGAAGCCGAGATTTAGCATAGTCAATGGACAAAAGCCGTTGGATACTTAAAATATGAGTTTCGACAAAAACCGAGTCGCTTCGAGATCTTTGGAGTTTGCTTCGAGTCGCTTGTGGGTCTGCTTTGGGTTTTGAAGCAGTTTACTTCGGGTCACTTGAATGGCTACTTCGGGTCAATTGGAATCGGTGCATTTCAGAGGGATCAGTACTTACTTCGGGTCGGCGAGCTATGGACTTCGGGTCGGCAAGTGAATTTTCTCGGGTCGTCAAGAATGGAGGGATCGACAACATTAATCAGGTTGGCATGTTTTTACTTGGAGTTAGGAGGCTGTTTGCTTCGGGTAAGATGTAAGGTTTCTTCGGGTCATCACCTAGGGAAACTCGGGTCGGCACATTTATGCTTGCTTCGGGTCGGCAACTTGTTTACTCCGGGTCGGCTAAAGTATTTCTCGAGTCGACATTAGGAGGTTGGGTCGGCAACATTCTTGGGGTCGACATGTTTTTACTTGGATTCAGGAGGCAGTTTTCTTCAGGTCAGATGTAAGTTTGGTTAGTTTCATCACCTAGGGAAACTCGAGTCGGCACACTTATGCTTGCTTCAGGTCGGCAACTTATTTTCTTCGGGTCGGCTAAAGTATTTCTCGGGTCGGCATTAGGAGGTCGAGTCGGTAACATTCTTGGGGTCAGCATGTTTTTACTTGGAGTCAGGAGGCAGTTTGCTCTGAGTCACTGGTCAACCTGCTTCGAGTCATGACTCGAGTCACTTGGAGTCGGCATGTTTAGATTCTCAGGTCGACATGTTTTCTACTTGGAGTCAAATTGTAAATCTACTTCGGGTCAAAATGGAGGCTGCTTCGGGTCACTACCCGGGTCTCTTGGGGTCGGAATATTTTATACTCAAGGATGGTCGACAGTATGGACTCGACTATGGTTTTGGTGGGCCCATATCACCCAGGAAGCCAGTAACCCGGATTTTGCCTATAAATACAGTAGCGGGACTTTAGAAAAGGCGGATTCTCATTCTGTTCTTCCATAACTTCTTCTATGGAATGCTGTTCAAGTTACTCTGCCATTTTTTGTTTTAAAAACTTGGGATTGTAACTGTAATCAATTCTTTAATCAATAAAAAGGGAATTTCTGGTGTGGACGTAGGCCGAAGTTAGCCAAACAACTATAAATCATGTGTTATTACTGCTTTCTTTTTAATTTTTGATTGTTCTTCATATTTATACTCTCTACATCCACTCTATCTGTCATCTGTGGCTGTGAATTGGTGCTTTCAACGGTGTTTGGGTGTTAGTGACCAATTTTGATGCTAACATTTTAGTGTTTTCACTGAGAAAGCTAGCACTCAAGGATTCTAAAGCTTGGATTTTGGATTTAAAGGCCTAGGAGCTTGGATTGTGGATACTATGGTTAGGCATTCAATGAGGAGACAAAGGGCAAGGACAAGATGGAAACAATAATGGATGATATGCAGAAAAGGACGCTGAAAAGGCAGAAAAAATGATCCAGAACTTACTCCAACAGGTTGGACAAGCTGCAGCTCAGGACCAAGGAAAGGAAACAAGCACGATGTTGAATGGATACGAGAAGCCTCCTAAGGAGATGGATCTAACTAATTGGAATACAAAGGTTCATCCGGAAAAGGATAATCTAGAATCCCGTCATGGACTCGGGAGCAGGATGGAAATGATGGACGGAGATTGCTCATGGATACTGGAATAGCTGGAAGTTAGAACCCAGGACTTGGGATGGGAATTGGCTGGCTTGGACATGGATTGGAGTGACGGGGGGCAAACCCCTAACCAAGGAAGATGGATCGACACCAATCACTCTCATGGATTAGCACAACTCCCCATGGAACTGGAAGTACGGTTTCAGATGGCTTTGCTTGGAAACGGATAGCGGTGATGGAATAGGAGCAGTCACCATCCACCACAAATCTGAGCTAGCCTGGCTTAAGGACATAGGTCGTCGTCTCTTGATGGCATAAACTAGATAACTAACAATAAATCCAACACCAAAACGGCTAAGTCACTTACACATGTACGGGATCATGAACGGTCCTTGGGCATGCTCTGAGATGGCGATTATCCGCCAAGAAAAATGATTCAGAAACTGACTCGATCATAAAACCTGACATTTATAATTACTGAACCCTGACCATGAACGGTCACAATCCGCCTCGAACGGCACCTGACTACGAACGATCACAATTCGCCTCAAATGATACCCGACCTCGAACGGTCACAATTCGCCTCGAACGGCACCCGACTTCGAACGGTCAAAATTCGCCTCGAACGACACCCTACCTCGGACGGTTACAATTCACCTCGAATGGCAGCCGACCTCGTACGGTCACAAGTCGCCTCAAATGGCACCCGACCTCGAACGGTCATAATTCGCCTAATGGCACCCGACCACAAACGGTCACATATCGCCTCGAACGACATACGATCTCGAACGATCGCTATTCACAATCAGGTAAGATCATTAATCTCTTTACAGGTCATCAGATTTCGAACATCAGGCTTATGATGCTACAAAACACACCTTCCTATCGCAAGGCATGTTTTGGGGGGCAAAGTGTTAACCCGTCTTTAGGCAATGCAGCGTATAGGCGGATTTAACCCAATCGACTATACGCTGGTCGAGATTGGAATACTATGGGTTCGACTCGACTAGATGGACAAACGATCAATCACGGATGATAAACATGATTATGAAGCCGGGATTCAGCATTGTCGATGGACAAAAGCCATTGGATACTTAAAATATAAGTTTCGACAAAAATCGAGTCGCTTCGAGATGTTTGGAGTTTGCTTCGAGTAACTTGTGGGTCCCCTTCGAGTTTTGAAGAAGTTTACTTCGGGTCACTTGAATGGCTACTTTGGGTCACTTGGGATCGGTGCATTTCAGAGGGATCGGTACTTACTTCGGGTCGGCTAGCTATGGACTTAGGTCGGCAAGTGAATTTTCTTGGGTCGGCAAGAATGGAGGGATCTGCAACATTAATCAAGTCGGCATGTTTTTACTTGGAGTCAGGAAGCAGTTTGCTTCAGGTCAGATGTAAGGTTGCTTCGGGTCATCACCTATGGAAACTCGGGTCAACACATTTATGCTTGCTTCGGGTCGGCAACTTGTTTTCTTCGGGTCGGCTAAAGTACTTCTCGGGTCGGCATTAGGAGGTCGGGTTGGAAACATTCTTGGGGTCGGCATGTTTTTACTTGGAGTCATGAGGCAGTTTTCTTCGGGTTAGATGTAAGCTTGCTTCGGGTCATCAGCTAGGGAAACTCGGGTCGGCACATTTATGCTTGCTTCGGGTCGGCAACTTGTTTTCTTCGGGTCGGCTAAGGTATTTCTTAGGTCGGCATTAGGAGGTGGCGTCGGCAACATTCTTGGGGTCGGCATGTTTTTACTTGGAGTCAGGAGGCAGTTTGCTTCGAATCACTGGTCAACCTGCTTCGGGTCATGACTCGGGTCACTTGGGGTCGGCATGTTTGGATTCTCAGGTCGGCATGTTTTCTAGTTGGAGTCACATTGCAATCTGCTTCGGGTAAAAATGGAGGCTTCTTCGGGTCACTACCCGGTTCTCTTGGGGTCGTAATATTTTATACTCTAGGAAATCAGTGGTCGACGGCATGGACTCGACTATGGTTTTGGTGGGCTCGTATCACCCAGGAAGTCAGTAACCCGGATTTTGCCTATAAATACAGCGGGCGGGGCTTTAGAAAAGGAGGATTCTCATTCTATTCTTCCATAACTTCTTTTACAAAAGGCTGTTCAATTTACTCTGCCATTTTTTGTTTTACAAAGTTAGGATTGTAACTATAATCAATTCTCTAATCAATAAAAAGGGAATTTCTGGAGTGGACGTAGGCCGGAGTTAGCCGAACCACTATAAATTCTGTGTTATTACTGCTTTCTTTTTAATTTTTGATTGTTCTTCATATTTTTACTCTCTACATACACTCTATCTGTCATCTGCTACTGTGAATTGGTGCTTTCAATGGCGTTTGGGTGTTAGTGACCAATTTTGGCGCTAACATTTTGGTGCTTTCACTGAAAAAGCTAGCACTCAGGGATTCTAAAGCTTGGATTTTGGATTTAAATGCTTAGAAGCTTGGATTCTGGAAACTATGGTTAGGCATTCAACGAGGAGACAAAGGGCAAGGACAAGACGAAAACAATAATGGATGCCATGCGGGAAAGGACGCTGAAAAGGCAGAAAGAAATGATGCAGAACTTACTCCAACAAGTTGGACAAGATAGAGCGCAGGACCAAGGAAAGGAAACAAGTAGGATGTTGAATGGATACAAGAAGCCTCCTAAGGGAGATGGATCTAACTAATTGGAATACAAAGGCTCGTCCGAAAAAGAATAATCTGGAATCCCGTCATGGACTCGGGGGCAAGATGGAAACAATGGTCGGAGATTGCTTATGGATACTGGAATAGTTGGAAGTTGGAACCAGGACTTGGGACGGGAATTGGCTGGCTTGGACATGGATTGGAATGTCTGGGGGCAAACCCCCAACCAAGGAAGATGGATCAACACCAATCACTGTCATGGATTAGCACAACTCCCCATGGAACTGGGGGTACTGATTCAGATGGCTTTGCTTGGAAACTGATAGCAGTGATGGAACATGAGCAGTCACCATCCGCCACAAATCGAAGCTGGCCTGGCTTAAGGGCACAGCTCGTCGTTTCTTGATGGCATAAACTAGATAATGAAAAATAAATCCAACACCAAAGCGGCTAAGTCACTTACACATGTACGGGATCACGAACGATCCTTGGGCATGCTCTGAGATGGCGATGAACCGCCATGACAAATGATTCAGAAACCCACTCGAATGTGAAACCTGACATTGATAATACTGAACCCCGACCATGAACTGTCATAATCCGTCTCGTACGGCACCTGACCACGAACGGTCACAATTCGCCTCGAACGACACCCGCCCTCGAACGGTCACAATTCACCTCGAATGGCACCCGACCTCGAATGATCACAATTCTCCTCAAACGACACCCGACCTCGTACGGTCACAATTCACCTGGAACGGAACCCGACCTTGAACGGTCACAGTTCGCCTCGAATGGAACCCGACCTCGAACTATCATAATTCGCCTCGAACGACATCCGACTTCATACTGTCACAATTCGCTTCGAATGGCATCCGACCTCGTACGGTCACAATTCACTACGAACGGCACCCAACCTCGAACGGTCACAATTCGCCTCGAATAGCACCCGACCACGAACGGTCACATATCGCCTCGAACGGAATACGATCTCGAACGATCGCTATTCACAATCAGGTAAGATCATTAATCTCTTCACAGGTCATCAGAGTTCGAACATTAGGCCTATAATGCTACAAAACACACCTTCCTATCACAAGGCATGTTTTGTGGGGTAAAGTGTTAATCCGCCTTTTGGCAAGGCGGCGTACAGGTGGATTTAACCCTATCAACTGCACGGTGGTCGAGGTTGGAACACTATGGGTTTGACTCGACTAGATGGATAAACGATCAATCACGGATGATAAACATGATTATGAAGCCGAGATTTAGCATAGTCGATGGAAAAAAGGCGCGGGATACTTAAAATATGAGTTTCGACAAAAACCAAGTCGCTTCGAGATGTTTGGAGTTTGCTTCGAGTCGCTTGTGGGTCTGCTTTGGGTTTTGTAGAAGTTTACTTTGGGTCACTTGAATGGCTACTTTGGGTCACTTGGGATCGGTGCATTTCAGAGGTTGGTACTTACTTCGGGTCGGCGAGCTATGGACTTCGGGTCGGCAAGTGAATTTTCTCGGGTCGGAAAAAATGGAGGGATTGGCAACATTAATCAGGTCGGCATGTTTTTACATGGATCCATGAGGCAGTTTGCTTCGGGTCAGATGTAAGTTTACTTTGGGTCATCACCTAGGGAAACTCGGGTCGGCACATTTATGCTTGTTTCGGGTCGACAACTTGTTTTCTTCGGGTCAGCTAAAGTATTTCTCGGGTCGGCATTAGGAGGTCGGGTCAGCAACATTCTTGGGGTCGGCATGTTTTTACTTGGAGTCAGGAGGCAGCTTGCTCTGAGTCACTGGTCAACCTGCTTCGGGTCATGACTCGGGTCACTTAGGGTTGGCATGTTTGGATTCTCAGGTGGGCATTATTTCTACTTGGACTCACATTGCAATCTGCTTCGGGTAAAAATAGAGGCTTCTTCGGGTCACTACCCGGGTCTCTTGGAGTCGGTATATTTTATACTCCAGGAAATCAGTGGTCAACAGTATGGACTCGACTACGGTTTTAGTGGGGCCCGTATCACCCAGAAAGCCCAGTAACCTAGATTTTGCCTATAAATACATCAGGCGGACTTCAGAAAAGGGGGATTCTCATTCTGTTCATTTATAACTTCTTATACAAAAGGCTGTTCAAGTTACTCTGCCATTTTTTGTTTTAAAAACTTAGGATTGTAACTGTAATCAATTTTCTAATCAATAAAAAGGGAATTTCTGGAGTGGACGTAGGCCGGAATTAGCCGAACCACTATAAATCCTGCGTTATTACTGCTTTCTTTTTAATTTTTGATTGTTCTTCATATTTATACTCTCTACATATACTCTATATGTCATCTGTGATTGTGAATTGGTGCTTTCAATGGTGTTTGTATGTTAGTGACCAATTTTGATGCTAACAACCGCCATATGCTAGGGTTGACCTATAGGTCGACCCAGCAATGGGGAAGGTCGACCCTAGGGTTGACCTAACCTATTTTTTTTTCTTCTTCTTCATTTCTTGTTTAATTTGTAACTTCTTCATTTTAGCTCCGAGTATGACAATCTATATATGGGAATTGACCAAAAAATTACCACGGACACAATAATGCAACTCCCGTGGCTCAATTTTGATAATTTTGCAAAGTTATTTTATTAATTAATTAATTAATTAATTTTTATAGCTTAAATTTCAGGTTGTTACAAATTATCTTTGCAAAACACCAAGCTTAAGATTTAACAAATTTTTTCAAAGGAATAACATTTTTCAAAGTGCCCACATAGCGATAGTCAGTATACGGACACTTTCATAAACACTTTCCATATGTCGCTTATTCAACCAAACATCGCATAACATAACGGTGAGCACGAATACAAAGGTAAGTAACAATTAGACGTCATGTAGAAAGCATCCTAATATTATTTGCTTAAGCCTTTTTTCGACTAATTCCAATTTACTTTACTAAGATGTCAACTTTTCAAGTGATTACCAAACCAACAAATCCAATACTTTTAACACATAACAACATAAGAAAATAACATATATTTGCATCACAATAATAAAGGTCAAAACATTAATTATATAGATGAGATTTTGCTTACCAAAAAGCAACCAAACTAAGTCTAACTACCATTACGCCTTGCTGCTAACACTCGATCTTTGTTTTTCTTCTAAAAAGTTTGAATTTTTAGAGCTTAAATAGGCTAGATGGGTTCGGCCATGGGCTATAGGGGCTCACCCATGTGAGTTTGAGGGAGTATGAGTCTTGTTTTGGTTAGTGAAGAGGTGTAGAAGAGAAAGAAACAAGCTTTAGTATTTTTGCTTAAGACAGAAGTGAAAAAGAATGGATTTTTGAATTTGAAAAACTAGGAAGTCATCCACAAGCTTTTTTAAAAAAAGCTTAAAGAAGAAAATGAAAGGATGAGAATAATGAAACCAAGATTCCGTTTTGAAGTGAATGTGGATATGTATTTTTAGGCTAACAAAGCTTCCAAGAGAAGCTATCCAAAACAAGGCTTTTAAGAGAAGTTAAGAGAAGCTTATTAAGACAAAGCTTCCATGAGAAGGTAGCAACCATCATGAAGCTTGTTCAAGAATCCGAAGGAAAATTTTAGAGTTAGGAAGTCGAGATAAGGTCTTGATGAATTTTGGGCTTGTGAAATAAGTTAGGCACATGAAAGTCATTATCACAAATATAATTCATTTCAAACAATATATATATTCTCATTTTCAGCAAAAAATAAATTAAAGAAAATCATATTATATTTCATTATTTACATCTTAAAAAAAATATTATTTAAAAATATATTACATATTCAATTTTAAAGTGATTATTATGGATCATTACAAAAAGCATATTAAGTGATCGTTAGTTTGTTTTTGTGTAGATAGACCCACTTTTGATTTGAAGTTGTAGGAGTCTGCTTTGATTTTAGGCTGAAATTGTGCAGGTTCGACCCCTGCTTTTGTTTTCAGCCTAAGTGTAAATAAAATTTGTACTTTTCTTTCCAAGTTCTATTTTGAATGTGAATAACAAAGACTTTTTTTGTTCAATCTTTGTTAGAATTTATCCAAGTATTCGAGAAATGAACTTTCCATTCGATATGCTCACAATCCATTTCTTTCCATGATTATTATCGGACCAAGTCATTAGCCCATTCTGTGATTTGTCGGCCTTTCGTTGTTCTTGCGAACGTAAAGCAATCGTTGAAGTGCCAATCCCTGCGCATTTATATGTAAGCATATCAGATTCTGGAATCCGGTCAAATTTCAATCAACTGGAAAGGTGATTTAAGCATTCCTTTTGAAGGAACTTTAAATGTGATCGTGCCTATCTTCATGCATCAATCGAGGTTCGGAAGAGATCTCGCCTTTCTCCGAGCAATGATCTCCCGCTTTGCCTTTCTCTGAGCAAGACATTGGCTCTTTGCCAAACTCCAGGCAAATGCTAACGAATGGACGGTCGAGTCACATCCATTTTAGGTTTATACTCCTGCCTCCACATCAAGGACAAGAGTTAGAGGATAGATCGTCAAATCACGTCCATTTTAGGTTTATACTCCTTCCCCCACATCAAGGACAGGAGTTAGCAGAAGTATGGTCAAATCACGTCCATTTTAGGTTTATACTCATGCTCCCACATCAAGGACAAGAGTTATTAAATGGATGGTCAAATCATGTCCATTTTAGGTTTATACTTCTGCCCCTACATCAAGGATAAGAGTTAGCTGGCATCCATCTCTTGATGCCAAGAGTGGATGAACTCCAAGGGTCCGATCATGGACCATAGAGTGGTTGGCACCTAACTCCGGGTACCTGCATACCTGCATTATACACATGTAGATTCATTCAAGCTGGTCATATTCCACAACTCTTAAGCTATATAAGGACATAGTCATAGATTCGGAAAGCCATTTCACTTTATAAAAGATAGAAAATGACAGTTCTTGTCTTATTACATGGCTTTAATTATGTATAAAATTTATTTCTAATTGAAATAATGTCGTAAGTGTTCGCTATTCCATGCCCTCGGGAGTGAGATCTCATCCACCATTGCTAGCTTGAGGATGCGGTCTTCAAGCTTTTGTTTGATTGCGTACGTACCTTTCCACCTTGGGCCCAAGTTCCAAGGGGTTGGGAAGATTCGTTTGAGAACTAGGTCACCAATTTCAAAGGTTCGATTCCTGACCTTAGCGTTGTAATATCGGGCGACTCGGCTTCAATGTGCAGCTACTCTCAAGTCAGCTTCATTGCGCTTCTCAGCGAGCATATGAGAGACTCTAGCAGGAGTTGCTCATTCATCCATGGATTATAGTAAGTCACTCGATGAGTGGGTACTTTAATTCAACTAGAATCATAGCTTCTGATCCGTAAGCTAAGGCGAATGGAGAATGACCACTCGCTAACTTGTGGGTCGTCCGATAAGCCTAAAGTGCTAATGAAAGTTCATCGACCTACTTGCCCTTAGCCTTTTCCAGTCGTTTCCTAAGAATAGACATAATAATTTCGTTCATGGCTTCAACTTGTCCATTCGTCTGGGGTACCACCATAGCAATTCTCTTCTCCATGTGATGTCGACAGCAAAAATCTTTAAACTTGATGCTGTCAAATTGGGTCCCGTTATTGGTTCCAATTGTTTGTGGAACTCCAAAATGACATATGATATTCTAGACATCGAAGTTGATTACTTTCTTTAGGATAATTGTGGCTAATGGTTCTGCCCTGGCCCATTTGGTGAAGTAACCAATGACAGCCATGGCGTACTTTGTGCCACCCTTAATTATCTGCAATACACCAATAATATTGATCCCCCAAACTGCAAATGGCTAGGGACCGACCATTTAAGTAATCTTTGATGGTGGGGCTCCCGAAATCTTAACAAATCTCTAGCACTTGTCACACTTTCTGGTATAATCAGCTGCATCTTGGTTGATAATCGGCTAGAAGTACCCATAGCGGTGAATCTTCTTCGCCAGGGTTTGCCCCCCAGTGTGAGTACCACAGGCCCCTTCATGAACTTCTCTCAGGACTTGTTTGGCTTCATTGTTGGTGACACACCATAACATTGGGACCGATAATCCTTTACTATAAAGTGCTCCTTGTTGAAAAATATATCTTATAGCTTGGCGAAGGAGCTTCCATCGCTTGTTCTTTCCGTTTGGAAGGATTCCCCTCCATAAATAGTTCTTTATTGGTGTCATCCATGACTCCTTCTCACACTCGGCCTCCAATATGCAATCGACATCCATATGGTCGATACTCGAGAGCCGACAACACTTCCACCAAAACTAGGTCCATGAGCTACGCATCTCCAGAACTGGCCAGCTTAGCCAGTGAGTTGGCCTTCACATTTTCCTCTCTGGAAATATGTGTTATTGTGTAATATTCAATAACATTAAGCAGCTCAAGGGCACGGTTTAGAAAAGGAGCTAGCCTCGCTCCTTTTTCCTGAAACTCCTTTCTGACTTGACACATCACCAGTTGGGAATCACAAAAGATGTGTAAATTTTTAACTCCGGGTTCCTTGGCAATTTTGAGTCTCACAACCAATGCTTCATACTCCGCTTTATTGTTTGTTGCAGGGAAATTAAGTCTCAAGGCATAACAAATCGAACATTCCTCGGGAGTGACAAGTACAATTCCAGCACTGGAACAACATTCATTTGATGCACCATCTCTGTACATCTTCCACTAGCATTGCTCACCACTGCTCTCCAGAGTATCGTCTCGCATAGTGTATTCAACTATGAAGTCTGCTAAATCTTGACCTTGGATAGCTCTTTGAGGGTGATAGGTTATATCGTATTGGCTTAATTCAGTGTTCCATTTTATCAGCCTTCCAAAAGTCCCAAGTCACTGCAAGATTTTTCGCAAAGGCTGGTCAGTAAGAACTTTGATCGAATGAGCCTAAAATAGGGGCGAAGCTTTCTTGAACCTATCAACAGGCTGTACGCAAGCTTTTCCAGCCTTGGGTAATTTCTTTCTGCCCCTATAAATCGCATATCGATGTAGTAGACCAGCCGTTGGATACGGGATTCCTCATGTACGAGTGCGGCACTCAAGGTATGCACCGACACTACTAGATATATAAACAAGTCCTTGTTATCCACCGGCTTTGAAAGAATGGAGGGTCTCTCCAAGTGATCCACCAAAGTCTGAAATGCGTCTCACTCCTGCATCCAAGCAAAATTCCCTTTTCCCTTCTTAATCACGTCAAAGAAAGGGATGCATTTGTCTGTTGCTCTGGAGATGAATCGACTCAGGCGGTGACCTTCTCGTTCAAACTCTAAACCTCCTTGATTGTTTTCGGGGCTTCAATGTTTCTCAATGCCTCGTTCTTTTCTGGATTGGCTTCAATCCCACGTGAGTTCACCATGAAGCCTAAGAATTTACCTAATGCAACACCAAATGAGCATTTCAAACGGTTGAGTTTCATCTCGTATTTTCGAAGAACACCGAACATATCTGCCAAATCGTCAATGTGGTTTCCTGAATGTCGTGGCTTCACGAGCATGTCATCCACATAGACTTCCATTGAACGCCTAATCTGATCTTTGAACATCTTGTTTACCAATCTTTAGTAAGTTGCTCTAGCATTCTTTAGTCCAAATGGAATGACTAGACAACAATATAGTCCCAGGTCAGTTATAAAACTGGTATGTTCCTAGTTCTGGACATGCATTAGAATCTAATTGTATCTAAAGTACGCATCCATGAATGAAAGCAGTTCATGTTCGGCTATTGAGTCCACCAACTAGTCAATCCTTAGAAGCAGGAAGTTATCCTTTGAGCATGCCTTATCCAAATCAGAATAGTCGATGCATGTCCTTCACTTCCCATTAGCTTTCTTAACCAAGACCGGATTAGATACCCATTCCAGGTATAAGGCATCATGGATGAAGCCATTGTCCTTCAGCTTATCCACCTCTTCTTTGAGTGCAGTGGATCGCTCCGGACCTAGACTGTAGTGCTTCTATTTCATAGGAATGCATTTAGGATTTACATTTAATGCATGGCTCGCTATCTCCGCCACACATGTCAGAGTGTGTCCAAGTAAACACATCTAGGTTCGCCCGGAGGAAACCAACCAAATCCTTCATCAACCTCATGCCGAGCTATGATCCGACTTTCAAGATCCATGTACGATCATCATAGCTGATCATAATGTTGACCATCAACTCGGCTAGAGCTGCCCTTCCATCCAGCGGCCCTTTTCGCAGATCCATATCCTTATGGAACCGACTATGCTGCTCAAGCTAGGGCTCCGACGGTGGTTGTTATGCTTCCAAAGCCTTGATGCAGAGGGTCTCCTCTACACCTTTTTCTTTATCTTTTTGCCTCGCCATCTTTAGCTCAATGACATAACACTCGTGGCCATGCCCCTGATCTCATTGTACTATTCCCACATCATTCTCTATAGGAAACATCATCGTCAAACACCAAGCAGCAATAACCACTCTTAATTCGGCCAGGGCCGATCGGCCAAAAATGCAATGTAAGCAGAGTAAATATCCAACGCCATGAAAGGCACGACCCACACTCGCTTGCGGTCGCCCTCACCAAGCACGACCAGTAATTCTACATATCTATCTGGATCCATTGTCATCCCGTTAAATCCCTAGATTCGAGATTTACATGGTTTCCAATCCATGCCCTCCAGAAGCATCTGGTCGTAGGCTTTCTTAAATAAGATATTGATTGAACACCCATAGTTAATCAGTACTTTTTGTACAATAGCAGGGACGATCGTAGCTATAATCACAAGCAAATCGATCATCGGATTTTCCACTCCATCAATGTCTCTGTTTCGGAAGACAATATCATCAGTAATGGTTCTAAATTGTTATGGAGGCACCATCCTCCACAGCAAGACAACTTTCATTCTCTGCATGTTTTAAAGCTGACATATCTATCCATCTCGTTCAAACTCTTATCGGTTGGATGTGGCCCACCGATGATTGTATTGATCACCAAACGTTTTTCAGGCCACCTAGGCTCCTCACCACTAGGCCCGACTTTCCCCCATTGGGACATTGATCCGGGGGGTTGGAATTTCCTTGCTTGTCATCCTACGGGGCTTTCACAAACTGCTACAACTTCTTTTTGTGAATCAACTCCTTGATCATATCATGCAAATGTCTGCATTCATTGGTGTTATGACCGTGTGCCTCATGGAACCTGCAAAACTTGCCAGATTTTTTCTCCTTCTTAGTCGACTCTTTTGAAGCTGATTTCTGTAATGCTCAGTACCTTGACTAGCTAGTAGATATTCTCTATTTAGTTATTCAATTCAGTATAGTTGTCATACTTAGGAATCCTGGGGCGATTCCTATTATCTGGCTTTGATTCCTGGCCCCATTATCACTCCATTTCTGTCCATCATTCTTGTTGCCAAAATTTACGTCCACATTTCCAGAACTCCCTCCAGACTGTTTTATAGAGATATTGCTCTGTATCACTTCAGCCGATGGCCCAACATCATCTCTTCGGGAATGAGTGCGCACCTCTTCCAAGTGTAAGAACCGATGAGCCTTCATGTAAAAAATATCCATCGTCGATGGGGATTTCATTTCCAATCATCTCCCGAAATCAGTCTCGGGATGAATCCCCCTAATCTGTGCCATCAATACTATGTCATCCTTAGCATTTGTAACTTCTATCATTGTTGTATGGAACATGTTCAAGAAATCCTTCAATGACTCTCCCACACCCTGGAAGCGATTCGCTAACAACATCACATCCTTAGGGCGTGAAGTGTGTAGGCGGAATTGCTCCAAATTTTTTTGCGTCAACTTAGCAAAAAACAATATGGATCTCGATGGGAGCCGGGTGAACCACATCGTCGCCACTCCCTCCAGGAAGATTGGAAAGCAACGACATCTCGCAGCATCATATGCTCTAGCAGAGTCCATATGTCATTCGTATTTCATCAGTGCTGCATTGGATCTGTTTTTCCATCGTACAACGACATTATCGGCACTACAAACCTCCGTGGATACTTCGCACATAAAATGTTTTCGGTAAACGGGTTCTAACTTGGAGAAGTACCCCACGCATCATTACTTCTGAATTGAAATTCATTCATAAGTTTTTTGACCATTTCGGCCAAGTACTTCGGTTCTACAGGTGCGGCTAAATGACGATAATCGAGATTTTTTCCGAGTGTTCGGCCCAGTGAGCACTCTCGGGCAGACCATTAATACCTAGGTTATCCAGACTTTGGGAGATCTGTTCGTCCAACAGACCCCCACGGTTTGATTCCTATGCAATGAATCATTAGCAGTTGTCCGATATTCCTAATTTTGATCATCTACAGCATGACCAAAAGTCAAATTTACGCCGCCATCCAAAGGGCAAGGTCCAGCACCAAGGTTTTCTGGATCGATACCGATTTGTCCTCTTAGATGGTACCGATCCACAAACCCTCACCATGATTTCGTCTTGTCTCCTAATATGAAGTCCCAGCCCCTTTTGAGCCATTTTCCGCTTCCTATTCCTTTGTCTCTGCTAGGGTGATGATGAACTACCAAACTTTGAATCAGAAGATGTTAAGTCCCTCCTGCTCCTTCTACGGCGATTCTGAGTTAGCTCATTCAGCAGTCTCAAGCTCTCCTACATTTGCTGGTTCATCTCATTGTGATTCTCCTGGAACCTATCCTCCGTTTGCTTCATCATATGATCTATCTCCATCTTGGTCATGACATCAGTTGGATTCTGGATTTTTAGCTGATTTGGCTAGGCAACTTTATCCACATGCCGAGTATTCCAATTCTCAACATCATTAGCTGCTCTAGAGTTTGTAGAACGGTCTCTTCTTGGGGCCATGCAAATAGGTTCTTGTAGATTGTTGAAAATTTGAATATTAGAATAGTAAGATTAGAAGATTGGATCTATCTTTCGAATCTAATAAATCCAATAGTAGAAGATGGATCTAAGTAGCTCGAGATTATGTTTCTCAGTGAAAACATCAAAATGTTTGAACCAAAAATGGCACAAACACCTAAGAGATTGTTTTTAAAATAAAAAGTGAAGAAAAGTAAATTAAAATGAGTAAGAAAAGAACACACAGCGTTTTACAGTGGTCCGGCTAATCTTAGCCTATGTCCACATAAGGATTTTATTATTTTGATTGTTGACTTGCAAGTACAAGTTCTTATGGTTCTGTATAAATCCATGGGTGATTGCAAGAGATTAGAGTTAGAGAGATAGAGAGCCAAAAAGATCCCCCAAAATGAGCCCCTAACCTCTTATTTATAGTTGTAGGAAGCCTAAAATCTCTTCTTTATAATCTCCATATAGTTTTCCATGCCATAGACCATTTCTCCAGGAAATTAGGTGAACACCTCATCAATAATCACGAATCATATCGATCCAAGGGCTTGGATCGATACTGATCCATATGTTCTTCATATTGATGACTTTGAACTTCTTGTCCTTGCTCGATTCATGGTTAGCTTCGTGATTCCAAAATTATTTGCAGCATTATTAGCTTGATTCTGAGTCTAAATAATGGATTAGTGGAAGAATGGAATTGCTGACTTTGGGTGCTCCTGCAAATCGATAGAGAATTGCATGTAATCAACAAAATAGCACTTGAAATAGGCTCTTGGCATCAAGTAAGGTGGATAGAAGGAAGGCGAGTTAGACTGCTTGAAGATTGGTGGATTGGTACCAATCCAAGATGCTAGATCGGTACCGATCCAATACATTTTGAATTTTGTCCTTGAATTCTTTTGGGAGTTTGGTCTTTATCCCATGGCTCTAATTGCACTTAGTTTCTGGATTCTTGTGGCTATCTCTTCGGGCTTCCTACCTTGATAGTTTCCAAGTTCGGTTCGTTCAGTCTATCCAAAAATTGCCCGGTCAAAAGGCGGGATAAGAACTATCATTAAACAAAAATTTTAAACAATTATATTCTACAATCTTCCCCTTTGATGATAACAACCATATATTAAGATTTTGCATCAAAGAAATGTGTCTGATGTGTCGTGTTCAAGCTCCCCCTATTTAAATACACCCCCAACAACTAGACTTCCCCTACACAAACGCATGCAATAAAAATTCCTAAATGCTAAATAAAACTTTGATATCAAAAGAGAATAATTACCTAGATGCCAAGGAAAAAGAACAACTATTGAAAAATAAAAAAACTCTTGAATATCAGTAAGGTTATTATTTAACCACTGAAATCTTAACCTCTCCCCCTTTCTGTTATCATCAAAAATTAAAATAATAATGGATATAGCGATAAATTTAGATTGAAACTATAAATCATATAGAGATAAAAATAGTGAAAATTTTAATCAATCAAACAAAAATCATAATAATTTATTAATTAGACACATATCCCATTTTAGAGTGATGATTGGATGATGGTTCAAGGAGAATTCTATATAGTGACAATAGTGTGTTATTTTTAATTAATACAGGAATTTTTTTGAAAATTATTCTTTTACACATTGTACAAAGAATGTTAAACCCTTTTTAACCATGCATAATTGTTATGACTTTTAAATGAGATTAGTAGTTACTTTAAAAAGTCAAACATTTTCTAACCATGCATAACCGTTAGGACTTTTAAATGAGGTTAGAAATTAGTTGAATATTTATCCCTCTCTTGTATAAATGTTCCATCCATGCATAACCATGAGGACTTTTAAATGAGAATGGAAGCACATATATAGAGATTAAAGTTATTCACCCATGCATAACCATGATGACTTTTAAATGAGAGTGAGTACTTTGGGATAGAATTATAAATTACACTAAAAGGCTAATTTCTCATTTTTTGAAATACCAACTTCTGCACACTATATTGAATTTTGATGTATGGATTGTAAGAAAGATGATAGTAATAGAAAGGATCATAGAATATGTACTAATTGAAAAATACTATAAAGCTGGTTCAATTTTCAAGAAATTTAAAATATCCTTCCTTTAGTTATGAAGTATAACTTAATTAATACTTATCACTTACTCAATCACTATTAATAATTTTTGATAAACTTCAAAAAGTTCAAGCAGTCAATTACCATCTTTTTCAAGTAAATTTTTATTGAAGTAAACAAAAGTATTCTTGTTAAAGAAAATTGGAGTAAACACTAATTTATTTGTAAAATTACTAAATCCAAATGAAGTTGTGAAAATCTATTTTCAAAAATATTTGCATAAATGTCTGCTAATTTAAATTAGTTGAAATAAATTTAATGCAAATATGATTTTGAATGTAAGTGATGTCAGATACCACTTATACTCTGATTTTCCATGGTGTCATACAATGTTAAACGTGAAATATAGTCAAACAAGTAGACTGTGAACAATATCACTCAAATTGGTTCAAAAATTAAAAAAATTTGAACAAAGCCATTTACATCGAACAAAGACACAATCATTTATATCAAACAGGGGCACACATAGCTAAAAATTCTCCAACCAATGATTTGTTAGTCATCATTAAAGGCGATGAAGGTAATTGTCGTACATAAACAATGGACCATTGTTGTTTTGAAAATTCAATCCATTTGAAACCACTATTTGAAAATTTTAAGTCCATTATTTGATTTAGCACCAAACTTGAAAATTTTAGATATTCAATATTGCTAATCAACAAAATTGGTTTTAAGTCAAAATGATGAATCAATTAAAGGTTATATCTGAAATATTACAACTTGTTTGCATAAATCAGAAATACGTTTCAAGTAATATGCTGACATGATAGATGTTTTTCAAGGTTTTACAAAATTAATTAGCAAAAACCAAAAACAGTAAAGTGTAGTGTTATCAATTAGCTTTCCAAAACTTCAAAATTTTAAAATTCGGAGTAATGATGTTCAAGTAATGATCGATTTACTACATTTGCGTTAAGAAGTTATGAAACAATTTTCAGACAATATACTGAACGGTTTGCCGTTTTTCAATGGTTTAAGTTCAAATTCTGGAAGAGCAGAAAATACAAAACTTATATAATATTCTATCTATTTCTAGAATATCTTAAATTTTGCAAATCAGAGCTAAGGAGTTCAAGATATGGAAATTATACTACAACAGTGTTAGTAGAAGAAAAAACAAAATTAACAAAATGTAAAGAGAATAGGGTTTAGGGATCATACCTGAATTTACCTTTGATGTCGTATTCTTGTTTACCATGTAGATCTCCTTTTCATTTTTCTAGGCTAAGGAACATTGGAATTATTGCTCATCAACCATGTAACACCCCATAAAATTAATAAGAAATAAATAAAAGAAGATTAATTAATTAAATAAAATAAGGCTAAAAATTGAAATTTTGTAAAAGTCAGAATTTAACCACGAAAGTTATGTCGTTGTGTTCATGGCAGAATTCCAATCAATTTGCATATATAATATGTTAAAAACAAAGCTCAAGTGGAAGGGTTGTGGACGTTTGAAGTTTTCAGATTTAAAATAATTTAAATAGGACTCAAATTCAAATAATTATATAATTCTTAAATTTGAAATTTAAAAGGTAATAGTAATTAGACTTGGGGGTTAAGTAATCGTTAAAATTAACGTTCACATTAAAAAGTATTTAAGGAGTAGAATAACTAAAACCAACGGTCAATAAAATCCTTCGTGAAATAGAAGGACTCGTCGACCGCTCTTCTAGGACTGGTCGATTCTAATGGTCGACCCGTAGGTAGCGATGGTCGACCAGTGAAGGTTGTGGCATCTAGTGTTTTCTAAAATTGTGAACGTTCAGATTTTTATTATTTTAAACCGACTTAAATCCGACAGTACCGGTGCATTTCAACCACTATAAATAAGAACCTAGACCTTTACTTTTATTTGCAAATTATTTCAGGATCCTAGCATAGCTCTATCGGTTCATCTCTTCCAAGATTCATACAGCTTCTTTAGGGTTTCATGTAAGAAATCCTATATGTTAATTTTTGTTTATTGTTTATTTTGTAAATCTATTCTCCTCCAAACCTCTAATTTTTTGAACCTAACGTATGTATAAATCCCTTGCTATATATATATATATATATATATATATATGAAAAAGAAGAGATCTAAAAGAGATAATTGAAGACATGTCAAATCCAAAAGAAGGCAAAGTTGAGGACCTACAGTGAGCAGAAATCTTAGTCTTTATATCTTAATAATTGATTAGTGTAGTTTGGGTTTGAATTATGCCTTAGGGAGTTTTGGTTCATAAAACCATCATATTAAAAATCCCCAAAATTCCCCAAAGCGAAATATCAATTTTAGGTTCGAATCACAATTGTTTATATTAAAATAATGGACATTATGCAGATTTGCAATTTTAGTGTTTATACTTTCTATTCCACCTCCTTTTCTTTTCCTTTGGATTTGATTAAGTGTTTTGATTAGAAATAGTGTGCAAGGTACGAATTCTTTTTAGTATTTTGCACCGCTTATTTCCAAAATTTTAACAGAAACCCCCTTTGTCTAATTTCATGTGAAAAGATGTTGAATAAAGCTTAAAGAGGAATTGAAATTGCAAGTTTATTGATTTATTCCATTGTTTTAATATAATAGGTTGAGTTCGAATTTCATTTTTTTATACAAGTCTATGTTTAACGACGGATTCCTATTGAGTTAGAAAACCGCCGATAAATTTTGAATTAAATTTAACCGCAAGCGCACGACGTACAAAAGTTAGTGCGTGGCGAGTACGGGTCGACCCGCAGGGAGTTGTTAGATTTTAAAATTTTCTAATCAATCAAATTAAACCAAAAGTGTAGATTGTTTTGAAAACTAGAAAGTTAAGCAAATGTTGAGATTAAAAACTATGTGATTAAAATTCAATTTAGAGGCAAATCCACTTTCTTATATTTTTCACATAAATCAACATGAAATCAAATGATGATCTTTTTTAATCTAAGTAGGATTAGTGATGTATTTATCATAAGCATGGCCTATTTGAGTTATTAATTAACACAAATCAACCATCAAACTATAATACAACTCTAGTCCTACCTTTTCAAATCTCATGAAACATGGCATAGAAAATGAAACCAAAATCTAGTTTAAGAATGATCTGTTTACTATTAATTAGTAACATTGATCATTAAATTTTGATTAAAACTTCACTTCATTGCCATGATCATATTTAGATGAAGAGGCAATTTGTGATTAATGAGATAAGCATAGCCTATTTGTTATGAACAAAGTAGGCTATCAAATTTAACATAAAACACAAACAAACATAAACATCCATTTTCTCATGAAGCACAGAAGAGATCATACATAGAAAATTTATGTTGAATCCACATGATATAAGAAAGCTTCATTACCCCTAAATTATAGGGATTTAGTCTCTCATTTGTGTTATCATTTCAACATTGAAAATAAAATAAAGTAGAGAATAAACAAAGAAAAAGAAGATTAACTACTAGAAGGAAATGAACTAAACTAGTGCATAAATGTAAATCTAAACTATGAACATGAAATGAAATAGAGCATAAGAATGAAAATGAGCATAAAAGTAAATAAAAGCATATAGAAAAGAGAAGGCTTACGAAGCCATTTTTATTTCACTTTCATTTGTGTTTACAACTTGCTAATTTCCTAAGTAAAATGAGAGAGTATAAGATATTTACATGTACATAAGTGGACTATTTATACATGCATAAAACCCTAATTCAATTTTTAGGGTGCTTCCCAAAATGCCCTTTAGGAAGTGTGGCCACCAAGTAACCGTTAGCCACTAATTAATCCATCATTAAATGTGCATGAAGCTTTAACCTTCACTTAGTTGTCCATTAGCTTCTAATTGTAGATTTAGGTAAGTGGGTGTGATCCTCCATTATCATGAGCTTGAATTATTTCCTTTTCATTCCTTTGTATTCCCTTGTGCATGCATATATCTTCATGAAAGCCTCTTCCATATGCATCCAAATTCCTATAAAAATCATAAAAAATGTCCAAGTAAAAATTCTCAAATTGACACATGCACAAAAATGACCATTTTTCCCCTTAATGAAGATGAATATATGATAATTTGAAAATAATTGAATTTTGGTTTTAAACATGTCAAAATGCCCAAATATGACATTTATTTATATAAAAATAGATAAAATATGGATGTAAATATATGCACATTTACGTGCACATCAAATACCCCCACACTTATCCTTTTATTCGTCCTCGAATAAAGGAAAACTAAGATAAATTAGTTTTCGTAGGGCACGATTGAGTGTATGCAACAAGCCGTTAAACCTCTTGGTGCCCCAGTAGGATGAGTGTTGTCTCTTGAGGGTTTTCAGCGGATACTACCCACAAAATCCGAATGAAAAGTGAAAATATTTACAAAGTGCAAGGTTTATTTACAATGGGATTGTTTGTACCAAAATTGGGCACAACACTCTTCGGATGTGTTTGAAGAGATAAAATGAAAAATATAAATGGAAAAAGAGGAAAATCTAACAAACACACCAATAATAAGCAAAAAAAGCACATAGAAACACACGGATTTAGGGTGATTCGGCGTATGGCCTACGTCCACTATGAAATGATTGACTTTATTGATTTTTGCTTGCTGGTTACAACGTGTTACAACAATATAATTCGAGTACAACAATGATTTCGGCATAGTCTAGATGTAGAAGAGCCAAAAGTCCTTTTTCAGTAGGTCCTAGGCTGCTATTTATAGGCGTAGGTTGCAAATATCCCGCTAAGATCTCGGAAGACCTCTTCTCTCACGTGGGTGGGCCCACGCGATCGATCCCTGACCGTTTGGAGTCGATCCATGAATGATGCGAACGCAATTTGTATCGATCGGGATTTAGTCCAATCGAGTCGGGATCGATCATGAACATTCCTGAAGATGTACGTAAGCTCCTGTGAAAATTTGGTGGCATTTGGACTTGTAGATTTTGAGTTATGATCGATGCAAGTTTGGATTTATTAAAAGCTGCTGAGTTCACATCGCTCCACTGCACATCCATCTGTTCGTATTGCTTCTAGGCACGTGCTTGCTAATTGATGTGGCGCTTGCTTTTTGGATCGATCCAATTTTTATGCCGAGTGACCGAGTCTTCCACTTGAATGTGTTTTCTTCGATTCAATCTTGTGCATTTCACTTCGTATCGATTGTCTGTGCTCCACTTCGTATCGATCGCCTGTGCTCCACTTTGTATCGATCGCTTGTGCTCCACTTCGTATCGATCACCTATGCTCCACTTCGTATTGATCACCTGTGCCCCACTTCGTATCGATCGCCTGTGCTCAACTTCGTATCGATGGGAGGTGTTGATTTCGTATCAATCTGTGCCTGATCGATACGAAGCATGCTTGAAACTGGATCGATGCGAAATGGACTACCGTGCTACTGCTGATGGATACGAAGTGGATGGTTGCGAATGGATATGAAGTGGGTCAATCCCGATGGATATGAAGGAAGCCGCTGTTGATGGATTCGAACGAAACCGATGCGAAATGGATTTACCGATGGATACGAACGAGTTTATTTTCTTGGCTTGCATCGATCATATCTTGAGCATATGAACTTGGATTGAATTGAAATTTGAAACATTGGCTTTCATAGCTTTGATTGCCATGTCATGTTAATTGTAGCTCGATCCGGACTCGGGCAAAATTTGCCAGTATCCATAGCGAATAACTGTTTTCCAGGATGAACTGTCTTTGATTTCCAGTTAATTTCTTGGTGTCACAGCCTTGCCAAAAGGCCGGATAACATTTTCCCCCCAAAGTACGACTTGTGAGAACATGACGTGCTTTGAAAAGCTGGAATCTTTATTCTGAACAGTTTTATCTGACTTGTTGACCAGTTGTTGTCTTTTCATCGAAAGATGTAACGTTTGATGGATCTTTAGTAATATAAATAATGAATTATTGGCCGCCAATTGTTGTACTGTGCACTGTTGTAACTGAGTTTCGAATGATAGCAAACTGTTGTTTGTTGTTGTAAGTGTCATCAGGTGAGCATTCACTTCCTGTGAATTTTAAAAATTGAATATTAGTCCAACATACATGCATGTATGCTAACCTGAGTCTCGTTAACGTTCGTACGTTCACGAGTCGTTGTCAGTTTTTTTATCGAATTCTGTGTCGATCCTCTCCTGAATCGATGTGAAATTCGAGTTGTACCAACGCTTGGTGGTTGTTTTTAAAGTATCTCTTTCGCAGCGATCCTCTCCTGGGTCGATGTGAGAAGTTGAAAATTTGTCCTCGTATCGATAGCTTGATGTATATGAATTGCTTCATCTCGAATAGGCTATGGATGGATACGAAGGAAGCTTCGTATCGATGATGTTAAACCATTTCGATTGGTCACAAAATACGAATTGGTTATTTCGTATCGGTTGGGTGAAAGGATACGAAGAGAGCTGTTCGTATCGATGATATTACAGACCGCTCCAACCGGACATTCTGCACTGGGAGATGAATCGTCATATGCCTAGTCTTTCATCCATATAAATGCTTTTGTACTTAGAGAATTTTCACTTGTTTTCATTCTACTGCCAGCCGTTCGTATCGATTGCAAAGCCAAGAATTAGAGATTGCTCTTGCCTTCGAATCGAATTAAACCTCCAATCCCTTGAACCAACTGTTGAAATTAGGTAATTAATCAATGAATTCGCGTTAATAACGACGAGATTTTAGTCCAATTGCTAATCCATTCACGTACATGGCCGATTTCTGATGAAATTGGGTCGGAGCTTGGTTGAGGAAGGAAGTAATGGCGGTCTTGTTGATTGGAGAAGAAGTAGCATTGAGGGATATGAAGGTGGCATTTGTATCGATGATGGGCGATGGATGAGTTCGTATTGATCCGGATATGATGCAGCTTTGTATCGATTGAGGGGACCGCTTCGTATCGATGGATGGTAGGCATTCGCATCGATTGATAACCGATGGCATCCGTATCGATATGCATTGATCGATACGAACTTTGGAACTGTCAATCGATTACTTGATCGATACGAATTGATGATTTACTGATCGATACGAAGATGGTCTACTGATCGATATGAATAGCTTTTCTCTGATCGATACGAATTGCTCTTTCGCCGATCGATATGAATTGCTCTTTTGCTGATCGATCCAAGTTTGAATAGTGATGGATACTCTGCCCTGCATAACTGGACTTAACCGTTTCACCGCATATTTGACCGCCTTTCGAAGCTCGTCGATGGAACTTTAACTTGACTGAATTTAACAAACTTTAACTCGGATCGATCTCTAAAGTCTGGATGGCACAGATGTGACGGTCAGCGATGACGGTCACTCCAGTTGAATTCCGAAGTCTTGTCGTTTGAACATTTCTCAAAATTTGTAGAATCTTTCTAGTATTATGTAGCACTATACTGCACAACACATTCATGCACTTCACACTGGGGAACACATGGGCTTATTATCATCTAATGATGGTTTTTGATGAGTTGATTAGTTATGGAATCTACAAGTTCACAGCAGTAGGAGCCTCAAAGCTCATCTTCTCCGATAATAGAGATGCCGGCCATTGCAGCCAAAGTAATAGGTCCAGCTTTGGACGAGCTGCCAGGAGCAACTTTTATCACGAATCCTCAAGATTCTATGCCATCCAATATTTCCGAAGATATGTTGGGGCGACTATGCTTAAGACACGGTTTACCATTAGACGACGTTCTGCTACCTGGGCCAAATGACAGGCCACACGCTCCCCCAGAAGGATTCACAGCCTTTAATCAACATCCGTGCATAGCGGGAACACTTCCTCCATTCAACCAGTATATTCGAGAAGTGTTGGCTTTCTTTAGAATCACTCCATCATAATTACATCCAAATTGATATGCACTGTTGAACAGTCTATTCATTGTTTTCATGGAACATCTCTTTCGACCCCCAACTCCGGAGGAAATC
Source organism: Allium fistulosum (assembly GCA_030737815.1). Taxonomy (NCBI): domain Eukaryota; kingdom Viridiplantae; phylum Streptophyta; class Magnoliopsida; order Asparagales; family Amaryllidaceae; genus Allium; species Allium fistulosum. Next base: position 850,197,745 of record CM060905.1, read on the forward strand.
AGATACTTGTTTAATGTCAAGAGTCGGGGAGACAATTCTTTATTCACGTTTCTAGAGGCAGTTAGGAATTGCCAAGTGGTGACGGGATCTTGGACCAGGCTTAGCTACTTTAAGACGGAGTGGTTCTATGTCTGATGCCCTCCAGGGTTTGCCAGTCGGTGGTTAGTCAGACGTAAGTGCTGCAATTTTTCCAGTAGCTAACGAGATAGTCATAACTAACATTGAAACTAATATCTTCTTTCCTTTACAGCCGCAATTCCGCATCCCGAAGGCGCTCACTTTAAAGAAATAGTACAGATTCTTCAGGAAGTGCTAGGCGAGATGAGAGAAATTGACTCAGTGTTCACAGATAGAAACTTGAGGATTGTTGGGCTAATCGAGCGAAACTTGAGCATAAGACTTGAGGGACCGCTTAGGGCAGCCCCGACAAGACGGGCTAAACATAGAGCACCCGGAATCATAATTGCTGGGGAGGGCGATGAAGAAAATACACCCACTGACGACGAGCCCGTTGCCGGGCCTTCTGGCATTTTTCAGGGTATAGAGGGAAGGAGAAAAGGCAAGGCAGTAGCACATAAGCGTCATAAGTCTTCGAGATGGAAATCTGTAGTTGTGTCCCTGCCAGCCTCCGGTGTTAGAATTTCGGAGCCTCCTCCCTCGCAAATAGAGAATCCTTTCGAAGGGCTCGCCGACATTCCAATTCCGGACTATGTGTCGCTCGAACACGACATCGGATTGGAAGGGCTTCAAAGTGCCTTAGATTTAAGCGAGTCACTTCCTACAAGTGTGACCGACATATCCAGTTGGTCGGGGGATTTAACACATGAATACATACACTTCACGGCACTATACGATTTCCAATCATAAGTTATTCATTTCTGGAGATCACTGATTCTGCTTTTCTTTCTATTTTACAGATACGATGACTAGACGAGAATCTATGTTAGGAAGCCTTCGCTCTGCATGCCAGTCATCTAGTTTATACTATGAGTCCCGTAGGAGGGAAGCCGAGAGAGACCGCGATCACGGTTATTCTAGCTAAGAACGTTATGAGAGGGAGAGGGGTAGAGATAAAGAATATAGATATTGCTCCCGATCACGTTCTCCACCTCTTTAGGCTCCAACACCACCCTCCGGTCACGGGAAACAATCCTTAGAGCGTCCATGCCAAAAAACGCCTTCTCAAGCTCCCAGGTCTGATCCACAATGTCGTAGAACCAAGGCCGAAACTCCCATTGTCATTGAACAAGCCATTACCAAGCCTACTGGGGAAGGAGCAATCAAAATTGCCCAGTTTAAAAAAGACTTCCAAAACATCTGTTTTGACGGCTTCATCTTCCCTTTGCATTTAAAGAGAATTCCAATTGAGGCAGAAGAAACTATGCATGATTACATCCATGATGTTTACAACCAATATAGGGAGTGGATGAAGACTGAGGATAAAGCATCGGCGGTGGCTTTTGAGCGGACAAAAGTAATCGAAAAATTAGAAGCTGATCTCGCTTAAAAGGACCGCATAATACAAGTGCTCAACAACGAGGCTGAATCTTCCAGGAAGTCAGAAATATAGGCCACTAAGAAAGCCGATGAGGCAAATCATTCCATGGAAAGGATGCGACAGACACATTTTGCTTTGGTTGTGGAGATGGGCCACCGAAACACCACTGTTACGGCCGTAAGGGATGCTGCGCTGAAGGAACTTGAGGAGCTTAAGGCCAAATTTTCTGAAATTGTCAAGGAGAAAGACGATGCGAACAAAGCTGCTCAGGAGGCGTGCGAGCAGGCTGTGGTGGTTTGGAATGAGAGGGATGCGGCAGTACTTAAAATTCAGGAGGCCGAGGCCATGATTGAAAACGAAGTGAAGATGGCAGAGTCCAACTTGGAGGCTGATATCGAAGATCTCCTTGTCACATATAATGCTAATGTTCTGAAACACCGAGACCTGACCTGACTCGATAACTATCCATCACACTTGTATAACACTTTGGGCCGATTGGTGGATGACGAAAAGGCAAAGCACCAAGCTGAAGCAACTGATGAATTCGAACTAGAGAATCGGGTGCTGAGTGAAGATGAAAGGAAAGTTCTCCATGACATCACGATCACATACGAAAAGGAGAAACTTGGCACTCAGCATTCGAAAGCTGGAGAGGGTTCTGGTGTTGAGCACCACAATGCGGGTTCTGAATTCCTTGTGCCAACTTAGACTGAATCTACATCTGCGGTTGATCCTCAGTCTGTTCCTGCATATAATCCCAATCAACCGCGGTTATCTCCAGTTCACGAGCACATCACTGAAGCTGCTCCAGTTCTGCCTACAACTCATTCTGAGGAAGGTACTTTGAACATCTCTTATGCTCATTCAAAGTAGGAAGCGTTATTTGAAGCAATCACTAATAACTTTATCTTTGTCTCTATTCAGTGATAGGAGCTACATCTACCATGCCTCCTACAACCCAAGAGTTGTATCACGAGCAGAAGGCTATCATAACAGAAGCAACCACGACAATGGCTACTGCACCTACGGATGAGGTACAAGGGAGCACACTTACTTTCGATGAACAGATGATGGAGGATCTTCTCGGTCATTACAGTGACCCCTTTGCAGATCTGCTGTTTGTCATGGGTGGAGGCGCACCAGTGACCAGCTCTTCGGGCCCAACTACTAACGTCCCCGGCGATGCTCAAACAATTCATGAAGAGGAAATACTAGTTGAAATCAACGCCGAGTTGGACGTAGCTACGCGGGGCAGTGGCTTTGGAGGTGGAATGGTGGGACCTGACCCAGCCCCTTTGCGGATGATCTCCCCAGGAGGAACGATCGTTGATACAAGTGTGCCTCCTCCGCCTGCTAACATTGATCCTATCCCTCCGACTCCGCCTTCAGGAAGCATTCCTATTCACTTGAGTTCGGAGGAGGAAATTAACATAATGCCACCAATTGGAGATCAGCCGCCAAAAGACAAGGGTTCAAAGTGGAAACCAAGCGGCGAATCCAGCGGGTCAACACCGAAGAAGAAACCGAGGAAAAAGAAAGAATAGATATGTCTTTTCGGCTCATTTTTAGTAGATAGATAGGAATCTACTTTTGCTTTCCATATGCCGTGTATAGATGCGGGTTCGGCTCCCGCTAGTAGGATTTTTGGTATAATTTTGTACTTATCTTTTTCTTTCAAAGAATAGTTGAAATAAAATTTCATTTTGTCTCTAGCTCTGTTTGCGCTTATTTGTCAAAGTGCCTCAACGCTTGAACTTCCATTCAATATACTTTGTGGAGTTTTAGTATTTGAATCGGACCCAGGTTTAGTTGCTAAGTTCCGGAGCTACAGCTTCGGGTCACGATCGAGCGTTAAACCGAATCTCGATATTGCGCTGTTTCAATTAGTGGCTGGCATTTAAGTTCTGCCCCCAGTTCCGGGGATAAGTTGAAAAGGTTGGTTAACAATGGTTGATTGCTTTTAATACATCGAGCTGAACTTCGCTGAAGCAGAATTGAAACAAGACGAGCTCATATGGTCAAAACACGCTTGCTCGTCTATTGGCGATCGTATCCACTCTCTGGGGATTGCACTTGTAGATCGGTGGTCTGTCACACCTGCACAAGGTTTTGAGATACGTCCATGCTCCGGGGACTTAAGTTATTTTATGGGCGGTCAGTCATGCCCGTTTGATATTCAGAACTTCGTTCGCATTCTGGGGTCTTAGATTGATTCGCGGGTGGTCAGTCACACCCGGCTTGCGTTTATACTCCAATCTGCACTCTGGGGATTTAGAGTTAGTCGATGTTTATACTCCAGTTCACGCTCTGGGAATCCGGAGTTATTTAATGTTTGTACTCCGATTCGCACTCTGGGAATCCAGAGTTAGTAGATGTTTATACTCCGATTCGCACTCTGGGAATCCAGAGTTAGTTGATGGGTGATCAATAACACCCATTTGGCATTTATGTTTATACTCTAGCTCGCACTCCAGGAATCTAGAGTTGGCCGACAGATGGTCAGTCACATCTGTTTAGGCTTTAGGATTTCGTTTGCACTTCGAGAACAACGGATCTATCAGGATTATGGATGGTCGACTCACATCTACCCTGAGTTAACAAGTGAGGTCATTAGATGGACGGGTCAATCCTCCTCGGAATTGGTTTTAATATGGGCGAAGTCGTTAGGTGGACGGATCCACCCTCTTCGAAACTGCATTTATAAGTTTATACTTCCAGTTCGCACTCTGGGAATCTGGAGTTAGTTAAAGGATTGTCATGTATCAATCCTTTTTTGTCTTTAGTGTGATGGCTTGTCCCCAAGCTTGGGTTTCACTTAGTGAGTGACCGGTCATATCACAGTCACTCCCTATTAGAATAAATCCCACCGTATGGTGGAACATAGCTCTCTCTGCGCAGTGATGGTCATATGTCGTATTTCAAATAAATCACAGCTCTGGCTTGAAGAGATTGCATTTTATTGCTGAAATAAGAAATTACGGCAAAGTCAGTTGCCTTATTACAAGTTCAAATTTCGAAATGCATAAACAAATTGCAAATGAAAAGTAGACTGAATAAATAAACAGAGCCTGTTATGTGTAGTAGTGACGAAGACTCTCGTTGTTCCAGGCTCTCGGCAGAGTGAGACCGTCAATGGTCGATAACTTAAATGCTCCAGCTCCAAGCTTTCGTTCGATAACATATGGCCCTTCCCACGTTGGCTTCATATGTGAAGGAACTGGATAAATTCTCTTGAGGACGAGATCGCCGAGTTCAAAGGTTTGGGGCCAGACCATAGCATTGTACAATTGGGCAACTCGACTTCGGTATGCGGCTGCCCTTAAATCAGCCTCTTCTCGCTTCTCATCCAATAGAAAGAGAGAATGGAGTGTGGCCGGTTGCGGATTTGTGGGTTTTCCGATAAGCCCATAGGGCCATAGGAAGTTCATCAACCCATTTGCCCCAGCCTTTTCCAGTCGTTTCTTCAGAATAGACTTTATAACTTTATTAACAGCTTTAACCTGTCCATTTGCTTAAGGGTGCACAACTGTGGAGAACTTCTTCTGGATGTGAAACCGTTGATAGAAATTATTAAATTCAACACTGTCGAATTGGGCTCCGTTTTCTATGATGATGGTATGTGGGAGACCAAATCGGCAGATAATGTTGCGCACTACAAAGTTGATCACTTTCTTTGTCGTGATTGTAGCAAGGGGTTCAGCTTCCGCCCACTTGGTAAAGTAATAAACTGCGACGATGGCGTACTTCGCACCACCTTTGGCTAGAGGTAGAGAGCCAATAATGTCAATGTCCCATACTGCAAATGGCCATAGACTGACCATCTAATTTATTTCGGTAGGTTGGGCTCTTTGAATTCGAGCATGCTTCTGACATTTGTCACATTTTCGGGCGTAATCCGATGCATCGCGATTTACAGTCGGCCAATAGTATCCATATCGAAGCATTTTCTTGGCAAGAGCTTGCCACCCAGTGTGATCGCCACATTCTCCTTCGTGTACATCATGCAATACTCGTTTGATCTCATCGTAAGCGATACACCGGAGTAAAGGAACAGAGTACCCTCTTCTATACATGACTCCATTCTGGATAGTGAACCGCGAAGCTTTTCGAAGAACTTGTCTCTTTTCACTCCTACACTCTAGCAGGGTCCCATGCTCGAGATAGTTTCTGAATGGAGTCATCCATGACTCCTTATCGGGAATGACTTCAAATACCCAGTCCATTTCCATCCAATCGATGCTAGGGGAAGTTAATGTCTCTACAGGAACGATTCCCATTTGCTGTGCCTTACCTGTACTGGCTAACTTTGCTAAGGAATCGTCCTTCTGATTGCGTTCTCGGGGTATGCAATAAATGGCATAATAATCGAATTGATCTAATATTTCCTGAACTCGAGCAAGATAAGCAACCAGTCTTCGGTCTTTTGCCCGTTACTCTCCCCAAACTTGACACACGACCAATTGTGAATCACATTAAATCTTCACAGCAATGATTCTTAAATCTCTGGCAAGTCTCAATCCGGCGAGCAGGGCTTCATATTCGGCCTCGTTGTTAGTCGCACAGAAATCGAACTTTAAGGCATAGCATATCGATCAGCCTTCAGGAGTTTCAAGTACAACTCCGGCGCCTGAGCAGTGGTCATTTGATGCACCATCAGTATGTAGCTTCCAGACATACTTGGGAGATTCACTAGTCTCGGGCAAGTCCTCCGGGATAGTGAATTCAGCTATGAAATCTGCTAAGACTTGTCCTTGAATGGCTCGCCTTGGAGTGTAAGTAATGTCAAATCGACTTAGCTCGATATTCCACTTGAGTAACTTTCCAGATGTCTCGGGCCGCGGAAGGGCCTGTCATAATGGCTGGTCGGTGTAAACGGTGATAGGATGAGCTTGGAAATACAGACGGAGCTTCCTCGAGGCAATAACAAGACAATAAGCCAACTTTTCCAGCTTCAGATAAATTCTCTCTACCCCGGTCAGTCGCTTTCTAATGTAATATTCTGGCCGTTGTATCTGATATTCTTCCCGAACTAGGGCAGCACTAATTGCGTTTTCTGACACCGCCAAGTAGATGTACAACCTCTCGTGATTAATAGGCTTTGACAGAATGGGTGGTGTAGAGAGATGTTGAACCAGTGCTCGGAATTCGCCCTCACATTCCGTAGTCCATTCAAAGTTCTGTTTCCCTTTTCTAATCAGATCGAAGAAGGGAATGCATTTGTCAGTGGATTTTGAAATGAACCTGCTCAGTGCCGCTACTTTCCCGTTTAGGCTTTGGACTTGCTTTATAGTTCTTGGGGTCTCAAGATTTCTGATTGCCCAGATCTTTTCGAGATTGGCTTCAATTCCTCAAGCATTGACGATAAACCCAAGGAATTTTCCGGATTCAACCCCAAAGTGACATTTCAACGGGTTGAGCTTCATTCTATATTCTCGGAGGATATTAAACATTGACTCTAGGTCTTTGACATGATCAGTGGAGAACCACGACTTCACTAGCATCCATATATACCTCCATGGTTTTTCCGATCTGGTTAGCGAATATTCGATAAACTAACCGTTGATAAGTTGCTCCAACATTCTTGAGTCCAAAAGGCATAACTTTATAGCAGTAAAGTCCCAGATCGGTTACGAAGCTGGTATAATCCTGGTCAGGTAAGTGCATGGGTATCTGGTTGTAGCCGGAATACGCATCCATGAAGGATAAGAGTTCATGTCCAGCCGTTGAGTCTACGAGCTGATCGATTCGGGGAATTGGAAAACTATCTTTAGGGCAAGCTTTATTCAAGTCTGAGTAGTCAACACATGTTCTCCATTTCCCATTTGGTTTTCGGACGAGTACAGGATTGGACACCCATTCCGGGTATAATGCATCTCGAATAAACTCGTTCGATTTGAGCTTTTCTACCTCTTCCTTAAGGGCGGCAGATCTCTCTGGATCCATACCACGCCTTTTTTTCTTGACTGGGATGTGCCACGGGTCAATATTCAATGTGTGGCTCGCGATGTCTAGCGAGATCCCATACATGTCAAAGTGCATCCAGGCAAACACATCGAGGTTCGCCCGTAGAAATTCAACCAATTCCTCTTGCATTTGTTGGCTTAGCTGAGATCCAATCTTTATCATTTTAGAATCGTCATTATCGTCGGTCGGAACATCGATCGTTAGTTCGGCCGGGGAAGCTTGACTGTCTTTACTTTCGTCTTCACTTTCAGTATCTCTCGGGCCAAGATCCCTCGGGAATTGGTTGGGATGCCCGGGCCTTGGCCCAGGTGCCAATTGTCAATTCTCAGCAAAGCGAACGCAGAGAGATTCCTCTACGCCCTTTCCTTTTTCTTTTCGCTACGCCTCCCGCAGCACAGCAACATAACAGGCTTGTCCAGCAGCCTGGTTTCTCTGAACGACTCCAACTCCATTATCGGTAGGGAATTTTAAGGTCAGACACCAAGGGGCAATGGCAGCCCTGAACTCAACTAGGGACGGTCAGCCCAAGAAAGCATTGTATGGCGAATTTATGTCCAATACAACAAATTGTAACATCCGGACTCTCCGACGTTCTCCGGTTCCCAACTCCACTGGCAGCTCCACCACTCTAGTGGATCAATGATTGGGGCTTTGATCCTGTCGGCATCTGAGACTGACAATGCTTCAAATTCTTTGTTTCCATTTTCATCTGATCATAGGCTCGCTTGAATAGTATGTTCACTGAGCTTCCACTGTCTACTAAGTTCCTCTTCATCCAAGCAGGACCTACCTGAGCTGATATGACAAGTGGATCAATGATTGGGGCTTTGATCCTGTCGGCATCTCTATCTCAAAATATGATGTCGTTAGTCATCGTTTTTTGTTGCATGGCCGGAGCCCCGTCTTCCAAACTACTACAACATTCGAAGCTCGCATGCCTCACTGAATTGGCATACGACTCCATTTCCTTCTAGCTTCGGCCTGCTAGATGAGGACCACCACTTTCAGTATTAATCACCAATCTCCTGCCGGTACGAGTGGGTTCCTCCGGTTTTTCCTGATTTGGTATTCGGTTTTGATTCGATGGGCCCGCTCCTCCAGACTGCGGCGCCCGCACAAACTGCTCCAACTTTCTTTCACGTATCAACTTCTCAATGATATCTTGCAAATGACGGCACTCGTTCGTGTTATGGCCATAGCTATCATGAAATCCGCAAAACTTCCCCGTTTGAATATGTTTCTCTGATGATTGTTTTGGAGCAAGTTTCTTATACTGAATAGTATTGCAAGTCTGTAAGTACACATTTTCCAACGACGTATTCAAAGGAGTATAGTTATCAAACATGGGAGCCCTACGTCGTGGCCCACGATTCTGATCCTGTTTTGGTTTCCATTGCCTTTCTGTTGATTCTGTTTATTCTGTATATTCAGTTGTACCTTTTCGGGACTCTCCCCAGTTTGTTTAACAGCAACATTGCTCTGGATTCCCTCCGCACTAGGTCCTGCATCATCCTTCTTCCTAGACTGTTTCGCATCCTCCCTTCTCAAGAATTGGGTTGTCTTGGAATAGAAGCGATCCAATGACGCAGGAGGTTTTCCAGCCAACCAGTTTCCGAACTCGGAATCGGGATCGATCCTCTTAGTTAGTGCGATCAGAATTGTGTTATCGTTGGGATTACTAATCTCAGCGCATGCAGCATGAAATCTCTCCAGATAACGTCTAAGTGTCTCTCCAGGAGCTTGAGTGACACTAGACAAAGTATTAACATCTTTCGGCCTTGCGACATGCATGCAGAACTGCTCAATAAACTTTGTTACCAACTAGTCAAAACACGAGATAGATCGAGGTGGTAAACGGGTAAACCACATAGTTGCTATGCCCCCTAGGGAATTCTGGAAGCTTCGACACTTGACCGCATCATCGGCTCGTGCAGCGTTCATCAACCATTCGTACTTTAAGATATGATGATTGGGATCAGAGCTCCCTTTATAAACATGTAGAGTCGGCATCCTGAATCACCGAGGTGGTTCAGCATAGAGTATATCGTCAGTGAAAGGGGTATGACTCTGGGAGATTCCCCAGTCGTCGTTAGTAAGACCCTGACTTTCACGGATCATTTGACGGATCATCATTGGGATGTCCGGCATCTGAACATTTTGAGCATGCTGGGCTAAGGTGTGGTCGGGTTCCACAATGCGAGGAGGGGCCAGTCGTGGTTGATGGTCCATGTCTCACCTCCTTGGTTTTAATTCTTCAAGGACATAAGGCTCAGGAGTATGGTTGCGTTGGCGGTGGGTCGGATTCGTTCGGTTTCAAGCATCAACTCCCAATTCAGTAGCAGTGGTAGTGCGGTTATCGATAATGTGATATGGGGCAGCACCTCCTCGGGAGGAGGGTCCAGTCCGGTGACCGATTGACGGGCCAACTCTCGGTTGCCCAAGATTCAATGTGTGCTGATGCCCAGTGGCTTGTGTGTAATTTCCATCCAGTCATAGGCTCGTGGATCTATGATTAAGGTCAGAAGAGGCTGAACTTTCAGTGGATGAATAGGAAGCCCGATCCCTTCTTGATCTCCTTCATTTTTGACGATTTAGTTGATTGGTCAGTTCTGCGTTGGCACGCAGTTCCTGAGTAAGCTGTTGGTGGCTTTGAGTAAGCTCTTGCATTAGCAATTGAAATTATTCCCTGATGACAGGGCCTTGCAGATCTGATGGTCCGGTAGCATTCTGATCGGCAATAGGTAGTTGTACGGGGTTCTGTCTATCCCATCCTTCTAGATCTGCGGCAGTTGAAGTAGTCCTAGTGTTAACCATGATGGATAGCGAAGCTCTTTTCTAGACTTGATGCAAATCTAAATAGGATGGAAGAACTTTAAACTTGAAATCTGGATCATCTTCTTAGATTTACGCAATCCAATATCGATAGTAGATCCAACGAGCAGGAAAAAAACTGGGTTTTCTCAGAGAAAGCACCAAAGCGTTTGTACCAAAATTGGGCACAACACTCTTCGGATGTATTTGAAGAGATAAAATGAAGAATATAAATGGAAAAAGAGGAAAATCTAACAAACACACCAATAATAAGCAAGAAAAGCACATAGAAACACACGGATTTAGAGTGGTTCGGCTTATGGCCTACGTCCACTATGAAATGATTGACTTTATTGATTTTTGCTTGCTGGTTACAACATGTTACAACAGTAGAATTCAAGTACAACAATGATTTCGGCAGAGTCTGGACGTAGAAGAGCCAAAAGTCCTTTTTCAGCAGGTCCTGGGCTACTATTTATAGGCGTAGGCTGCAAATATCCCGCTCAGATCTCGGAAGACCTTTTCTCTCACGTGGGTGGGCCCAAGCAATCGATCCCTGGACGTTTGGAGTTAATCCAAGATCGGTGCGAACGCAATTCGTATCAATCAGGATTTAGTCCAATCGAGTCGGGATCGATCATGAACATTCCTGAAGATGTACGCAAGCTCCTGTGAAAATTTGGCAGCATTTGGACTTGTAGATTTTGAGTTATGATCGATGCAAGTTTGGATTTATTAAAGGCTGCTGAGTTCGCATCGCTCCACTTTGCATCGATCTGTTCGTATCGCTTATGGGCACGTGCTTGCTAGTTGACATGGTGCTTGCTTTTTGGATCGATCCACTTTTTATGCCGAGTGACCGAGTCTTCCACTTGAATGTGTTTTCTTCGAATCGATCTTGTGCATTCCACTTCGTATCGATCGTATATGCTCCACTTCATATCATCGCCTGTGCTCCACTTTGTATCGATCGCTTGTGCTCCACTTTGTATCGGTGGGAGGTGTTGATTTCGTATCGATCTATGGTCGATCGATACGAAGCATGCTTGAAACTAGATCGATATGAAATGGACTACTGTGCTACCGCTGATGAATACGAAGTGGATGGTTGCGAATGGATACGAAGTGGGTCAATCTCGATGGATACGAAGGAAGCCGCTGTTGATGGATTCGAACGAAACCGATGCGAAATGGATTTACCGATGGATACGAACGAGTTTATTTTCTTGGCTTGCATCGATCATATCTTGAGCATATGAATTCGGATTGACTTGAAATTTGGAATGTTGGCTTTCATAGCTTTAATTGCCATGTCATGTTAATTGTAGCTCGATCCGGACTCGATTAAAATTTGCCAGTATCCATAGCGACCTGTGTATAACTATTTTCCGGAATGAACTGTCTTTGATTTCTAGTTAATTTCTTGGTGTCACGGCCTTACCAAAAGGCGGGATAACAGGGATGAATGCAAGTTTTTTGAAAATATTTACAAATGAAAGATTTACTTTTAAATAGACACAAATAAGTTAAATATAAGTTTTGGTCATTATCAAGAAATTTAAGTCCTTTTACTTGTCCAAATTTCCAACAAAAATTAAGTTGTCATAACAGATATACTATAGTTGGCTAGTTGTTTCGGTTGATAACACAATGTAATTATGAAATGGATCCTTAGTTGATTATCAAAGTTTTTCAAAGTGGTATTCTCATTTCTTTTCAATAACAAGTTAAATCAAAGAAGTAAAAATAGTGCTTAGATTTCAATTGCTTACTCTCTCTTATTTGAAAACTTTATTAATATTAGCAATATTTACATATGCCTAACTCAGGTAAATTGAGGCCAGATATATTACCCGTGCATTGCCTTGCGGATTGATGTGAGGGGAATACAAAGCGTGGCGAGTGAACACACAAGTGTGAACACTTATTGACTGTAGGCATTATTAGTTAAAAGAATTTTTATATACTTACACCTAACTCAGATAAACTGAGGCCAGATATACCGATCGTGCACTGCCTTTCGGGCTTACGTGAGAAGGGTACAGAGCATGGCGAGTGAACACACGAGTGTGAGCACATGACTCTAGGTGTTAAAAATATATACATATATACAAATGTTATATATATATTGTGTTTATTTTTTCTATTTTTTTAGAAAGAGAGAGTTTTGCAAAATCATCTTAGCACCATTTAACTTAAAAGATAAAAGTGTTATATCCTTTACTTTAAATTTACCACTTTTTTAAACAAAGATTTTCAATTAGAATATACTTCATAATTAACACATATGAACCTTCCTATATACTAGTTAAACCATTATTATTTGTAATCAAACTTCATTTTTATTTTTGTTAACAAATAAATTTTCAAAAATTTCAATTTATTAACCAAAACTTATACTTATCCTATAGCATTTCTTCAAAAATAAATCAAAATGCTAAAAAGAAAATGTTTTTGAGATTTAGAAATTTTGAGATTTTTTTTAAGTTAAAAGAAAATGAAAGTTCAAAAATACCATGAAACTTAAAAAAATGAAAATGAGACTCCCCCCCACACTTAATTTTGACTGTGTCCCCACAGTCAATGCACGATATAATGAGTATAACGGGGAAAAATATGTACATATTTACAAAAGAGGGTTAACATTCTTACTAGACGTAGCTTAGCTCATGAAGAATCATGAGCTCCTCCTCTTGGTTACTGGGCAATTCCAAGAAAGGTTTCAAACGATGACCGTTAACTTTGAAAATCGATCCATCCCTAGGGTTTTCTATTTCTACGGCACCATGTGGAAAAACAATTCGTACCACAAATGGTCTGGTCCATCTCGATTTAAGTTTCCTAGGGAATAAATGAAGTCTTGTGTCATATAGAAGAACTTTCTGGTTAGGCAAAGAAGTTTTCCTTAGGATTGACTTGTCATGAAAAACTTTTGTTCTTTCTTTGTAAATTTTCTCATTTTCATATGCGTCGTTCCTAAGTTCTTCTAGTTCGTTGAGTTGTAGTTTTTGATTTTCGCCAGCTTTATCGAGATCAAAGTTTAAGTTCTTTATTGCCCACAATGCTTTGTGTTCGATTTCAACGGGTAAATGGCAAGCTTTCCCATAAACTAAGCGAAATGGGGACATCCCAAGGTTAGTTTTAAAAGCAATACGGTAAGCACAAAGCGCGTCGGTCATTTTCTGAGACCAATCTTTTCAATTTTTGTTAACAGTGTTCTCCAAGATTTGTTTTATTTGACGATTTGAAACTTCAACTTGCCCACAAGTTTGAGGATGATATGGAGTGGATAACTTGTGGGTTATCAAGTATTTCTTCATTAATATTTCAAAAGATCGATTGCAAAAATGGGTTCTGTTACACTGATTATTGTGCGAGGTGTGCCGAACTTCGAAAAAATGTTTTCTTTGAGAAATTTCACAACAATTCTATGGTCGTTGGTTTTGCGTGGAACGGCTTCGCCCCATTTTGAGACGTAATCGACAGCGAGAAGGATATACAAGTTTCCAAAAGAATTGGGAAAAGGTCCCATAAAGTCGATACCCCAAACATCAAAGATTTCGTTTGTAAGAATAGGGTTTAGAGGCATCATATCTCATCGAGAAATTCGTCCAAGCATTTGACATCGATCACAAGTTTTACAAAATTCAAACGATTCTTTGAAAAGAGAAGGCCAATAGAAACCACACTAAAGCACCTTTTATCGTAGTTTTTCGAGGATCGAAATGTCCACCGCACGCTTGATGCAGAAAAACGAAAGAGCACTCCTAATCTCATTATCCAGAATGCAACATCGGATGATTTGGTCGGGACAATATTTGAACAAGTATGGATCGTCCTAATAGAAATATTTCACTTGGGACATGAATTTGTATTTGTCCTGTTTGGACCAAGATAAGGGAGTTTCTTCAGTGACAAAGTAGTTCACTATATCAGCGTACCATGGATCGATAGAAATTGAAAGAAGTTGTTCATCGGGGAAGTTCATCGGGGAAGTTGTTCATGTCTTTGATTGTAAGGTCAAATTCTGGAAGTAAAAGGATCCAACGAATCAAACGAGATTTAGCATCCTTTTTGGCAAAAAGGTATCGGAGCGTAGAATGGTCCGTGTATACAGTAATGTGTGACCCGAACAAATATTATCGGAATTTTTCGAGAGGAAAAACAACCGCTAGAAGCTCTTTTTCAGTGGTTGTGTAATAAAGTTGAGTGTCCTTCAAAGTCATGCTAGCGTAGTAGATAACGCGAAGGATCTTGTTGATGTGTTGTCCTAAGACAGCACCAACTGCAAAGTTCAAAGCATCACACATTATTTCAAATGGGAGATCCCAATTGGGTGCAAAAATATTGGAGCAGAAATGAGTTCGTTTTTGAGACGTTCGAAAGAAGAGATACAATCAGAGTTAAAATCGAAAGGAACGTCTTTTCCAAGAAGAGTCGTCAAAGGATGAGCAATTTTGCTAAAGTTTTTCACAAAGCGTCGATAAAAGCCAGTGTGTCCTAGAAATGATCGAATGTCCTTAACAGATTTGGGAATGGGTAGATTTGCAATTACGTCAACTTTTGCTTTATCTACCTCAATGCCTTTATTTGAGATGATATGTCTAAGGACTATGCCTTGTTTGACCATAAAGCGGCATTTTTCCCAATTCAAAGTAAAATGTTTTTCTTTACATCAATTTAGAACCAACTCGAGATGATGTAAACATTCGGAAAAAGAATCACAAAGATAGAGAAATCGTCCATAAAAACTTCTAGAAAGCGTTCAATCATGTCGGAAAAAATGCCAATCATGCATCGTTGGAAAGTAGCAGGAGCGTTACAAAGTCCGAATGGCATACGTCGATAAGCAAAGGTACCAAATGGATACATGAAAGTCGTTTTCACTTGATCTTCGAGAGCGATTGGAATTTGGTTATAGTCAGAATAACCATCAAGGAAGTAGTAGAATTCGTGGCCGACTAAACGTTTGAGTATTTGGTCAATAAAAGAAAGAGGGAAGTGATCTTTTCATGTTGCAGCATTTAATTTTCGATAGTCAATGCAAACACGCCAACCCATTTGACTACGAGTTGGAATAAGTTCGTTTGAATCATTCTTGACAATGGTTAGCCCATAATTTTTCGGTACAACGTGAATTGGGCTAACCCATGAACTATCAGAGATTGGGTAAATGATTCCATTGTCAAGAAGTTTAAGAATTTCATCACGCATCGCATCTTTATTTTTTGGATTAAGCCTTCATTGCACGTCACGAACAGGCTTGGCATCGTCGATTAAATGGATGCGATGTTGAACAAAAGCGGGACTAATTCACTTTATATCGGAGATCGACCATCCCATCGCTTCCTTGTTTTTGGACAGGATTGAAAGTAAAGAAGTTTCTTGATTGAGAGAGAGAGTCGCAGAAATTATGACGGGAAATGTTTCGTTATCACCTAAGTATGCGTATTTAAGGTGACCGAGAAGTGGTTTGAGGTCCAACTTTGGGAGTTGCTCGATTAAAGAATTTGGTTGAGATTCGAACTAGACTGGAAGCGATTCAAAGGGAAGAGTGTATTCAATTTTGTTGGGAATTTCGTGAAATAATTTTTCGTACTCGGCTTCACGTTCGTCGTTTAGGTCAAGTGTCTCGTTTTCGAGGTTTTTGTGAATGGCACTAACTTCCAACGTTTGGTCACGAGGTTCATTTGATTGGCTTTCAAGATTGAAAATATTGAGATCCAAAGTCATGTTTCAAAAAGAGATTTTCATCGAACCGTTATGAAAATTGATTAAGGCATTTGAGGTGGCTAAGAATGGTCGGCCTAAAATCAATGGAATTTGACACGTGGGATTTGTCACGGGTTGTGTTTCGAGAACGATAAAATCAACGGGGAATATGAATTGCCCTACTCGAATGAGCACGTCCTCGATTTCTCCCACGGGCTTCTTATTGGAACGATCGGCAAATTGAAGCGTAACTTTTGTGGGTTTGAGCTCACCTAAGCCTAATTGTTCGTACACGGAGTATGGAATCAAGTTGACACTCACGCCTAAGTCAATTAAACATTTGTTAATCGTCTTGTCACCAATTGTACATTAAATCATAGGGCAGCCAGGATCTTTGTATTTTGCGGGCATGGATTGGGACAAGACTTCACTTAAACTAGCGGCTAAGAAAACTTTTTTGGGCACTTGAGTGTGTCGCTTTTGGGTGCACAAGTCCTTAAGAAATTTTGTGTACGTGGGGACTTGCTGAACGATGTCAAGAAGCGGGATGTTAACTTTCACTTGTTTAAAAATTTCCAACATCTTTTCCATTTGGTCTGAATGTTTCTTGGGTTGGAGAGGATATGGAAATGGAACACGATACTCGGTAGGTGGGTCTACTCAAGTAGAAGAAGAATTTTGATCGGCATTTGATTCAACGTTTGGCTCCATGTTCTGTTCAGATTCGTTCGTTGTTTTAGAAGTATCGAGAGAGGTTTCCGGTAAATCGTTTAGGTTAACGACTTGATTATCGATTTGTTTACCGGTACGTAAAGTTATGATAGCATTCAATTGAGTGACGTTGCTATCTTGAACAACATGGGCTTGATTTGAATTTGCGTTTTGATTTCTGGGATTTGGAAGGGGCTGGCTTGGGAATGTTCTTTGTTCACGTTCACTTACAGATGTGGCTAATTGACTCATTTGCATTTCAAGTTTTGCAATCGATTGGCTTGTGTTTTGCATATATGAGGTCAATAAATTTTGCAAATTGCTATTTAATTGAAGACTTTGAGTAGTTGCTTTAGCCAATGTTTCAAGAGTTTTCTCAAGTGAACTTAAATGTTTACCTTCTTGGGGAGGATGAGCAGAATTTGGTTGAAAATTTGATTGTTGCGGTTGATTATGAGACGGACCCGCAAAGTTTGGTTGAAAATTATTGCGCTAAAAGGGAGGATTCGAAGCATTATTCGAGAATGCTTGAAAATTAGGATGAACGGTATTCGTGTTGGGATTGTTTTGGTTCCAAGCAAAATTTGGATGATTTCTCCAACCAGGGTTGTACGTTGGAGAAAATGGGTCCTTTTTGGCTTTATTGAAAGCATTGATTTGTTCGACAGAATTGGGGCACCGATCGGCTATATGATTAGGATCGTTGCATTTATAACATATTGGTTGGGAAGCTTGGTTCATTTGATTCGATGAGAAAATGTTATCAAATTTTTTAATCATTGCATTGATCTTAGCTCCCAAAGCAAAAGAAGATCCTATCGAGTGTGAGCTTGACCGTGAGTAAATTGATTTTTCGTTCGAACGTTCCATTGGGATGATTTTTCGACGAGGTTTTCAAGAAATTGCCAAGCATCATCATGATGTTGGGCAAGAAAGTTGCCTTGGAACATTGATTTGAGCATGGTTCGTGAACTGTTTTCTAGTCCATCGTATAAGATTTGGCAAATCGTCCATTTTTCGAAGTTATGGTGTGGACATTTTATCAAAAGCTCTTTGAATCTTTCAAAATATTTTCCGAATGGTTCTCCCTTGAATTGATGAAAATTTACAATTTCATTTCGGATTCTACTCGTTTTTTCCAAGGGGTAGAACTTTTTTAAGAAAGCTTTTACGAATTCTTCCCAAGTTTTAATCAAGTTTGACGGTAAGCTATACAACCATTTTTCAGCGTAATCCGCAAGAGCGAACGGAATTAATCGAAGTTTGATTCCGTCATCGGAAAGTTGTTGAAGTTTTATGGTTGCGCAAACTTGTTCGAATTTAGTCAAGAAAATGTATGGGTCATCGTGCTCGAAATTGCCAAATTTCGGAAGTGTGGCAATATGGTTCGAATGAATTTCGAAATGGTTACCCGTTGAGGCGGGTAACGTGATGCAAGAAGGAATAGAAACTCTATCGGGAAAGATTCTATCCATAAGTGTTCGAGGGGCGTTCTCGTTTGCCATTTTGGGAGGATCGTCTGTTCGAGTTAAACGATTAGTTATTGAGTCGCGAGTCCAATGATTTGTTGTTGTGTCACGAGTCTAAGTACTCATGCACAAGTGAAAGTCGAGAAGAGAAGGAAGTTAGAGTTGAGTTTAGAGAATGAAACTAGATTTGGAAAATGAAGTGAAAAAATGTTTTTGTTTTTGTTTTCTTTTTTTTAAAGGAAGAAAAATATTTACCAAATGAAATTTATTTTCAAGAGAGAAGTTTGATTATTTTTTTTGTTTTTTGTTTTGGCTTTTCAAATTTTTATATGTTTTTTTTGTAATTTTTTCTTGTTTGAAGTTTCAAATTTTCAAATATTTACCGAAAGAATTTTTTTGTTTTTAGAAAACGAAATTTTGATTTTTGTTTTTTCAAATTTTAATTGTGTTTTTGAAAAGATTTTATATTTTTTTTGAATTTTTGTTTTTGATTGAAAATTTTCAAAGGAATGGATTTAAAAGGATTTTTTTTGGACAAAAAAAATTAAGTAAAATTTACAATTTTTTTTGGATTTTGGATTTTTTGTTTTTTTAAATATGCATAAACTAATGCAACTAAATGAATGCAAATGACTTAATTACAGTTTTCTGTCCTTAGTAGCTCCTAACCCAAAATTGTATAATCACACTTTGTCTTAAGTAAACAAAAATATTTCTCAGCTAGGTAACGGGCAGGGGTTATCGGTGCACCACGAATCACCGTAGCAATGCAACCGAAGGTTTAAGTACCTTCAGAGGAACAACCAGTATAATATTTACGAATCACCGTAATATTTATAAATGGTTATTACTCTACCGTAGCCTAGACACCAAAAAATAAAATTATTCAAAGAAAACAATTATGATGATACAATTAAGCCTTAGATGAGCTCGTGACACCCTTAAGTCAAATGTCCAACCTTTACTATTAGTCAAATTCTCTGATGAAATGCGATTGGTGGGCTAAGGAACGGGTGATGAAATCCCTCACCTTATGTGAATTGGGGTATTGCCCTTAGAAAAGAAAATAAGATGAGATGAATGCAAAGCTAAAATTTAAACGTGAATTTACAATGCAACTAAAATGAAGTTTGTTTTTTTTTTGATTTTGAAATTTTTTTAATATATAAATGCAAATGCAAGCAACCAATAATGCAATTCAAATAAAAACAAAGGATGAAAGCACGATACTAGAGCGTGCAGAATTTATTAGCAATTTATTTTTAAAGCGGCAATTTTTTTTAGCAAGTAATTTTTTTTGGCAGCTGTTCTTCTTTTTATTTCCTACTTCTACAACCTGAAAATTAAACAAGATATATATACATTTTTTTTCTTTTTTTTCCAGAATCTAAGAATGAAACTCAAATTAAACAAAACATAATTTAAAACTAATTTTAAATTTTTTTAAGAATAAAACGACAATAAAAAAACAAATTAAATCGAACAAATAAGCAAACTTTTTTTTATAACAAAACTAAACAAAGCAAAACAAGTCAAAACAATATAAACAAATTAAAAGAAGAAAAGATTAAAAAATGTACATATGCCTATCAACCCAGCCCGCTAATACAAATTCAACCTGGTTTCTCTTCCTTTTTTTGTTGTTTTTTTGTTTTAAAGAACGAAGATATGCCGTAGCAATTTCTCATTTCAAAATCCCTTAATTAGAATTAAAAATCAATTTCAACTTCAATCAAAAAGCAATTTAAATTCATTCGACTTCAACAGATCGTTTTTGGGGAATTGATGGTTGCGAATGACTTTGGGGTTCGATCGATTACAGTGGGTTGCAGCAGTTTGTATTGGAAGTGGTCGATTATAGTAGGTTGCGTACGTTTGAGGAGACGATGGTTGAAAAAGGAAGAAGGTAGTTCGAGTTTTAGTTTGCTGGACAGAAACTTAGAAGGTAGTTGTTGTTGGATTGTAATCTATAGCACGGTGTTATAGGGATGGTGATGTTGAAATTGTAGCAGCAGTAGTTTGCTTTTAGTTTGTCGGATGGTGCTGGGCTGTGTGTATGTTTGTATGGAGGTGCGGCTTTGGCAGGGAGTTGTGGCAGCTTGTTCTGTTGTAGTTTGCACTGGAGTGATGGTCTGGATATGATGGTCTGGTAGAAGATTGTGACACTGAAGATGATATGAAAGCGCAGTTGTGAATGCATAGTTTTGTTGACAGCGGGAGGCTGTGCATAGTGGGTGTGTAAATGACAGAGAATGGCAGTGAAGTTGTATGTTATGTTTGGGGGTATTTGATAGTTGTCGTGGTCAGAGATTGTTGAGGTTAGAGAGTAGGGTGGAGATCAGTGAGGAAGTGGTTGTGCCACTGTTGAATGTGGTTGTGGCCAATGGTTTGTATGATCTGGATATGAAGTTAAGGAGGCAGGCAGCAAAGGATGTTGTTGTTGTGAAGTGAATACTGGTGATGTAGCTTGGAAAACAGTGTTGAAGTTGATGCTGATGGTCGATGTAGGTGATGATGACATGGAGTGATGTAAGTTTGATATGAAATTGGGATGGAGGGGTAGAAGTGATGTTGTGTGTAGTAGATATGAAGACAGTGGATGGATGAAGGAGTAGGAGTGAAGACAATGGTATCAGTAGAAGTGATATGTAGGAATGATGATGTTCATAGAGGTGTTTCTAGTATGTGAATGTCAGACTGGTTGTTGAAATGGCACCGTGTAGTGGTTGGATGATTGCTGCAATGAAGTTGTAGTGATGACCGAGGAGTAATTGAATGTATGGAGTGGGATGTTGAAATGGTTGTCTGTGGTAGTGATGACAGGGGGTGGTGACTATTGTCTGTAGTGTGGATGGAGTAAAACAGAGGGATGCAATGTTGAGGCAAGTAAGGTGAAAGTATTGTGGTGACTGTTGTGTGACAAGTGTTCTTGAGTTGTCAGTTGTCTGTGGTTGTTGTGGTTGTAGATTGGGTCAATTGTTGTTGTTGCTGCTGTGTGATGTTGAAGTGTTATGTGCTGTGAGTATGGGTTTGTCGCAGTGGTCAGTGGAGAAGGGTGTAGTAAGGCAAAGAGTAGTGTTGACGGGCAGTAGATTTGAAGTAAAAGAAGTGAATGGGATGAGATGGTGGTTGCAGAATGTATTGTAGTGCAGAGGGGAAATTGAAACAGTGAACAGGGGAAGGAAGTTAGGGCAGTGGCAGTTGTGTTAGACAGCAATTAGATGATGTTGTGTGGTGTATGAAGTGGTAAGGCTGTTTGTAGGTTTGTTGTTAGATGATGAAGCTTGTGGTCAATTGAAAGTAGTCCCAGTAGGCAGAATGTATTAGGAGTGAAGAGGGTTGTTGTGATGTAGAAAACAAAAAATGTCAAATTGTAAAAAGGAAAAAACTAAACTAGAAATTGTAAATGTAAATAAAAACGAAATAAAATATTTTTTTTGTTTTGTTTTGAAATTTTGTATGTTTTTTTAATAGAAATAGAAATGCAAATGCAAAATGAAAAACTACAAACACACAAACAAATGCAAGCACAAATCAAACAACACGCACAACAATTTTTTTTAAGTTGCAAACAAACACACAAAATAAAATCACAGAAAAATAGTTCGTAGAAGAGAAAATAAAATCAAAACAACTCCCCGGCAACGACGCCAAAAACTTGTTTAAAGACGGAATTTCTATCGAGTTAGAAAACCGCCGATAAATTTTGAATTAAATATAACCGCAAGCGCACGGCGTACAAAAGTTAGTACGTGGCGAGTACGGGTCGATCCACAGGGAATTGTTAGATTTTAAAATTTTCTAATTAATCAAATTAAACCAAAAGTGGAGATTGTTTTGAAAGCTAGAAAGCTAAGAAAATGTTGAGATTAAAAACTATGTGATTAAAATTAAATTTAGAGACAAATCCACTTTCTTATATTTTTCACATAAATCAACATAAAATGAAATGATGATCTCTTTTTAATCAAAGTAGGATTAGTGATGTATTTATCATAAGCATGGCCTATTTGAGTTATAAATTAACACAAATCAACCATCAACTATAATACAACTCTAGTCCTACTTTTTCAAATCTCATGAAACATGGCATAGAAAATGAAATCAAAATCTAGTTTAAGCATGATCTGTTTACTATTAATTAGTAACATAGATCATCAAATTTTGATTAAAACTTCACTTCATTGCCATGATCATATTTAGATGAAGAGGCAATTTGTGATTAATGAGATAAGCATAGCCTATTTGTTATGAACAAAGTAGGCTATCAAATTTAACATAAAACACAAACAAACATAAACATCCATTTTCTCATGAAGCACAAAAGAGATCATACATAAAAAATTTATGTTGAATCTAGATGATAGAAGAAAGCTTCATTACCCCTAAATTGTAGGGATTTAGCCTCTCATTTGTGTTATCATTTCAACACATAGAGATTTCAACGTTGAAAATAAAATAAAGAAGAGAATAAACAAAGAAAAAGAAGATTAACTACTAGAAGGAAATGAACTAAACTAGTTCATAAATGTAAATCTAAACTATGAACATGAAATGAAAGAGAGCATAAGAATAAAAATGAGCATAAAAGTAAATAAAAGCATGTAGAAAAGAGAAGGCTTAGGAAGTCATTTTTATTTCACTTTGATTTGTGTTTACAACTTGCTAATTTCCTAAGTAAAATGAGAGAGTAGAAGATATTTACATGTGCATAAGTGGGTTATTTATATATGCATAAAACCCTAATTCAATTTTTAGGGTGCTTCCCAAAATGCCCTTTAGGAAGTTTGGCCACTAAATAACCATTAACCGCTAATTAATCCATCATTAAATATGCATGAAGCTTTAACCTCCACTTAGTTGTCCATTAGCTTCTAATTGTAGATTTAGGTAAGTGGGTGGGGTCCTCCATGATCATGAGCTTGAATTATTTCCTTTTCATTCCTTTGTATTCCCTTGTGCATGCATATATCTTCATGAAAGCCTCTTCCATATGCATCCAAATTCCTATAAAAATCATAAAAAATGTCCAAGTAAAAATTCACAAATTGACACATGCACAAAAATGACCATTTTGCCCCTGAATGAAGATGAATATACGATGATTTGAAAATAATTGAATTTTGGTTTTAAACATGTCAAAATGCCCAAATATGACATTTATTTGAATAAAAATAGATAAAATATGGATGTAAATATATGCACATTTACGTGCACATCAGTCTGTTGATTGAATTTTTGGATATTGGATTTATGATATATTGATAATATGAAAATGAGACTTATATAATTCTTAAAGAGTTGACATTTAAACGTTAGTTTAGGGCGTAAACTCCACACTCTTAGAAATTCCTAGGCGCGCACACACACACATGCACGCATGCCATGCGCGCGCACGCACGCGCGCACACACACAAACACACACATATACATGTTAGTGTAAATGATGTTTAATTATAACGTTTTAATTGCATAGTTAATAGGTTATTAATTAATATTAAACTCCCTTAGGAAAGAAATTAGTTATAAAGGTGAAATAAGAGTTTTCTTATAAGGCCTTGATATGGAAAGCGGTGAGATATGTGATAATATATGTAGAGAGTGTTATAGAAAATGACTAAGTTATAGGGATGCAAGGTCAGTCAAAAATACACAGAAGTCTGCCTAGCTAATCTGCCTACCAGGAATGTAACTTTGGGACCGATGTAAGACATCACATATAGTATACATATGACGCAAGGTTAGTCCCAAAGTCTATAGGGTAAATCATTCCAGCTAATCTGGCTACCAGTACCTACGAATTGTCGGACTAATGCGAGAGTCACTATGGGATACGTGTCATAATACAAAGGACCTACTTCAGGGTTGTGTGAGTGTTAGTCCATAGGATAGTAGGTTTTGATGACAACAACTATATAAGTGTTATAAAATATATATGTGCAGGAAATCTATATGCAGGTATCAACAAAAGAAGACTGTACAGTAAAGAAGAAAAAGATCAAGAGTTCAAGATTGAAGACTCATGAGATTCAAGATATTCAAGAGTTCAAGACAAATAATATAGTTAGGTTAGATATTTGTTAAAACTCCTTGAAAGCACTATCATTCTTTTTTATCCAATTTACTCGTGGAATGGAATCCACTTCGTTCTTGTTAAAGGGATGGAACCCTAGTGAGATGGAACTCACGAAATATCTAGTGGAACGGATAGTAGCCCTATTTTGTTATCCACTAATTTTGATTCAAAATGATTTTCAAAATTATCTCTTGTTTCATAAAATGATTTTCAAATATTCCTTTTCAAAAGAAAAACCTTCGTTCGTATTTCCAAAAATGTTTTAGCCTCAAAATCATATTTATCATTTTGTTATATTTTGATTTCAAAATTGTCCTTGATATTTTAGCCTCAAAATCTATTTTAATATTATATTTACTTTAGTTTATTTACCTTGATTTTAAAATATATTTTAGTATATATACATATATATATTCATAAGTATTTCTACTTCTAAATACCTTATACAAATACATAGAGTCCATTTGAATAAAGTTGCATATGTTTTAAATCATCATTTTCAAAGAAAAGCAAATCATCATTTTTACTAGACCATGTCGACATCCTCTTTACTTGTCATGTCGACATGCTTCCCGTTATAGCAAAGGTTGTTTTCAAAAGAAGTGTCTATTCGTTTAAATCTCTTCGAATGGACACATCCATTCATTCTCTATAAATAGAGACTGTTATGAACGTTTTCCAGTAACTACTTTCTTTATTTTCTCTCCTCTTTATTCTCTTATCTTATTTTCTAATCATCCTATCCATATTCTGCCGAAATCTTAAGTGAATCAAACCAGAATATCTCTAGTTTGATTCTCTGCCACTCTCTTCAAAGAATCTCGGTGCTTATCAAAGTTATAGATACATTTGTACTCAAAGAAACTTTTTTAGGGTTATAAAGGTGTGATCGTGTCCTTGGAAATCGATCGGGTGAACTTGTGTCCTGTGAATCAAGTGGTTCTACCCAGAGACCTGAGAATCTGGAGGGTGTACCTCGTCGCCTTGGAATCGAGGGATTGTAATCTAGATTATTATTGAATAGAAAGCCGTACGAGTTGTGCGGGACTGGATGTAGGGTAACACCGAACCAGTATAAAATTCCTGGTGTGTTCTTTCCTTTACTTGCTTTTTATTTATATTTGCATCTGTTTGTGATTCTGTGATTTGATCTGTGATTGTGTATTTGCATTAAGTTAGTTAAATCAATTTAAATTAAAGAAGTTTTAAAGAAATTCTTAAAACACTATTCACCCCCCCTCTAGTGTTAAATAGCCTTAAGATCATCTTCCGTGTCCCTTTCATTTGGTATCAGAGCAAGTTTTTCAAAGTATTCATAATCTGATTTTTGAAAAGTTCATGGCTAAGTTTGAAATGTTTCCTAAAAATAATTCTTTAATGATCAAATCATTGTGGTCTCATAAATTGATGCATGATAGTTATTTAGAATCAGGTAATCTACAAAAGTTGCTCACTGTGCAGGAATCTTGCTTCATGGCGACAAATGAACCTATTCACAATGGACAAGTTGTGCAAATAAGGAAAAACAAGTGGATACTTGATAGTGGATGTTCAAGACATATGACAGGAAATCCAGAGATTCTCAATGACATTATTTACAAGGATGGAGGATTGGTTAATTTTGGGGATAATTCAAAAGGTTATGTAGTTGGCATCGGCAATGTAGGTAATTCTGAAACTCCTATTATTTCAAATGTTTTGTTAGTTAAAAATCTACAACATAATCTACTTAGTATTAGTCAGTTATGTGATAAAGGATATAGGATTAAATTTGAAAAAGACAAGTGTCACATCGAAGATAATAAATCTAATATTATCTTTGAGGGAGTTAGGAAAAAGAATATCTATATTCTCAGTATGAAAATTTCAAATGATAATCTATGTCTTTTGGCCAATACAAGTGACCCTTGGACTTGGCATAAGAGATTTGGACATTTGAATTTTAAACTCTTATCTAGACTATCCAAACTTGATCTAGTAAGAGGCCTCCCTAAGATGCAATTTAAAGTAGATAGTATATGTGATGCATGTCAATTAGGAAAACTTAGAAAAAGTTCCTTTAAACTTAAAGATATGATTTCTACTTCAAAACCTCTTGAGTTACTTCACCTAGATTTATTTGGTCCATCTCAGATTCAATCAATCAACCATAGTAAATATGTCTTTGTAATTGTGGATGATTATTCCAGATATACATGGACAATCTTTCTGAAACATAAAAGTGATACTTTTGATTATTTTAAAAGTTTTTCAAAAAGAGTTCAAAACCAACTTTCTTCCAAGATCATCACTATTCGTAGTGATCACGGTGGTGAATTTGAAAATGAGAAGTTTGAGGAATTCTGTAATCAGAAGGGAATTACTCACAATTTTTCGTTTCCAAGAACTCCACAACAAAACGGAGTAGTTGAGCGTAAGAATAGGACGATTCAAGAGTGTGCTAGAACTCTACTTTCTGATAGTAAATTACCAAAACATTTTTGGGCTGAAGCAGTTGCAACAGCCTGTTATATTTTGAATAGGATTCTAATTAGACCTCTAACCAATAAAACACCTTATGAACTTCTTTTCAATAAGAAACCTAAGGTATCTTATTTCAGAATTTTTGGAAGTAAATGTTTTATCTTAAATACAAAAGATAATTTAGATAAGTTTGATCCTAAATCCGACAAAGGAATCTTTATCGGATATTCTAACAGGAGTAAAGCTTATAGAGTTTTTAATCTAAGAACAAACACTATTGAAGAAACTTTACATGTTTCCTTTGATGAAAATTTCAAAGAAGTTGATCAGACTAATGATGAGGATGACTTAGTTATTTCTAATCATGAATCTGTAGATGCTACAAATGAAACTTTTCATCCAAATAAAAAGATTAGGCTTTTAAAAGATCACCCTGTAGAAAATATTCTAGGAGATATGCAATCTATTGTTAAAACTAGGAATCAATTAAACAGTATGAGTCATGTTGCTTTTATATCCTCAATAGAACCTAAAAATCCAAAGGAAGCATCAACTGATGATTCATGGATTCTTGCTATGCAAGAAGAATTGAATCAATTCACCAGAAATGATGTTTGGGAACTTGTTCCTAGACCTGAGGATAAATCCATTATAGGCACTAAATGGGTATATAAAAATAAATTAAATGAATTAGGTGAGGTCGTTAGAAATAAGGCTCGACTCGTTGCACAAGGTTATTGTCAAGAAGAAGGTATAGATTATGACGAAACCTTTGCACCCGTAGCAAGATTAGAAGCTATTAGAATTCTGCTTGCTTTCGCTAATTTCAATAATTTCAAACTTTTTCAAATGGATGTCAAGAGTGCCTTTCTAAATGGTTTTGTAAAAGAGGAAGTTTATGTTGAACAACCTCCATTCTTTGAAGATACAAAATTTCCAAATCATGTTTTTAAATTAAAGAAAGCCCTGTATGGTCTAAAACAAGCTCCTAGAGCTTGGTATGATAGACTTAGGTCTTATCTTCTGCAATCTGATTTTGAAATAGGTAAAGTAGATAACACACTTTTTATTAAAAGAAATAAAAATGATATTCAACTTGTACAAGTGTACGTAGATGATATTATTTTTGGATCAACCAATTCTGACATGAACAAAGAATTTTCTGACATTATGACAAAAGAGTTTGAGATGAGTCATATGGGTGAACTTAACTTTTTCCTAGGATTACAAATCAAACAATTAGATAATGGTATCTTTATCTGTCAAGAGAAGTATGCGAGAGAGTTAGTTAGTAAGTTTGGCTTGACCAATGTGAGTGGAAAACCAACTCCCATGGCAACCAATATAGCGTTAAGTAAGGATGATCTATCCAAAGACGTAGATCAAACCTTGTATAGAGGAATGATTGGATCACTTCTCTATATAACTGCTAGTAGACCAGATATCATGAACAGTGTCTGTCTCTGTGCAAGATATCAATCTCAACCCAAGGAAACTCATCTAAAAGCTGTGAAACGTATCATTCGATATGTTAAACACACCTTTGATTATGGATTGTTCTACCCTAAGAATGATTCATTTGAATTAGTTTCCTACTGTGATGCTGACTATGCTGGGTGTAAGTCAGACCGAAAGAGTACAAGTGGAACTTGTCACTTTCTAGGTCATTCCTTAATTTCCTGGTTCAGTAAAAAGCAGAATACTGTTTCCCTATCAACAACTGAAGCAGAGTATGTTTCTGCTGCTTTAGCTTGTTCTCAAGTTTTGTATATGCAACAAACCTTGAATGATTTTGGTATATCTATCACAAAATCTCCAATTTTCTGTGATAACACTAGTGCCATTAGTTTGTCCAAAAACCCAACTCTCCATGCCCGAACTAAACATATTGACATTAGACACCATTTTCTAAGAGATAACGTAAATAAAGAGAAAATTTCTCTTGATTTCGTTAATTCTGAAAATCAAATAGCTGATATTTTAACCAAACCTTTAGGAGAACCTGTCTTCACCAAGTTAAGAAGAGAATTAGGTATATGTTCTCTTTCTGAAATATAGTATATAGTATAGTAGTATACATAGGGTATATATGAATGATTTCTTAACCATAGCATTTTACAACACCATGTCGACATAGTATTCATGCGTCATGTCGACATGAAACGGTAAAAATGACAATTCGTTTTTCCCTCTAATTTTTGAATGGGTGGTTATTTAATTCACCCATTCCGAGTTTCTCTTCCCTCCAATCATTATTTCTTCATACTACTTTCTGTAAACATCAAATCCATGGCTTCCACATCCAATCCTAATCAAATTTCACCGGTTCCTTTCCCTTTTCCTTCACAAGGCCCTTTCCAAAACTCCATACTTGCTCGTGTCATCAAAATAGAGGAGAAAGTTGATGATTCGCTGCAGTTGTTAACTGAAATGCAAGTTCAAC
Organism: Allium fistulosum; assembly: GCA_030737815.1. Taxonomy (NCBI): domain Eukaryota; kingdom Viridiplantae; phylum Streptophyta; class Magnoliopsida; order Asparagales; family Amaryllidaceae; genus Allium; species Allium fistulosum. The sequence goes on from CM060905.1 coordinate 850,226,892, forward strand.
AATTGAGAATGGCAAGAGAGCAAGAGAAACAAGGGAAAATTCTGAGGAATCTTCAAAAATTCCTCATGGATAATCATGCCAATCCAATTGTAATTGAAGATTCTTCTAACATAGAAGCAAATGAAGAAGGAGAAGAAGACGAAGACGAAGAAGAAGAGGAAGAACCAATGGAGGAAGAAACTGATGATGAAGCAGTATGTGTAGGGGAAGTCTGTTTTGATGCTTATGGGAACATTGTGGAACAACATGGAAATTTCTGTTTCCATTACCCAAATTGTCCTGTCCACAAGTCTCCCATCATCAAAAACAACCGTTGAGTTGTTTATTTTCTTGTTTTAGTAATTTATGTGTTTATAAGTTTAAATAGTCATGTATATAGTAATATTGAAATGAATAAAATAATCTGTGATTACACGTATTATTCTCATTCTTATATTACTCATATATATCATTCTGAGTATACAATATTTAGCATTGTTATATCTAGTTTCAGTATTATTAATGATAACACTATCATTAATATCATAGGTTTAGGGGGAGTTAATGTCATTTTTTTGTTGATGACAAAGGGGGAGAAGTATAAAATAGGTAAGTTAGGCATAGTTTAAGGGGGAGTTATTAGATTTAGGGGGAGTTATAAGGAGAATATAAATATTTTATAAACAAAGGTTGTCATCATCAAAAAGGGGGAGAATGTTAGTCCATAGGATAGTAGGTTTTGATGACAACAACTATAGAAGTGTTATAAAATATATACGTGCAGGAAATCTATATGCAGGTATCAACAAAAGAAGACTGTACAGTAAAGAAGACAAAGATCAAGAGTTCAAGATTGAAGACTCATGAGATTCAAGATATTCAAGAGTTCAAGACAAATAATATAGTTAGGTTAGATATTTGTTAAAACTCCTTGAAAGCACTATCATTCTTTTTTATCCAATTTACTCGTGGAATGGAATCCACTTCGTTCTTGTTAAAGGGATGGAACCCTAGTGAGATGGAACTCACGAAATATCTAGTGGAACGGATAGTAGCCCTATTTTGTTATCCACTAATTTTGATTCAAAATGATTTTCAAAATTATCTCTTGTTTCATAAAATGATTTTCAAATATTCCTTTTCAAAAGAAAAACCTTCGTTCGTATTTCCAAAAATGTTTTAGCCTCAAAATCATATTTATCATTTTGTTATATTTTGATTTCAAAATTGTCCTTGATATTTTAGCCTCAAAATCTATTTTAATATTATATTTACTTTAGTTTATTTACCTTGATTTTAAAATATATTTTAGTATATATACATATATATATTCATAAGTATTTCTACTTCTAAATACCTTATACAAATACATAGAGTCCATTTGAATAAAGTTGCATATGTTTTAAATCATCATTTTCAAAGAAAAGCAAATCATCATTTTTACTAGACCATGTCGACATCCTCTTTACTTGTCATGTCGACATGCTTCCCGTTATAGCAAAGGTTGTTTTCAAAAGAAGTGTCTATTCGTTTAAATCTCTTCGAATGGACACATCCATTCATTCTCTATAAATAGAGACTGTTATGAACGTTTTCCAGTAACTACTTTCTTTATTTTCTCTCCTCTTTATTCTCTTATCTTATTTTCTAATCATCCTATCCATATTCTGCCGAAATCTTAAGTGAATCAAACCAGAATATCTCTAGTTTGATTCTCTGCCACTCTCTTCAAAGAATCTCAGTGCTTATCAGAGTTATAGATACATTTGTACTAAAAGAAACTTGTTTAGGGTTATAAAGGTGTGATCGTGTCCTTGGAAATCGATCGGGTGAACTTGTGTCCTATGAATCAAGTGGTTCTACCCAGAGACCTGAGAATCTGGAGGGTGTACCTCGTCGCCTTGGAATCGAGGGATTGTAATCTAGATTATTATTGAATAGAAAGCCGTACGAGTTGTGCGGGACTGGATGTAGGGTAACACCGAACCAGTATAAAATTCCTGGTGTGTTCTTTCCTTTACTTGCTTTTTATTTATATTTGCATCTGTTTGTGATTCTGTGATTTGATCTGTGATTGTGTATTTGCATTAAGTTAGTTAAATCAATTTAAATTAAAGAAGTTTTAAAGAAATTCTTAAAACACTATTCACCCCCCCTCTAGTGTTAAATAGCCTTAAGATCATCTTCCGTGTCCCTTTCAGTGAGGACCCGCCTCTTCCCTATGTAGGAAGTAGTAAATAGTCGGGGTTATTGGTTAGACATGGTAGAGGATATCTCGGGAAAGGCCCCGCTCCGACATGAAGTATTAAGTAGCTAAAGAGAATCCATGCAATGTCAATTAGATAGTTACTAGAGAGTAGTCCGTCTTGGGATAGGTATTAAAGGACAGGGACCTGCCTTAAAAGAGGTATAAATGATCAAAGCATGCCCAGTTCCCATTAAAAGGCATCAAGTGACTTGGGTACTATCTCTTACATTGATAGGACATCATTAAAGATAAATATGGGTTATTGACTTGAAAGCGAGATGACTATGAGCTTTTATTTGGAAAGCCATTTTGACTTATATTTGGGAAGCCTTAGGATGTAGATAAATTGTGAGAGACAAATTCCTAGTTACATTATACCGTCTAAGTACTACTATAGTAAGGCTTGAGATTTTTATTCACCAGACCTAGTTGAATGTATATGCATTGTGATAGGGGGTTCTCACATTGTGAACTATGGCGAAGCTTTGTCTCTTACCCCTACACGTTCCGGCAATGTGGTTTGTTCAGGCAGTCAGAGGACTGGCCTAGGCGGTCGAGAGGCTAGGAAGTAAACCAGTGTGTTTGGGATTACCATTTGCAGCCACCATCGTTTTAGGGTGATTGTTACATTTGGTATCAAAGCTTAGGTTATCCGATTAACGGGGATATGTGTACGTATAAGTGACATACTTGTTATTTTTGAAAGTATTTTTTCAAAAATCCTGCTATGTGTATATATACACACACACTTATTTTAAACATATGCAAATACATTAGACAAATTTTTACTTTAACATATAATACTATCTTAGGAAATATAGATGGAAAAGATTGTTACTTCAAAATAAATAGGGAGTTACAAGAATTTAAAAAGGATATAAATTGATTAATGGGATAGATTAAATATATTATTAGAGTAACTATGGAAAAATAAGGAAGGCATAATATGTAAAATTTGAATGAAAATAAATATTTTTAAAAATTGTCAGTTCGAATAATAATAATTTATTACGGACAATTGACATTTATAGAAATAGCAAATAAACATGTTAGGTAGTAATTAAACATTATAAGGTAGACCTAGCCTAATACATAAAAATAGATGGAAGGTAAGAACCTATGTGTTGTAAACAACTGAAAGCAAGGAATGATAAGGTTGAAGCAAGATGTAGTGGAGCAAGTTATTACAAGAAGGTGTACATTAATCACCATAATGAGATAATCAGATTTTTCTAAAGATGGATTAGTAAAGAAAGAAAGTTCAAAAGAAAGGACAATTAAAGTCAATTTCTAAATCCAATCCCATGAGAAAGAAATGATAAAAGATTTTTGAAAAATTCATTGAAATGTTTTGAGTAAGTTTTTCAAAGAATTTATTGGGAAGTTGTTTTAAAATAGTAAGGAAATTGGAAACTCGTAATTTGAAAAAGAACTATTTAGTCAACTGTTTCTAATTAAAAGGTTTTTGGTAAAAAAGATTTCTCATTTTTGAAATTATACTTTAAAATTGGTTGAGCCAAAAAGGTTTCGACTTTTGGAGAAAATGATTATTCGTTTTTAAAATAAATGTAAAATAGAGTGTATGTTGGACTTGATGATTTTTCATTTATTTCATAAATTTGGAAGTTCCTTTTTTAGAAAAAAATTCTTTCTAAAAAGGGGAATTAATGGAAATGGAACATAATTAAATTAAGGATTATAGAATATAAGGATAAGAATAACTAGGACATTATGACATTTCCATATAAGGTAAATACGGAGAAGAACAGCTGAAGTAGGAGCCAATTAGTCAGGAGAAATATAAATAGAGGTAATATTGGGAGATTTAGATAGAAATAACATTAGAAATTTATATAAAATAGGATCAATAATATAGTTAGAAATTAATAAGATAGAAGTTATCCTTGTCTACTCCACTTTTCATTGTTTAAAGTTATAGAAGATTTTTTGAAAAAAAAGCAATTGAACGGAATTAAATGATGATAAATAATAAATAGTTGGGATAATTTTGTGAATGTTATATGGAAAAGCATTTATGTGAGGATGAGAATTATATATACACACACACACACACACACATATATATATATATATATATATATTTCTATTCAGGACTTATTTGAATACAAATAAAGTACTATTCAATTTAATATGGTAATAAAAGAGAAATAAATTGGGTTTGATAAGAAAAGGACTGTGAAATATTATAGGAGTTTAAATAAGACTTGAAAAAAGTTATAAAAAGTATTTAGTTAAGTGAAAGTACATTTTTAGTAATAAAGCAATAGATGTTGATGTACAATTTTGGGATAATATAACAACTTGAAATTAGAAATTTGGCATGCATGTGAATAGATTGTGGTTTGAAGTCAACTAAAGTAATTGTCTTGTAACTCGAAATATTTTTGAAATAATGAATGTCTAATAAAGGAAAACCTGTTATTTTGAAATTCTATTGAAGTTATAATCTTCGTAATAGATTTAAAAGGAGCTACATTTAAATAATAATAATAATATATCCTTAAAATGGTAGTTAATGCACTTTTCATAAGTAAAGGCCATAATTTCATGGAGTAATAAATGCTGAGTTCGAATTTAATGTAATAAGTTTATTTGTATGAAAACAATTTATAAAAAATTATTTTGTACGTTGTAGAAAGCTTTTGAAAAGAGAAATTATTTTACTCCATCATGGAATTAAGCAATTTTTGAATTTTTGATTTAATAATAGCTTGGTTTAATAATTGAGTTTTAAATATTTTGAATTAAAAGTCCAACCTTTAAAGAAATAAATCTCTGTTCTAGAAAGTCCTTATAAAGGAAAAGTTGGTTAGAAAAAATAAAAAATTTCATGGTTCCTTTTGGGAACTAAGAAATTTTTGAAATTGACAAAAAAGGTTTCCAAGTTTAAATTTTAAAGATAAAGGTTTTGGATAAGGTACTTATAATTGTGAAATTTTAGTTTTAAGAATGGTGAGGACTAAACCAAAACAAAATATTTTATGGAGTAGATAGGGATCACTATCTAGATAAGAAATGTTAGAAGTTTTAGGATTTGAATAAAATAGGAATAGTATATACAACTTGATTTGGAAATTTAAAATCAGTCTCAAATATTTACTTGTAGAATGATGGTAAAATTGTAAAGATATTCCAGATTTATAATTGGGTTGTACGTTAGGTTTCCCTAGTTGACTTGGAATGTGAATTTCTATGTTTTGATTTATTTGGAGCAATTTCTGTGTAACTTCCATAAATTTTCCAATTCCAAAATATGTGTAAAAGTGCGGCATTTGAATCAATAAGGAATATACCAAAAAGGAAAAGAGATATGCAAGATATGGATATTCTTTTCCATATTTTACACTGTCTATTTCATTAAAAGGAAAGAAATAATTCCTTGTAATTTCAAACGAAGCAAAAATCTCACTTTGGTTAATTTATGGAAACTTATAACGCTAATCCTTTTTAGAAGGATAACTTTGATAAATTAAATGTGAAAAGGAATGTTCTAGTTTAGAAATTGATGATTAGAAATACACATGCACGTATAACCGCGCTTAATGTATAAAAATAGAAATATATAAACGGTGTAATTTACGACTATATACATATTATATAGTAATTAACGGATTAGGATTCAGTGGACATAATTACAAATTTAACGGATAATAAATTTATAATTAATGAAAGGAATTAAATGAGGACTGATTAAGGAATTTAATATGACATTTATGGAGGAATTGAATCAGTATAACAAAGGGATTTTGAAACTGGTAAAATGAAAAGGGATTACATGATGATTTATTAGAGATGGTACAATTTTAACAATGATGATTAATTATTAAGGATATATTAACTGAAGTAATGAATGGACCGCATTTATTAGAAACCAAGAAGGAAAATTAAGGAGGATGGAGAATTAAGTGGAATAACATAATAAGAATGTCCATCTTAATTGAGTAATGAGTGTTAGGACCACAACATCAACACCCGTTAATGATAAATGACAACTTCCAACAAAATTTTAATTTAGAGTTTTTGGGATTGTTGTCCCTAGTTGTCTCCCTTACGTTATTGGAAAAGCATATGATATGGTATAAGATATGTTACTTTTTTTATCATTGGGTTGATTTTATGGATGGGATTAGTCTGTCAGATAAATATATATATAAAGGAACAACGTAAACAAAGAAATTTCATAAGGACACTTAACTAGTAATATACTGTAGGCTAATGAGGTTAGCAACTAGGAAAAAAGGATGCTTTAATCCTAAAAAATTTAAGATTTTTAAAAAATAATTTTAGTTTGCGAAGCAACTCCATTCAAGGATGACCATTCATCCTAGAGGAGATAAGATGAATAGGGATATGAAGAGAATTTTCTATTGGACATATATGAAGAAGTAGGTGGCAGAATTTGCCACTAGGTGTTTGACATGCCGAAATGAAAAAAAAATAGAATTGGTTAGGCAACGAATGAAGGCCGCACAAGATCGTCAGAAATCCTATGTGGACAAGTGAAGAAAAAAGTTAGATTTTGAAATAGGGGATATGATATATATCCAAGTTTCCTTTCTTAAAAAGGTCGTGAGATTTGGAAAGTGGAGAAAGTTGGCACCAATATTGATTGGGTCTTTCCCAATTTTAGAAAGAATAGGAAGACTTACTTTGTGTGGAGCTACCGGATAATTTGATAGGAGTCCATGATGTTTTTCACATTTTTCACTTGAGAAAATGCCTTCACAGCAAAGTGAATGTGGTAGAGCCTGATCAATTGGGGACATTGAGAATGAGCCAACAACATCTCATGCCACCGCACGCATTGTGGAGCATAGAACTAGAAAGCTCTGCTACTAAGAAATTAGGCTGGTTCGAGTACAATGAGGGGAAAACCTAATGGAAAACATAAGGACTTCTCATCCTAACCTTTTCACTGACGTACTTTCCTCTCCAAAATTAGGTTTTGATTGCATTATGGTTGCTAAATTGGATGATATAACAGGGTTGCTACACTTTTCACTATCACTATGCACTCATGTAGAAATTTTATGCATGTTTAGAATACTTGCATACATGCATGTATGTCATAATCATACACTCAAGCTAGGAATAAGCTCACTTATAGTAGGTCTGCACACATAATCACATTGCACTTTGGTTGAGTACATGGTTGTGTAGGTAACTTGGTTGTATGACATGGATGTTTGTTGCACATTACGTTATTCGCCCCTTGGAAAGATTTCGGGAACAAAACCCTTTTAAGAGGGGTAATGTAGCACCTTGAAAATTAATAAGAAATGAATAAAATAAGATAAATTAATTAATTAAGATAAGGATAAAAATGAAAATTTTGCAAAAGTATAATTTGACCACAAAAGTTATGTTGTTGTGTTCGTGGCACAATTTTGATCAATTTCCATATATAATACATTGAGAACGGTTCTTAAACAAAAGATTTATGGATGTTTGAAGTTTTCGGATTTAAAATAAGTTAAATAGAATTCAAATTCAAATAATAAAATAATTTAAAATTTTGAAATTTTAAAGTTAACAGTAATTAGACGTGGGGGTTATGTAATTTATAAAATTAATGTTAATGCTAAAAAGTAATTAAGGAATAAAATAACTAAAAACAACGACCAATAAAATTCTTCCCGAAATAGAAGGACCGGTCGACTGCTAGTGGTCGACCAGTGGGTAGTAGCGGTCGACCGATGAAGGTTGTGGCGGCTAGGGTTTTTTGCAACAAGAAACGTCTAGAATTTTATTAATTTAAACAGACTTAAATCCGAAGGTTTTGGTGCATTTCAACCACTATAAATAAGAGCCCAACCCCTCACTTTTATTCACAAATTATTTCAGGATCCAAGCATAGCCTATCAGTTCATCTCTTCCAAGATTTAGAAAACTTCTTTAGGGTTTCAAGTAAGAAATCGTATATTTTTACTTTTGTTAATTGTTTGTTTTCTATACCTATTCTCCTTCTAAACTCTAATTTTCTAAATCCAACGTATATACAAATCCCTTGCTATATATATCATAAAGAAGAGATCTGAAAGAGATTATTGAATGCGTGTTAAATCCAGAAGAAGGCAAAGCTAAGGGCCTACAGTGAGTGGAAATCTTAGTCTTTCTATCTTAGTAACCGGTTAATGTAGTTTGGATTTGAATTATGTCTTAGGGAGTTTTGGTTCGAAAACATCATATTAAAAATTCACAAAATTGCTCCAAAGTGAAATGTCAATTCTAGGTTGGAATCTCAATTGTTTATATTAAAATAATGGAAATTTTGTAGATTCGCAATTTTAAGTATTTTTACATTCGATTCCACTTCCTTTTCTTTTTCTTTGGATTTAAAGGGTTTTGATCAGGAAATGGTGTGTAAGGTACGAATTCTTATTCGTAGTTTGCACCACTTATTTCCAAAATTTAAATAGTGTCCTTTGTTTATTTCATGTAAAAAGAAGTTGAATAGAGCGGAAAAAGGAATTGAAATTGTAAGTTTATTGATTTATTCCATTGTTTTATTATAATAGGTTGAGTTTGAATTTTATTTTACATGCATGTTTGTTGATTGGATTTTTGAATATTGGATTTAGGGTATATTGATAAAATGGAAATGAAACTTGTATAATTTTTAAAGAGTTGACATTTAAACGTTAATTTAGAGCGTAAACTCCGCACATTTAGTAGTGTATATATATATATGTATATATATGTATGTATATATGTATATATATGTATGTATATATGTATATATATGTATGTATATATATATGTATATGTATATGTATATTTGTGTGTGTGTATTAGCATAAATGACGTTTAATTATAATGTATTAATTGCGTAATTAATAGGCTATTAATTCTTACTAAATCCCCCTTAGGAAAGAAGTTAATTATAAAGGTGAAATAAGAATTTTCTTATACGGCCTTGATATGGAATGCAGTGAGATGTATGATAATATATGTCGAGAGTGTTATAGATTATAACTAAGTTATAGGGATGCGAGGTCTGTCCAAAACAGAAGGAAGTCTGCCCAGCTAATATGGATACCAGCAGTGTGATTTTAGGACTGATGTGAGACATCGTCTACAATAAGTAAATACAGATGACGCGAGGGTATTCCTAAATTCTATAAGATAAATCTATTCAATATGAAGTATTAAGTGGCCGAAGAGATTCTGTGCAATGTCGACTAGATAGTTACTAGAGAGGAGTCCGCCTTAGATAGGTATTAAAGGACAGGGTCTGCCTTAAAAGAGGTATTAAATGGTCAGAGTCTGCCTAGTTCCCATTGAAAGGTATTAAGTGACTTAAGTACTATCTCTTACATTGATAGGATATTATTATTGACAATAGATATGAGTTATTGGGTCGAAACCGAGATGGCTATGGGCTTATCTTTGGTAAGCCCTTTTGACTTATATCTGGAAAGACTTAGGATTTAGATAAATTACGAAAGACATATTCCTCTTTAAATTAAACTTCTTAAGTACTACTATAGTAAGGCTTGAGATTTTTATCCATTCGACATATGTTGTTCTGACTCCCTCCTCATTACAACATAGGTTAGGAAAGATGATGATGTTGAAAGCGAAGGTATGGAGAAAGCTTGTGGCAGTCTATCTATTTATCTTTTCATGTTATTTTCTGATGTATCCATTGGAAACTGTTGTATTTTAAATACGATATACCACATATATGTAACGGTTATTATTGGTTTTCGTGTTACGGTTTTTATGACATTTTGAATTTATAATAAAATGCGTCTGTTATTATTATTATAGTTTATCCTTCCGCTGTGAGATCTGAACGTGTAGATAAATTGCTCTGTATTGTTCTTTTTACTAATCAACAGCCAGTTTTGGAATATGTCTAAGTTTCTATGGGCCTTTTCTAGATTGGAATTTAGGTATGTTTCAAGATGGGTTGTTACAAACCATATATAGAACAACTCGAAATCTGCCTCTATCTTTGTTGTTCCTTAGCCCAACTTTGGACCTAAATACTAGAAGAAGCGAGTGACCTAACAAATGATGTAGGACCACTTTCATTTACGTTCGATACCCAAGTTTGTTTATATGGAAAACCGTTAATTTTAAAAATTGTATCCTTAGGAACCCAAATCTGTTTGAAGTTGCAAATATTTACATTTGTACCTTTTGAGACCCAAATTTGTTTAACGGTTTTATGTTTGTTCTTGTTTTGACAATTATTATAACTATGTCCTATATTGCCACACTTTATGCATTTGGGTATCATATTTCTTCTCCTAACAGTGTAACTAATCATTTGTTTATATATTGACACATATTCAAATCCAATCCCTTTTTATTGTTTATAAAAAATTTATTTCCTAATAACATATTAAATGATTTTCTCCAATGAATTTTTTTCAAAGAGTTTACTCTAGATCATTGACTTTGAATTTTAAAAGTTTATTTTCATTTATCAGATTTGAACAACGACTAATATCATTTTATCTCCTTTCAACATCATTTCTTTTGAAGGACATATTTTCATTTTCGAGCTCTTTTATTCTAATCTCAATTTCAATCATCTCGGTTTCTAAATGTTTGCGTTTTTCTAATTCAAGTTTATCAAAATCTTGATATTTTCGATCACTTTTTCAAACTCGTGATTTATTTGAATAAATTCAGTTTTGCTATTTTTCAAAATCACGTTTTTGTTTTCAAGGGTTTTGAAATTTTCTTTGACCTCGTTTAATTCCCTTTTAAAATTTGCACTTTTGTAATTTTCGAACAGTTTAAAACCTTCCAACTCCTTTTGTAAAATGTTGCTTTTGCAAATCAATTCGGTTTCGTTTTTTGCTAAAATCAAAATTTCCTTTTTTAGCTTTTGAAAATTTTCATGAAAATGAGCAAATTCTTTTTTGTAATTCAAACAATTTTTGCAATTAGAATTTTACTTTTTTCTATGTTTTAAAGCTCATTTTCCAATTCATCGTTTTTCCAACGCAATTTAGATTTTTCACTTTTTAACTTTTTATTTTTCATCTGAAGATCATCAGTTGTTTCAGTTAATTTTTGACTCAAGAAAACTGAATCTTTGAGTGGATAATCACTTACCTCATCATCTGCTACATCTTCATCATTGCCTTCTTTACTGTCATTGTTCAAATTATCTTTTGTAAATCCCGTCAAGCAAAATTCTTTAAATGAGCCAAATTTTGGGAATTTCTCACCATTGTTGACTATTTTTGCCGTATATTGCATCGAGTGTGTTCCAGATTTCCTATTCAATTAAATAACGAGATATATGGTTAAATTCAGTTCTATTAATTAGAGAACAGAGAATATTCATAGCACAAGCATTAATTGAAATATTTTCTTATCTACCATATCACACCCATTTTCGATAATATCCCAATACTTAAAATTAACAGATTTTAAAAGAAGTTCCATATTTAAATTCCAATTTAAAAAATCTATTCCGTCAAAAATAGATGGACTAACACTAGATTGACTCTCACTAGATCTACAACTAGGGTTAGACATTTTATCTAGCAGCCTGGCTCTGATACCACTTATAGGACCAAATTTACCCTAGAGAAGGGGGATGAATAGGGTTTATAATAAATACACAATAATAAAAATCACAATACAGATAATAATAAAGTAAATGCAAAAATAAAAGCAACACACAAATTTACCCAGCTTCGGCAAAACCCTTACCACTGCCCCAAAATTTCTATTAAGATTAACCACAATGAATCGCGTATAGACCCTATAAACTTACGACTATTGCTTACCTGATTATTCTAACCCTAGACCTCGAAACCCTATTTCAACTCTATCTCCGAGTTGAGAATTTCCCGAACTGCGCATCGTAGTTCAATCCTAGTTACAAAACTAGAGTTTTAAATTTAAAAGTAAATAATAATAAAATTTAAAATTTAAACCCTAGTTTATAACATATTAATTCAAAAGAGTGGTTCGGCCCAAATAAGAAATGCGGTCTTCAAATTGTTTTCCCTTATTCGTCTCTTTCCTTCCAAAGCCGACCCATTTTATATTCTAGGGTTACCTATGATTTCTGAAAGCCATTGAGTTTATGATCGATTGATGAAATCACACATTTATCTCTTTGTCGATCGAACTCTTCAATTGTCCGACGATTCAAGACGTCGGTTGCTTCCCTTGGACGAGCTCCTTTGCTGTTGGTTATTGGGTATAAATTTGATTCTCTGATTATAGTTGAACTTTTTTTCTCGATCGACTTAACAATTGCTGATGAAGAGATTAGTTTATATAGGAAGTTATTTTCAAAATAACTTCTTTGGATTTTCATATATTTCATGATTTTCTGTTTGAATTTTTTAACTCTGATTGATGCTTTAATCTTAACTATTGACTTTCGATCGATCCTTTTGTAATGACCCATAAAATTATCACTTTGAAATAGTAATCTTTATTTTTTTAAAAGTATTCAAACGTAAGATTTTATAACACAAATTATAATATTTTGAACAATAATTAATAATGGTGATCTTATTTTGAATAAGTTACAAAAGTATATTCTTCGTAAAAATATCGATAAAATGACCGAGAATCGTTTTATCGATAAACAGCCTTTTAACCATCAGAAGTCGCGAACGAAACTGGATATATACACTTATTTCTCCACTTAAGCAAGAATATGAAATAAAATTACTTATTTTATTTTTGGAAGTTAAATATTTTTATGACATCATCTATGATATCATCATTTTTGAATTTAAATTGAGTTTAAATGATATAATAATTGTTTTTAAAATCAAATAAGGCCCTTTTAATTATTAAATAATAATAGAATGTTATTTTAAAACTTCGATTACAAATATATATAGTTTAACTGAAAAGTAAAAATATGACCGGAAATCGGATTTCGAATTATCAACGGTTTGATGAATAGAAATTGTTCTAAGTTATTACAACATTGTTTGTTGTCTTATGGTATACAAACGCATGTATATACATGTCATACACATACATATATACATATATACATTTTACCATTTACATTTATATATTTACATAAGTAAAAATATAACTATCATGATATTTTCATACAAAAGCCAAAAGCAACCATCTCTTCACCTTACACACACATGGGTGGAAAAGAGCACATAGGTTGACGTGAGCATGAGGTTGAGGGAGAGGAGATATTTCCAAGTTTTTGCCTATAAATACAAGTCCTTACCTTCTCATTTCTTCACACCATTCTCCACTTATTCTTTTCCTTCCTAAGCTACCATAATAGCTTCTCTTCCTTAGAAAAACAATGAAGAAAAATATAGCAAAGAGAAATAAAAATATACATATATAATACCACATCATTTCAAGATCAAAACAAGTCCAAACTCCACCACTTCCTCTTAAAAACCCATGGCCACCACCACTTCCACTTTTGGCCAGCACTTCAAAGAAGGAGGAGCAAGTTCAAGAAGCTCCAAGGCAAAGAACAGAGAAGGAAGTGCTGCTAGAGTGCCGTCGGTTTAATTTGAAAAAGCTTTGGAAAAGTTTGGTGGAGTGAAAATCGACAACGAGTACTCGACATTTGTAATTATTTAATAACATCTATAATTATTTCAAGTACGATAATATGACCATTTAATATCTTGGATGATTTATATGAATGTTTGAAAATTGGTTGATTATATGGTTGATAACTTGGTTGTGATAAATATAACCAATAATGAGAAAATCATAATTATCCAAAATAGAAATGGTTAATTAATTAACTATAGTTAATTCATGGAAAAATAAATCCCTATTAATATGTGTATGTGAGTTAGTAAACCTCTTTATGGTTTTGAATATAAAAAATTGAAAAATGAATATATAATATTATAATATGGAATAAAGTGGAAAATGAGTTTTCAATGTAGTAAAAATAGTTTATTATGATATTTTAAATATTTTAACAAGTTTCGGCAAAGTTTAATGGAGTTTGAAAAATAAAGCCAAATCGAGCTCGTCGCGTAGCGGCAGTTCGTTATTTTCCAACCTAAAAAGTTAAATCAATGTGTAGGATTCAATATAAGTCGGAATTCATTGAAATAAGAATTTTCCAGACTCATGTGGATATAGTTTTCAAACAAAAGAAGAAAATAAAGATTTCATTAAGTAGATTTTGAAATATGTCCAAATTAAGTTTTCAAAAACATCGCGTTTTGGCAGTTCGGAAACCAAAGTGGTAAATTCTTTAAAAATAGATACTTTTAAATCATTAAAAATATGAAATAAATTCCATAAATATGTTAAGATGTTTTAAAGGAGATTTGAGTTATAAAAATAGACTTAAATGAAATGGAATTAGTGTTTTGATCAAAGAAGCTTTAAAACACTATTCATAGCGGTTTTTGTGATGGATTTCGGTAACTTTTGCAAAGCATGGTTTTAACTTAATTATTCTTCTCCAATCTTTTTAGAAATCTTTTCAAATGAATAATTAAGTATTTTGAAGATTATTTGGAAGTTTTATAATTATTTTAAATGATTTTAAAATAAAGGGTTAAAGGAAAATTATTTTAAACAATATTTGGAATAATGTTAAGTAAATAAAAATTATTCTCTAAAAAAGGATCATATAAAGGATTTAGAGTTGATGAAATAATTTGACCGCCTTATGGGAGACAGAGAGATAGTATCTAGACTCGAGGTTGGACAACCCGTGTTTGGGTTCCGCTCTAGCTATCCGGACTCGCCTAACGGAGGGGACAGCTAATTTGATCTACTCAGACCGCATTTTCTTAAGTTAAAAGAATAGAGATTTGTAGTTTTTCAAAAGTTAAACAAGATTTTAAAATATGGTTTTGGTGGTATAGAGAATACCCTAGTTAAATCTGTATTAAATTCCGAGGAGGGAACTCGTACTATCCGTGTAAATTTAAAATGTGATTTTGTCGTTATTCGATGAATAGTACAGGTTGAATATGGAAATTGGTATTGAGTATAATTAGTTTAATCTCTATGGATCCTTTTCTACTCAATACTAATTAATTTGGGTTTACAGTAAATGATGTCTTAAATAACATCATTTTTGACCCATTCAAAAGTTATGATTTGAAAATAAGAAATCTTTGTTAAGATTTAAATAAATGATTTGGAAATATTTTCCTAAGTAAAAGGTGAAATGATTTGGAATTATTCCAAGATTAAAGAAGATTAATCAACCAGAGAATTTAATAAATGAGTCTTAATGATTCTGTATACTCTTAAAAGATAAAGGAATAGTTTAAAAGAATATATCTCCGAAAGATATTTGATTTGATAAAAAGATAAATTGATTAGTTATTGTTTGATAATCACATATATACCTGACATCTTTTTATTGATGATTGGTTCGAAGAAACCAGGGTCGGATTTGGGTAATTCCTATCCGGAAACCACTTCAAACCAATATACGTGTTTGAAAGTGAAGACATGCTGAAGACAATGATTTGAAGACGGAGATCTTTATGATGTATGGCTGCTTACCACTAACCTCTGGGTTAATCCCCATATCGTATATATTTGGTGGCTTAGTGCCTTCGTTCTGAAAAACTTCGATTTGTAAGGACTACTCCCTACCGATCCTAGGGGTGATTCCCAAACAGGAAGTAGTAGCAGGAGTGCCTTCGATTTGTCCTTCACCTGGACAACTTGTATGAATGAGTGTCTGACATTGCACTTCTAAAACAACGTATATTGATCTCTAAAAACGTACATCTGTTTGGTGGTGTAGGAGGTAACCCCTCCTATACTTAACACCCTTCTCTGAGATGTATGAGCTCAGAGGTTGTACTTTTGTGAAAATCAATAGTGTGTTGTTAGAAATGGCAATGTAGCATTCTAAGTGGAATTTGCTTTGTGAAAAGCAAAGCATGGCTTTATGGAATCAAGAGCATTTCTTTACGAGCCTCACATCCTAGGAATGATACGTGATACTATGTGGTCTACAGGAAATATATTTCAGACTATCGGTTTTATTAATGATGGAGGAGTCCAGTAGTGTCTGGACCCTCAATGGTTTAAATGGACAAGTATTGGAGGCTCGACCGAGAAAGAGCAAAACCATCGAAATACGTTGTTCCATAGTAGTGTAACAATGTAGTACGGAGGCTTGCTTAAGAAAAGTGAATAGTCATCGCAGAATAGGATGTTATGCATGGATTTCGCATCGGAGGAAATGGTCACTAGTTCCATATCATGTTGGAAATATAATTCCAATACGGGCTTTACGGTTTCAGTTATATTCCCGAAATAGCTGTAATGCTTTGCAAACATTTCAACTACCCCTTTGGCATAATATACACCGTTTGACATTATCCGGGTATTGATACCTACTTTGTGTGTATTTATTTGAAAAGTATTTTCAAACCAATGTCATTAATGATATCAAATTTGTTTTGGTATAAAATATTTTGGTTATCGTAAGGTAAAAACCTGTCCGTGTTTATTTGTGGTGTGGTCTTACGAGATACCCTTCTTTTCAAAGGTTTTGACTGACATCAATCTGAACTATGACACTTTCATATATATATTTATGATTCGAGCTTTCTCGCGCTGGTTTATCAAGCCCGAACCGAGTATTTTTAATACTCAGGTCAGATCCAAGTAGTTTTAGGTTTAGCTAAAGATGCTTGGAATTTCCAAAGGAGAGCTGGAGATCTTCATCAATATATGGACGTATTCTACTTTTCCGCTGCATTTGTGTTATTTTTCCGTATTTGTAAGGACAAAGGATTTATAACTGTCTAAGCTGAATCTAGGTTAAACTCTGATATTGTATTCAAAATTTTCTGTTCTAAAAGATTTTGTGGTTAATAATATATGATTATTCCATTCATGTGAGATTTTGTTTTCTACTCTGTTCTGTGTTATTTTCTTTTTACCCTTGATAAATATGCCTTTTCGGCACTTGAATTTGCGGCACATGAATTCCGAGAATGTAATACTGCTGATTTTCAAGAGTCGAAAAAGGTGGGTCGTCACACCTTTGGTCTTTGATTTTGAGATCTTCGACTTGTTCATCCCTGGTATATATGTTGACTTCGGCTTAAATTGTTCAACTTGCGTAATCTATTTATTTGTTGTTGCGAACCTTTTTAAGCATGCACCTCCAACCGTGTTAATTTCTGAAACTTGTTCTTGACTGATTGTGTACTTGGTTGTGATCCTCTGAGTTTGGTGTTGCTGCCTTTGGTTGTGTGTGTGGTTTATGCACTTGCCTTGTGCATGTTGTGTGTTTTTACTTATGAGCATGCCTTGAGTATGTTTTGCTATTCCCTTATATTGGCCTTGTATGCACTTGCACTTATTGCTGTGCAGATGTGCTTCTGCTATGTACCTGAGATCATCAATTAACCTTGTTGTCCTTGTGTGTTGTACTTCTTCTTGTGTATGATTTGAACTCCAATGAGCTTGCCTTTTGCTATTCCTGACCGTACTTGCACTTTTAATATGTGCATTACTTTGTGTTGATGCATGTTATGGCTTGTTGGCTCGACCTGGTTGTGCATTGTGTTGAGCTGCTTGTGTGTGTATCTATGTAGTTAAAGCCCCGCAATATCCCTACTATAGCGCGTAGCGCTCTCCGACCGCTATGCTATTTCAATTTAGCACCATTGAACAGTAGATCGACTTTGAGCCATGTTATTTTCTGCTACACCCGCTAAATTAAGGCTCTTTAGCACCCGCTTTAGCAATATTAATGTACAAAGTTTGAGTTGACTAGTTCTCTTTTAAACAAAATTAACAAAGTTAGGGTAAAGACCTAAATTTAAGACATAAGTACTCAATATCAGTTAGAAATCTATTGTAGTAACCAAATCTAACCTGCATAAATCATTGTATTCTTTGGTTTTATGTAAGATTAAACAAAAAAAATTTTCCTAACACAAATGATGTAAGAATGAGAATAAATTAAATTCAAATATTTGGTTCTATAACAAATGAAGTTTTTTGCACCTCCGCTATTTTCCTCTATATCACCATTTTATCCCCGTTATAACTTTTTGCACCTCTACCGCTAAGCGCTTTAACTGCACAAGTGTGTGTATGACCTTGTTGAGTCACATTGTTGGTACTGCAACAGCTTTCTTTTGTGCGTTTCCTTTAGCACTTCAATTGTGCTTGCCTATGTCCTAGCCTTGTGCTTGATTTTCATGGTCTGGCTTGAGCTTGTATTTGGTTGGCTTTCTTTGGTCTTGCTGTTGTGCACCATGTTCATCTTGTTTTGTGCTTTTGTCCTTTTAGGCATGTGCATTTGCATTGTAATTGCCTTGTGCATTCATTTACTGTCTTGTGTTGAGTCTCAAATTCATTTGGGCTTGACCTCGTGCTAGATATGTACCTGATCTGGTCGCGCTTACTTGTTTTGGCTTGCCCACACTTGAAATTGATGTTGCGCTATATGTTTTCAAACTGCTGGTGCTAATATGTTTTGCTTTTGTGCTCGAAATTGAGTTTCTTGATTTGCTTTACTTATATGTGCATGTCGTGTGCTATGTACTGGTATTTTGAACCCAAATTTACATTTTACCGCTTGTGTTTTGTGCATATGTGCAAGTTTGACATGTGCACATGTGCAAATGCATTTCCCTTTTAATGTGCTTGTTTATTTTAATTTGCTTGGCTTTAGGGCGTGTATAGTGATATAATGTGCATGTCATAGGTTGCTCGTGCACATTATTGACTTGATTTTAAATTTTTGTTCCATAGAACATGTCGTACTGATCCTTGTATATATCTATTGTACTTGTCCATGTTCGTTATTTTTTGTGCCTATTTAAAATATGAAAAGAACAAAATCAATAAACTGAGACGATGTCGAGTTCAAATATATTTATATTTTTGCAATTTCAGTTTGTTTCTTTTTTCTTTTTACTACGTTGTTATTTGACAGACAAAGCAGATGTTTGAACAAAAAATTGGAACAAGAAGATAAAAATTGTATTCGAGTGAGTGAGGATACCAATCAACACTTTCGGCCGCCCTAGGGTTTTTCAGGCTCGTTATTCGTTCTGGCGTCCTCGCGTTGTATTTGAAAGAGTATTGTATATGAAAAGGTAGAAAATTGTTATATATGAATATTGTATATAAAATATTGTGGAAGCTAGTTGTGTGTATTATTGGCATTTTATTGAAATAAAATATTTGTTGAAATAAAAATTTTGATCTATTTATTTCATTTTATGATATTACAATAATACTATAACAAACACACACAAACAAATATATATATATATATATATATATATATATATATATATATTTGTTTATATGATCAAACAAAAATTATAAACTGTTATATTTTACAAGTTGCAACCAAATTAGTTGAATTCATATGTATTGATTAAACATTAGATAAATTAAAGATCGACCGTAGAGAAATTTAATAGAAAAACTCTGATTCCGTTGTGTGAAGAGAAAGGGAGTAGAAGTCGAGTTATGACTTTAAGAAAATAGAAAATCGTTAGAAAGCGAGTGTGAGCGAGTGAAATATTTGATAGAGTGGATGGATGAGTAAAAGAATGTTTAGATGGTGTAACATCACTATTGAATTATTGCCGTTTGTTCCCTTTTAATAGATGCATAACCCCCAAACAACACTCCCCAACCCCCCACACCCCCACACCCCCAGCCCAACACCATTCCCAACAACCCCCCACCCCCACCCCCCACCCCCCTACACTCCCCAATCCCACACACACACACAAACCACCCCCCCAAACCCCAAAATTTTTTTGGCTCTAGTGCATTAAAATTTGATAGCGCGAAGTAGGAGAACAGAAAATTTGAACAAAGAAGGGGTGTTTTAATTAGAGTGAAGGTATTGCAAATGTTGTCTTGCGTTAGCTAACATCCAACTCATCCAACCAACTATATCCAACTCTTGCTTGTTCAAACTTATGTTATTTGCTGAGAGTATAATCTGACTTTTGGCCCATTGACATATATTAATGTACAGCAGCGAAACATAATATTCCTTGCATTTGTATGCTATCACACTTCCTCCAACTGGTCCATTTTTTTATTGTTCGTACCACAATGTTCAACACAAAATGTATAACCGTGTTATTTTGTATATAGCTACTTTGAATCAGCATTTCTAATATCTAAATATAACATGATCATTGCAGAGTAATTTAGTAATAACAAGTTATTAATGACTACATGATAAATCTAGCATTTTTTAGTGATCCACTGTCTAACAGGCATACTTAATCATATTCATAGTGGTAGCTAGACTTGCCAAATTTCTATAAAAGCGGTGCATTTCAAGAAGGAATTAGTAGAAAAAAGAAACGAGGCAGAAAAAGAAAACATTAATTAAAAAAAAAAAAAAAAGAGATAAAAGGATAAATGATGATGCTGAATGAAAATTGGGCAGGAGCAGGGTCAGCAATAGCAAGCTTCATGTTCATATGGGCAATGGCAAATCAATTCTTTCCGCGTCAGTTTGAGACTTGCATCACGAGATACGCCAACAAAATTGTAAACATTTTCTACCCTTACGTAGTCATCACTTTCCACGAATACAGAGGCGAAGGGTTCGCAAGTACAAGAAGCGAAGCTTATACAGCCATAGAATCGTATCTCTCGGACAACTGCACAAAAGGTGCAAAGCGGTTAAAGGCAGACAGGGAAAGGGATAGCCGAAAGTTTCGGCTCAGTATGGATGAATATGAAGAAGTTAGTGATGAATATGAAGGTGCTATATTTACCTGGCAAGCTAGAAAGATCCCATCCAAAGGACAATCCCTTTCTCTATATTCTCCACCTGATGATCCCAGGTACTTAATTACTATAATTTGTTTCATGATATCTATTCAATGAATACTACTTTTAAACCTCGGTGGTTTCAAAAGCCAAACAAACTGTATTGTAGCTGTGGCATCATGTACAATGATTGATACACTAGATTTTAATTTAACACGAAATACAAATGTATATTGTAGGGTTTACAAGTTAGTATACCATCAGTCTTTCAGAAATAATATAGATTCCTACCTAGAACATGTAATGGAACAGGGCAAAGCTGTACAAACAAAAACCAGGGGAAGAAAGCTATATATAAATAACCCACAACAAAACGGAGGCAGGCAACTTCTGCAATGGAGTCATGTCTCATTCGAACATCCAGCCACGTTCAAGACAGTAGCAATCGACCCAGACCAAAAGGAAAAAATAGTTCAAGATCTACTCACTTTCAGCGAAAGCAAAGACTACTACGTAAGAATAGGAAAGCCATGGAAACGTGGTTATCTTTTGTATGGCCCTCCAGGCACTGGGAAGTCCACCATGATTGCAGCCATGGCAGATATGATGAATTACGATGTGTATGATTTAGAGTTAACAGCCGTGATGGATAACATGGCTTTAAAGAAGTTGTTGATAGAGACAACGAGTAAGTCGATCATCGTGATTGAGGATATTGACTGTTCTTTAGATTTATCCGGGAGAAGAAATGAACAGGTTGATGAAAATTCGAACAAGTCTGAGGAAGAGATACTGAAGGAAAAGATGAAGAATAAAGCAGGTAACGATGGGAGTAAAGTTACACTTTCAGGGCTGCTTAATGTTATTGATGGCCTATGGTCTGCTTGTGTAAGTGAAAGACTGTTTGTTTTCACTACGAATTATAAGGACAAACTAGACGAGGCACTTATAAGAGCAGGAAGAATGGATATGCATATAGAGCTTTCTTACTGCAAGTTTGAAGCGTTCAAAATTCTTGCCAGGAATTATCTGTATATTGATCATCATGAATCGTTTTCTAAGATTGAGGAATTGATAATGGAACATGATATTACACCTGCAGATGTAGCGGAGAAATTGATGCGAAAGGGTAACACGGTCGATTGGGTTGAAAAATGCTTGGACGATTTGATCAAAACTTTGACTGAAATCAAAGTTAAGAAGGAAGCTGTACAAGGAACTGAACAAGTTATTTCAGAGGGGGAAACGAGTGGAGAAATTATGCCCGCTTAATTAACATGCAAAAGAAGATGGGTGATATGTGTGATTTGTATGTAAATTTTATGCTTATATTTGTGTTTGTGTATTTTATTACTATACTAGTTCTTGAATAAAAATATCCATAAAGGTTTGATAATGTAACCGTGGTACTAAACATACTAGTAACCATCCCAACGCACTTCATTCCAAAAGCACCAAACTGATGCCATAAACAAGTTCAACTTCAACATTAGTCAAACTGCCAAAATAACCCAAAATTCATTTTATTTCAACCACAAACTGTACCGTTTGATGTTAATCGATTAAATAATGCAAAATAGTTTCATCCTTGGCTTGGTGTCTATAATGCTTCATTTTCCATGGGCTTAAACGGGAATTGATAGAAGAACAATAAACAACAAGGATCCCAAATCCCTGAATAAAGACGATTACTACAACAAAACAGGCTTTTTACAACGGGCAATGCCCGTTGTAATATGTGTTCCACAACGGACAGCGGACCGTTGTAATAGGCGATGTTATAATAGGTCATCCATATTTTACAACGGGCAGTTAATGTTGTAAAGACCGTTGTAGTAAACTTTTTTACAACGGTCGCCGACAGTTGTAATAGACTGTAATACAAGCTTCTTTGTCCGTTGCAAAATACGATCATACAAAATGGATAGCATGTTTTACAACATTACCTGACCGTTGTAAAAAACATTTTGATAACGGTTTTCGACCGTTGTTATAGACTTTAATACAAGGCGCAAATGACCATTGTGAAAATGATTTTTACAACGGTTATTGACTGTTGTAATAGAGTATAATACAACGCGCTTTGACCGTTGCAGAAAAAATGCAAATTAAAAAATAAATTACAGCAACGTATAGGTAGCACATCCATACAAATAATGAATAATTTAACAGTAATAAATATTACGCACAAACAACCAAAATCACATGCGAAAAGACTAAAAGATAGTCATAAAATTCCAACACTCCAAAAAGTCAGATAAGTTTACCTCCCAAATTCATAAAGCATTAATACATAACAGTCGGCTATAAATATCAAGGTCTAAGTACAATCATACTAGACTAAGGATATAAAGTCTTTGTGCCACGCGACGGTTGATCCAACGGCCTCTTTAATAGTGGACATCTCTGAATTTGGCCTATATAAAAAAGCTTCTGGTTCCACCGCTACATCCACCCATACTTTCCAAGCTTCTGCTCCAAGCTTTACAAAATGTACCGACGCATCAGGATCAGTGCTTGTTATTGTCCCCTCTACAACTACGTTCTTCTCCCAACTCAATAGCCTGCACTTTTTTTCATCAAACCATCCACAATAACTCGTTCTTGCTGATCTTGAATCTGCTGCATATTGTTGCTATCGCGGTGTGACTGCAAGAAAAAAAAATTGAAGTGCATATTAATTCGGTGAAGTTAGTCCAAAGATAAATTTAGTATCAAACCGCAATAGTAATCTCGTTAATTTCCATAAAACGTCCAAAATTTCAAAGTGTAGCCACCCTTTTTTATCACTATCCTGCTTACATAATTTATGCATTAGTATATTACTTGTAAGTTTAACACAACATCTGGCTTGAACCAATTTTCTACCTTGTAATTTTGGAAATGGAATTGAAATTGGATCCATGTTGTCTCCATGATCTCCTTGTTTACAGTAGGCACAATACATATATATTATTAGCTATGCTACCTAAACAAAGGAAGAAAATGCTACAGAGCAAGTGGAATTTGGAAGCATCAAATGTAAGGATTTCACAGCCCACAAAGGAAGCAATTCAGAAGTGCAAACAGAAAGTTCTGGCAACAATGCTACATCAAGATGCAGAGTAAACGTTTCAGAACTATGGTGTGTTCAGTTAATATGCAGCAACCTGATGGTTGCTTTGGTAACTGCTACTCCAGCAGCACGGGAACAAAATATAGAGAATGTTTCTATCTGGAAGTCCATCTGGAGAACATAGATCGAGTTCAAGTTCATCAAGTTAACATGACCCGCAGGAGGAGAACCAAGAGTAGGCAGTAATGAACACAAAAGGAATATTTGAAAAACTAAATGAAGAATGTATCCAACTATTCAAAGAAGAAAACAAGGGTCTCAAACTACATCACAAAACTGTCATTGCTCTACCATTACCATCCCACTACATCACTTCACTTTCCCAAACAATCCTGCCTAACCACTTCCTCAAATCTGAAAACACCCATCACCGCTTCCTTGACCAGCAAACAAACAGCCACATTGCATGCTGAATTCCCCCTCCACCACCACCCAGCTCCCACTTACTACCCATCAATCTATCCAAACCCACAACACCTCAATCCGCAAACCACTACTCCTCAATCACCAAGCCTACACCTTCAAACTCCAACAATTTCCAACCTACCAGTTCCAACATTCAACCCTACAACCAATTAATCATCATTCCTCTTTAAATCCAAATCGTCAATCATCAGTCCAATTCAACCACCTCCCATCACGACGGCCTAACCACAATCACCTACAGCAACAAACCATCAACCATCTCCCCTTCAACAACCGCAATACACCACGACTACATCACTTCCTACACCCTATAATCACAACAACTCCATCACCACCAGCTTCATCATTCACAAACTTCCATCGCCAACGGTCCATTATTCACCACAAATCCCCTCAGCGACCCAAAATGCAATCGCCATCAGCAATACCCTCTGAAATACCTCCAACAACCTCACTGCATTCATCAAAGAATCACCTTCACTGTAGCCTGAACCACCACCCTCCGCATCCTACCTCTGCATCATTTTCCCACAATCGCGAACAACCAACCAACCACACAATCAGACACACTCTATGCTTTCAAGCTGGACCATCAAGCTAACAGACCATATAAATTTACTTGAAATTCACAATCATACATGCTCTTCCCAAAACCTATAAATTTTGTACATTGATATTTTACTTATGCTCGTTATGCGACCATTTATCATTACAAACCAACTAACAAAGTAACAATGTGAAGAGGAGTCTTTTTATATTTAAATAAAACACACATTTTATAATTCTTTGGATGGGAGACTAAAACACAATAAACCATATGTTGCATGGTGACAAATCTGACATGTACCTAAAAAGCAACATTGGTGCAACTGCTAAACTATTATAGCTTGTAACACAAACTTTTTAGCTAAATTTTGATGTGACTCGGTGGCTTAAAAATGATCCAGTATCATTCATTCCAGGATGACGATTAACTGTATTTAGTTGAAAACTTGCTAAGGATAGTTGATCATTCTTTTGTACTACGATAAAGCTATTGCCTATTTCATTTCTTCTGACATTAGGATAAACTGTTTTATATATCATTACCAGCTTAGTACATATTACACTTCTTTGTTATTTGCTTCGTTTACTTAAAAATGACCACAGACCCTACATATCTAAATACTTCTACAATTAATGTCATTTCGTGACTGCCATAACTTGTCAAAGCCATGCGAAATTATTGTACTCTCTAACTTATTAATATCAGGGATAGGTATATATTAATGAATTAACAAAAGAGGGAATGTTATTCATGAACTAAGCCTTGTTAGCAATGATACCATGGTTGTAGTGATAAAGTACTACGATTATTATGTTGCCCATGAGAAGAATAATGCATGTGAATAAATTATAGCTTAATTCACATGACGTAAACTTTCTATATTGTCAAGCAAAAAATCATGATTATTTATATATTCTAACCTAAGGTGTTTGAGCCTGAGGCATCTCCATATCCGCCACATTATCATTTCTTCTCTGTAAAAGTACAAGAGAATACTTAGTAATTCATAAGCACATATCACATATTTATTAACAATAGCTAATTAACTATAAACTTACTGTCATGATCAAATTAGTCAAGTAGTCTACTCTTGCCTCCAAATTAGTTAACATATCCCTTTGAACTATTACTTGATTTTCCAATACAGCCACCTTTTTTGAATTATGTGCATAAACACCTATTTGAGATGGTGCTACACCAAAACCCAATCCCCTCACCCTTCCCCTATGTTCATTTCCAAAAACATGTGACACTCCATCTCTACTTACTGATGCTATTCCATGAGAATTCTGAGCACTACTCTACTCTTTTATCTTAGCCTACAAATTAAAATAGACCATTTCAAGAAAAAAGAAATATGAATAAACTATTGAATAAATATCTACAGTCCTATCTCAAAAGAATAAAAAAAACTTACGATGCAATCGGCAACAACGGAATTTGGTGGGTCTCCATTTTTCTTTGTATGGGCTTTGCACCATAGCTCATCTCTGCTAATGTTTGATATTCCAGTTTCTTTTTTCTGCAAATAATAATAGTAAGAAGACGAACCAAAGAAAAAAAATATTGATGTAAACGTACATGCATTTCTTACCATATCTTCCGCTAATCTCGCATATCCCTTTCTGCTCATTGTATGTGGAATTTTATTTTTATCTCTCATTGCTTTGAATTTTTTGCTAATTTCCTACATAGGAGAAATTCATTAATAATCTATGCATGTTCAGCCTAGAGGAATAAAATATGTAGGGATAACATATTTATATTTAAATCTGTATAGTTAAAAAAATTATAATGATAAAACATAACTTGTTACCCCAAATTTCTCCGACAATTTTTCTTTAACAAAGTCGTTCCACTCTTGAACATTTTCTGTAGTATCCGGTTTTAGCATTGCTAGCCTAGAGGAAGCGTCGGGACAAGTAGAAGCTACTTTAATAGCGGAAACTAACCTCGACTTTGCCTCTCTCCATCGTAATCCCAACATCTTAAACATTAAACCCTTGTATGCTTCATCCACCATGAATCTTGACTGCACAACAAAAATAAGGTAACAAATAAGGTACATGTTTATGTTAATGTTCAAATTTCATACAATTTTGTAATTAGCATTGATATTCATTTGTCATGCATTTGTTGGATATGGATGTCTACAATGTCAATGCACAAATTTCTACTTGTACTGCTCCATACACATAAAACAGTATGCAAAATAATTCACAACTTATATTAACTTATGCAAAATAATTCACAACTTATATTAACTTATGCAAAATAATTCACAACTTATATTAACATTAAGATTTGGCTGCTTATTGTGAGATGATGATACCATAACAATTAGCAATAATCCAATAGATACTCAACTCCTTGATTATAATTGATTTGTTACTAACATTTTATCGTGGATGAAGCTACAATTAACTCCAAAACAAGTCATACTCGACACAATTTACTAAAAACAGAGAGTCTAACAGAGAGTGTAGGAATTTACACGGGGTTCCTTTTAATGTGAATAATGTGATGCGACTGATTTTAGAACAGATACTTATGATGGCTGTAGTCGAAAATTGTAAGTATGAAACATTGCAGGTTTGTAAGCTATAGTTGTTGCATTGTTTATGAATGTTTAAATTACAGGTTTGAATCAATTATATGGCATAAAAATAGACGATAAATAAGTACAAGTAGAAATTTGTGCATATAACCACCCACCACTTTATAAATAAGTTATCATGTTGTATTAAAATTTCCATCTGGCCAGTTTTTCATAAAAAAGTTCTCAACACATTTTTCATACCTGAATACAAGTCCATAAATCTTTCTTTAAGTTTGCGTCGACTTTTTTCCACTCTGAAATCGTCAAAGGTATCATCTCTCTTGCTAAGGTACCAAGATAGGATGATAAGTGCTTGGAGTTGGAGCCTATTGGTTGACCTCGCTTGTTGAATTCAATTTCAGCCTTTTCATTCCGCATACAAGTCATCATCGTCTTCCCTCTTTTTTTCCTTGCCGTCTTTTGTTGAATATCATCATTAGAATCTAGGTTGTTCGAGGCATCCATGGCGTTGGGAGTGATATTTGGAGATCCAGTTGAATTAGGACTAGGATTGAGATTTGAAGGCTGGATTTTATCGGGTGGAGGCTGCATTCCAGTACGGACAGGATTGAGCTTTGGAGACTTGATTTTATCGGGTGGAGGCTGCATTTCAGTACGCTTACGAGGGGATCTTCTAATATTGTTGTTTAAACTTTGAAGAGAATGAGTTGCATCAACAAGTCTTGTTTCATTGATTTTCACACCAGCAGGCTTATCTTTTGCATTTAAAGTTGCAACTGCAGCTAAGGATTGCCTCTTTGCATATCTCGCGGCTACCTTTGATATCTGAAATTAGCATACAGGCAAAGTTTGATAAAGAAGGTTATGCTTCTGTTATAAAAAAAAGGCAGAACATTATGTGCTTTTAGAAAAAACGAGAATTAAGTTTCAGGGTACTGTGTTTTGATAATTGAACTGGCATAAACTTGTACACATATGTTCTAGACAGTTTTACAAAGGTTTTTAATTTTGTAATATCATGTAGGTCTGTTTGCACCAAAAATGGTCACAAACCCCAAGTGTAATGAAAGCACCAGCGTATGAATACGAATCAACAGTATTCACACACAAATCACAGATCTTAAGTAAGTAGCAAGCAACAATCAAGAAATAATGAACAGTGACACACAATTTATAGTGGTTCGGCTATCTCCGGCCTACGTCCACTTCAAGGTTTTTATGATTTTATTACTCGATGCTTGAAGATTACAATTTCGTATGTTGTATTACAACTGATTTGCTGAACTAAGTCTGAATCTAAGGCAGCAATGGTGATCTGGAGTGAATCTGGCAAAATCTGGGCGCTCTTTAGCTCTAAGAATTGTCCGACCTCTTTTCTGAATGACCAGGGGCTCTATTTATAGGTGTAGGAGGCTGATAATTCGCCTAAAATGAGGGAAGACCAGTTCTGGCACGTGAGGAGGCCCACATGGCCGAAATCTGGAGTCCCGGGCCCACTTTGGGATCGATTCGACCCTTGGTTCGAATCGATCAAGAAATTGTCCAATCAAGATGAAATTCGGTGTGAACATTCTTCATCATGTGTTGAAGCTTCTGTGAAAATTTCATAGCATTTGGATGTGTAGATCTCAAGTTATGATCGATTCAAGGTTGCATTTCTGGTTGACTAGCCTGGTTCGAATCGATCTAGTTCGAATCGATTCGTTCGAATCGATCCAGCGCGCGCTTCTGGGATGACGTGGAGCGCTTCCTTCGAGTTGATCCTCCTTTTTCTCCTAGCTTTACCGAGTCGTGGCCGGGGTTTTAGCTATGTAGACGTGGTGGATTCGAGGTGATCGATTCGAAGACATGCTTCCTTCGAATCGATCTGGGTAACCTTAGTCGATTGATACGAGGACTTCACTGTTTGAAGCGATTCGAAGGTGGGAACGTTCCATTGGATTCGAGCTATTGGTTTTTAGTGTAGTCTGTCTGGATGGATTCAAACTACGGAGTGCTCGATGGATTCGAAGCCAGGCAAAAGGGATGGATTCGAAGGAAGGCTTCCGCGATGGATACGAAGCATGTCAAACTTGATGGATACGAAGATGATGGAGTCGACCTTGATGGATTCGAAGATGATGGAGTCGACCTTGATGGATTCGAACATAGGGTCTTTTATGGATTCGAATACAAGGCTGTCTCCTCCATTTTCCATTGGTGATATCTTGAGCATACGAACTCGGATTGACTCGAAACTTGGAACGTTGTTTCCTCTGGCCTTGCTTGACATGTCTTATCAATTGCAGCCCGATCCGGACTCGGAAAAAATTCATCGATATCCGTGGTGAACCTGCGATGCACAATCGATGTTCATGACTAACAATCATTGATTTTCAGTTAATCTTTTGGGTATCTCGGCTTTGCCAAAAGTTGGGATAACATTTTGCCCCCCAAAATATACCTTTTGTTAAAAGGTGTGTTTTGATCAGTCTCAAGTTAAATGCAGTGAGTTCATGTTTTACTCATAGCTTATAGCATTTTCAATCAAGTCCATGGTTGTTCGAAGCCGAATTGTTATCAATTTTTTCAGTGGAAGTTAAGAATGAAATTCTACGGTCTCTCCGTACTATTGATGGTCACTCCGGACCCTTGTCAAACCCATTCTAGATTTAGAGATTGAATAGAAAGATCCTATTGCACTCCGGCGTTGCTTTCTATCCCTTGCACTCTGGCCCCAGCTAGGGCGTATAGCGATGTCTTGGTCGTTCTCGACCGATCATAGCCTCTCCGGGCTCATGCTGGATCCCATCCTGTCACTCTCCGGTGAAGGGGAAACAACGTTAAGTGAGTCAATCCTGTCGCTCTCCGGTGAAGCGACTCACCTCCTGCACTCCGGTTCAGTGTATCTGAACATTAAGTGATGTCATGACCTGAATCGTCGGTCGATCACAGCCTCTCCGGGCTCATGCTGGATCCCATCCTGTCACTCTCCGGTGAAGGGGAAACAACGTTAAGTGAGTCAATCCTGTCGCTCTCCGGCGAAGCGACTCACTTCCTGCACTCCGGTTCAGTGTATCTGAACATTAAGCGATGTCATGGCCTAAATCGTGAGCCGATCATAGCCTCTCCGGGCTCTTATCGAATCCTGATCCAATCACTCTCCGGTGAATAGGAAACGATGCTTAAGTGAGTTGATCCTGTCGCTCTCCGGCGAAGCAACTCACTTCTTGCACTCCGGACCCTGCCTCTCCGGGTAGGATCATAAAGCGATCATGTTTATATTGATATTTAATGTTTATCCTTTAACTCTCCGGTCAAAGGTTTATTTTAATAAGTGTTTCTTTATTAAATTCAAATCCTAGATGTTCAATCTCAAACACCAGGAAAAACAAGATAATGCCTCTCCGGGCGGAGCGGTCTATTTCCATCTCAGAGCATGCCTAGGGATCTCTCCGGTTCCCGTACATGAGTAAGTGGGATAGCCGTTTTATTTTGGAAATCAAATCTAAGAAAACTAATCGACCAGAGTCCAAATCTTGAACTTGGCCCTTGCCATCACAATCAGTTGATGACGAGTCGTGATCCCGATCCAGGATCATTCCTGTTTGGTTGATGCGGTAGTTGTTCGGGTCTAACCGCCGTCGTACGTTCTCTGACATACTGCGGCAATCTACCACTCCTTGCATGTTCTTCCACCTCATCCTTCAGGTGGCGGCATTCATCGGTAGTGTGCCCATCCAGCTCATGGAATAGGCAGTACTTTCCAGTCTTACGTTCCCGCTCCGTGGGATCTCTCCTGGGTGGCTTTCGATAGGGGAGTTGCCCCCGAGTTTCGGTGTAAATTCGTTCCAGTCCTGCCACCAAGTCTGTGTATTGCCTGAATCTGGGTTCTCGGAATTTCTTCCGTTTATCAGGACCATCATGTGCGTCATCCTGCTTTCTCTTTCCTTTGTCTGCCCTGGACTGTTCCCTGGCGGTTCCTTCGCCTTGTGCAACATTTATTTCCTGCCTCTCGGCTCGTGATTCCTCTAATCGAATGAATTTTTCAGCTTCATGGAAAAACTCTCCAAGATCTTGCGGTGGATCTTTAGTCAAAGAGTCTTTGAATTCGGTGCCTTCTCCAACTCCTGCCACTGCCGCCATCAAAACCATCGATGGGTCCGGGCGATCCACAGAAGTTACCGTCGCATTAAATCGTAACAAAAAATCTTTTATGGACTCTCCGGTCCTTTGTTTTATTGACGCCAAAGTCATCACGCTCTTAGGTCGCGTCACGTGAACCCTAAACTGCTTCATGAAGCAATCCACAAGCTCTCCCCATGTCCTGATTGATCCGGTTTCTAGCTGCCTAAACCAAAGCGCAGCCAAATCTGATAAGAATAAGGGGAAACATCGTGCCATCACTTCCTCGGATGCTCCTAGCACTTCCATGTGTCTGATATATCTGGTGATATGGATGGTCGGGTCTGATTTTCCATCATAAGGATTCAACGTTGGTAGTTTGAACTTCGGAGGGTTCCTTGCATTCCTGATATTCGGAGCGAACGGACTCCGACTAACTTCTTCCAATCCTCCTCCTGAAAACCCTCCTCTCATGAGTCGTCTCACTAGGCCGACCATTCTTTCATCTCCATCTTGGGGTTGCCCCCTTGTCATGTCTCTGTCCTGCCCTCCGAGTCTCGTAGGGAATTCTGGTACGTACTCTTCGGGTGGCTCGTTAGCATTTGTGTTGGCCTTAGCCGGCTGAGCTCCTTCCAAAGGTACTTCTGCGTTGGATCCTACGGGCCTGCCCCCAAGCCCTTGTTGATTGCCTTCTGGTTCTGCATTCTGTCCTCCGTTGGGTTCCATAGCCCTAGCTCCTTGTTCCATATTCACAGCCGCTGTAGCTGGTCCAGGGTTCTGCGTCCCTGCAGCTCTCATCTGCTCGAAGAAATTCTGCAGCATCTCTTGTTGGCTTTTCATCATTCTTTCCTGCATTAAGTTATTCATCGCTTCCATCTCATCTCTAGTAATGTAGATCGAAGCTTGTCCTTCTCCAGCGCCAGAGGATGCCTCTTGACTTTCTGCCTGTTGGCTCCTCTCAGTTCTTTGTTTAGTTTGTCGAGTCATTGTAGAGTCAGATCTGAATCCTTAAAATTCCGAATCTTAATTTTGAATTTGGTGTAGCGGGTGCTAGTTCTTCTCAGTGAAAGCACCAAAGTGTTTGCACCAAAAATGGTCACAAACCCCAAGTGTAATGAAAGCACCAGCGTATGAATACGAATCAACAGTATTCACACACAAATCACAGATCTTAAGTAAGTAGCAAGCAACAATCAAGAAATAATGAACAGTGACACACAATTTATAGTGGTTCGGCTATCTCCGGCCTACGTCCACTTCAAGGTTTTTATGATTTTATTACTCGATGCTTGAAGATTACAATTTCGTATGTTGTATTACAACTGATTTGCTGAACTAAGTCTGAATCTAAGGCAGCAATGGTGATCTGGAGTGAATCTGGCAAAATCTGGGCGCTCTTTAGCTCTAAGAATTGTCCGACCTCTTTTCTGAATGACCAGGGGCTCTATTTATAGGTGTAGGAGGCTGATAATTCGCCTAAAATGAGGGAAGACCAGTTCTGGCACGTGAGGAGGCCCACATGGCCGAAATCTGGAGTCCCGGGCCCACTTTGGGATCGATTCGACCCTTGGTTCGAATCGATCAAGAAATTGTCCAATCAAGATGAAATTTGGTGTGAACATTCTTCATCATGTGTTGAAGCTTCTGTGAAAATTTCATAGCATTTGGATGTGTAGATCTCAAGTTATGATCGATTCAAGGTTGCATTTCTGGTTGACTAGCCTGGTTCGAATCGATCTAGTTCGAATCGATTCGTTCGAATCGATCCAGCGCGCGCTTCTGGGATGACGTGGAGCGCTTCCTTCGAGTTGATCCTCCTTTTTCTCCTAGCTTTACCGAGTCGTGGCCGGGGTTTTAGCTATGTAGACGTGGTGGATTCGAGGTGATCGATTCGAAGACATGCTTCCTTCGAATCGATCTGGGTAACCTTAGTCGATTGATACGAGGACTTCACTGTTTGAAGCGATTCGAAGGTGGGAACGTTCCATTGGATTCGAGCTATTGGTTTTTAGTGTAGTCTGTCTGGATGGATTCAAACTACGGAGTGCTCGATGGATTCGAAGCCAGGCAAAAGGGATGGATTCGAAGGAAGGCTTCCGCGATGGATACGAAGCATGTCAAACTTGATGGATACGAAGATGATGGAGTCGACCTTGATGGATTCGAAGATGATGGAGTCGACCTTGATGGATTCGAACATAGGGTCTTTTATGGATTCGAATACAAGGCTGTCTCCTCCATTTTCCATTGGTGATATCTTGAGCATACGAACTCGGATTGACTCGAAACTTGGAACGTTGTTTCCCCTGGCCTTGCTTGACATGTCTTATCAATTGCAGCCCGATCCGGACTCGGAAAAAATTCATCGATATCCGTGGTGAACCTGCGATGCACAATCGATGTTCATGACTAACAATCATTGATTTTCAGTTAATCTTTTGGGTATCTCGGCTTTGCCAAAAGTTGGGATAACAAGGTCACATTCACTGAGCTAAAATGTTAATTTGAAACAATTATCGTTTTCAGAACTACTTAAATCAGAATGTTTAAAATATTTATTTCAACCCTTCATTTAAAATATAATCCTCAGAGCATAGTAATTTCCAAAGTAATTCAAAAATCTGCAATATATATCTGCATGCTGCAATAAAGGAACTAGATGGAAGAGATTAATTTGGTAGCCAGTTATCTAAGATCAAAGTCTGAATCCATTAATAACAAGTAAAAGATAATAATGATATTATGATTCAGGTCCAACACTCAGTTAATGATAAGAAATATATTAGAAAAGAATCGTTGACTTAACCAAAAAAGTAAAAATAAAAAGTAAAAGAAAAAAAAATCACAAAATTCGAGCAGAGCTATGATGGCATACACTATGATTTATAAACTTTGGATGAATTCTTAGTTAACATGCATGAACAAAAGTATATAATTCTTATATGGCATTATGGCATATTCAAATTCATACCATTGACTTGTGAATATCATAATGTCTGAATCAAAGAACAAGTAATATAACGGTATCATAATGGCATCATGCACATACACGTGACCATATCTATGCAGAAGATGATTTTATTTTTCCAAATTAATATAATCTTAGACTGTATATATATCCATGCAGAAGATGGTAGAAAGAACATGCATGCTTGTGTAATTTGAAGACCATATCTATATTCATAGTAGTGTGCCTTTTTTTAAATTTGACCCTTCATCAAACCAAAATTGTAATTCAGATATCCACACGTCTGTAATTTTACCTGAAAATATTTATTTCAAAATTGACTCGTCTGTTTAGACCGACTTTATATTTATACCCCGTTTAGATCTTCACAACTAGCCATGTATATGAGACATGAAGCACAACCCATATGCAACCTTCTACATTTTCAAAAACAATATTATTTCCAGCATAATGATGAGCTTTACTGTATTCATATATAGCTAATAAGATTCAGTAAATACTGTCTAACACAATGATAGAGATAGCTGCATTGAATTCATAATGCACCGTACTACCTAAACAGTTATATACAGCAGTCTTTTATGTTCCTATACCTAATCATTAATATTTATCTTTAGTTAAACTAATTAGCTGATGTAATCATGTTCTCACGCTATGCTTTGATGGGATTATTGCTAAATAAACAAAAATTAAAGGTACTTCAACGTTATTTTAAACAATATTTCATGAAAAACGCGAAGAAAATTCTACACAACATATCACTCAAATTCAAAGAAGAGATTCCTAGTTAGCATTGCCAGTTGGTAATTCGTGTTAATGCTTCCATTTTCTTTTTGTTTAGGAGATAGAGAAAACATGGCTCACAAATTAATTACCAAATATTCGAGATTAAATATAATTTAAACACTAATACTAAACATTTGTACTCAGCGAAAGGTCATAGGTTAATGATTTAGCGTGCAGGGATACTGAATTATTCATGTGATATCTACGTTGGAGTAAGCAGTATATGGACAGGTTATTCAAATGAATCAAAGAAAACACTGCATTTTGATTTATTCGGTTTATTGATTAAATTATAGTAACTTAAATATAGAATCAAATTGCCATTATTTATTTAACAATTTAAATGAGTTTTTGATATCATGCCACTAAAATTATTTTGTAATTGCTTATGGGATTGTTTTGCCAATTAACTTGATTTGTATATCCCAGGATATACGAACTAACATTATTCTAAGAAATAAAGTTTAGATAAATTGTAGTTCTAGGTCATAAAGTATATTTTAATAGATTTTAATTGATTTGTAAATCTTTCAATTAGCAAGGACGAATGGACAGGTTCAAATGAATCAAAGCAAACGAGACCAAGTACGTTACTATTTATTAGTAACGTATCTTAATATTATTTCTATTACGCATGCACAACGTGAATGTGATTATATATATACAACGTTTCCGATGAATATTTAAGTTAAAGGTCGAAGAAAACAATTGTGAGAAATTTGTTAATGTTTCAGTATCTGTGATAATACGAAAATCACTGGAAAAGCGGATGCAATCTTGTAGGGACAATTATGAAATCTCAACGTGGAACTGAACTCTCTAAAACAATAACTGCATGACGAAGCAAATGATGATATGATTTTTTGGCACACAAAAGAGGTACATGAAGAATGTTCCACAAAAGAAGAATATGTTCTTATAAAACCCAGCAAAACAAATGTTCCTTTTTATTTGATGTTTCTGGATATGTACATAAGTAAATCCATTGATTCTAAGAGAGCCTGGAAGCAAAATGCAGTGTATTTGTAACAAGAGATGAAATGTAAACTATGTGGCATACAAACGTAAACACAAAATGTTTTTTTTTGAGTTTCTCTGTCTTTTTTTTACTGAGAAGAAGAAGACAAAATTTTAATATTTTACCTCTCTTTGATGTTGCTCCATTTTAATTGAAGTGTCAGTTTAAAAAAATTGAAGAAATGTCAGTTTAAAAAAATTGAAGTGCATATTAAAATTTTAATATTTTACCTCTCTTTGATGTTGCTCCATTTTACTCTTGATGCTTCAAGTTTAAATATCTTCTGTTAAGGGAGGAACCTAGAAAAAAAACATAACATATATATAAATAATTAGAACATCATACTAATTAGTCATTATTGTAAAATATGAAAATCCTAATATACAATAGAAACACTTTGCAAAAGAAAGATTATTTTTCCCAAGTTCACAAATTAAAATTCATGGTTAATAATTCATGATTAATTAATATAACTATGCATAAAACTGTATAATTACATTCTTTACGAATATAACTACATGTAACACAAATATCAATAAAGAATGCTTATATCATACCAAAATACCATCACAATCCTTCCTTATATAACTTTCATCACCATCATCGACATCTCTATCATCAAGTAGTGACTCATCTACCGGTTTGCTACTTGACTCATCCTCCTCATCATAGCTTTCCAACTCATGAAAACCTCTAGGGGGTGCTCTTAGCACAACATACCAATTTGAAAAACTACTTTCTCTACAAAAAAACACTTGTACGGCTTGCGTTGCCAAGATGAAAGGGTCGCTTGCGAATTGATTTTGGAATTGATGTAAATTGACTAACGTAAATCCATCTTCGACCTTAACTCCACGATCAATATTTTCCCAATCACACTTAAACAATGCAATTTGAAACTGCCGGTAGTCAAGCAACAAAATCTCACGCAAAACACCATAATATATTACTTTCTCAATGGATCCATCCATACGAACAGTACTTGCCTCAATGGAAACACCACTATTTTGTGTAGATTTATCATTGTCTTTAGTATGAAAACGGCGACCATTAATTATATAGCCGGTATAAGAAATTACTTGATGGCGAGGTCCATATGAAAGCCAATTTATTAGTTCACTAACATCAGATGTGTTTCTATCATCTTGAACCTGAAAATGCATAATGTTATATATAAAGACTAATCACAATAACATATACTTCTATGTTGAACTTATCCATCTTAAATATATAACAATGTCAACCTTTTTTTAAAACCAATGACTAAAAGTCTCTGAATGCAGCTTTGAAAGTTCCAAATCATCTCGTGAAAGCCGGGGATGAAAAAGTTTTAGTTCCTCATTGTGCATCCTATATACGTAAACATTCATGTCAAAATCTAATTTACTTCACACATTAATTGAATTAAACTTATGCTTACTTTATATAAGGCTCCACTTCCTCGGTATTAAACAACACGTACCGATGAGCAGCATCAATCACCTCCTTAGTGACTACCATAGGTTTTCCTTTGGAAATAGGACGCCCCTCGAGTATGGAATCACTTTGTTCCACTTCATTTCTATTTTTCCTTTGTCCAATTTCTAATGCACCATTAATATATCCAGCACAATACTTCATGCATTCATCAGCAGAATAGCGCTCAACTATGCATCCTTCAGGCCGTGCTTGATTTTTAACATACCCCTTCAGTGTTCTCATGTATCTATAATCAAGATGCATAAGTAAAATATTTTCATATGCACATATATTATTAACTACTAAAGGTACTAATGCCAAATTTTACCTCTCAAATGGATACATCCACCGATATTGTACTGGTCCGCAAATTCTTGCTTCCTTCGCTAAATGTATTGTCAAATGAATCATGATGTCAAAAAAAGAAGGAGGAAAAAATCTCTCAAGGTCGCATAGTGTTAATGCGACCTGATTCTCGATGGATTCTAATTTATCTTTATCAAGCACTCTTTAGCAAATGTCGTTGTAAAAAGAACATAGTCGTAGTAATGCATTCCTTGTCCCTTTAGGTAGAAGTCCTCTCAGTGATACAGACAATAGTTGTTGCATCAAAACATGATAATCATGGGACTTTAGACTTGAAATTTTGTTTTGTTTTGCAAAACATTTTCCAATATTTGAGCTATAGCCATCGGGTACTTTCAAATTCCTCATTCTATTGTAAAAGATCTCTTTTTCTGAATCAGTTAAGGTGCATGGGGCGGCTGGAAGTTATGCTTTGCTTCCCATGTCTATAGGATGTAACTTTTTCCTAATACCAAGTACTTCTAGATCTTTACGTGAATTAATGCCATCTTTTGATTTTCCTTTAATATCAAGTAACGTACCAAGAATACTTTCACCAATATTTTTTTCAACATGCATTACATCTAGATTGTGACGCAAAGGAAGTACCTAAGAAAACAAAAAATGGACTATAACTAATTAATAATAAAGTATTGATTACATAGATAGAAAAGAAGAAGCAATTTTGTTTCTGATTAAACTTTACCTGCCAATAAGGCAAATCAAAGAAAATAGACTTCTTCTTCCACATTTGACTTCCTTTTTTCTTCTTATCTCCCCTTTTTCTTTTCCTTTTTTCTTTCTCTTTCTCTTCCTCCTTTGGTTTTTTCCCCCAATCATTGCAAATATCTTTAACAATATCAAAGACTTGAGCACCGATTTGTATTGGAGGTCTTTGCCTAGTCTCTATAGTTCCATCAAACAAGTTTTTTCATTGGTGATATTCATGATTAGGATCAAGGAATCGCCTATGGCCTAAATATGCACACTTCTTACTAAATGGTAACCATATTGAGCACGTATTAACGCCACAAACAGGACATGCCCTTTTACCCTTTACGGTGCAACCTGCTAAATTTCCATAAGCTGGAAAATCATTTATCGTCCACATTAAAATTGCATTTAATCTAAATTCGTTGCGAGTGTATGCATCATACGCCTTCACCCCTTTATCCCATAATTTTTTCAAATCTTCAATAAGTGGTTGTAGATACACATCAATATCATTCCCTGGTTGTCGTGGTCCAGGAATTAATAATGATAACATCATATTATCTTTGTGCATACAAAGCCACGGAGCGAAGTTGTACGCAACAAGAAATACTGGCCAACAACTATACGCACAGTTCCAATCCCCAAAGGGATTAAAGCCATCACTTGCAAGACCAAGCCTTAAATTTCGTGGATCGCATGCAAAGGAAGGGTACATCCTATCAATTGTAGCCCACTGAGAAGAATCTACTGGATGACGTAATTTACCATCTTCACTCTTATGATTGTTATGCCACCTTAATTGCTCTGATGTTTCTACGGACATAAACATTCTTTTCAGTCTTGGTATTATTGGAAAGTATCTCAAAACCTTTGCAGGTACTTTGGTTTGTTTTCCATCTTCATTTGTCTTGTTCTTTTTCCAACGAGAATTTCCACATTTTGGACAAATATCACTATGTGCAAGCTCTTTCCTAAAAAGACAACAATCATTTACACATGCATGTATTTGTCTATAGCCTAAACCAAATGATTTAAGCAGCTTCTTTGTTGCATACGTCGAATCAGGAAGCGTGTTTTCCATATGCAGCATATCTTTGAGAAGTTTAAGAAGTTCCGTAAATGCTGTGTCAGATACACCATTTCGAGCCTTGTGCTTGTAAAGAAGTATTGTAGCTGACAACTTTGTGTGGCTTGCACAACCAGGGTACAAAGGAATTTTAGAATTTTCTATCATCTCCTTAATCTCTACCCCATGTACCTCATGTCTTACATTAGAATGATCTTCCACCTCGTCATTACAAATTTGTGTGTCTAAGTACATTCTATATGTATTTGTCACTTCATCGCCTTCATTTTCTGAAGGGCGTGCTTCCCCATGAAAAATCCATACATCATACGTTGGGTCAATTCCAAAACAAACCAAGTGTGATACAACTTCCCTTGATGGATGGCGGATAAGATTCCTACATTCTGAACAAGGGCAAATGATTTTTTTGGATTTCCCTTCCTTTCTGCATGCTCATATACAAAATTCCGAACAGCTTGCCTGTATTCTTCAGTCATTCTATAACACATAAAGAGATCAATAAGCAACCATAATAATTACAAGTATAAAACTGATAATCAAAATTGACAAAACCTTGGTAGGTGGATCCATGCTTTGTCCATCTTGATAATTCTTTTGATGTTAGAACCTAATGAAAAGACGTTATGCCAACAAAAATATGAGTTTTTCTCTTGACGGAATTGCGCAATTACCTCCCAATGAAAACTATATAGTAATGTGACCCTACAAACTAAGCCTAAAAAGAAAGAAAACTAATAAAATCAAACTCATGAATTACTAAACTCTGCAAAACCTGGATCAAACCAACAGTTATATATTTGGTAAGTGAAATGGTGTTGGATATCTACTATACTCATTGCAGAGAGAAGTTCCAACCTCATGTGAGTTATTCAAAGCTTTAACCAGGTGGTCACAGAATTGAGTTTGGTTCATGTAATTTGTTTTGTAAATAATTTGAATAACTAGGCTGATAAACTTGAATTACTTAGGGTCTGTATGATTTCACTTTAAGTTTTGTGAATTGCGTCTTCATAATAAACAATTTAAAATTTTAGGCTACTATAACCATGATGGAGGACAAAGCCTATAAATTTTTAGTCTTGTGTAATTGCTACCGGACTCAAAGAGGTTCAATATTTTGGGAATTTCTTTACTGGGTGGGGTGGGCAATAGAAAACAACTCTAGAATACAACTTACGTCACACCCCTACCTTCTCCACTGCAACAGCCCCCTCTTCTTACCTCTGTAGCAACACTTCCACCAAACTACAAACATCACTCAACATTGTCTTTGCTTCAACCATCCCACCACTAATACAAAACTACTCCCATCCACCTTACAACTCACTTGCTTGCTGTCATCTTACAACTCACAGCTGCGACTAATACAACATTGCTTGAAACAAAGCCATCTACCCACTGCATTTCATCACTTTACCACCACAGTGCCACACCAAACTCATTTCTGGAAATATAAATGGATTTATTAAGTGGATTAGTTAATTCACCTCAGTTAATGAATGGATGATTTATGGTTGGCACAATGGTACATTGTCGGCTCGGCTATGCTAACTATATGTGTTAAGTAAAGCCTTCTCCAGATAAGCATTTGTTAGAGCTAATCAAAATCAGTTCGTACGCTTGCTGGAAAAGAAAGTCAATAATAATAATCTCATCTCCTTTCACGATATGCGCCAATATACAGTCTTCACAGAATGGTTGCTTCTACATGCTACTTCCTTATACCTATAAATGCTGACCAAATCTTTCTCAATCCACGCGATAAATAGACCTCATCTGCTTACACTTTTTCAATTACCATCAGTTCTTTTCAGAAGACAGAACAAAAAACAGTAAACGATGTCTTGTTTTCGCGAACGAATCTCAGTTCTCCTCGTTCTGCTCCTAACATGCTCCCCACTTCCCACCTTCTCCAGAAAATGCAATAAAGACGATAAGAAAGCCCTCGAAGCCATTAACGCTCACTTCGGCTATCCTTACCACTTTGCTTCTTGGACTAACGACACTGCTTGCTGCGATTGGTATCTCCATCTCTACTCCTCTTCTCTCTTTATTTCTCATGCAATATATTGGCCAATTTGTTCACTTTTGTTTATATCGTGAATATGCAGGTATGACGTCGACTGTGACAGCAACGGAAGAGGATCCTCTTCTAATCACTGCCATAGCCTTCTTCCACCACTGATCACCACCCCATACCAGTTCAACAACTCACAACTTCATCTACACACCCATACTTCCCTGACCAAACCAGCTACCTCTGTAGTCAACAGACCACCAGCACCTCCTTCATACACATCACTTCACCATCTGCCTCTCAATATAATTGTTTATGCCTCGAGTCACTGAAACTGCACATCTAAAAAATTAAACTCCACCAAGCATACATTTGCCATCTCCATTTGCTTGAATTGTCTCCATTTGCCATTTTCCTATACCACATTTCTGCATTTCTGCTCTGTCAACAACTTCTGTCCCAAAAACATTGTCAATATATAGACCATCACTGTCCATATACCATCCACCACTTACAACATTCAACCAACACATTATAGTCCATATTCACATCACTTCATATAGCTCTCAGCCATCATAGTCTATAAAACCATCCACCACTTACAACATTCAACCAACACATTACAAACCCCTATCATAACATTCCTCTCTTACCTTACTGTCACCAGCAAACAAAACCACTCGCAATAACATTCATACAACATACATCACTTCAACATTCAAACTTACAACATAACTTCAACATCACCTTCCTACAACACTAATACACTGATTCAAGTACACACCACCATACATTCCCTTTGACAATCATCATTGTCATCTCCTCCTCGAACTCATTGTCCAAAACTGTCGCATTCCCTCATCCCAGAAAAACATTAATTCAGGATTATGAAAATAGCCTAGCTCTATTGCAATCAACTCTAGAAGCTGAAGCAATAGAAAACATGCAAAAATCATCTATCTTACGAACGAGGATCAATGCCATAAAAAATTCATGCAAAAATGATAGAACAAAAACAAAACACAACTTAACAATCTCATAGATGAAATAACATAATCGAATAGAAGAATTTGAACCTACGTGGTAGACCGGTCTCAGTTGCGAATCACTTGAATTCCCAAATCGAAAACCCTAGCTTCAGCGCGCAGAGCGTGGTAGACCGGTCTCAATTGCGAATCACTTGAATTCCCAAATCAAATACCCTAGCTTCAGCGCGCAGGCAAACGAAAGTGCATACAAATCGAAAATTAGTTACAATGGTGTTTTTATCTCAATAAAAATTTGAGTCTGGGGAGAGAGCTAGCTAGCTTCAGCCCTAATCACGTTGTCGATAAACACGTGACAAACCACGTGAGAATTCGTAGTACGTTTATTACAACGGCCATATGGAGAGTGTTGTAAAATATACATCTATTACAACGGGCAGAAGCTGACTGTTGTAATATCGCTCTATTACAACGGGCAAATAACACAAGTTGTAAGAAAGGCGTTGGGCAGAGCATCTATTACAACGGTTCTAAAACGACCATTGTAATATCTGTCTATTACAACGGGCAATATATGCCCGTTGTAAAAAGGATGTTGTAATAGAGTATTTTTGTTGTAGTGGATAAAAGAAACAACCGTGTCAATTTCAGTAATCACAAATTATTTAGCTCATATAATATATCAATATAATTTTGTTCACATCAGTGTTAAAATATAATAACATCGATGATGATGGATGAAATTCGTAGGTATAGTGAATTTAATTGCACGAGACCATTGAATTCTACCTGACTGCTAGTGTTGTTTTAACACTGATATGAAAATAACTGCACTCTATAACATATTTGATGATATTATAATAAACAAGTACTAACCCATTAATAAAAAGTAGTTATATGATACCTCTTACTTCTTCAACTTCAAGTTCTACTTTGTTCTTCTTTTTTTCTCCTTACACCAAAGTCTACCTTGTTGAGTCAAAACTTAACTAATTGATACAACCATTCAATA
Organism: Allium fistulosum; assembly: GCA_030737815.1. Lineage (NCBI taxonomy): Eukaryota > Viridiplantae > Streptophyta > Magnoliopsida > Asparagales > Amaryllidaceae > Allium > Allium fistulosum. The sequence goes on from CM060905.1 coordinate 850,270,976, forward strand.
AAATACAAATAAGAGTAATGATTTCCTTAATGAATCAATTGATTAATAAGAAATACGAGGGAAGAATGCAAATTAACTTATTGATTTAATCAATTAATTAATGGCAATACAATTACTAGGTTTGTCAATGGATATTTTCCAATGCGGATAGTGACACATCCGTGTCCGCATTTAAATCTAAAACATTTTCAGATATCCGCATCAGAGTGTAGGGATGTATCTCAAATATTTATCCGATCTGTTAGTGATAAATAAATCTGAAAACATAAATTAGAAATTCTAATTTAACATAATTTTCTTTCAATCTCATTGATTATAAAAGTAAAAAAACAAACAAGTGTGATGATAATAAATCGTTTTGAGCAGTTTATATGCATTAAATTGCATATAATATAAACCATTAATCTAAAAATACAATAAATACGTAGTATTCGTTATACTAAAATATATATATAATACAAAATATAATCTTGACAAAACAAAACGGATAATTTTCGATCGCAGATGCCTTTATATTTGCATCCATATCCATATTTCGGGATATCAAATATTTATCATTTTTCGAATGTAGATGCAGATGTGGATGCAGACAAGTTTCAAAATTTTCATGTATCCATTGACAAGCTTAATGAGAATAGAACAAAAAAATTAAAAGAAAGAAAGAAGGCATGAAAACTAATCATTTCATAATTAATTAATGAAGAATAAGAGAAATGAAGCTATGATCAAATGGTTCATTGGAAGGAAATTGATTTATTAATCAGTCAATCAAGTCAAATATAACTAACATACAATGAAGAGTGGTAAGCGGGTCTATGTGTTTATTGGTTATTTTGAATTTCCTTTCTCGTTTTAATGCTTTCTAAATTGAGTCTTTGCCAACGAAGAAATGAAATATGCAAGAAAATCATTTAGGCACGAAATTTTTTCTATATTCGAGGAAATATATACATGCCTAAGTAATACTTCAATTATAAAATTTATACATTTGTACCATAATTTAATATCGATAAATTATTGTGCTAAAGGAGATAGTATTTATCTTAACAGAAAAATAAGAAATTTATATAAAGTATATAGAGTATTTCTCTTAAAAGAAATATAATATATGCTAACCAAAATATAGAGTATACATCTTAATGAAAACACCAAGCATATATGCTAACGAAAACATAAAGTAAACATCTCAACAAAAACAGAAGGCATATATGTTAACAGAAACATAGAGTATATATCTTAACGAACACATAAGTGCTAATAGAAATACAGGGCATAAGTGTTAACGAAGATATAAACGCATATGTGTTAACGGAGATATAAGAAGGTATTTGCAAAGAAAAGCAAGCAAGTTCATATTGAAAACATAGAAATGTGTAACGTTTAAAGGAAATAAGAAGTAATACTAGAATATATGTTGTTGAATGAACTAACGAAGATATGGGATAATAAGAACCAACAAAAATATGCTAATGAAAAGAGCATTGACAAAGGTATGAGGATGGAGGATTGATAACAAAAGTATGTATGAGCTTACTGAAACATGGGATTAAGGTTCTAACATAGATATGGATATGGGATAAGGAAAGTATGGAACTGGTGTTAAGGAAAAGATGCTTTGGAAGTTAACAGAGGTATATGAAGCTAGTGTTAATGGAAGTATGAAAACAAGCTATCAAAGACATGATTTATGCCCTATATCATCACTGTATTGGTCATTTGTGCATCATCGGCAGGAAGTGTGAAGATCTTACAACTTTCTGATGAAGTCATTAAAAAGTGTTATGTGTCACCCCCAAGGTTAAGGCATGTCACCACTCTAGTAAAAAACCTTAATCATATATATCACCACATTTTAAAGATCTAGGAAGAAGCAAAATAGAGCCATCAGATTCACAACACATGTTAAGCATCCAACAATCCAGAGGTACTATAAATTAGGGTCTATCCCTACATAAGAAGGTAATTTTTTTACGAATATTCTTTTTCCTCGTACTCATTTGTAATCTCAAGAAAATTATAATAGGTCGGCTTGGGCATTAATGACCAATTAGGTCAAATAAAAATTGAAATATTTAATCAAGGATGAGATAAATGACAATTTTCATATGACATAATGACTACTTCCTTTATATTTGTTGTTTTGTTCTCTCTTCTTTACTTAAGAAAGTTAGGCCAAATATTTGATTTAACGTGCATCTTCTATCACATTGAAAATTATGTTTTTTTCTTCCTCTAAAGTTCCTCCCAATCTTTCTTGTAACTCCTCATTTATTCAAACAGTAAAGGAAAAGTTAGGTCCAGTTTGAGGGTTCCCCTATTTATTTGTTTCTATTCATAATTATATATTATTTGATTAATTTGTCCTCAAACTAATGGTTATAAATCTTGAATTATTATTTGCTCTGCATAAAGAAAAATTTAGCCTATCAAAATCCTAATATTTGGGTTTTTAGCATGGGAATCATTGGATATTGGTAGATGATGGTTAGACTAAATGAGAAAAAAAACTATGTTGTCAATATATTTTATGTGAAAGGAGATTTTGGGACATGGAAGCTGAAGATTGAGGCTATAATTGAAGAACGATAAAACTTTCATAGTAGTTTCTTATTCAGATAAATTGAAAGATATTAGTTCAGATAAATGAGAAGAGATTAAAGATGAAGCTCTTACAACAATTCAACCATGTCTTTCTAATAAGGATCTTGAAAAGTTTTCTCATATCATAGATGGAAAGAAACATGAGATACCTTGAAGGATGCATATCAGGCTTAGTCTCTCGCTAATCGTGTTTATCTTTAACAACAACTTTACACCTTTAGTATGAAGCCAAATACTACACTTGTTGAGCACCTATGTGCTCTCAATACATTAGAGAACATATATAAAAGTTACAGATGAGGCGTAGGTAGTGGTAGAGTTAATAGTGTGCCCTAGGGGCAATTATATAATTTATTATGTAAATTAACTTTATGAAAGAACATTGTTCAAAATGAAGTATGCTTTTGGTTTTATATTCGTTTTATATTTTTTTATATTGAGATATAAATATTAAATTGAATACAATAAACATATAAATAGAAAATCCTTAAAACGAGTATTTTATCGATTGTAGTTACGATTGTGTTCATAACCAGGTTTATCAACCTGAAATTTGGCAATATTGTAATTTGATATTTAAAAATATTTTTAAAGTAATCTGAAATTTGATAATGAGAACAAAAGATAATTTGGGATCTTTCTAGAAAAAGGAAGAAATTTATTTTCCTCGAATATTAATAAATTAAGAAGACTATTTTTTTCTTAATAAACAAATGATAATGATTACTTCTTAGAAGTTAAGAAAAGAATTTACCTAATAAAACAAGAAATAATTATTAATCTTGTTTAATAAAATAAATAGCATAATGATTGACATAATAAAACAATAATATAAAAGAGTATAATAGCATTCCCTAATAAAACAAAATAGCATAATGATTGGCCTAATAAAACAATAATATAAAACAAAATAGTAAAATGACCTGCCTAATAAAATAGTATAATGACTAGCTTAACAAAACAATAGTATAAAATAAATTAGTATAATTACTTGTCTAACAAAACAATAGTATAAAGCATATAACATAATGACTTGGCTAATAAAACAAAATAGTATAATGACTTAGCTAACAAAACAAAATAGTATAATTACGTCTTGCTTATATTTAAACCCCTTACCACCTCCTTTAGTTCATTCACCCATCTTCTACCTCCATTTAAACACTCCACCAAGAGATCAAGCGGAAGTGTCAATCGGTGAGTAAACTTCTCCTGCCTCTACTATTTATTTCCTTCAGTTAAAATTCTTATTTCTTTTTCTGAGTAAATTAAAGTATAAAAACTTCTGCATAATTAAAATAAAGCATAAACCATAGAATTTTGTAGAAATCAAGGACAGTGTGTCCCCTCTTGTTTTGCTTTTCTATTATTTTTTCTGTTATTTTATTTTTGGAAAGGAAGGCTCTGCCACCACTGCATTCTGTTATTTTATTTTTGCAATGGTAGGCTTTGCCACCATCGCATTCATTTATTTTATTTTTGCAAATCTACGCTCTACCACCACTGCATATTTAAATATGTCATGAAATGTTTAATTATTTGCATATATTGTTATGAATAGTTGATCATGTATGTTGTTAAAATAAAGTAAGAACATTGTGATTTAAACTTGTAAACCCTTAGTGACACCGGATACACGATAGTTAAGTAGGGGTTACTATCGTATATGAAAAGATAAAATGATATATAATAAGGTAAACTCTTTAGTTACATTGGGTTAACGACAGTTAGGTGGGAATACTGTTAGATTGCAATTTGAATATATTAAAACCCTTAGAGACATCAGGTTAACGACAGTGAGGTGGTATTACTATCATATATAAACTAGTGAAACATGTTAAATTTTGTAAATTGATCAATGAGTGCTATAAAAAATAGAGCTAGTATCCATCCGAGCTGGATTGTCTCAGGGTAGCACACTGAGTGTGACATCCTTGCTGCAATGTCACTAGTCCGATGATTTGCTGTATGGGCATTGAGTGTTGTGGCTACATGACTTAGATGAGATAATGGATAGAGAAGTGTTATCATGTAGGCTAGAGTAAACCAGAGAGGGTCATGTATAATACTATAGATTGTGTGGGTGCACAAACAATGCTATTCATAGGCGATACTCGGTATCACTGGGTGTTGATTCGGTTTCTAGTATATTTGAGTCGTAGGTGGTACTGGGTATCATTGGGTATCGATTCAATTTTTAGTAATTGATCAAATTTATCACTATTATATGACTATATGATGTGGTATAAATAATTTGTGATTAGGTAAAATCACAACTGAGTAGATTTGCGATTATGATCAAATCAAATAAAAACATATCATCTATAATATGATTTATATATAATAACTACATAAGGGTTGGGTAATTGACACATTGATATGTTGATTTTATTATGTTCTCTCTAATTGTTTGATATTTGAGTTTATTTATAGCTACTTTCTAGCCTATCCCAGGTTGTTATTTGTTTTAACAACCTTGGGTCCGACTGAGTTTTTATTTCAGGATGTACTTTTACTATATTGTTTCTATTTGTGTTTTTTTGGAGAGGAATGAGTATGGTTTAGTTATAGTATTTCATTTCTCATATTTTTCCATACTAGCCGTAGAAGATGAGGCGATCTTCGACCAGATCATTCGAGACTTCAGGATAGTATTCTAGCATTTAAGTGGGATCGTGACCATGTGCATAGTTGTGTATGTATCTTTTTGATGGTGTCTGTAACTTGATGTTGGCATCAGTCTACATGAGGATGTGATCTATATATGTGTTAGTGTGACATTTTGACCATACTAATGTGGTTGTTAATGTTTTATTTTATGTAATCCTATCTCAATATTTTTTATCTTGGGAAACTCGTGTATCATGCTTTGTGCCAAGACGAGATACGTTCTTTGCAGAGATTCATGTATATAATATCACGTATTCATGTTGACACAAGGGAGTATATACGAGAGATCACTCCTATCATGTCCTTTACTATGTACTTTCGGATGGCAACCTCCCTCTGATAGCATGGGTACTTGGTCAGGGTGTTACACCAGGAGTATTGAATCGATATACACATACTTAAAGGTTTCTAGTTAAGACGTATCGAGGAAAAAATATTGATATATCCATTGAGATTAGCACAAATAACGCTCTCTATATGATGAACGGTGATTTACTCATGAATGTTGGGAGCACTAAAATGTTACGTACTTAAGGTTATTTGGAACAATCACAGAACAACTTGACGAGAGTCTTCTATAGGTTAATACAACTAATTCAATATAGAAGCCCTCATGGTAATGATGTGCAATAGTCTTTGGATTTGAGGTTACTATCGATCATAAGTAGTTACGGTATACTTTAATTATGATTAAACACTTGGCATGACGACCTTGTTATGAACATAGTTGGGTATACATTTAACTACTTGAAGTGAAACACTACCTAAGAGAGGATTTGTCTCTTCTACTGTAGAAGGTTAGTAGCACTACAATTGATGGTCAACTCGAAGTCAAAATCTCTGGCCAGAATAAAATAGTTAATCGATAAATGTTACTGAATTGAACCAAAGTCTTTAAAGTGGTCTACTCAATTAAAACATATATTAGTAGAGTTTTTGACCTTAGGCTAAACTCCAGATACCTAAGTGATATAGTGATGATGAAAAGAATATGTAACAACCTGTATTTTTACGTATCAGAGGATCGTAAAATATTATTTTTAACTTTGTATGAGGTTTTATGACTTTATAACTTTGAGAAATGTTAACTAGTAACCTTTTCATTCTTAGAATTTTTATTCGATAATTACGACCCTTATTGTAGGATCTACAACTTTTGGTAAGAGCCGAATTAGAGATTGAGGCCACTACCATTTGAAAGATACGATGGTGCCTCTTTCCGTGGAGTGGTCATAATAGCTTTTTGGACTTACAATTTATGAGATATGTCTGTTTAAAATATGAATAGTATATGGACAATTAAGTGGATAATAGTGAGATTTATGTTAACTCTAGAAGCCCATTTTGGGATTAGAGCCATATATGGCTAATGGGATATCCTCTTCCCTATTACATACTTCCCAAAAATAGAAAATTCTTCCATTAACCCCCCTCTAATTAAAAAGCATCCTTTTACCTTACTGCAATTAGCTTACGTCATTAGGGAGTAATTAGCAAAGGATTAGCTTAATTTCTAAATTTAGGCACCTAGGAATACATGCATCCACTGATCACTCTAATATGCCTTAAAATTTGGGTAATTTGGTAATTGGTGAGTGATATTACTTCTCTTATTGTTCTATGTTTATTGGTACAGTAAAAATGTGGTTTTGGATATGATTTTCAAAGTTCAAAATGTCTTAAAACTTAGATGTGATATTACTAACACCTTAAAACTGAATTTATAAAGGTAGACTTTCATTTTAATTCGTTCTACATCAATTACCAACCATACTATCATTTTTATATAAAATCAGATCTAGGGAGATATATACTTTTATATCGTATTTGAATTGATTATATGCGTTGTTTGAATGTTATGTGATGATGTATGATTGTATGAATTGTTTGATGCATTTGTTAGTCGTTTAGGGTAGCTAGGGATATAGACGTCATGTGGTGCAAATGGGTATAAAAATGTTATGCAGCGGAGTGTGATGTTGTTTGAAGCCTGGGAAGGCCCCAAAACAAGTTGCACGGAATTTGGAGTTGATTTGATGGGTTAAATTAATGTCGGTCATAGCTAAAAATATGGTCGGTGGTGGGCATCAGATATGGTCAACGATGATGGTTTAAGTATTTTGCTTTGGGGTGGAACTTGTTACTCTTCTTGGCCTGGTAGTGAGTACTTTGGGTCAAGCTAAAGTTGTGGGATGATGGGATGCTTTGGACCTAGAAAAATTAAGGGGTCATGGCATTGCCAGCACCTAGTATTGCTTCAAGTCAAGGGGAGCTGCGCTTCAAACCATATGAGGAGAAACTTATGGTTGCAGGTGGGAAGGTTTTGGAAGAAAGAACTTGGCCATTTTGGTTAATTCCATCATGTCGACACCTACATCATGGGTCATGTCGGTACAGACATGTTCGAGGTCTACCAATGGCAACCAAAATTTGTAGAGGCATGGGCATTATCTAGGAGAGTGTGTTGGGGCATTCATTCATTTGGCGTTCTATTATAACATTTTGGCATGATAAGGAATGATGATAGACGACAGGGCGAATATGCGAAGCTTCGATGTGATTACTTCAGGATGTTGAGATGTGAATTCTACGATGGATGAGAGATGTCTAGAAGTGTTTGATGATGACGATTTGATCGAGGGAGTCATGATGATGATCCATAAGGACGAGTTCGAGGAATGGTTCTACCATTGAAAGTGGAATGAGGACGGATTCTACTATGGAAAGTAGTACGAAGAAGGATTCTATTATGGATAATGGAAACAAATGGAGTGAATAAGGGCTTGCATATGCATGCGAATGGATCGTTGATACTTGGAGTGTTTTTAAGTGTGCTTGTAAAGAAGGGGTCTGTGAAGATGCTCACTGGGTATTAGGATGTGTATCCCAAATTAAGTAAGGGATCCATGTACCCTGAATCAAGGAAAGGATCTTATTTACAGCATTTGTGTGGCTAGGGTTCGAGCACCTAGAAACTAGTACTTTTTTCATTAATCACTTGCATAGTAATGGTCATATGAGTTATCATATATCCAAAGCACATGAGTGATGGTGATGATTTTTTAATGGATGGTATGTTTTTCATCTTCGTTTATCACTCTAGGGATGTCTAGGTATTATGGGAGTAGATACCTAGAAACTCGATATTGTACTTAGGATATAGTACACGTTTATGATTATAGTAGATTAGCATATATTATTATGTGCTAACTCTTTGGATATAGGGGCATGTCAGGTATGATTCTACATACCATGTGTCCTTCACTATATCGGTTTTCATTGTATTTTGAGATTGTTTATTGCTCACACTAGACTGTTGTCTAACATAAGGTTTTATGATTTGCTTTTTATTATCATAGGTACTCTTAAATGAGTAGGCTAGATAGTGGGTGTAGACGACACATAGAGTCGTACAGATGAGCTAGCGAGAGGTGATGCTTTCTCATATTTATATTTTAAACTTGTCATTGCTTATCCCATTGTATGACACTACGGAGCCTTGACAATGTTTGACTTACTATTATCAAAGTCAGTTTATCATTTGAGTTTATTTACCAGTTGCGTAAACTCTATTACTATTTTGTATAACTGTATGAACCTATGCATGTCTGATTCTGTGGTTCATTTAGTTATTATTGTCTCTCCTTTTTTCCATATCTACGATGATTATTATATTTTATTCGATACGCTATGAGATATACGGTAGATTTTGTGATTGTTTTACAACCCTGACAATTGTCTTATATGGACCAGGCACCGTTACAGCGCACTATATAGGTATATTGCAGGCCAAAGATATAGGGCGATCGTCACATTTGGTATCAGAGCTTCGGTTAAATAGTTAGCCCAAATTGATATTGAGATCCATTATAGATAAGGAGGATTTATCACCTTAGAATGGATTGAGAGTATACGAGAGAGCATACTTGTTATATATTTTGGTTTTCAAAACTATATTATATATATATACATATACGGACATATGTCATATTGCACACGAGTACCATCGATGCATCTTTTCTTTACGGAAGACTTAACATTCTTATTTCGAATTAAGAATGAGCCAGCATACAAGAAATGCTGCTAAGAACTCCATCTCCGGAGTTAAAGAGGAAGGAGTAGGCTTTAGAGCTGCTAATCCCGATTAGCATATGATGTTCAATACCATGACAATGAACATGCTAAAAATGCTCAATTGGCTGTTCTGAATGTTGCTGTTAATAGTGGCGCTCAAGTCCAGCTACCCAGGGCTGATTTTGTGAAGCTGAATAAGGACTTTGCCAGTCTTGGTGGCAAACTGTTCTAAGGAACGGAATCGGCTATTGAAGTGCAAGTTGGTTAGACACCTGGTAGAGGATTTTTTTGATGATCCAAAGTTGGATGATGCTATGAGAACTTGACAACTCCAAGAAAGGGTTATGAATTGGTTGAATGCTATGAAGGTTGCTATGCTTGAGGATCAGTTTACTTGGGATCAGTTCAAGACCAATTTCAAAGAGAAATTTATCCTAACTGCTCAGAAATCGGCTCTATTTAGGAAGATTGCGAACTTGAAGCAGGGTGATATCTTCATGTTGAAATATGTTGCTAAATTCAACATCTTGTCAAATTACGGTCTATCCTTCATTGATACTTGACTAAAAAAGAATGAAAAGTTTATAGGCTTGGATGATTACCGAGGAGAGAATCTAGTAGGACACATTGATGAGTCCTTTGAGAAACTCATTGAAAAGGTTCTTCGATGTGAGGGTATGTAACCCAAATCCTAGCCCCCAAATATTAGCCAATTGTTGTTTCCAGAGAAGAGCCAAAGCTGCAATCGGGCGGGGGAGGTAAAAAGAAATGGAATGACAAGAGGAAGTAATACTAAAAAATAGATGCTCAAAAAAGGTAAAGTGGAACCCTATTTGTTATAGCTGTGGCGATCAGGGTCAACTCTTTAAGAATTGCAAAGCTAAAGAGAAGAAGTGTTATAACTGCAACAAGGTAGGGCATATGTAGAAAGACTATCCTGAATCGGTGAAGATGAGCCAGAAGGTGAAGACATGTGCTTTGGAAGCTGTTAAGACCTTGTCGAGTGCTCCCCCAATGAAAGAAAAGGCGAAGAGCATCACTATTCAAGGTATGATTTCTATTTATGATGTCCCATACGTGTTTTATTTGATACTTGGGCTTCACATCCTTCTTATCCAGTGACGTAGTGGATAAGTTAGGATTGGAACCTATAATTGTTGATCGGCCTTTGATAGTGACAAATCCTGTTTGAGGCTCCACCAACCTATGCATGGTTTGTCGTAGTTTAGTCTTATCGTGTGAGGAATTTTTTTTGTTTGTTATTTTTTTTGGTTTTGTAAGGTTCAATATTATTTTGGGAATGGACTGGTTGAGAAAGTATGCGGTAGTGGTGGATTGTGAGAAGCTATGGCGATAATTGGGACTAAGATTAGGCAGAAAGTAGAATTGGGCTGCCCACCGAAAGACAAGGTTATGGTTAGCTTTCTACATTCTCTAACGATCCCGCAGGATGAGTTGTCATCTATGCCTTTCATTAGAGAGTATCCGGACGTATTCGAGGAGGTGATCAGATTACCGCCACACTAGGAGATAGAGTTTCACATAGATTTAATAAAAAAATGCTAAACCAGTAATAATGCCTTTAAGATTTACGATACCCAGAAAGCGGAAGGTACTAGAGGTGCCAGTGCATAACCTGATGAAGAAGGGGTTCATTCGTGTGGAAGTATATCTAAGTGGGACGAACATGTTGTATTCACCACCAAAGCGGATGGCTCCTTGATGTTATGTGTTGATTATGCTATGCTGAACAAGGTAAGAAGAAAAACAAGTATCCATTCTCATGAATTGAAGACTTGTTCGATCAACTCCATGGTGCAAGGGTGCTCTCTCAATTGGACCTAGTGATGGAGTTCCATCAGTTGAGAGTAGCAAAGGAGAGTGTGCAGATCAGTGCATCGACATACTTTGTTGATCTTATGAACCTTGACTTCATGGATCAACTAAATAAGTTTGTGCTTGTATTTGTGGATGACATTTTAGTCTATTCTAGGACAAAAGAGGAACAAAAGGCACATTTAAGGATTGTGCTTGAGATATTGAGGAGGCACCAATTGAAAGCCAAGTTTTCGATGTGTTACTTCTTGAGGAGGAAGGTATGATTCTTAGGTAATGTTGTTTCAGAACAAGGTATTGTTGTAGATCCTGCTAAGGTGGCAGCAGTTTAAGGTTGAAACCAGTCCAAGAGTGCTACGGATTTGAAGAGTTTCCTTGTACATGTGGGATATTGTACACGTTTTATAAAGGAATTTTCAAAGGAAACAACATCATTGACCAATCTGATAAAGAAAAACTAGACTTTTGTATGGGACATGAGGTGCATACATGCATTTTTAGTCTGAAAGAGAAGTTGACAAGTGCACTAATGTTGATAATTCCAAAAGGGAATGAGGAGATAACAGTATACAAGGATGCTTATGGGATCAGATTGGGTGCGGTACTAATGCAATGAGGGAAAGTTGTGGCATATGCTAGTCAGCAGCTAAAGCCATATGAGTGGAAGTACCCAACCCATGAGTTGGAGTTCACAGCGATGGTGTTTGCATTGATGATTTGGAGGCATTATTTGCATGGGGAAAGGTTCGAATTATTCACATACCACAAATCGTTGAAATACATTTTCTCCCAAAAGGATCCCAACCTTTGTCAGCAGCAATGGTTGGAATTCTTAGCCTCTCATAACTCTATCATTTCTTCATATACTTGGTAAGTGAAATGAAATCATTGATGCTTCGAGTATAAGACATGCTAATTTGGGGGTGATGTTCCAAGGGTGGACGCAGCTTGAGTATATCGCTTGCTATGACTTCAAACCTCATTGTGAGTTAGAACCAGAGGTGTTGGCAAGTTTGATAATCAGACCTACTTTTATTGGGCAGATTGACGCTCGTTAAAAGAGTGACACTAGACTAATAGAAAACATGAAAAATTAGAGGAGATTGGTTTGGGTATTTGAGGTAGTACGGGCTCGACAATGAAGGTTGGCTTCGTAAGGATAGGAGGTTTTTTATTCCCGATGTCGATGGATGGAGGGATGAAGAACTATGACAGTGCCATCATTTGGGACTGACCATACATCCCGGCGGTAATAAGATGCATTATGATATGAAGCAGACATATTATTAGGGGAGGATGACAAAAAAGTTGGGGCATTCATCGCCAAGTGCATGAATTGTCAATTAGTAAAGGCAGTGTAATCAATTAGTAAAGGCAGTGTAGAAGAAGCCATAAGGATTGATGTAACCACTTATGATTCCCAAATGGAAATAGGAACAAGTATCAATGGATGTCATCAATGGATTGCCATGGACCAAAGGAAAATTATAGCATTTGGGACATGGTTGATAGATTGACAAAAAGTGCTTGATTCATGCTTGTTAAGTGTAATAGAACGACATCTAAGTTGAACGAGTTGTATATAAAGCGTCTAGTGTGATTCCATGGTGTGTCAAAGAACATTATAAGTGACTGAGACCATTTATGCACTAGTGGGTTTTGAAAGAGCTTATAAGAAGTGCTGGGGATAGAGCCGCACCTCAATATAGCTTATCACCCACAAACCGATGGCCAGAACTAGAGAGTGAATCGTATCCAAGTAGATCTCCTATGAGCTTGCATATTCAAATTTGAAGGCTCGTGGGATGATCACTTTCATTTAGTAGATTTCACATACAAAAATAGTCATCAATCTAGCATTGTGATGGCATCATTCGAGGTATTGTATGGCTGACCATGTAACACTCTTCTGTGTTGGTGGAAGTGGGAGAAAAACTAATACTTGGGCCAAAGATGATATGGGAGACTTCAGGGAAGATCTAAATAATTTGGCAACAAATAAATGCTACTCAAGATAGACAGAAGAGCTATGCTGATAAGAGACGTAGAGATTTGGAGTTCTCTGTCTATGGTGTTTATGAGGATCTCTCTACTGAAGGATGTAGTTTGATTCAGTACTAAGGGGAAGTTAGCATCGAGATTTGTAGGTCTTTTTTTGATATCGGAGAGGATAGGGAACCTAGCTTACAGAGTAGACATACCTTAAAAGATATTGGGCATGCATAATGTATTTCACATTTCTCATTTACGAATCTGGGTGCATAGCTTAGGCATGATTATTTCACCAGATCAAATGGATGATACCAATGTTAAATCAGAAGCTTCGAGACCTCATAGGCCCATTCGTATCATTGTACGAGATAAGAAGCATCTTTGGAGGTAGATAGTGGAGTTGGTAAAGGTTCAATTGAGTGAGAGTGATTATACATGGGAAACCGAGGAGAGCATGAGAACCACTTACTCAGAGCTCTTTACTTAGTAAGCCTTTCTGTTTATCACAATCACACCAACTTTTTTATATCATGTAGGGTAGTTTAGGACCCTACATGTTAGGATAGGTATATTGATATTATTGATTGCTTATGATTACATGGTTGCATGTTTGATGCTTGGTATGTTTGCTTATGGTTGTTACAAATGTGGGAAAACTGTGTTTGACTTTGTCCGATTTAGAGATTTCGGGTGCAAAATTCCTAGGAGTTGTAACAACACGTATTTTTACATACCAAAGGATCGTAAATTATTATTTTTTAATTCGTATGAGATCGTATGACTCTATAATTTTGATAAATGTTAACTAGTAACATTTTTCATCGATCATATTTTTACCGAATAATTTCAACCCTAAAAATATTGTAAGGTCTATAAATTTGGATAGGAGTTAAATTAGGGGTTGAGACCACTTCCATTTGAAGGACATGATGATTTCTCCTTCCACAGAGTGGTTATAGTAGATTTTTGGACTTACTATTTAGGAGATATGGTCATTTATGAATAGTTTACGAATAGTTAAGTGGGTAATTAGTGAGATTATGTTAAGTCCCAAAGCTCATTTCGATATTAGAGCCATATGGGGCTGATTGGACATCCTCTTCCCCATTACACGCTTCCCAAAAAAATTCATTAATCCCCACTCTAGCCCAAAAGCTTCCTTCTGCTATACTTTAATTAGGTTAAAATGTCATTAGAAAGTAATTAGCAAAGAATTAGCTTAATTTCTGAATTTAGGCACCTTGGGATTCGTGTATCCGCTATTCAACCTTTAATTTGCCTCGAAATTGGGTAATTTGGTATTTGGTAAGTGACATTATTCCTCTTACAATTGTCTATTTATTGGTATACAAAGAATGTGGTTTTTGATATGATTTTCATAGTTTAAATGTTTTAAAGCTTAGATCTGATATTAATAACACCTTAAAACCGAATTTAATAAGACAGAATTTCATTTTAATTTTTTTTTACATCAATTAATAACTATATTATCATTTTTATATGAAATAAGATCTAGAGAGATATACAACTTTAAATCTTGTTTTGATTGATTATATGTGTTGTGTGGATGTTATGTGATGATGTATGATGATTGCACGAATTGTTTGACGTGCTTGTTAGTTGTTTATGGTTGATAGGAATATGGTCATCATTTTATGCAAATGGACATAAAAATGTTCAAAACGTGATGCAACTTTAGTATGATGTTTGTTGAAGCCTTGGAAAACCCCAAAAGCAGTTTCATGGAATTTGGAGTTGATTTATTGGGTTAAATTACAGTTAGTGGTAGCTAATGAATATGGTCAGTAGTGGGCATCTAGTTATCAGTGATAATGGTTTAAAGGCTTTGTTTCGGGCTAGAACTTGTTGTGCTTCCTACCTTGGTGGCAAGGACTTCGGGTCAAGATAAAGGCGTGGGATGATGGAATGCTTTGGACTTAGAAAAATTAAGGGGTCATGGCATGGTTAGCACCGAGTATTGCTTTGAGTCAAGGGGAGCTAGACTTCAGGCCATATAAAGGGAAAATTTGGGTTATGCAGGTGGGAAGCTTTTGGAATAAAGCACTTGACCATTTTGGCCAAGTCCATCATGTCAGTACCAACATGATGGGTCATGTTGGTACCAACATGATCAGAAGTCAGCTAATGGCGACTAGAATTTATGGAGGTAGGGGCGATGTTTAAGAGATCGTGTTGTTGGCATTCATTCGTTCGGCGTTCGATTTCAACATTGTGGTGCGATGAATAATGATGATAGATGATAGGGTGAATGTGTAAAGCTTCGTCGTGATTACTTCGATGCGATATGGATACTACGACTGATAAGAGATGACTAAATGTGTTCTAATGATGATTAATCGAGCGAGGGAGTCGTGATGATGACCTATAAGGATGAGTTCGAGGAAGGGAAATCATGGGTGGACCAAGGAAGGGTTATATTATGGAAAATATACGCAAATGGAGTGGGGATTGGCTCGGATACGCATACGAAGGGATCATTGATAATCAAAGTGACGTGTGCTCATAAAGCAGGGATAAGTAAGGATGCTCACTGGGTGTTAGAACGTGTACCTTGGAACAAGGAAAGGATCCATGTAACTTGGAATGCGGAAGGGATCTAGTTTCCAACGTCTTTGTCGCTTGGGTTCAATGTGACGATCGCCCTATACCAAGGACATCAATGGTATATAAATAGTGCGTTGTCTGTGCCCGATCGATATATGACGATCATCAAGGTTGAAATAAACCAATATAGTATATAACCTACCATATCTCAATGTGCATGGATAAAATACAATATCATATATATAAAAGAAGAGAAGTAATAACTATGTGAACAAATCATCATCAGAGCAATAGATCCATAAAGTTATACATCAAATGCAGTAGAGTTTATACAACAAAAGTAAACTCAAATAAACTATCTCAAAAAATAGAAATAAGCAAGCACTGTCATAGGCTCCACAACATTGCTCGGTGGAATACGCGTCGACTCCATATATGTATATAATACGAGATAGCTCCATCTAGCTCATTCTTTGAACATCTACTATGTCACCTAGATCTGTTATTTAGTCTACTCATTTAAGAGCACCCAAGATAATAAGAGGCAAGGTGTAAAAACTTGAGTTGGACAATAGTCTGATGTGAGTGGTAAATGAGTCTCAAAATACTAAATAGGTAAATATGGTAAGGAACAAGAGTACACAAACCATACCTGACATGTCCCTATAACCAAAGAGTTAGCATATAACACTATAATATGCTATTCTATAGTATCATAAACATATACTACAAACCAAATAAAGGATATCAATCTTCCAGGTATTCCTATTCGTGTCTCTAATATCTACTTCCACTGATACCTATAAGTAATAGCCTACTAAAGAAAGCAATCAAAGCAACCATACCATCCATCAAGAAATCCTAGCTATCACTCCATGTGCTCTGAATATATGATAACTCGTATGTCCCCCAAGCCAGGAACTAATGGAAATCATGCTTCTCTATTGCACACTCGTATCTCGCAGTCCAAAGCTGGATGCGTGTCTTGCAGCCCAAAGATGGACACTAGACCCAAAGCTACATGCCTAAGGGATACAGGTCCCTTCATTGACATATGGGCATCCCCACTTACAATACTCCTGCTTCGAGTATAACTAAAAACTCTTCGAGTCATCAATGATTCCTTAGAACATACACTCGAGCCTATCTTTGCTCCATTTGGATACCGAACCCTTCATGCTGAATCCAGTTTTCATTATTCACGAGGAACACTTCCACATTCCCCAATCATACGGCCCACCCTTTTACGAGCCTACATCTTCGGAACCTACTCCCAACATGAGCCAACATCCGAAGACCATAGCTTTTCATCACGCTTCTATATCACCATCCAACCTGATATGAATGATCCAACACCTCTAGGATGATCTACAAGACCTTTACTTCATCTCCCATAAGTTCCACCCCATTTGGACTTAACCCAAGAAGTTAGTATTGATCTCCAACTCAATGTCGGTCTCTCTACTTAGCCAACCTATGGCTAAGTTTTCTTCCACTCCTTCCTTGCTTATAGTACTCCATGCTCAGATGCTTTGACCTAGACTTCTCTATACAAATCAAGTCATCATTAAACAAGTCCTCTCTTTAAAGCACTCTACTCATATTCTAGAAACAAGCCGTCATAGCCTCCAACACTTAACCAATCATCGATCCATTACCTTAGGTAACCTGTACTTACAACACCCTTGCTCTCCCCAAAGTCATCACCATCACGGACCAAACAACACATGTCGGTGCCGACCTCTCAACTCGTTGCTATGTAGATAATGGATTGGAACTTGCGCCTTGAACCATGAGCTCTTTCAATACTCCAAAGCACCCCCTTTGAATTTTGTATTGCCCCTGAATTTTAATTAAAATTATTTAGGATATTTAATTGGATAAATTAAATAGAATAATGTGAATAATTAGGGAGATGAGATTAATAAATCCAATGGCCATGTCTTAATGAATGAACTAAAATAAGACTTAACTAAATTAAGAAGGAGGAATTTCCTAAGGGGTAAACTTGAAAATGAGGCTACATTTCTTAGTATAAATCTCTTCCTCCACTTTAATAAATTAGCACTCTTTCATTCATAACTCCTCACCTATATTTCGGTCGGCCATTAAAAGCTCCAGGAAGAGCAATAAATTGAAGATAAAGCTAAGGAATTAAAGCTAGGAAATTATCTCATTCTCCAATTAACTAATCAAGGTGAATAATCATGTTTATCATCTCATTTTCTAGGTTTGGATCGGTTATGGGTTATACCCGATTCATGTTTGTGATTTTGGTTAGGATATAACCATTTAAACCTTTGTTTGGATAAGACTTAGGTGTTTTAAAATGTTAATGGGCTAATTAACACGTTTTAATTGGTTTTGGTTAAATTCCAAGTTGTTTTTATCTTCATATGCTTTGAAATTTTAATACGTTGAAGTATATGATTTATAAGATTTTTGGTGATTTTTAGGGATTTTTCCTTAGTGGTTAACTAAGGTAATTAAATTAATTAAACCTAAGGGCTAAACTACAATATTGCTTCCGCCTTGGTCAAAGCCGGAGGGAATTTGCTTTCAAAAATTGTTTGGGAAATAAGTATAGTGTGTTATCCGCCTTTTGGCAAGGCCATGACACCAAAGAATTGACCGAAAACCAAAGATAATCAATCTCGAAGATCAGTTATACACAGGTTCGCTATGGATACCAAAAAATTTTGCCCGAGTCCGGATCGAGCTAAAATTGATATGGTATGACAAGCAAAGCTATAAAAGTCAACGTTCCAAATTTCAAGTCAACCGAAATTCATGTGCTCAAGTTATGGATCGATCAAGTCTCAAGTTAAACATATCTGGTTCGTATCCATCAAGTGCACGTTGCTTCATATCCATCAAATGAGCATTGGTTCATATCCATGGAAAAAGCACCACTTCGTATCCATCACATCTACTCTAGTTCGTATCCATCACCTGAGAATGTTTCATATCGATCCCACCAACTCGTATCGATCATCATTTACACAATTTGTATCAATCGGTCAACGATCAATACGAAGCATGCCACCAACAAACGATACGAAACAACATCGATACAAAATCGGCCTTCAATCGATACAAAGGGCTGGAGTTTATATCGATACGAATAGGAGCGGGAATGATCGATACGAAGTAATCTCAAATACCGATACGAAACCATCGACATGAAAAGAATACATTTGGTCGATACAAATAAGAACACGTTCAAGAGGAAGACTCGGTAACTCGGCATGAAAAGTGGATCAATCCTAAAGTATAGTGCCACGTCACCTGATCGATGCAAACTAGAAGTGACATGAAGCCATCGATACGAATTGTATCGATACGAACTCGGTAGTGTTTTACAAATACAAACTTGGATCGATCATAACTCAAAATCTACAAGTCCAAATGCCACCAAATTTGCATAGGAGCTTGCGTACCACCTCAAGAATGTCCTTGATTGATCTCAGGCCAAATGGAGGGGTTTTTGATTGATACAGAATGTACACGTATCAATCTCAAATCGCCCTGGATCGATCATGTGGGCCCACCCACGTGTGAGAAGGAGTCTTCCGAGAGCCGAGTCAGATATTTCCATGCCATGCCTATAAATAACAGCCCAATGCCTCCAGAAAAGGGATCCTTTTGGCTCTTTTACGTCGTTACTCTGCTGAACTCCATTATAATTCGGATACTATCAATTGTACTCTTGTAAATCAGTAGAGAATCATCAATAAAACAATAACTCTTCAAAGTGGACGTAGGCCACAATGCCGTTCCACTATAAATCTTGTATTTCTACTGCTTTCCTTTTAATTTTTTGAGTGTTCTTCATATTTTATTCTACTATATACAATCTATCTAAGATCTATGACTGTGATTTGGTGCTTTCATCTACAATTGGGTGTTTGTGACTAATTTTGGCGCAAATATTTTGGTGCTTTCATTGAGAAGGCTAGCATTCAGGGATTCTACAACTTGGACTTTGGATCTGAAAGCTTGAAGACTTGGATCTGGAAAGCTATGATGAAGCAATCAACAAGGAGACATAGAGCGGAAAGGAGTCAGCACGAAGGGAGTCAGAAGGCTTCCTCAGGAGCAAACCAGGCCTCAGTTTTCATCACCAAAGATGAGATGGAGATGATGATGGGAGCTATGCATGAAGAATTATTGAAAAGGTAGGAGGAAATGATGCAGAACATTCTCAGACAGTTTGGACAGGCAGGAACAACAGGAGCTGCTGGAGTTCAGATCCACGGAGTTGGACCAGAAGGACACAACATGCAATCAAATAGAGTAGGACCATCAGGAGCAGCCCCTGAGCTGGGGGCACTCCGCAGGAGCATGTTGATCCAATCTTAGGCAGGATACCAAGCAGAATTGCTCAACATGACGTTGATAGAGGAATGGATGCTCGTCCAGGAGAGCAAATTCCAAGATTCGCTCATGAACTCGGGGGCAGATCAGAGGCAACGGACAAGGACCACAGCTTGGCGACCGTGACATATTGGCGGAGATGGTCAGACGATCCATGAGAGGCGGATAAGTGAATAGATATCTAGAAGATGTGAATAGGAGCCCCATCGCTCCCACAATTAGGCAAGCTAGGAATCCACTAGAATTCAAGTTACCAACACTGGAGACGTACGATGGGAGGACGAATCCTGCAGTTCATCTGACAAGGTATATGAGGCACATGGAGGTACTGGGGGCAACGAAGGAGGTCATGGCCTAGTGTTTCTCATTGTATTTAATAGACATAGCAGCACTGTGGTTTAGGAAATTGGAGAGTAGCTCCATTGGAACATGGACCGAGTTGATTGAGAAGTTTATGAGGCAGTTTAGAGTTCACATTTCGATGCCCAAGAATGTGATGAGTTTGATAGCACTAAAGCAGAGAACCGGGGAATCTTTGAGGAGTTTTCTGACATGATTCAATGCAGTGGCAGCATCGGTGGATCGACCAGATCCATCCATGGTTTTAATGGCAGCTGTATCTAGCATAGCTGATGAAACATAATTTAATTCAAGAATTCATTGACAAGGGATCCACCCCTGGATCTAGGAGAGTTTTACCACGAGGCAGAAAGGTTTCTGCGATAAAAGGATGCAAATGCTAAAAGAGAGGAAGGAGAGGGAGTTGAAGTTTATGTAGTCAAAAGCGGAGATCCGCCCGGATAGGATTCAGGTAAAGATAAAGGGAAATGCAAAGCAGAGGACAGTTGTGATGAGCCAAAGCGGCTGTGAAAGGAACTGAGATTCACCTCTTATACGGAGTTGAATGAGACTTTGGAACAAATCTATCAAGATACAAGGGGGCGGGTTCCCTATCGGAGGCCAATTAGGAGGGATCCAACCAACAATGAGAAGAAATTAGACAAGTACTGCTTATTCCATGAGCTAAGCGACCATAGTATGAATGATTGCAAGCACTTAAAGGATGAGATTGAAGGACATATCCAAAACGGTATGCTGTTGCAGTACGTGAAAAGGCGAGCAGCAATGGTGGAACAAGAGCGACCATCATCCGCATCAAATGAAGGAGGCTCCGAATCGAGGCGTCAGCTTGTCATCAACTGACTGGAATAATGACGAATAAGCGGCAAACTACACACTAACATGGTTAAGTCGCTTACACGTGTTCAAGATCATGAACAGTCCTTAGGCATGCTCTGAGACGACCATCAACCGCATCAGTGTAGGTGTTTGCACTTTGACGTCTCTGTTTTGCTTTTGTTTTCTATTTTTTGCATTTGGACTTGATTTAGTTGGACATTTTTGTTATAAGACTCATTTGAATGTAAATCTGGTTTTTATAATTCCATAACAGCCAAGTCACTTACATATGCACGGGATCTCATGAACGGTCCTCAAGCATGCTCTGGGATGGCAATGAACCACCATAACAAACGATTCAGAAACTCACTTGAACGTGAAATCTAACATTAAGGATACTAAGTCCCCCCGGGCATACACAATTCGCCTCGAATGGCACCTGACCACGAACGGTCACAATTCACCATGAGCGGCACCCGACAACGAACTGTCACAATTCACCATGAACGGCACCCGACCGCAACGGTCACAATTCTCCTCGAACGACACACGACCTTGAATGGTCACCATTCGCCTCAAACGACATCCGACCTCGAACGGTCACATATAGCCCCGAACGGCATACGATCTCGAACGATCACTATTCACAGTTAGGTAAGATTATCAATCTCTTTAAAGGTCATTAACAGGATATGAACATCCAACTTATCGAACTACAAAACACACCTTCCTATCGCAAGGCATCTTTTGGGGGGCAAGTGTTGTCCCACCTTTTGGCAAGGCCATGACACCAAAGAATTGACCGAAAACCGAAGATAATCAGTCCCAAAGATCAGTTATACACAGGTTCACTATGGATACCAATAAATTTTTCCCTAGTCCGGATCGAGCTACAATTGATATGGTACGACAAACAAAGTTATAAAAGTCAAAATTCCAAATTTCAAGTCAATCGGAATTCATGTGCTCAAGTTATGGATCGATCAAGTCTCAAGTGAAACATATCTGGTTCGTATCCATCAAGTGCATGTTGCTTCGTATCCATCAAATAAGCACTGATTCATATCCATGGAAAAAGCACCACTTCGTATCCATCACATCTACTCCAGTTCGTATCCATCACCTAAGGACATTTCATATCGATTCCACCAACTGGTATCGATCATCATTTACACAATTCGTATCGATCGGTCAATGATCGATACGAAGCATGCCACTAACAAACGATACGAAACAACATCGATACAAAATCAACCTTCAATCGATACAAAGGGCTGGAGTTTATATCGATACGAATGGGAGCCGGAATGATCGATACGAAATAATCTCAAATACCGATACGAAACCATCATCATGAAAAGAATACATTTGGTCGATACAAATAAGAACACGTTCAAGAGGAAGACTCGGTCACTCGGCATGAAAAGTGGATCGATCCTAAAGTATAGCGCCACGTCACTTGATCGATGCAAACTAGAAGCAACGTGAAGCCATCGATATGAATTGTATCGATATGAACTCGGTAGTGTTTTACAAATACAAATTTGGATCGATCATAACTCAAAATCTACAAATCCAAATTCCACCAAATTTTCGCAGGAGCTTGCGTACCACCTCAAGAATGTCCTTGGTCAATCTCAGGCCAAATGGAGGTGTTTTTGATCGATACAAAATGTACACATATCGATCCCAAATCGCCCCGGATCGATCACGTGGGCCCACCCATGTGTGAGAAGGAGTCTTCCGAGATCTGAGTCAGATATTTCCATGCCATACCTATAAATAGCAGCCCAATGCCTCCATAAAAGGAATCCTTTTGGCTCTTCTATGCCGTTACTCTGCTGAACTCCATTGTAATTCGGATACTATCAATTGTACTCTTGGAAATCAGTAGATAATCATCAATAAAACAACAACTCTTCAAAGTGGACATAGGCCACAATGCCGAACCACTATAAATCCTGTCTTTCTACTGCTTTCTTTTTAATTTTTTGTTTCTTCTTCATATTTTATTCTACTACGTACAATCTATCTGTGATCTGTGACTGTGATTTGGTGCTTTCATCTACAATTGGGTGTTTGTGACCAATTTAGGCAAAAACATAGTGTTTTAAGAAAAAGGTTGACTTTTGTATACTTTTTGCTATTCCAAAGCATAAGTGGAAGCCCCTTGACCAATCACAATTAGACAAGCAAGATAAAACATCACTTCTGTAGGCCCAGATGTTCCCTTCAACTCCAAAAGCCACTTTTATCCCTTTGTCTAAGTCGAAGGGTAGGCATGGTGATGAGAGGAAGAGGGGCGAAGGGTTGGGGAGCTGCTTCCTTCACTTTCAAATGGAAATAAAACTTTCTTTCCACTGAGTCGAAGGGGGATCCTTCGATTCTATAAATTTTTATAAAAAGGTTAAGTTTTATATACTCAAGGTGGGGCTACGAAGGGGATCTTCAAAAGCCAAAACCTTCAAGAGTTAATGTTTTAAATGTTTTCCAGAAAGATTTTTATACCCTTCGACAAAGTCGAAGGGAAAGGGGGAGGAAATCCCAACCTTCCCATTGTTTTTAAAGTAAAAGTTTTAATACCTTAAAAAAAGTTGAAGGGTAAACCTTCTGACAAGGTCAGAAGTATACTTTCGAAGGGTTGGTTCCAACACCAACACTTCATTGTTTTTGAATGGTTTCGAAAGGTTTGATTTCAAAAGGTTTGATTTCGAAAGGTTTTGATTTCGAAAGGTTTGATTTCGAAAGGTTTTGACTTTGAAAGATTTGATGTCGAAAGGTTTCGATTTCGAAAGGTTTGATTTCGAAAGGTTTGTAGTGTCATTGCTTTCGAAAGGTTTATAAATGGTTTTATAAGGGGGGATACCCTAGGCTTTCGACAAGGTCGAAAGGTAGAACCTTTTGACTAGGTTGAAAAGAAACCTTCTGATAAGGTCGAAAGGTGGGACCTTTCGACAAGGTCGAAAGGTTTGATTTTGATGCTTTTAAAAGAAAGGTTTCTAAAAGGGCTAACTTTGGAGGTTTATTTGCTTTCGAATGGGACTTCATTCGAAGGTTTTTAAAGGGTTGTTTTCAGCCATTTTTCTTAATTAAAGCTTTGCTTAGTCGAAGGGTTGCTTCGAAGGGCAATAGCATAAAATACTTATCTTTGTTTGAATATGTAAGGAGGATCCTTATATAAAAGGACAAATTTTCAAACCAGACTGCTTTTCAAAACTATTTGCATGAATAGGCTGGTTTCAAAACTATTTGCAGTTATAGGCTACATTTTGCCAGCTCAGCGATGAGCTGGCCATTTTAAAAAAAAAATAATACGGGGCGCATTTCAGAAATGCACCCCTTATAATTTACACTGGCGCATCTGCCAAATGCGCCAGTGTAAATCTCAGGTCCAAACCTGGACTGCAAGCTTCACCAAACAATTCAAATTCAAATACACAAAATCCAAATCCAAATGCACAATCTTAAATGATAGCAAACGTTTATCTACATTAAAGCCAACAAATAAAACTACCATTAAATAAATTCTAGCATAACGTAATTAAAAGTCGATTACATTCGAATCAAAGTAGAAGTTATAGTTAGATTATAGAAGCGAACTAATAGTAAACTAAAAATAGGTATACTCATGGTTGAGTCGGATCGTCTTGAGTAGGTGGGGGTTGAGAAGGTCCAGCGGGTTGCGATTTGTGTGTATCTTGCCTTCTTTTAGTTCTTTGCTCTCTAGTCCGCATAGCTTGTTTGGAAGAGCTTGGCCGTGTTAATCGATTTCTAAAAAGGAGTGTGTCAATAAGTTTCTTCAAATCAAGACACCATGGTTGGACTTCTCGTTCGGGTACTCTACCATGCCCGATATCGTCCAACCCTCTTCCTATCATCTCTAGTACATCGACCTACAAGTTGTTGTTATTTATTCAAAATTAGAAACATAATTCAAGTGAACGAACTAAAAATATCACGATAATGTGAATATTTATCATATCTCGCTCAAGCGGTGCATGAGCGGTGTATGCTCGTTCGTGAGAAGTCCGATCTGCAACAATGAATCTTCGAGTAATCGACCAGTACCAAATCAAAGGCACCTCAAATTCCATATGTTCATCGTTATCATCATCTTCTTCTTCCACCAAAGATGCTTCATTATTTTCATTTTCTTTCTCATGATTAATTTCAAACTCTAGCGCTTCATTATTAACTTCCATATTTTCCATCCATGACATATCATTATCCATTGAAGCAATTTGCATACTATCTATATGCGGTGAACTACGGCCTCCATCATCATTGTTAACCTCTCTAGCATTTGAAGGAACAGAGTGTAAAAATTGATCATTTGCCAATCTAGAGCTTGAACTACCCGGATGCACCGTAAAACTGTGAAAAAAAGAGTATGAGATCAAAACACTATAAATTTCAACTACTCGAATGTAAATACTTTAACAAATTACTTACTTTGTATTCACACAAGTAGGAAATACTGGACTTGGATTTCTCTGATAAGGATAACTCGGAATAGTACCAAGAATTTGAGTAGAATGTTGGTTTAAATTAGTGGTAATTGCCTCTTCAAAATGTCTCAACTCCTCGTTTATTACAAATAATTCGATCACTTTCATATTAACGGAAAACATAGCATCGACATCTTCATCATCATTTACGTCGATAGCAGAAGACCCAGAATCCATTACCCACTTGCTTACTAGTTTTACATCATACTCTTGTGAATTAATTTTTGTAACCCTATACACCGTTTCTTTTAGTTCATGATAGGAGCAAATTTTTTTAACCTTCGAACCTTTTTGTTTACCAGCAACATATACCGGTGTATTGTTTTCTTTCATAGTCAATTTTCCATCAAAGTAGCAAATAATTAGGATGAAATCCGACATACTTCTACAAAAGAAAACATTATTAATTTTAGAACAATCAATTGCTACACAATCAAAAGCATAAAAATGAGAGGATGGACATATCAAAAGTAGAATATGAAAATACCCAAAAAATTGAGCTAGGGTTTGAGTTTAAGTTAGAATTTTACCTTCAAATTGATGCCAAATAGCTTATAGAAGTAATCCGGCTAGTAATCCTTGTATATTTTGAGATTTTGATGAATTTTTGAGTTGAATGGAAGAAAGGTACGGAATTGGAATATGTTTTGTTTTGAGTAGAAAACAAATGACTGGCGTATGGCTTATGGTTTTTGTTTAGTGTAGAAAAATTTACACTGGCGCATTTGGCAGATGCGCCAATGTAAATTATAAGGGGCGCATTTCTGAAATGAGCCCCGTATTATTTTAAAAAAAAAATGGCCAGCTCATCGCTTAGTTGGCAAAATGTAGCCTATAACTGCAAATAGTTTTGAAACCAGCCTATTCATGCAAATAGTTCTGGAAAGTAGTCTGGTTTGAAAATTTGTCCTATATAAAATGAATGTTAATAAACTTTGGGGACACCGGGGTGGGGTTAATGTTTTCGATACATAATTTTGGGTTACAAACATAAATATGTTTTCGAAAATATACATTGGGGCTATCAATGTGTTTTTATTTAATTTAACTTAATTGGGGCTACCAATGGGAATAGGTTAAACAGGTGGTATACCTAGGGAAAATAAATAATCATGGGGATCATGAAATTTTATAAATGTTAATGGGGACCATGATGTTTTAATTGGCCAAGTGATGGGTTCTCGGTTAACCTAGGAAAACCATGGAATGTTCGGTGGATAGCCCACATCAAATTTCTAAAGTAAAGAATGTTTTGCCAGAGGTGGTTAGCCTCACGATTTGGCACCCAAGGGTTCAT
Source organism: Allium fistulosum (assembly GCA_030737815.1). Classification (NCBI taxonomy): domain Eukaryota; kingdom Viridiplantae; phylum Streptophyta; class Magnoliopsida; order Asparagales; family Amaryllidaceae; genus Allium; species Allium fistulosum. The sequence continues at coordinate 850,298,075 of CM060905.1, forward strand.
AGTCATCCTAGGAATACTATGTAGTGTGCGGTGGATAGCCCACACCATCTTTTATAAAACAATGTACGATGGATAATCTGCATTTATTTTAAATGAATTTGGGACTGATAGTCCTATTAAATTATGACGATTAGTCATTTTAAAGATTTTAGAAGGGAACTCTAATAAATTGATTTTAGACGGAAAATCTAATAAATTGCTTTAGATGGGATATCTAATAAATGGGTGGATGGGATATCCAACCCATATGATTTATGGCTTTATTTCATATTATGTTAAGACTAATCATTTTTGGTTCAGGGGTATAGTAAATGATTTGCATGTTTTATTTTGGATACTAGTAAGGGGAAAACCCATTCCATTAAGCGGCATGGTCTCACTAGATATTTATTTATGATAAAAGATGATAGGGGATTATTCATACTAGACTTATTGTCTAACTCGAAATTTGTGTTTCTCCACAATCTCTCGGGTACTCAAAATTAATTTGAGTAGTCTGAGAGTGGGAGACTTTCAGGTTTTTAAACGAATAAGCTTCCGGAGATGGGCAGGAGGCAGTGTTAGCTATATAGGAGCTATTTTGTGTATTTCGCTATGGTGTACTAAGAACTGTAAAGTTCATAGCATTAGTTCTCTAATCATCATAAGGGGACATCTTCATATGTCACTCTTATCGTATTTTGTACATGTATATGTGACTTGAACGTGGTTAACGTCTGGGATTATGTAATTAAATCTGAATATTATTCATAAGAAATGAGAAATTTTGTTTTGTTGAAGTTTAAAATTTTTCATATTCTTGTGTTCCTGTGTATCAATATTAACTATGCCGCATTCGATCACCAAGAAATAACAACTAGAGATGACTACAACATCAGTAGCGGTTAGTTTTGGGCTTCGGAAGGCAGGATGTTACAAGTTTCGTCCAATTCCGACCAACTTTGTCTTTGATTTTTTCAATTCTCCAACCTAACTTTCTATGCAATCACAACACTAACAAACAACATCAAATCGTATCATTGTACAATATAATAGCAAGATATTTTATCAAATCAAACATGCAATCCATCAAAATAAGGCAAATAAGTCGATTTCTAACATAGATCTACATATAGCATGAATATATAATCATGAGCAAGGGTGATTTCAAATCAATCTAGATCATATACATAGTTTATGTTATCCCAACTTTTAGCAAAGCTGAGATACCCAAAACTGACTGAAAATCAATAATAACTAGCCATAAAAGCCAGCGTTCCAAATTTCAGGTTAATTGGAGTTCGCATGGACGAGATAAGATCGATTCAAATTAAAGAAAGTATGTCGTTCGTATCCATCATAGAGTTGAAGTGCTGCCCTATTCGAATCCATCAGGTTCGTATCCATCAAAACGGCATCGCCTCAGTATGTTCGAATCCATCGAGTTGTCTTGTATGGTTCGGCTCCATCAGGTCTGTATCGATCAAGTTCACGCATGCCCGGCAGTTCGTATCCATGGAGCAGCAGCTTTCGCATCGATCAGTATGGGCTTGACTCGATGGTTTCGCATCGATCAGGTAAGTAGGCAGGTAAAACTTTGTTCGTATCCACCAAGAAAAGCCTTGTTCATATCCTTTAGGTAAGGTCTCACTCGTATCCATCCCAAGGACGAGATTCGTGTCCGGTTCGTCACGACCACTTCGTATCGATGACCCCCATAGTCATTTCGTATCGATTGATTCATAAGCAATCGATGCAAAGTGTACCCCTGGAATCGATGCAAAGGACGCGAGTTGGTGAATGCGAGCATATCGTTGCAAGGTGATGGACATGGACGAGCGTGAGATAAGGATACGAGCGAAGAATGCCCACGTCTCCAGGAAAGAAGCGTTCAACTCGGCACGCAAAGCGCAAGCAACCCAGTCAACACGCCACAGAGATCGGGTCGATCCCTAAAATTAGCGCCACATCACTGCGCGCGCGTGCTTCTGATCGATGCGACAGGGGTGGATGCGAAATCATGGTTTCGAACTCGGCAACACACGAAAATTGCAATTTTGTATCGATCATATCTCACAAACCCTCGATCCAAATGCAACGAAATTTTCACAGTAGCTTGCATACAAGGTAAAGAACAATGCTGCCAAGTTTCAGCTCGATTGGGTCATTTCTTGATGGGTATGAAATTGCTTCGTATCGATCGCAGATCGAGTCGAAACTTGGTAGGGTCGGTCGCTTGGGCCCCCTCACATGCCAGAAGAAGTCTCCCGAAGTTTGGGCGCGATCTCAGCTTCCTACACCTATAAATAGCCCCCTAAAGCCTGTAGAAAAGAGGATCTTTTGGCCATTCGACGTCCAAACTCTGCCAGATTCGATTCTACTTCTTTCCATTGCTGTTATACTCGAGTTCACTCATTGTATCTACTGTAATCATCTGTAATCAGTAGAGAACATCAATAAAAGATAAAAATCATTGAAGTGGACGTAGGCCGGAGATAGCCGAACCACTATAAATCTCGTGTTCTTGTGATTTATTTTTGGATTATTGTTTATTGCTAGCTTAGATCTGAGATTTGTGTATGAATATTGCTGGTTTGTATTCATACACTGGTGCTTTCACAATACTTGGGGTTTGTGACCATTTTTGGCGCCAACAGTTTAATATGTAATTAAAGTTAGAAAAGTTTGATGGCCAAAAATTGATTTAAACATGTTAAATCCTATGATTTTACCATATAAACATGCATTGTATAGTGAGAAGGCATAAACTACTCATCAATTACCAAATTCAACCAATATAAATCTAGATCCAATTCGAAAAGTAATGGAATGCACTATAAATCAAGAAAATCGATGATCTCTATCTTATAGTTGATGATCTAATCACTAATCCAAAATCTAGTTTGATTAAGAGAACAATTTGGGTGATTTTTAATGAAATTAAGATGGATTTAGGGATAATTAGGGTTTAGAACTGATTTAGAATTAGAGAGGAAATTTTTAACTTGACTCCTCAGCCATCTATTTATAGTATTCTCTAATTAAACTAATGGGCTTAATTAATTATACACTATTCCTAACCAGTAGCTTCAAAAACTTGAAACATGCATAACTTTCTAACCGTAGATTCCTTTTTCTTATATGACCACTTTATGGAATGAGAAACTATCATCCCGAAGTAATGGAACTAGTTTGAGACCTTAATTTGACTCCTATCAAAAGCTATAGCCCAAATAAGATTTTCAAAGTCAAAATGGTCATAAAGAAATTCTGAAAAAAATTATAGGTGTGTATAATGGCCCTAGGAGTCATATTCCAAAATTATAGAATCATATGACCTCATATGAATAAAATAAAAATATTTTATGACCCTCCGATACGTAAAATATGGGTCGTTACATTCTCTTCCCCTTTAGGAATTTCGGCCCGAAATCCCTAAACAATCCAAAGTACAAGCAACCGTGGTCATTCCATATGCCTATCAATCAAAGGCAACCGTCGTACATCCCATACAAGAAGTCATGCAATCAATAGTATAGTTAATTTATCCTAGCATGCGAAATACTAACTTATCAAATATAGTATAAATTGGCGATAAATGATGGATCATACCATTCAAAGAACTTCGGATAAGAAGTCCTCATGCTTTCTTCCATCTTCCATGTACAATTATCTTCACTTCTACTCTGTTGTACTTAACTATTTTTACCGTCTTTCTCCTATGCTATTTCATATCGTACCCAACGATACGAAGCATTCTACGAGGTATAGAAACTTCTAGTTCTACCTCAACATCTTCTAGCTGATCCAGTGTGATTATCACGCCCGAGTCATGCACAAACTTTGTAGATAAGAAACAAGTAAAACATTATGCACGCTCGCCATCTTCTGAGGTAAGTCGACTCTATATGCTGGCTTCCTGATTCTCTCTACCATCGAAAAAGGACCTACGAATCGTGAAGAGAACTTCCTCTTTCTACCGGATCGAACTACATTCCTTAGAGGAGAAACCTTTACAAACACCATATCTCTAAAAAGAACTCTAACTTTCTGTGTCTCTTATCCGCATAGATTTTCTATCGATCCTGAGCAGCTTTCATTCGTTGTCGAATGACCTCAATCTTCTACGAGGTCTCTCTAATCATATCTAGCCCAAGTATCAATTTCTCGCCCGCTTCCCACAAATATGAAGTAGCGTTACATGGTCGGCCATACAATGCTTCATACGGTGCCATACCAATACTCGACCGGTAACTATTGTTGTATACAAACTCCACCAAATGCAAATGATAATCCCATGATCCACCAAAGTCTATAATGCATGCTCGCAAGAGAACTTCCAACATACAATTTACTCTTTCGCTTTGTCCATTCGTTTGTAGGTGAAAAGCTATACTAAGATGTAGCTTCGTCCCTAATGCCTCTTGTAAACTCTTCCCAAACCCACTAGTGAACAACGGGTCTAGGTCTCTCATAATGCTCTTCGACACACCATGAAATTGTACTATCCATTTTACATACAACTCTACAAGCTTGGATGCCGTCCTACCAGACTTTGATAGGTGTAAACCTTGCACTCTTGGTCAACTATTCTACTATGACCCAAATTCCATCATACCCTACTTGAGTCCTCACCAATCCATCAATAAAATCCATCGATGCTTGCTCCCATTTCCATTTTGGAATCTCTAATGGTTGCAACAATCCACTAGATTTCTCCTGCTCTGCCTTTACCAACTGGCAGTTCATGCATTTGGAGATGAATGCCCCCAACATCCCTCTTCGTGCCTTTCCAATAGTAAATTAGCTTCATATCACGTTACATCTTATTACCACCAGGATGAATGGTCAATCTGGAATAATGACATTCACTTAGCACTTCATCTCCCAATCCATCAACATCAAGAACAAATAATCATCCATCCTTACGAAGCCAACCCTCTCGGTCGAGTTCATATTGCTTCATATCTTCAAATTCTACTCCTTCTTCTATCTTTGCTATGATCTCTACTAGCATAGCATCTTGCTTTTGACTAGTACCGATCCTTTCAATTAGAGTAGGTCTAATCGATTAGCTTGCCAACATTTCAGGTTCTAGCTCGCAGTGAGGCCTGAAATCAAATCAAACAATATACTCCATCTGCTTCCATTCTAAGAACATTGCTCCCAACCCAGCATGTATTCTACTTAATGCATCATTGACTACATTCCCCTTTCCTAGACTATATGAAATATGAAATTATAAAAGGCCAAAAACTCTAACCACCATTGTTGTCGAAGGTTGAGATTCTTCTGAGAGAAAAGACACTTCAAGGACTTGTGGTTCGTAAACAGCTCAAACCTTTATTCCAACAAATAGTGCCTCCACATCTTTAAAGCAAAAACAATTGCCGCTAATTCCAAATCATGAGCCGGGTAATTCCTCTCGTGTGGTTTTAGCCGTCGACTAGCATAGGCAACAACTTTCCCTTTCTGTATCAACATCGCACCCAATCCAGTGCCACAAGCATCGGTGTATACTGCCAACTCTCCATTTCCACTTGGAATGGTCAACATTGGTACATGTTCACACTTCGCATCCTATACAAAAGTCTGATTATTCTTCGTTAAATTAGTCAATGGTGTCGCTACTTTTGAGAAGTCATTTGTGAAGCATCAATAGTATCTCGCAAATCCTAGAAAACTTCTCACATCCATTGCATTCTTGGGTCGGTTCCAATCTTGGACCGCTACCACGTTCATAGTATCCACTGCAATATCCTATCTTAAAATAACGTGATCTATGAATCTTACATCTTCTCTCTAGAAGTTAGAGAATTTTGCTCTCAACTTGTGCTTCCTCAATATCTCTAGAACAATCCTCAAGTGCATCTTATGCTCCTCTTCGATTTTGAATTAGATCTGAATATCATCCACAAACATAAGCATGAACTTATTCAACTGGTCTCTGAAAACCCGATTTATAAGATCCACAAAGTATGCCGAAATAAACTTCTACTCGAACCTTGGCTTGAACAAATCCCAGCTAAACAGATCCTCTGGAGTAGCAATAGTAATAGCATTCCACCAATTCATGGTGGCCCTGAAGCTATCTCGAAGTCAACTTCCTCTTCATAGCATCTTCCACCCCTATATCACCGAAGATGTGCTCACAAGTATCTAGCCAATCTTGTACTCTATGGTTGACTCCATTCCATAAAATGACTTCTCTCCAAGAGTAGAATAATCTTTGTTTAGCTTGGAGAAATCTGCTCTAGGTGTTTGCATGGGAGCACCACCACCTATCACCACTCCTGGAGCATTCCTCATCATATTAGCCCTCGTAGCATTAAACATAGCTTGGATATCAAGTGTAGCAGCTCCTGATCCTACTCCTTTCTCTACTCCTGAAGCAGATTTTCTCATAGCATGCATGCGACTTATACTACATATTATATTACTATATAGTTTTGAAAACCAAACTTATAACAAGTACGCACTCTCTCTTATATATACACACACTTTTTTTCAAGTCTAAGGCGATAACGCCTTCCCTATCTCTATTGGATCATGGTATCAACTTAAATCAATTATGTAATCAATGCTCCGATACTAAATGTGACAATCGCTCTATGCCGCCGACACCAATAGTATATAAATAATGCGTTGTCCATGCCCAATCAATATAGGATGATCATCAAGGTTTAAATAAACTAATATAGCATATAACCTATCATATCTCACAGAGCATGGATAAAGTATAATCTCATAGATATATAACATAAGAGACGGTAATAACTATGTGAACAAATCATCATCAGAGCAATAGATCCACAAAGTTATACATCAAATGCAGTAGAGTCTATATAATAGAACTAAACTCAAATAAACTTTCTCAACAAATAGAAATAAGCAAGCACTATCACGGGCTCCACAGCATTGCTCAGCAGAATAAGCATAGGCTCCATATATGTATATAATATAAGATAGCTCCATCCAGCTCATCCTTCGAACAGCTACTGTGTCACCTAGACCTATTGTCTAGTCTACTCATTTAAGGGTAACCAAGATAATAAGAGGCAAAGCATAAAATCTTGGGTCAAAAAATAGTCTGGCATGAATGTTAAATGAGTCTCAAAATACTAAACAGGTAAATATTGTTAGGAACAAGAGCACACAAGCCATACCTGACCCGTCCTACAACCAAAGAGTTAGCGTATAACACTGTAATGTGCTACTCTACAATATCATAAAGATATACCAAAAACCAAATAAAGGATATTAGTCTTCCAGGTATTCCTATCTCAAATACCTACTTCACCTGATACCTATGAGTGACAGCCCACTAACGAAAGCAACCAAAGCAACAATAACATCCGTCAAGCAATCCTAACTATCATTCCATGTGCCCTGAATATATGATAACTCGTATGACCCCCAAGCCAGAGACTGATGGAATCTCAGCTCTCTGTTGTACTCTTGTATATCGCATCCCAAAGCTGGACACTAGACCCAAAGCTACAAGTCTAAGGTACACAGGTCCCTTCATTGACCCATGGATGTCCCCACCTACAATTCTCCTGCTTCAAGTACAACTGAAAACTCTTCGAGTCATCAACGATTCCTTAGCACATACACTCGAGCCCATCTTTGCTCCATCTGAATACCGAGCCCTTCTCGCTAAATCCAGTTTCCATCATTCATGAGGAACCTTTCCTCGATCATAGGCCCACCTATTTAGGAGCCACCATCTTCGAAACCTACTCCCAACACAAGCCAACATCCGAAGACCATAACTTTTCATCATGATGTTATATCATCATCTAACCTGATATGAACAAGACAACACCTCCGCCATGATCTATAGAACCTTCACTTCACATCCCAGAAGTTCCATCCCATTTGGACTTAACCCGAGAAGTTGGTACCAACCTACAACTCTGTGCCGATCTCTTGACTTAGCCAACCTATGAATAAGTTTTCTTCTACTCCTTCCTTGCTTCTAGTACTCCATACCTAGATGTTTTGACCCCAAATTCTCTACAAAAATAAAATCATCATTGAACAAGTCCTCTCTTGAAAGCACCCTACTCATATTCTAGAAATAAGTAGTCGTAGCCTTCAATATTTAGCCAATCACTGATCCATCATCTTAGGCAACCTCTACTAGCAACGCCTTTTCTCCCCCAAAGTCATTACCACCATGGACCAAACAACACATGTCGGTGCCGACCTATCAACAAAGTGCTGACTTGTGTAGATAACGAATTGGAACTTGTGCCTTGAACCACGAGCTCTTCCAATATCTAGAGCTTCCCCTCCAAGCTTCGTCCAATTCTGACTAACTTTGCCTCTGATTTGCTCAATTCTCCAACCTAACTTTCTATGCAATCACAACACTAACAAACAACATCAAATCATATCATCCAACATAAAATAACAAGCAATTTCATCAAATCAAACATGCAGTCCATCAGAATAAGACAAACAAGTAAATTTCTAACATTGATCTACATATAGCATGAATATATGAGCATAAGCAAAGGTGATTTCTAGTCAATCTAGATCATGTACATAGTTTAATATGTAATTAAATTTAGAAAAAGTTTTATGGCCAAAAATCGATTTAAAACATGTTAAATCCTATGATTCTACCATATAGACATACGCAGTATAGTAAGAAGGCATAAACCACTCACCAATTACCAATTCAACCAATATGACTGTAAATCCAATCTAGACAGCAATAGAATGCACTTTAAATCAAGCGAATCGACGATCTCTATCTTCTAGTTGATGATCTAATCTCTAATCTGTAATCAAGTTTGATTTAGAGAACAATTTGGGTGATTTTGGATGAAATTCATATAGATTTAGGGCTAATCAAGGTTTAGACTTGATTTAGAATGAGAGGGAAAAGTTTTAACTTGACTCTTAAGCCATCTATTTATAGTATTATCTTATTAGACTAATAGGCTCACTAATGGGCTTAATTAATTGCACACTAATCCTGTTCAAAAACTTAAAATAAGCATATCTTTCTAACCGTAAGTTCCTTTTTCTATTATGACGACTCAACGAAATGGAAAACCATGATCCTCAAGTAATGGAACTAGTTTGAGACCCTAATTCGACTCCTATTTGCAACCAAATTGGTTACAAACACCCAAGAATAGATTTATGTAAAGAAATGAAGAAAGTAAAATTAAAACCGAGGAATAGAATAAACTAACGGACTAATCAAAGCAATAATCAAGAAAATAGGGATTTACAGTAGTTCAGAGTTGTATACCTACGTCCACTTCGAAGATTATCTTTATTGATTCACTAACAGTTTGATTACAGCGATAAGAAGTAAGAAAAAACTTGATTACAATAAAGACTTAAGTAACCAACAGCGTAAAGATCCTCAGAATGACCCCTTAAGCTAGTATTTATAGGTAAAGGTGACCACCAATCTCTCTGAAACTTTGGCTATAAGACCTTCTAATCCATATGGGCCCACCAGAGGGGTTGCTAGGCCTAAATCCCAATGAAGAGGGATCGGTACCGATCCCTTCTATAACACCCCATATTTTTAATAACATTATTTAGGATATTTAATTAGATGAAGTAAATAAAATAATGTAAGATAATAAGTGGATTGAGATTTGTGATTAAATAAGGGGTAGTCGTGTCATGTTAAATAAGTGAACTAAAGAATAAAAATGGTTAGGAAATATGCAAGGGCAAAATAGGAATAAGGCATATCCTTATACCCTAAACCCTTCAACACTCACATTCACTTCATTTTTCACAATTCAAAACTACAAGCTAAGGCCGGCCACCATTAGAAAGAGCAAAGAAGAAGAATTCAAGAGTAAGAATTAAATTACTTAATCAAGAACAAATCTCACATCCTTAATCAAAAAGCTAAGGTGAATAACGATAACATCTCACATTTTTGATTTATTTCAGTTTTAGATAAATTCCGAAAGTATTTGCAATTGTTTTCCATGTTTTGAATGATAAATGGATATATATATATACACTTGTTGATGATTTAGGCTATTTTATATGCATTATATGATGAGAATTGATTTAGAAAACCAATTATATGACATCCAATTGCCTTGCGAATTCAAATCTAGATCAGAAATGATTATTTAGAAATGGGTTTCGATTTTCATAATTTTCTAAATTAATGTGGATTTTATATGAATTTTCTAGTGAAGAAAATGCTAATTTGGGTTTAAAATTAAGTACGGCCAAATTATATTGGCTTAGGGTCTGAAATTTACATATGTTAGAAAACATATTAAAAATGATTTTCTGGAATTTTTGTGGAATTTTGTTAAGTGTTTTAATGGATATATAAAATTATTTAAGGTATGGGAATTAAATGTTTTATATATTTATAAAAAGGAGAAGGGGTATTTTGTAAATAATCCAAATTCTTATTTCTGAAAATCGGCAGTACTTTTAGAAAAGAAAAAGTTGCAACCAATCAAAATTTGACAAACAAGGCAGGTTAGGTACAAAGAAATCGTTTAAAAAGTCAAATCTACATGCTTTTTCCTATTTCAATGCTTTCGGCATGGGCTTCTGACTCCTTACCTCCGCCTCCGACTCTATCGAAACCAATGCATATGGTATCAAATACCTAGTACGTAGTGAATTGGATATAGGCGGAAGGTATTGGGTCGAAACTAAGAGTTTCGAAAGGGTCGAAGCACTACTTTGCTTTTAAATGAAAATGCGTCTGCTTTGCTTTCGATTGAATAACTTTCGATTAGTCAGCTTTCAACTGGGTTAATGAATTTAAGAAGAATGGTTTAAAAGAGGTTGCGCCTTTGTTTTTAAGTAACTTCTTTCAACTAGGTCGAAGCCTCTGACTGCCGCTTTTTACCTTTCAACCCAGATTGGTTTCGAAAGGGTTATCTTGTTTTTAAAACCAAGCCACTTCTCCAATGCTTTCGAAGGGATGGTTTCGACGCCATCACTTCTTGACTAGGAATGCTTTCAAAAGTGCTTTCAACTTAAATGTTTTAATGACTCTTTTGCTCTATAAAAAGTAGAACCCAAATGGTTTCGAAAGAGATGGTTTTAATGGTTTCGAAAGGTGTCTCCACATGTTATAAAATTGAACCCAACTGCTTTCGAAAGGCTTGATGTTTTAATGCGTTCAAAAGGTTTTAAAGAAAGGTTTCTAAGGAGTGGTTCCCCAATGGTTTCGAAAGGTCTAAAAGTAAAGGTTTTCTAGTGGTTTCGAAAGGCAATGTTTAAGTGTTTTAAAGAGGATGTCTAAGGTTTTAAAGCTTTTGAAGGAGATGTTTTTCAATGCTTTCGAAAGGATAAAGATGAATGGTTTCGAAAGGTAAGATTTTGAAATGTATGTTTTGGCCTTCGACCTAAGGTTTTACTTGTATTGAAAGGGATACTTTCAAGGGTTTCGAAAGGGGTACTTTCGATGGTTTCGAAAGGGTTGTTTAAAGGTTTTAAACAAAGGTTTCGAGTGAGTTGTTTCTTGCAATATAGCCTATGTGTTTTTATGTTAAAAAGGATATTAACTTATTCTGGAGGGATGGGAAATCCTTAATAATTTCATCAAAATTATTTTAGGTAAAGTATATATAACATGGCAAATAGCTTAGAGTAAAGAAAAGAGTACATTTTCCTTGTATATGTATGATTTAAAGGTTTGAATCATTTTGAAAAAGGTTTTCAAGGAAAAATTTAAAAGGATAGTTAACCTTAAAAAAATGACTCAGATTAGAAGACCAGATGGGACCAGTGTAGGGTCGCGCCCTATACCCATTAGCTATTAGCCTCTATTTAATTTAGTCCAAAATTCCAGTGTGTAGGACATTTTCATAAATAAGTCTAAAATTATGTTACGCACAAAAAAGAATTTAAAAAGGAAAGACAAATTATTGCTAAGCTTGCAAAACCATTAGGATCAGTTAGACCTGGAGAAGTAAGTAAGGACAGACCGTCTAGAAGGGAGTATCTAACAGATGTTAGATTTTTATGTTTTCTGGTAAGCCCAAGTCAGCCAAGGGTTAGTAGGTAGCCATACAAAATACAGTGTATGGATAGATAGTCCATATGATAATTGAAATGTACATATACATGATATTGCTTTATAGATTTAACGAGTTTTGGTTGCAGGATTATAATTTGCAAAAGATATGTTTTAAAAGGATATTAGTGAGGGGAACCCCGTTCCGCTAAGCGACGTGGTCTCACTTAATGTCAAATAACTGAGATGTATAGTATTATTCACACCAAGTTTTATGTCTGACTCGAAGTTTATTTTCCTTAAACTCTCGTGCGCTCAAAAAAATTGATTTTAGTAGGCTAAGGGTTGAGGTCTACAGGTTTCAGTAGGTTGGCGAATAAAGCTTCCGACGACAAGCAGGTGGCTGACGGATAGCTAATTAGGAGCTGCTATTATATTTTGGATTGATTCCGCTGTATTGTATATATGGTACTCTAGTCAACCAAGGGGCATCGTCATATGTCGCTCTTGGCATAATATTGAATAACTATATTTTATCTGAACCTTGGAAAGCGATGGGATTATGTCATTTGAATATGGAACATGTTTTGGAAATGTAATCAATAAAATGATTTTTTTGAAATATGTGATTTTCTTTCATATTCAAGTGCTTCTGATATTATGGATACCATTAACATAGCCGTATTTAGTCGTCGGAAGATAATATTATGGACGACTGCAGCATCTGTAGCACTTAGCTTTGGGCCTCTTGATAGGGGATGTTACAACTTGCTATCAGAGCATAGATTTATGAAAAACTTTGACTAAAAAGATGATTTTTGAAAACATAATCCTAAAGAATTAGAGATAAGATTGGGGTATGAGATAATGTTATAGTAACGTACTTGTATTTTCCATATATAAGTATGCACTTTATTTCTAGTCTCTTATCTCTATAAGGTTATTTTTCTGTATCTCACAAAGGTTCGAATGCAGATATGTATTCTCGAAGAGATAACGTTGGAGGAGGAAGCACCGCTGTAGATGGAAATGCCAGACCTAATACTAGAAGGAACCCAGGTTAGGCATGAGCTGGTAATACTAGTGCTAAAGTCCCGCAAGTTGATATGGGAGCCCTGTATTAGTTTTTCATGAATATGATGCAAGCGGGGGTTGTTGCTGGAGTAGTTAGGGGAGGAGCCCAGGAAGCTCTAGTAGTCAACAATTATGCAGTTTGAGTAGGGACTATGCTAGGTTGGGAGGAAAACCATTCGTTGGGACTGAAGATGCCATAGAGGTGGGGAACTGGTTGCTGCACTGTGAGAGGATTTTCATGGATTTAGGGCTTAGTAATGAGCATAAAAGAAGGCTTGCTTCGAGGCAGCTTCACAGAGCATTTTTATACTGGTGGAATAGTGTAACAGTTGGAGTGGATGAAAGAACAATGACATGGGCTGAGTTTAAGAGGACGTTCGAGGAGAGATTCATGTCTGGGATGGCAAAGTCTACCTTGCTCAGGAAGTTTGCTGAGTTAGAGCAGGGAGAGATGACTGTGTTAGAGTATGCCACAAGGTTTGAGGAGTTGGCAAGATATGGTCATGCCACTGTGGATACCATGATTAAGAGAAACGACAAGTTCATTATGGGATTAAAACCTGAATTGGCCAAGGCTACATTACCTCATATTAGGGATCCTTGTGATGTTGTAGTACAGATGGCTCTAAGACACGAGGAAATTATTGCTTCTGTGGAGTAAAATAAGGCGAAGGAGGTCCATGTAGGGCAAAGTCAGAAGAGGAAGTTCTTTCTTAAGAAGGGAGCCCAGAAGGGTGGAGCCATGAAGAAAGGAAAGTCAGAAGTTGTCTGTTTTAAGTGCGACTAGAAAAGGAACTTTGTGAACGAATGTCGTTCTGGAGAGGCGAAGAAGGTAACTGGGAAAAAGAATATCAAATACTTCAACTGCGATCAGCTGGGTCATTACAAGAGCTAATTTAAGGAGCCTGCTAAGGACGGGAAGGGCAAAGTATATGCATTGGAACCTGCTACATCGAGATCCACGGCAGGGGAAAAAGAAAAGGCAACATTGGGAGGTACGCTTATGATTCTTAGTATGGCAGTTAGTGTTCTGTTTGATACTGGTGCATCGCATTCTTTTATATCTCGTTGTTTGGTAGATAAGCTTAACCTAAAACCCTCATACCTAGTTACTTCCTTAAGGGTTGCAAATCCGATAGGAGGGTATGCAACACTTGGGATGAGATGTGACCATCTAAAGTTTGACTTGTTAAGTCATACTTTTGTTTGCATTTTGCATGTGTTTGATTTTGTAGGATTTGAAATTATTTTGGGTATGGATTGGTTAAGTAAGTACGATGCTAGGATATTTTGCCATGATGGGAAAATATCGCTTAGACACCCAAACTATAGGGAGCGGATTGTATATACCATAGAAAACCCTAGCCGGGTTAGGATACCGAGTCATCATTCTTGATAACAGTCGAATCTATCTTGTGCGATCAGTTCAATATAGCCGAGTCAGAACACCGGGTAACACTTGCCCCTCAACGTACGTCTTGTGAGTAACGTGACGTTCTTTGAATTAAAACAAGTCTGAATTGTCGAAAAGAGGTTCATCTAGCTTCCTGAATAATTGCTATTCCTTTGTCAAATCGTTTTTTCTAAGGCATTGAATTCTTCATTTGTGATATCCCGGAAATTTGGGGCAATAATCAATTTAATAATCTGTTTAAATAATTAAATTGATTTGATAATTTTTGATAATAAAATTTGAATTGGTTTAATAATCTAATTAAATGGATATTTAATTAGTGAAATTTTATCTTTTAAAAAAAAATTATAAAATGATTTTTATTTATAATATATATATATATGAGTATATATTGTAAATATATTGCCTTTGATTTGAAATTTAAATAATAAATAAAATCTTGTTTTAAATTTCTAATATATATATTGATAGTTTGGGGATTATGATTTATTTGATATTAAGTTTTTTCAAAGCTATTTAAACAAAATAAATATGTAGTTTTAAATAAAATTAATAATAAGGTTTATTTTATTTTCTTGTTAAATATTGCTTAATAAATAGTAATTTATAATCTCTTTTATAAATTATTTTAAAATTGATAAATGAGTTATTTTCAAACAATATTAATAGTGTATTGTTTTTATAAATAGACTTTAATAAAATAAGATTGTTATTTCAAATTGAATGTGTTGTTTTAAATTTACTTTAAATTGGATTTTTAAATTTAATTTGAATTTAGAATTCAAGAGGTAATATTCAAATAGTTTTGGATTTTAAAATATATGGATAAGCTTTTATTTATATATAATTGGTTTTATTTTCTTTAAAATAGTTTATATATATAGGTAATTAATTAATAAAATAAAGAAAAGGCATTTTATTTACATTTAAAATAAATACTAACTAATTAAAAGGACATGTGTTAATTTCTAAGGCTATGTAATGACAAGTGTAAACTAATAATACAATGGTAATGCCAAATGTCAAGTTCTTAATTTCGGTTTTCTTTTATTTTTATTTTTAATAAACTACATTTTTCTTACATATATACAAATGCCTCTCATTTCATTCCTTTTATTCTTTTTCAAAACTAAGAAAACATTCAGCTGTAAACAAAATATAGCTGAAGATAAATTCTCCTCTCAACCAAATCTGTAACTTAAAATCCTCCTCAAACAAATCAGTAATTAAATTTCTCTCAAACCAAATTCCTCAAACAAAGATCTGTAATGCATTTCTTCAATCTGAAAACCAAAAGCCTGCATTTGTAAATCTGAGAACAACAAACCTGCAATATCTTTCAAATCTGGAAGCAAGATCATTTCAGTACAACTGATCTAAGCAACATCTCAATAAATCAAGTCTGCATGCAAGTTTATAAAGCTAACAATTCAAGTTTCAAATCAAAGTCCAGAAGTTAAGGCATTCCAGTTTTAAGAGATTCAAAAGCTTTTCAATTTAAAGCTGGAAGCTCTGTTCTTCATTTTTCAAATAGGTGAGTAACAATATTTTTTAAAATTTATTGATGAAATCTGGTTGCATGCTTATCTCTGGAAATAAAGTTTTGACTGTGAGTATATTTTCTTTAGAAAATCTCTATGCATGTTTGTAGATAAATAGGTTGGTATGCATGTCTGTTATTTGCCCTGTTCTTCAATTTAAAATTAGTGAGTAACATTCATTTTAAACTAAAGTATATGATATCTGTTTACATATGGATTTCTGGAATGAAATATGTATTGAGTAGATATATATGATTGAATTTTTATGTATATATATGGATGGATGCATGTTTGATTGTTGTATTGTTTCTGCCTGTTCTTAGTCAGTAGCTTAAGTTTTAATCAAAAACTCCTTATCCTTTATCTGATCTTTATTTAAAACTTAGGAATCAAACATTATTGTTTGTTTAAATCATGGGTTAGTGTTTAAAAGTCTATTAAGTTAAAGTAAAATAAAAATTACTCTGTAAATAAAAAGGGGAACAGGGAAGTTTAAGTTTGTATAAAATTCAAATATGATAATTTAGCATTCCAGGACTTTAAATTGAATCTTTAAACCAAATTATGATTTTTAAAAGAAAAATCACAATTTTTAAGTTTGT
The DNA here is from genome assembly GCA_030737815.1 of Allium fistulosum. NCBI lineage: Eukaryota > Viridiplantae > Streptophyta > Magnoliopsida > Asparagales > Amaryllidaceae > Allium > Allium fistulosum. The sequence continues at coordinate 850,314,665 of CM060905.1, forward strand.
AAATATTGAGATATGTTAGTATGAAGGGAAATTGGAAATCGATCAAATTCTGGCGATCGATGCAATCTGAAGGGTCGTGGTCTTTAGAGGAGGAAGTGGAACGATCGTAGAGGTCGGGAAAAATGCCAAAAAGATCATCAATGTACGATGGTGGCGATGGTAGTCGATTTAAATCTGTAGCCCTAGTTTTTGAATGGTCAGAAGTTTTAAACACCCCGGCGTTTCTGGTAGATCGAGTGCCACAATATTCTGGGAACTGGAAGTGAGGGTGTTAAGGAGGTCGTGGCCGGAGGCTCTGACGTTCAGATGATCAGAGGCGTGTGGTCGAGGGATTTTCCAGGCTTTGGTTCCTGTTCGTGGTTGTGGTGGGTTACTCGAATTCGAATTCGAGTGTTGATCGAGATTCTGATGGTCGTAATATAATTGGGGGTTGATCGTCGACATGCGGAAGTGGTCGTAGGTGATCGGAGAAGCTGGGTTGATCTGTGCACGTGCACGTTTGTATCAGGCATTGATTGTTTGGTTTGAGGAAGAAGCAATTGTACTCGAGTAGATGATGGGGTTGACTCGAAGTAATGCTCGAGGAAATAGGGTTCTGGCTCGGGTTCGTTGCAGAGGAACTCGCGTGGGTTTAAACTATTTTAAAATTTTTAAACATAACAAAGTTTAATAAAGAGGGGAAGGGAAAAAACTCGAAGTGGGTCTCGGGGTTTTCCAGTTTTTACTCGGGTATTTTGATATTGGGCTCGGGTAGATTTGATGATAATAGAAGTAAAAACCTGTCAGTTTAAATTTAAAACTGAATTTAAATTGTGAAGTAATATTTAAACAGGGATTTAAATCAAAGTTTTAATATATAGATTCAAGTTTGGTTTTAAAACTTAGATTGGAAATAAAATAATTTTTATAAATTTAAATGTTTTAAATGTTAGTTATATTTAAATGGTTTGAAATTTAAAAGGAAGTTGATTTAAACTCTTTTAAAAATTCTTTTATAAGATATAAGAAATTCTCTAACATATAAAACTTTTAATTTGGTTTTAAACTTGGTTAAAGACAAATTGGTATTCATTTTAAATCTAGAATTTAAAATGAAATTTAAAAGTAAATTTGAAATGGATGTTTTCAAATGTATTTGTGAATGATAAATTTAACCGTGAATAAGAAAATGTTTTTATCTTAAAGTTAAAATCATTAAAACTTTAGGGTAATTAAAATGGTTTAAAAAATCTAATTAATTAATGATTTGGATTAATTAATTGGTAATTAAGGATTATAAATTAAAATATTAATTAATGATTAATTAATAAAGTAATTAAAGATTAATTAAGTTATGGTTAACCCTTAATTAATTAAATAATTAGAGATTAATTACTTGGTTATTAATTTGAAATTAATAATGGTTAATCTAAGTTAATTACTTAAGAAAAGTAATTAAATAATTGTTAATGAATGTCATTAACTATGGATTATTAAATAATTAATTAATGTGATTAATTTTAATAATTAATTAGATTAATTAATTTAAAGATAATCAATTATAGAATTTGTTTTAAATGAATTACTTAATGGAAGTAATTAAGAAATTAATTACTCATTTGTAATTAATTAAGATAATTTGATTAGTTTAAGTTAATTAATTAAGTTTAATTAATTTAGAATAATAAATGGATTGATTTGTTAAATAATTACTTAATGTAATTATTAAAGTATGATTATTTAAGGAAGTAAATAATAGATAATTACTGGAAGTAATTAATTAAATGGTGATGTATTAATGTAAGTAATTTGAGTGTAATTACTTGTGAATTAATCAAGGGATTAATTAAGAAATTAATTAAGGAATAATTAATTTAGTTAATAAAAGTAATTAAGGGAAGTTAATTACTAGATGAGATTAATCAAAGAGTGATTAATAAATGTTGTTTAATTAAAGGTTAATTACTTAATGTAATTAATTTAATTAAAGTAATTAATAATTAAAAATGTAATTAAGGGTCATTAATTAATATAATTAATGATGTAATTAAGAATTGATTAATTAAGAAATAATTAATAAATGAAGTGATTAATTAATATAATTAATTAAGAATTAATGTAATTAATTATAGTTGATTAATTTAATTAATTATAGTTAATTAATTAATGAAGTAATTAAAGGTTAATTACTATAAATGGTTAAGAATAATTAATTTGAGTAATTAATTAAAGGATAAATTACCTGAATGCAATTAAAGGGTAATTAGAAGATAATTAATTGATTGTAATTAATTAATGGTTAAGTAAGCAGGATTTATAGAATGAAGTAATTAATTTAATTCACTTTAAATTAATTAGAGATAATATAAATCATTACTTATGGATGGATGATAATACTGAATGCTTTGCATTGATTGATATCTCTGATGAGATATATGCTGTGTGATATGGATGTTTAATTGTGATGATAATATGGATTATCTGATAATGTTGATTATCTATTGTGAATTATCTTTCTATGTGTATAAAGATACTGAATTGAATTGTTTTAACCTTTAAAACAACTTGGCCCTTAAAAGATACGTTTTGGATTTCGATGAGACCGGGATCGGGTTTCCGTATACCGGAATTCCAGGTCTGGAGACCCGAATACCACATCGATCCAAATTAACGATAGGTCGTGAATCTCAAGTGAAGATGAAGATTCAGAGTGCAAGGGTTATTGTCGTTAACTCTGAGGGTGATTCCAAAACGAGTGTAACGAGATAATGCCTTCGGTTTCGTTCGAACCCGGAACGAACTTGTATGGATTGAATGCTTTCAGCACATCGTCAGGCGGACGATGAGCATTCTAAGTGATATGTTCTGATTAAAGGTAATCGTAACCTCAAGCCTCATCAACCGGGAATGGCTAAAACAGGGGAGGTGCAGCAAGGCTTCGTGGGTAGCACCCACTGAGAGCAAGATAGATCCCTGTCTAGAGGTCCCTTTTCTTTTTATTCGGCTTAGTGTGTGGTTGGTCGCGCCAACTACGGGGTTATCTTGTTCGGGATTATCCAGTAAGGGATGGTTCCGGCTTTGTGTTGCAGGGGAGCGGGCGTACTCCTCGGTACGGTGATCTAGGCCACGTACTGTGACGGGCGGTACCCCAGTAGCCCTGCCATTGTATGGAATCCAAACTCCAATAAGTGCCGTACGTATTAGTTGTGCCCAACTATGTTGGAATGTGAGATGTAAGCATTTCAGCTATTTCTATATTTTACTTGAAAACCCTAGACCCTATTATAATAAAATCAGATTTCCTATCAAATGTTTTGGTTAGCGTAAGGTAAAAACTTACCCATGTTTATTTGTGGGGAGTCTTACGTGATACTTTTTCTTTCTAAAGGTTTTGAAGTTAAGCAAGTTTAACCTGTTACTCACACCAGACCCATGTCTGACCCAAGTGTTTATTTCTGTTTTATAAACTCTTGGGTACTCAAATTTTTACGAGTAGCCAAGGGATTCAGGTTTAGCTTTGACGAATTCTGGAGGAGATTTGGAGCAGGAGGCTTCACCGTGTAGATATATGATGATTCCGCTGTGTATATGTTGTGTCTGTATCTGTGATACTTGAGTTGTATGAATTAGACAGATGTTTATAACTGTCTAATGTCTGTGTATATGTTGTGTAACTTTGATAAGTGTTGTATACTATGTAATAGTTTATGTTATTAATATAATTTATTCGTTCCGCTGTGAGATCGTTGTTGTTGTTTCTTTCTTTCTTCTCTTCTTTTCTCTTTTCTCACCCCTTTCTTTCTTCATAATGATCCGACTTTCTGGGCATAGGAAGTCGGGTTGTTTCATTTGGTATCAGAGCATAGGTTGAGCGAATGCCTAAGCTTTTGGTTAAGTGAATATCAAAACACTAGGTTGAGTGAATACCTAGGTTCGGAAGGGTTGTTCATTAGAGATAGGATCTGTAGCAACCTGTTTGAGTGTATATATATATACGAGAGCGCGTATTTGTTAGTTATATAAAATGATTTTATATTGTGTTAATTGATCGGTTGGGTGGTATATGGATTCTGGTCAATACGAGTAGCTAACGTTATTGATAGGGATCTCTAAACACTTGGACCAGGCCAACTGACACAATATTGTTTTAAAAAGGTAGATGAAATAATTTTACCCAGATATAATTTCTATATAAAAAAAATATCATTTTAAATGTATATGGTAATTGTAATGATTGGTTGAGATGATAATAATTTATCATCTAGGATTAGGAGTCTGAGTGTTGAGGTTGGAAGTGTATTTGTCGAGACTGTAAACCTAATACCGTCTCGAGTGAACTTTGCAGTTGTGTAAGGATTTCACAATCTCTGAAGGAAACCTGTTATGGTTCGGAGTTTATCTTTGAAGTTGGATGAGTAGAGTTGGATCTGTCGGTTAGGCAGAAGCGAGTGATGGTATCTCAGGAAATTGTAGCTGTGTGATGAGACGCAGTGAATATGGATGTTCCCGAAGATGTTTTCTTTTGGAACAAGTTAATGAAGTGTGTCTGTTTCGGTGTTGTGGCTGAGTTCAGCATGGTGTTTCTGTTTGGTTTGAGGTTCGAGTTTCTCGAAGAGCTTTGGATTGAGAAGTCTTTGGCATCTGTGGCAGCAGTGCAGCTCGGAGTGTTCTTTGCGTTGGCAGGAAGTTCTTCCGGCTTAGCAGTTTTCTGGAGGTGGAGTTCAGAAGCAACAGAGTGGATCCATTTCTTCAATGGATTGGATAGATAAGCGTAAGCTGTTCTGATTGGTAAAGAGAGAACAGTTTCTTTGCATTTTGGCTGGGTTGATCGCAAAACTGACTTGCGATAGTTTGAGTATTCTCTTGAGTTATCTGAGATTTTCTGGGATGTGTTGTCCAGTTTGTGCTTGTGTTCTTCATCAGCATTTTCATTCTACTCCAGATCAGAATGGTGCAGCGGAAGTAGTTTGGCGAGTGCATCTGTTTGTCTTTTCCAGATAGGAGAAGTTAGTTCGGTCTTCTGATGTTGTGAGTAGATTTGTGTTTTGGATTATGGGTAGATTTTGAGAGGATCATTTTGTCGAGTTATTTTTGGTCTAGTTTGTTTCTAGAAGCATCGGCGAAGGTTGAGCTGATCAGAAAGGATTTGTAGGAAGCCGAGATCGTCTGAAGATTTTGTGGATAAGAGACGAAGGAATTTGAAATTCGAAGTTGGAGACTTCGTTGTTGTGAAGTTTTTCTCTGATTAAAGGGAGCTATAAGATTAGGTAAGTCTGGGAAGTTAGCTCCGAGTTATTTTGGATCTTTTCTGTATTTTTGATTTGGATAAAAGCTTTGATCTACTGGATTAAATTGTCAGTTTGGATAACTGGAATTCATTGTGTTTTACGTATCTCTGAGGGAGTACGTGTTTGATCTATCTCTGGTTTAGGAATCAGCAGTTCTGGAGGATTTGGTTGTTGAGTCAGACTCGTCTGTAGTCTGATATTCTGTTTAGTTTTGTAGATCTAGATGAGTAGGAGCTCTATAGCTTAGTAGTATTGGTTGTTTGGATTGTTTGTAGAGCGAGTATCCCGGTATATATATACTTGGGGAAACTCGAGGAAATTCTATTCAGAATTTTGTTTGGATAATTAGAATTGTTTGATTGGATGAATTGTTTGCTATGGTTGTTAGCATATGGATGATAATATATGTTTGTGATTTAAATAGATTATTAAATTACCTTTGTTTTAAATTTCGGGGACGAAATTATTTTAAGGGGGAAGGAATGTGATATCCCGGAAATTTGGGGCAATAATCAATTTAATAATCTGTTTAAATAATTAAATTGATTTGATAATTTTTGATAATAAAATTTGAATTGGTTTAATAATCTACTTAAATGGATATTTAATTAGTGAAATTTTATCTTTTAAAAAAAAATTATAAAATGATTTTTATTTATAATATATATATATATATGAGTATATATTGTAAATAGATTGCCTTTGATTTGAAATTTAAATAATAAATAAAATCTTGTTTTAAATTTCTAATATATATATTGATAGTTTGGGGATTATGATTTATTTGATATTAAGTTTTTTCAAAGCTATTTAAACAAAATAAATATGTAGTTTTAAATAAAATTAATAATAAGGTTTATTTTATTTTCTTGTTAAATATTGCTTAATAAATAGTAATTTATAATCTCTTTTATAAATTATTTTAAAATTGATAAATGAGTTATTTTCAAACAATATTAATAGTGTATTGTTTTTATAAATAGACTTTAATAAAATAAGATTGTTATTTCAAATTGAATGTGTTGTTTTAAATTTACTTTAAATTGGATTTTTAAATTTAATTTGAATTTAGAATTCAAGAGGTAATATTCAAATAGTTTTGGATTTTAAAATATATGGATAAGCTTTTATTTATATATAATTGGTTTTATTTTCTTTAAAATAGTTTATATATATAGGTAAGTAATTAATAAAATAAAGAAAAGGCATTTTATTTACATTTAAAATAAATACTAACTAATTAAAAGGACATGTGTTAATTTCTAAGGCTATGTAATGACAAGTGTAAACTAATAATACAATGGTAATGCCAAATGTCAAGTTCTTAATTTCGGTTTTCTTTTATTTTTATTTTTAATAAACTACATTTTTCTTACATATATACAAATGCCTCTCATTTCATTCCTTTTATTCTTTTTCAAAACTAAGAAAACATTCAGCTGTAAACAAAATATAGCTGAAGATAAATTCTCCTCTCAACCAAATCTGTAACTTAAAATCCTCCTCAAACAAATCAGTAATTAAATTTCTCTCAAACCAAATTCCTCAAACAAAGATCTGTAATGCATTTCTTCAATCTGAAAACCAAAAGCCTGCATTTGTAAATCTGAGAACAACAAACCTGCAATATCTTTCAAATCTGGAAGCAAGATCATTTCAGTACAACTGATCTAAGCAACATCTCAATAAATCAAGTCTGCATGCAAGTTTATAAAGCTAACAATTCAAGTTTCAAATCAAAGTCCAGAAGTTAAGGCATTCCAGTTTTAAGAGATTCAAAAGCTTTTCAATTTAAAGCTGGAAGCTCTGTTCTTCATTTTTCAAATAGGTGAGTAACAATATTTTTTAAAATTTATTGATGAAATCTGGTTGCATGCTTATCTCTGGAAATAAAGTTTTGTCTGTGAGTATATTTTCTTTAGAAAATCTCTGTGCATGTTTGTAGATAAATAGGTTGGTATGCATGTCTGTTATTTGCCCTGTTCTTCAATTTAAAATTAGTGAGTAACATTCATTTTAAACTAAAGTATATGATATCTGTTTACATATGGATTTCTGGAATGAAATATGTATTGAGTAGATATATATGATTGAATTTTTATGTGTATATATGGATGGATGCATGTTTGATTGTTGTATTGTTTCTGCCTGTTCTTAGTCAGTAGCTTAAGTTTTAATCAAAAACTCCTTATCCTTTATCTGATCTTTATTTAAAACTTAGGAATCAAACATTATTGTTTGTTTAAATCATGGGTTAGTGTTTAAAAGTCTATTAAGTTAAAGTAAAATAAAAATTACTCTGTAAATAAAAAGGGGAACAGGGAAGTTTAAGTTTGTATAAAATTCAAATATGATAATTTAGCATTCCAGGACTTTAAATTGAATCTTTAAACCAAATTATGATTTTTAAAAGAAAAATCACAATTTTTAAGTTTGTAAATATTGAGATATGTTAGTATGAACGGAAATTGGAAATCGATCAAATTCTGGCGATCGATGCAATCTGAAGGGTCGTGGTCTTTAGAGGAGGAAGTGGAACGATCGTAGAGGTCGGGAAAAATGCCAAAAGGATCATCAATGTACGATGGTGGCGATGGTAGTCGATTTAAATCTGTAGCCCTAGTTTTTGAATGGTCAGAAGTTTTAAACACCCCGGCGTTTCTGGTAGATTGAGTGCCACAATATTCTGGGAACTGGAAGTGAGGGTGTTAAGGAGGTCGTGGCCGGAGGCTCTGACGTTCAGATGATCAGAGGCGTGTGGTCGAGGGATTTTCCAGGCTTTGGTTCCTGTTCGTGGTTGTGGTGGGTTACTCGAATTCGAATTCGAGTGTTGATCGAGATTCTGATGGTCGTAATATAATTGGGGGTTGATCATCGACATGCGGAAGTGGTCGTAGGTGATCGGAGAAGCTGGGTTGATCTGTGCACGTGCACGTTTGTATCAGGCATTGATTGTTTGGTTTGAGGAAGAAGCAATTGTACTCGAGTAGATGATGGGGTTGACTCGAAGTAATGCTCGAGGAAATAGGGTTCTGGCTCGGGTTCGTTGCAGAGGAACTCGCGTGGGTTTAAACTGTTTTAAAAATTTTAAACATAACAAAGTTTAATAAAGAGGGGAAGGGAAAAAACTCGAAGTGGGTCTCGGGGTTTTCCAGTTTTTACTCGGGTATTTTGATATTGGGCTCGGGTAGATTTGATGATAACAGAAGTAAAAACCTGTCAGTTTAAATTTAAAACTGAATTTAAATTGTGAAGTAATATTTAAACAGGGATTTAAATCAAAGTTTTAATATATAGATTCAAGTTTGGTTTTAAAACTTAGATTGGAAATAAAATAATTTTTATAAATTTAAATGTTTTAAATGTTAGTTATATTTAAATGGTTTGAAATTTAAAAGGAAGTTGATTTAAACTCTTTTAAAAATTCTTTTATAAGATATAAGAAATTCTCTAACATATAAAACTTTTAATTTGGTTTTAAACTTGGTTAAAGACAAATTGGTATTCATTTTAAATCTAGAATTTAAAATGAAATTTAAAAGTAAATTTGAAATGGATGTTTTCAAATGTATTTGTGAATGATAAATTTAACCGTGAATAAGAAAATGTTTTTATCTTAAAGTTAAAATCATTAAAACTTTAGGGTAATTAAAATGGTTTAAAAAATCTAATTAATTAATGATTTGGATTAATTAATTGGTAATTAAGGATTATAAATTAAAATATTAATTAATAATTAATGATTAATTAATAAAGTAATTAAAGATTAATTAAGTTATGGTTAACCCTTAATTAATTAAATAATTAGAGATTAATTACTTGGTTATTAATTTGAAATTAATAATGGTTAATCTAAGTTAATTACTTAAGAAAAGTAATTAAATAATTGTTAATGAATGTCATTAACTATGGATTATTAAATAATTAATTAATGTGATTAATTTTAATAATTAATTAGATTAATTAATTTAAAGATAATCAATTATAGAATTTGTTTTAAATGAATTACTTAATGGAAGTAATTAAGAAATTAATTACTCATTTGTAATTAATTAAGATAATTTGATTAGTTTAAGTTAATTAATTAAGTTTAATTAATTTAGAATAATAAATGGATTGATTTGTTAAATAATTACTTAATGTAATTATTAAAGTATGATTATTTAAGGAAGTAAATAATAGACAATTACTGGAAGTAATTAATTAAATGGTGATGTATTAATGTAAGTAATTTGAGTGTAATTACTTGTGAATTAATCAAGGGATTAATTAAGAAATTAATTAAGGAATAATTAATTTAGTTAATAAAAGTAATTAAGGGAAGTTAATTACTAGATGAGATTAATCAAAGAGTGATTAATAAATGTTGTTTAATTAAAGGTTAATTACTTAATGTAATTAATTTAATTAAAGTAATTAATAATTAAAAATGTAATTAAGGGTCATTAATTAATATAATTAATGATGTAATTAAGAATTGATTAATTAAGAAATAATTAATAAATGAAGTGATTAATTAATATAATTAATTAAGAATTAATGTAATTAATTATAGTTGATTAATTTAATTAATTATAGTTAATTAATTAATGAAGTAATTAAAGGTTAATTACTATAAATGGTTAAGAATAATTAATTTGAGTAATTAATTAAAGGATAAATTACCTGAATGCAATTAAAGGGTAATTAGAAGATAATTAATTGATTGTAATTAATTAATGGTTAAGTAAGCAGGATTTATAGAATGAAGTAATTAATTTAATTCACTTTAAATTAATTAGAGATAATATAAATCATTACTTATGGATGGATGATAATACTGAATGCTTTGCATTGATTGATATCTCTGATGAGATATATGCTGTGTGATATGGATGTTTAATTGTGATGATAATATGGATTATCTGATAATGTTGATTATCTATTGTGAATTATCTTTCTATGTGTATAAAGATACTGAATTGAATTGTTTTAACCTTTAAAACAACTTGGCCCTTAAAAGATACGTTTTGGATTTCGATGAGACCGGGATCGGGTTTCCGTATACCGGAATTCCAGGTCTGGAGACCCGAATACCACATCGATCCAAATTAACGATAGGTCGTGAATCTCAAGTGAAGATGAAGATTCAGAGTGCAAGGGTTATTGTCGTTAACTCTGAGGGTGATTCCAAAACGAGTGTAACGAGATAATGCCTTCGGTTTCGTTCGAACCCGGAACGAACTTGTATGGATTGAATGCTTTCAGCACATCGTCAGGCGGACGATGAGCATTCTAAGTGATATGTTCTGATTAAAGGTAATCGTAACCTCAAGCCTCATCAACCGGGAATGGCTAAAACAGGGGAGGTGCAGCAAGACTTCGTGGGTAGCACCCACTGAGAGCAAGATAGATCCCTGTCTAGAGGTCCCTTTTCTTTTTATTCGGCTTAGTGTGTGGTTGGTTGCGCCAACTACGGGGTTATCTTGTTCGGGATTATCCAGTAAGGGATGGTTCCGGCTTTGTGTTGCAGGGGAGCGGGCGTACTCCTCGGTACGGTGATCTAGGCCACGTACTGTGACGGGCGGTACCCCAGTAGCCCTGCCATTGTATGGAATCCAAACTCCAATAAGTGACGTACGTATTAGTTGTGCCCAACTATGTTGGAATGTGAGATGTAAGCATTTCAGCTATTTCTATATTTTACTTGAAAACCCTAGACCCTATTATAATAAAATCAGATTTCCTATCAAATGTTTTGGTTAGCGTAAGGTAAAAACTTACCCATGTTTATTTGTGGGGAGTCTTACGTGATACTTTTTCTTTCTAAAGGTTTTGAAGTTAAGCAAGTTTAACCTGTTACTCACACCAGACCCATGTCTGACCCAAGTGTTTATTTCTGTTTTATAAACTCTTGGGTACTCAAATTTTTACGAGTAGCCAAGGGATTCAGGTTTAGCTTTGACGAATTCTGGAGGAGATTTAGAGCAGGAGGCTTCACCGTGTAGATATATGATGATTCCGCTGTGTATATGTTGTGTCTGTATCTGTGATACTTGAGTTGTATGAATTAGACAGATGTTTATAACTGTCTAATATATGTGTATATGTTGTGTAACTCTGATAAGTGTTGTATACTATGTAATAGTTTATGTTATTAATATAATTTATTCGTTCCGCTGTGAGATCGTTGTTGTTGTTTCTTTCTTTCTTCTCTTCTTTTCTCTTTTCTCACCCCTTTCTTTCTTCATAATGATCCGACTTTCTGGGCATAGGAAGTCGGGTTGTTTCATCATTGACTACCATGATGCTTGGTTGATTTCCAATAATATAAATCTAGTGCCATATTCTGTCAATGTATATAAATCTGGTTATGCGAAACTTATACACTTTTTCATTATTTGGTCCAGCCTTCAAGTTGAAGGTTTCAAGTTTGATTTCAATTTCTGTTGATTTCAAAAAGTTGAAAATTTAAACCGCTCTCGTGCATATTCATATACACATTTCTGTTGTTGGCTCCCGGACGTGTTCAAATGCTCACGGGTCATTGCCAATTTATGTAGTATTTTGTATGTTCACGTTTACAACCAAACCTTCACAGTCATTTTTTCCTCTTTTTTTTCCTTTTTTAATCATTTATAGGGATCGACATTCATTATGTCGATCCATCTTTGAAGCCATGCAAATAGGGATCAACAGGTTTCTATGCTGACCCGTCTCCCCTTATTACTCGTTCAATGTCCTCACAGCCGAACCCTCTCCATACATACATATATATACAAGCCTTCCTCCCTATTCACTTTTCCCATTTACTTTCCTTCGCACATAACATTCTTGATGAACCCAAGCTCTTTAACCTTCGACCTTAAATCCATCCATGATCCCAAACATTCCATAAACTCGCCTTTCCTTCATTTTCGATTCGATAATCTTCAAATACTCGTCCCTAACTTAACTCGAACCTCCACATTTTCATATAGGTATGAATTTGTAATACTTCTTTCAATTACACGATTAGGATATCAGCCCCGAGTTGTTGTTGTGTGTATAAGGTGGCGAACGATCTTAGAGAGGTTGATGATTACCGGAATAAGGGTTTTGTAAATTAAATTAGGTGTAGGAAGAGGAGAGGAAGAGGGAAGACAAGGGTTTGTGAAGGATTTTGGTAGGAGGAAGGTTAGGAGTACATGAAGGGTTCGGCGGTGTTGATGACTCTGGGTGAGGGATCGGTAGGATAGGTTTTGATGGAGGGATTGGTGGTTGAGTCAGAAGATGAGAAAGGAGAAAAGTAAGAAAAGTGAGGGTTCAGCGAGGGCTCTCGATAGAAGAAAGGCCATAAGTATAGATATGTAGGGATTGGTAGACTGTAATACGGCAGTGATAAAGGTCAGTTGTTTTAGTTGTGGAGAGTTATTGATATTAAGTGCTGGTATTGGGATTGACACTCCCTACTCTGGGTTAAGGATCGATATAAAGGCTTTGGATAGAGACCAGCCTTTCCTTTGGGATCGGTATGCGGTCAATATTTGGGTTTTTGAACTTGTATACTCATCTAACTTAGTTTATTTGAACAATCATTACTAGTTGCCTTGTTGACCTTGAACATATGACGATGAACAAAATAACGTTCATACTCACTGTCAAACTTGAGATTAAACTATCAGATTTCCGGAACTTTCAATATGGATTATGTGACAACCTTGCAAATGATCTTAAGTAACAAACTTCATACTTCGATATGCCAATAGTCGATCCCAAAGCTTTCGTAGCCGATCAATTTTTTTGCTAGTTGAGATGGTCAGCAACGACGGTCTTTCTGGACAAAACACCCAAATCCTATCATTTTATTTCATTTTTTGATTTCAAATCGTTTATATCTGTTATGTATTGCACTGCATTACACTAGTTCACACTTAGCACATGGGGTATAGGTTATTTTTTCTAATCTCGATTATTACTGAGTATAGCTAATATAGATTCCAGATGCTTGAAGCATTCAGCTGATATGTCTTCTGATTCGGCGATGCGACACATTAGTTTTGAAGAAAAGTCAAGTTTCGCAACTATATCTGGTAGGCCTTCGTTAAGCCATCATGTGGAACAAACATAAATTTCTAACCCACAAGCCGATCTTTTCTTAGATATTCCAGTCCTTCCAACGGAAAACATAAGCCATGTTCCTGATGCTGTAGAGGGCGCTATTCTTCTAGATAATCCAGTGGACTCATAGGCTTCTTGAATTAGCGAGACTGCTCTCCGCCGGCTATGTTCCATTCACAGAATTCCATTTGGGGACGTTTTGGTTCCTTCATGACAGGATAGGCCTCACTTGCTCCCAGCAGGTTACACAGCATGCAATAAGTTTATGTGTTGGGCTGGATGCGTACCGCCCTTCAATTCGTTTGTCCGAGGAATGCTGAGATATCTCAGGATAGCCCCTACTCAACTTCATCCTAATAGTTATGCTTTTATACATGAAACCTTCTTACTATTTATGAATTTTTTATTTGTTCTTCCTACTCTTGAAAATATAAGATTTATCTACAACTTCAAAGGTTGATCGGGAAGCCCTTCTTATGTCTTTCTCGAACCCTCGCCAAACTGCTAAGTTTTGATGGGCGCTTGGAATAAACTCTCATTGTTTAAACATGAATGGTTTTACGTGCGATGCCCTTCCGGATTTGCGAGACGATGGTTAGAAGGATGTAAGTATTACTTTCACTTCTTCCTCAAGTTCATCAGTCCAAATCATAACTTTTCCTTTGAATCTACTAACAACCGAAGTTCTTTCAGGTGTTTGCTCACGTCCTGAAGGCGCCGATTTTTCAAGAGTCGTTGCTTCCATTCGCGCCACCCCCTTGAGGATACAGACATTAAAGTTCTCGTAACCGATGAGTTACTATCCTTGTTCGGGCCGTTGGAAGATGGCTGTAGTATCGGGCTTCCTAAACGTGCAGCATTACCGAGGAATATTGCATAAAAAAGGAGGGATACCATCAACCCTATCGTGCCCCTTGCCAAGGGGACTCGGGGCGATACCGAGGAAGGCAAGATTAAGGATTCTCAAGCTGACAAGCTAGGAGATGTCGATGCAGACCTTGAGAAAGCGCCAATGGTTGAACCGTCGCAAGTCGCACAATCAAAAACACCCATAAAAAGAAAGAAAAGGTTGGCATACAGGCTTTATAAAAAAGAAACCGCCTTGGACCCAGAGTTCATTATTACTCCTATTGAAGAGGAATCTTCCTCTCGGCACTTGGAAAGTTCATTAAAAGGATTTTCGAATCTTCAAATTCCGGATGAAATCATGTCCTACAACTTTCCAAACATTAATATTGAAGGACTCAACTCTCCCACTAGAAGTGGTGAAGGCATCCAACCTTCTGATAAAGGAGAGAAAACGCTAATGAGAAGGCTATAGTCACCGGTCTATTCAGGGGAACACTAGGACACTCACAACCACATGCACTTCACTATACACTCACAACCACATGCACTTCCCACTAGAACACTGGGTGCAACGTCTCAATCCAGAGCCTTCAATAGTCTCAGAAGTTTTTCATCGTACCACCGATCTAGCCGGGATTCAGAGTCTACCCAGCACAGGGAGAAGGATGAGGGACGGGATAAGAATTATCACTCAAGGGAATCTTCTTCCTCTTTCAAACACAAATCCCAATCACAAACATCACATCAGGGCGAACAGTCTAACTTTCTTGCTCAGAGTGGGGACCAGCCTTCCTATCGTGGCTCTCATATCGCTGCATCTTATGAGCAACATTTTGGATGCTCAAGCTCTAGACAATCTCGTGAATGTCGATCAGAAAAACATCCACTTGCTACCTTTGATCCTCCTTTGCCGGCTACCACTCTCGTCGTTTCCACATCAAAGAAGTTGGCCGAGCTCAAGGCCACTTTTCCAAAAATTTGCTTTAATGGGCTCAAATTCCTTCCTTCCATTCACATAATTTCGGGGCATGCCAAGGAAAGTTCTCTCGCATGTATTAATGATGTATTTGTGCAGCATGAATCATTTATACACTTGGCAGAAAAAGTCACCGAATTATCCATTGAGCGACAACATAAGATAGACCGCCTCAAGTTGGAAGCTATACACGATAAGGACATAATCAAGCATCGGGACGCTGAATTGTAAGAATTTAAAACCCAACTTGCTGAAGCGGAGAAGAATTCTAAAGAAACGGTAGAGGCAGTAAGCCGTTTGGAAGTTTCTCATAGAAAAGAACTCGACGCGACACTTCGTCATAGCGGGGCACTTGCTTTAGAAAAGGACTCCTTACAAAAGGAAAAAGACACCCTGGCTCGCCGCATCAAGGAACTTGAAGAACTTTTTAAGAAGGAAAGGGAGGAAAATATCGCTCAAGAGGAATCGTAGAAGTACTGCGAGGAAGTTCTTGAGGCCAGGAGCTTAAAGGCTAAACTCGACGAGTAATTCGCTAAAACCGAAGCTCTTAAAGAAGAAGCTCGAGAAGAGGGCCGAAAAGAGGCGATTATTGAACAAGTTAGCTCCCAAGTTGAAGCTGCCATGGAGTCCAGTAGAAATGAGATTAAGGACTTATTTGACCCGTTGATCATTGAATACAATGCTAAAGTTCAGATTCATCGCGACTTAAGTTTTCTCGGTGAGGGTTACCTCAAGTCACTTGCTGAAGCTTAAGAGCACATTATCGAGATGAAGAAAAAAAGAACCGCGTAGAGCCAAGCTTAACGAAGAAGAATTGGTAAGGGAAATTCTTCGGGGAAATGAGCCTTCAAATCTAGTTGCCGCAAAGCTTTTATTTTTCAATGCTTCTGCACCTACCGAAGGAGGAGAACATATTGCTGGATCTTCAGGGACTGATCCTAAGGGTCCTTCTCCATCCCAAGTAGCCAAAACATCAATTTCTATTGATATGGAGCAGGATCTTGGCTACGATCCGGACAAGCCTAGCTTTGAATCCAAGATGTTATACCCTATTTTAGAAGGAGGTACCCCAACAACTACAGAGAGTCAACCAGATGCTGGTACCGCACTTTACTCCTCAGTATGTGAAAAGTTTTTGTCCTTAATGCGCAATGGTTTTGAGCTAACCTCAATGTTTTAAAAAAAATTATAGGTCTTCCGGGCCCAAGTCAAATTCCTAGAAGTGGTGTTGCCGTAGAGCAACATGAGAAATCGGCTGAGGATCCGGCAATTGCTAATGTTCCGAGGACCGATGCTCAAGTCATCGGTGCCCTTAATGATGATAAGATCGAGGATCCACTCCCAATCAACGAGCATGATGATGTAATGATTACCGGTGCCTCAGAACGCACTGACAAGACAAGCATGAAGGAGCGGATTGAAAAGGAGGAACTATTGAAAAAAAGCTAAGAGTGATGCCACCGAGGTGGAAACCGATGATCCTCATCTTGTGCCATTGCAAATTATTCCATCGGGCGGGTCGATCCCTAGTAAACTTCCTCCTACCTCCATAAGCTCTCTAGCTAAAGGCGGCAAGAGGTCCCGAAAGAGAAGCACAAGTGGCTCTACACTCGAGAAATCCAAAAGAGAAAGGAAGACAAAAAAGTAGTTGTTGCTTTAGCTCAATATATATAGTTTGCATAGTCATTTCTTTGATTAGTTGTAGTTGTATGAATCCCGATCTTTTGGAATAACTTGTACTGAAATTTCGACACCTGTTATGTAAATAAAAGTTTTTGTTTTCTATTAAGCTTCGTGTGAATTGTTATTTAAGTAGTTGAACAATTACTTTCCATTCAATGTACTTGTAATTCGTTGCTTGTAAATTCTAGTAATAATTCACCAACTCCATCCCAAGGCCTCCAAGTGGTCGTGTCCTCGAGTCGTATCAAACACCAGGCTTGGGCCTTAGTGTTATGCTGTTGGATTCAGTAGTTTTTTGAATAACTGTGCTCCTACCCCTGGTATTGATTTGGCAAGGCCAGAAGTCGGACGGTCAGATTCCATCCTTAGCGAGTTTTTGCTCCTCTTGTCGGTTTTAGGCCGGAGTTTGTGGAATAGAGAACGGTCGAAATCCACTCATCTATTCATTCATGTTTATATCCACACTCTGGGTATAAGGTTTAGTTGATTGGTGGTCGGTTCACTCCCAGTTTATTTTTATACTCTAGACCTCACTCTGGGGACACAGAGTTATCTCGCAAGCAGTCGGTTCACTCCCAGTTTATTTTTATACTTTAGACCTCACTTTGGGGACACAGAGTTATCTCGCAAGCAGTCGATTCATGATTGATTTATGTTTATACTCCAGCCCACATTCTGGGGACTTAGAGTTATTTTATGGGTGGCCGGTTCACACCTGATTTTTGTTTATACTCCAGTCCGCACTCTGGAGACTTAGAGTTATTTCGCGAGCGGTCGCTTCACACTTGATTTATGTTTATACTCCAGTCCACACTCTTGGGACTTAGAGTTATTTCGAAGAGCAATCAGTCGTACTCTTTTTGATTGTTTAGCTTGCCCCCCAGAATTTGTTGTTTTGATTTAGCGAGCGATCGGTCATATCTCGATCACTTTGATTTTGTTTCAGTCCCACAGTCCGGGCAGGAATTTTTCAATCTCCAAATTGTCTGCCATATCCGTTCCTTATTGCGTATCCCATTCTTTGGATTATGAATGGGAATTGTTAGACGAACAAGTTAATTGAGCTCATCTTGTTCGATCCCATCAGGATTTAGCACGATTGATTGATTTCAAACTCTGGAGGCCTGTTCATACACATCGATATCAATCAGTTTCGCTATGTAATTAGCATACAATGCAATAGCAAACATAAATACTGAGGAAGCTTGAAAATTTATTCATTAAATGGAAAGGAACAACATAAACTATCTTATTACATATTCGGAAATTCAAATTCTAAAGCAAACTCTAAAAGTAAATAAAACTGAAATGTAAAGGAAATAACTAAGTGAAATAGCATCGTAAATGTTCGCTATTCCATGCTCTTGGAAGTGTAATGCCATCGACAGTCACTAGCTTGAAAGTTCATTCTCCAAGCCTCTGCTCAATGACATACGGTCCTTCCCAAATCGGATTCATGTGCGATAGGGTAGGAAAAACCCATTTCAGGCTGAGATCACCAATTTCAAAGGTTCTCGGTCGAACTTTAGTGTTGTAATATCGGGCGACTAGATGTCGGTATGCAGCCGCCCTCAGATCGGCTTCTTTACGCTTCTCATCTATAAAGTCCAAAAATACCAAGAGGAGATCTTTATTTATTTTGGGATCGTAGTAAGTCACTCGATGAGAGGGGACCTCCAGTACAATGGGAATAACGGCTTCGGAACCGTAAGCAAGGGCAAATGGAGTATGGCTAGTCATTGATTTGTGTGTGGTTCTGTAAGCCTAAAGTGTCGTATGGAGTTCGTCCACCCACTTGCCTCTAGCCTTCTCCAAACGCTTCTTCATAATAAACTTGATGATTTTATTTACAGCTTCAACCTGTCCATTTGCCTGAGGGCGGGTGACCATTGCAAATCTCTTTTCAATATGACATCTTCGACAAAAGTCTTTAAATTCCGCACCGCCGAATTGAGTCCCATTATTAATTACAATAGTCCGTGGAAGACCGAAGCGACATATAACATTTCGGACAATAAAGTTGAATACTTTCTTGGTCGTGATCGTAGCTAAAGGTTCTGCCTTGGCCCATTTGGTAGAGTAATCAACTACAACAATAGCGTACTTCGCACCACCTTTAGAGATCGATAAAGAACCGATAATGTCTATACCCCACATAGTGAACAGCCATGGGCTGACCATTTGTGTGATTTCTGTTGGCGGAACTCTTGGGACTTTTGCATATATCTAGCATTTATCACATCATCTTACATAATAAGTAGCATCCCGGTTTACGATTGGCCAATAATATCCATAATGGAGTATCTTCTTCGCTAGAGTTGGACCCCAGTGTGATTGTCGCATTCTCCTTCATGAACTTCCTTTAGAACACGTTTGATCTCATCATGAGCGATACACTGAAGTAGGGGGATCGAGAAACCTTTCATGTACATAATTCCTTCTTAATAAAAACCATGAAGCTTTGGGAAGGACCGGTCGTTTTTCATTTCTTTTATCAGGCAAAACTCCACGTAGTAAATAGTCTTTAATTGGAGTCATTCACAATTCCCTTTCAGATTCCGCCTCTAGTGTTTCATTGATTTCCATCATGTTTATACTTGGGTATATAATACTTCGACCGAAACCAAGTCCATTTGTTGTGCATCGCCGGTACTGGCAAACTTTGCCAACAAATCAGCCTCTCTGTTTTGATCGCATGGAATGTGTGAAAGGTCATAGTATTCAAAATCCGTCAACAACTCCTGAGCTCGAGTAAGGTATGGAGCAAGCCTTTGTCCCTTAGCTTGATAGTCTTCCCTAACTTGATACACCACCAATTGTGAATTGCAAAAGATTTTAAGGGATTTAACTCCAAGTTCTATAGCGAGCTTAAGTCCAGCAATTAAAGCTTCGTACTCAGCCTTGTTGTTTGTTGCTGGGAAATCAATCTTCAAAGCATAATAAATTGACCAGTTTTCTAGGGTTACAAGCACAATCCCAGCTCCAGAACAATGATCGTTAGATGCTCCATCAGTATACAATTTCCATCATACAATAGGGATTTCGTTATCTTTTAGAAGATCATCTTGCACAGTAAACTCCGCTATAAAGTCCATCAATGCCTGACCCTAGATAGCTCTTCGAGGGAGATATGTAATGTCGAATTGGCTAAGCTCCATGTTCCATTTGAGTAACCTCGCATACGTCTTAGGTCGCTATAGGACCTATCACAATGGTTGGTTGATGTAAATATTGATTGGATGTGCCTAGAAGTACGCGTGAATCTTTCGTGATGCAATTAGTAAGAAGTACACCAATTTCTCTACTTTTGGATAGTTCCTTTCTGCTCCTGTTAATTGTTTACTGACATAATACACCGACCTCTGGATCCGATTCTCCTTGAGAATCAAGGCGACACTTATAGCATGTGCTGATACAACCAAATAAATGTACAACTCCTTATGATCTACCGGCTTTGACAAGATAAGGGGTCTCTCCAAATGATTCATCGGAGCTTGAAACGCGTCTTTACAATCCTGCGTCCACTTGAAGTTTCTTTTTCCCTTCCAAATCAGATCAAAGAAAGGAATACATTTGTCGGTTGCTCCGGAGATAAATCCACTTAAGGCGGCACTTCCCAATCAGACTCTGCACTTGTTTAATAGTTTTTAGCGCTTGGATATCTTGAATAGCCTGAATCTTCTCGGGATTAGCTTCTTTCCACGAGCATTGACAATAAAGCCCAAGAATTTTCCTGATGCAACACCAAACGAACATTTCAAAGGATTGATTTTCATCTTGTAATATTAGAGGATGTCAAACATTTCTACCAAGTCTCTAATGTGGTCGCTTGACCATCATGACTTCACGAGCATATCACCACATAAACTTCCATTGTTTTTTCAATCTGATCTTTAAACATCATGTTAACTAAGTGTTGATAGGTTGCTACGGCGTTCTTCAATCCAACGGAATTAATGCATAACAATACAATCCAACATCCATAATAAAACTGGTATGCTCCTGATCGAGGATATGCATTGGGATTTGGTTATATCCCAATTATGCATCATAAAAGATAACAATTCGTGTCCTGCAGTTGAATCAACTAGCTGGTCAATCCTTGGAAGGGGAAAACTGTCTTTTGGACATGTTTTTTTCAAATCTGAATAATCAATGCATGTTCTCCATTTTCCATTTGCTTTCTTCACAAGTATTGGATTAGATATCCATTCAGGATAGAGGGTGTCATGGATAAAACCATTGACTTTTATTTTATCCACCTCGTCTTTAAGAGCAGTAGATCTCTCTATATCCATGCCGCGTCTTTTTGCTTCACCTGAACATATTTCGGGTCAATATTCAATGCATGGCTCGCAATGGCAGGTGAGATTCCACTCATGTCAGAGTGAGTCTAAGCTAATAAATCTAGGTTCGCTCGGAGAAAATCACCGAGTTCTTTCATCATCCGTGGGTTGAGCTATGACCCGGCCTTCAGGACTCGTGATGGGTCATCGTGGCTGACTGTGCTATCAATCGTCAGCTCATCCGGTGCAGCCTTGGTCTCTTTGGGTTCCTCTTCGTCATCTCTTAGATCTATATCTCTATAAAACCGACTGTGGCAGCCAAGGCTCAGACGCTGGTTGTCAATCTTCGGTGGCTTGCATGCAGACAATCTTGTCCACACCCTTTCCTTTTTCTTTGCGCTAAGCTTCCCTCAACTCAGCTACATAACAGGCATGTCCAGTCACCTGATCGCCATGAATAACTCCTACACCATTATCCATCGAAAACTTCAAAGTTAAACACCATGGGGCAAGAGCTGCCTGGAATTCAGCCAGGGTCCATCGGCCCAGAAAAACATTGTACGGAGAGTCAACATCCAAAAAAATAAATGGTAAGATTCGCACTCTCCTTCATTCACCTTCTCCCAATTCGACAGGTAATTCCATGTAACCAACAGCCTCGGTCGCAACGCTATTAAAACTATAAATATGAGCTTTAGATAGTATTAAGTCTTAGGCTTCCCTTCTCATCTGATTATATGCCTTTTTAAAGATTATAATCACTGAGCTTCCAAAATCAATTAAAATCCTTCTCACCAATGCAGGATCGATCATAGCTGAAATGACCATCGGGTCAATTGTTGGGGCCTCTACTTTGTCTGCATCCCTGGTTCTAAAAATTATATCATCCTCCATTGTGCATTGCTGTTTTGCCGGAGCTCCATCTTCCGTATTCGAACAACATTCAAAATCTGCATGCCTTATCGCCCTAGCATAGTGCTTCATCTCTTGCCAACTCCTGTCCGCAGGGTGTGGTCCTCCCACTATCGTATTTATCACTAGTCTTCCATTGGTCCGTGTAGGCTCCTCAGCACTACACTGAGCTTGTCCTCGATTGGGGTCAGATGTCCCTTGTCCGCCATTCTGCGGGGTTTTCACAAATTATTGCAATTTCCTTTCCCAAATTAAATTTTCTACAACATTCTGGAGATGCTTGCATTTATTTGTATTGTGGTCATAATATATATGAAACCAACAATATTTCCCAGTTTTCTTCTGCTTTTCTGTTGACTCCTTTGGAGGCGGCTTCCTATATTGCATGGTATTGCAAGTGGGTAGATAAATAATCTCCAGGGATGTGTTTAGTGGCTTGTAGTTATCATACATTGGAATCCCAGGCTTTAGTCACCCAAACTCCCTCTTCCGCTCTTGATTCCTGTCTCCATCTCTCTTTTGTCGATTCGGCTTATTTTGAACGTTCACCTGGATTTCTTGGAACTATCATCATACTTTTTTATTACAATATATCTATACTGCTTCTCCAACCAGTCCTGCGACGTTCCTTTCCCTGCAGGACCTGGCTTCCTCCTTCCTTAGAAATTGAGCTACCTTTGAATAGAAGCGCTCCAAGGAGGCAGGCGGTTTTCCAGCCAGCCAATTACCAAACTCAGATTCTGAATCAATCTCTCTCGTCAAGGCCATTAGTATAGCATGATCATTTGGGTTACTTACCTCTGTGGTGGTAGTATGAAATCTCTCCAAATAATCCTTCAATGATTCACTTGGAGCTTGGATTATGATGGAAAGGGACATCACGTCTTTAGGATGAGTCGTGTTCATTCAGAATTGCTCCACAAACTTGGTTGCCAACTCATCGAATCTAGAAATTGATCGCAGGGGTATTCTCGTGAACCACATCATCGTTATTCTAGAGAGGGTTATGGGAAAGTAGCTGCACTTAGTCGCATCATTGGCTCGCGCAGAATCCACTAACCATTCGTATCTCATAATATGCTGTCTGGGATTGGTTTTTCCCTCGTAGGCAGGCATGTTGAACCTTCTCGAATATTCCGCATGCAGAACATTGTCAGTAAACGAGGTATGGCTTCTCGAAATTTACCCATCATTATTAGTCAAGCCTTGGTTCTCTCTTACTAACTCTCTGATCATTGCCGATAAATCCAGCATCTGGATGGGTGGTGCTAAGCGGTGGTCATGCTTCACCTCACATGAATGGCCTGGTCAATGTCTACGGGCCGTTTCACGCCTTCTTGGTTCACCATCCTCTTGATATGCACCTTGAATATTTATCTCGTTGTCATTCTGGCGGGGTACCTAGTTAGCATTCGATTGAACTCCACCATCCAAGCTTATTGTTCTGCTAAGTGGCGCTCTGAAGTTTCTGCGTGATCTCTTTTGACCCTGCGATGCCTATGCCTATGGTATTCATCTAATGAGCTTGAACTTTCTGATGCCGAGTAAGGAGTGGGATCCTTTCTGGCCTTCCCATGCTGTTGCTGAGTAATCTGGTTCATCGGGCTAATATTAGTCTGAATTTGCTAATTCGGTTGTCGATGGCTTTCCATCAACTCTCTCATTGGATTATGAAATTCAGCTCCGTGTATAGAATTGGCAGGGTTCTGAACTTCAACTGGATCAGCATTCACATTTGTGGGTTGATTACTTGGGTCTCCTTGTTGAATGCTAGCAGTCTCATTTCCATCCACATTCTGAGAAGTAGATCTAGTATGTCTCACCATTATCAATCTCCTTGCTTAGATTTCAGTAAATTTAAATAGTATATGCAACTTTATGAAGGTAACTATGGATCTCCTTCAGGGGATTTTCCCAATCCAGTAGCAACAAAGGGGATTCTAACAAGCTGAGAATCAGATTCTCAATGAAAGCACCAAAATGTTTGCAACCAAATTGGTCACAAACACATAAGAATAGATTTATGTAGAGAAGTAAATGAAGAAAGTAAAATTAAAACCGAGGAATAGAATAAACTAACAGATTAATCAAAGCAATAATCAAGAACACATGGATTTATAGTGGTTCGGCGTTGTATGCCTACATCCACTTTGAAGATTATCTTTATTGATTCACTAACAGTTTGATTACAGCAACAAGAAGTAAGAAAAAACTTGATTACAATAAAGACTTATGTAACCAACGACATAAAGATCCTTAGAATGACCTCTTAGGCCAGTATTTATAGGTGAAGGTGACCACCAATCTCTCTGAAACTTCGACTATAGGACCTTCTAATCCATACGGGCCCACCAGAGGGATCGCTAGGCCCAAATTCCAATGAAGAGGGATTGGTATCGACCCTTTATAGGTCGATTTTTGGGCAGCAATCTTTATGGCGGCTTCTACATGCTTAGATATGTTGGCTCTTCAAATATCATGTTATTTGGACTAGTGGAGCTCATGCTATTGATTGATCTTTCGTTCGACTTCACTTGTGAGCTATTTTCTACTGAACCCTTTAAATACTTATATGTCAATCCCTTTTTCTTTGGCCATTTGACATGCGATCCCAAGGGTAGGTTCTCTAGGGACCATATATCTTGCTCTCTAAATTTCATTTGCCTTGGACTTTTAGATCCCAAGATATTGATCGTTGAATGCAAGAATGAACCTGGTCCCTGATGCGTGCCGATACCTCCTTGGAGGACTCAAATAAGTCCATCCATCCATCTACGCTAAGTCCTTTTATATGCTATGTCGATCCCTTTCTTATGGGTTTAAGTATAACTTTCCAAACTAACAAAACCATGCCGATCCATCTACTTTTATTTACGCCGATCCATTTCTTGCTTCGACCATGCTAACCCCTTGTCTATCTAACCATGCCAATCCCTATGGTACTACCAAGCTATGCAGATCCCTTGCTTGTCCAAGCTAAAATCCATATTTTAAGCATCCTGCATCGTTTATCTACCAATTCCGTTCAATTCTGGCTTCACATAACCATCCATACTTTACTTCCGGGTCCTACAACCATTGCTCATTGGTCATCGTTCCTGATAATAGTCGAATCTATCTTATGCGATAAGTTCAAATAGCCGGGTCAGGATATCGGGTAACAACTCCTATCAAAAGTTATAGCCCAAATAATAATTTCAAGGTCAAAATGGTCACATATAAATTCAGGAAAAATCATAGCTGTATAAAATATCCCTAAGAGTCATATCCCCAAATTATAGAATCTTACGGCCTCATATGAATAAAATAAAAATATTTTACGATCCTCTATTACGTAAAATAAGAGTCGTTACATCCCCCCTTTAGGAATTTCGCCCTTGAAATCCCCAAACAAGCCAAAGTATAAACAACCATGGTCATCCCATATACCTATCAGTCGTAGGCAACCATCACACATCCCAAACAAGTGACCGTGCAATCAATAGTATAGTTAATATACCCTAGAATGTGGAATACTAACCTATCAAATATAATATACAATGGTGAAAGTAAACACGATAAATGATTGGTATTACCATTCAAAGAGCTTCGGATAAGACATCCTCATGCTCTCTTCTGTCATCCACGTACGATCTCCTCACTTCCGCTCCATTGTACCTTATCTAGTTTCACTGTCTTTCTTCTAAGCTGTTTCATATCGTACCCAACAATACAAAGCAGCCTACGAGGTATAGAAACTTCTGGTTCTACCTCAACATGTTCTAGTTGATCCGGTGTGATCATCACTCCTGGGTCATGCACAAACTTTCACAGATAAGGAATATGAAAAACATTGTGCACACCCGCTATCTTCTGAGGTAAGTCGATCCCATATGCTAGCTTCTCTATTCTATCGACTATCGGAAAAGGACCTACGAATCTTGATTCCAACTTCACCTTTCTACTGAATCAAACTAAATTCCTTAAAGGAGAAACCTTACAAACACCATATCTCTGACAGAAAGTCTAACTTTCTTTGTTTCTTATCTGCATAGATCTTTTGTCGATCTTGAGCGGCTTTCATTCGTTGTCGAATGACCTCAATCTTCTTCGAAGTCTCTCTAATTATATTTAGTCCAAATATCAGTTTCTTGCTCGCTTCCTACAAACATGAAAGAGTGTTACATGGTCAGCCATACAATGCTTTATACGGAGCCAAATGCAAATGATCATCCCATGAACCATCAAAGTCTATAATGCATGCTTGTAATAGATCTTCCAATATACGATTTACTTATTCGGTTTACCCATCTGTTTGCATATGATAATCTGTATTAATATGCAGGTCAATCCCTAATACCTCTTGTAAACTCTTCCTAAATTCCTAGTAAACAACAGGTATCGGTCGCTCACAATGCTCTTTGGCCCATCATGAAATCGTACTATCCATTTTACATACAACTCTTCCAGCTTGGATACCATTCTACCAGACTTGACAAGCATAAACCTTGCACTCTTGGTCCACCGATCCACTATAAGCCATTATTCCCTACTCGAGTCCTCGGCAATCCGTCAATAAAACCATTCTACACTTGCTCCCATTTCATTTTGGAATCTCCAATGGTTGCAACAATCCACTAGGTTTATTTTTCTCTACCTTTACTAAATGGCAGTTCATGCACTTGGAGATGAATGCCCCCAGTATCCCTCTTCATGCCTTCCTAGCAGTAAATTCGCTTTATATCTCGGTACATCTTGTTACCACCAGGATGAATAGTCAATCTGGAATAATGACATTCTCTTAGCACTTCATCTCGCAATCCGTCAACATCGAGAACAAATAATCTTCAGTCCTTACGAAGCCAACCCTCTCGGTCGAGTTCATATTGTTTCATATCTTCAGATTCTACTCCTTCTTCTATCTTTGCTATGATCCCTGCTAGCCTAGGTCTCACTTTTGACTAGTACCAATCCTTTCAATTAGAGTAGTTCTAATCGATAAGCTTGCTAACATTTCAGGTTCAAGCTCGTAGTGAGCCCTGAAATCAAATCCAACAATATACTCTAACTACTTCCATTCTAAGAACATTGCTCCTAACCCAGCATGTCTTCTACTTAATGCATCGCCGACTGCATTCCCCTTTCCTTCAGTGTAGGAAATACTAAAATCATAAAAGGCCAAGAACTCTAACCACCATTGCTATCGAAGTTGAGATCCTTCTAAGGGAAAAGATACTTCAAGGATTCATGCTGCCAATTCCAAATCATGAGTTGGATAATTCCACTCGTGCGGTTTCAACTATCGACTAGCATACGCAACAACTTTCCCTTTTTGCATCAACACTGCACCCAATCCAGTACCACAAGCATCGGTATATACTGTCAACTCTTTAATTCCACTTGGAATGGTCAACACTAGTGCACTCGTCAACCTCTCCTTCAGACTCACAAATGGATGCTCACACTTCGCATTCCATAAAAAGGCCTAATTCTTCTTCGTCAAATTGGTCAACAATGTCGCTACCTTTGAGAAGTCATTTATGAAGCATCGATAGTATCCTGCTAATCCTAGGAAACTTCTCACATTCATAGCATTCTCGAGCTGGTTCCAATCTTGGACCACTGCACCTTCATAGGATCCACTGCTATATCATGCCCCGAAACGACGTGACCCAAGAATCTCATTTCTTCTCTCCGAAAGTGACACTTAGAGATTTCGCTCTTAATTTGTGCTTCCTAGATATCTCTAGGACAATCCTCAATGCGTCTTATGCTCCTCTTCGGTTCTAGAGTAGACTAGAATATCATCCATGAACACAAGCATGAAGTTATTCAACCGATCTTTAAAAACCCAATTTTTGAGATCCAAAAAGTATGCCGAAGCGTTAGTTAATCCAAATGGCATCACCAACTACTTATAGAAACCCAATGGCGTACGAAATGTAGTAACAGGCACAATTTACTTTGCTACTCTCAACTGGTGAAATCCCATCGCCAAATCTATTTGAGAGAACATCTTGGCATCTTGCAGCTCATCAAACAAGTCATTAATGCATGGGAGTGGATACTTGTTCTTTTTCGTCACTTTATTCAGCTCACAATAATCCACGCACAACCTCAAAAGAGTCATCCGCCTTCGTTGCAAATATCACAGATGCACCCCACTCAGGTATGCTTCTTCAAATGAACCCTTTCCTTAATCGGTCATTCATTTGAACCTCTAATTCCTTCTGCTCTCTGGGTGCCATATGCCTCAAAGGCATAACTATCGGTCCGGTTTTTTTCATGAAGTCTATTTGAATCTCGATCTCTCTATGCATCGACAATCTAGTCAATTCCTCGAAAACATCTGAATACTCTCAAGTGATAGGTACAAATGACAATCCCTTTTATGGAACCTTAAGAGAATATAGAAAGCTAACTATCACCCTAGACAGCCAATCACTACCGTTTTTCCATTCGCATCTTCGATTCTCACCAGCAGCTTCTCGCAATCAACTATGGCTGCATACTTCCTATGCCAGTTCATATTCAAGATAATCTCGAACCCAACAAAGTTCAAAACAAAGCAATCACAAGCCAAAGAACATCCATGACTTGATAAAACTAGGCCATGACAAACTATGCAAAGACTAATAGAGCCTCTAACAGGATTCATCACCATTAGGGATCAGTCTACTATCTCAAGTTCTAATCCCAATCTATCTGCTAGGTCACTACAGATGAATGAGTGAGAAGCATCAGTATCAAATAAAACTCTAACAGGAACATCACCAATAGAAAGCATACATTGAATGATAACTCCCTTCTCCTTCGCCAAGAGAGCACTTGACGAAGTCGGGACGGCATCCAAAGCATATGCCTTCACCATATGCTTATCCTTTACTGGTTCTAGATAATTCTTCTTCAAATGTCCGGGCTTGTCACAATTATACCATTTCTTCTTCTTAATCATCTTGTACTCTCTAATTAGATGACCCTTCTTAGTGCAACAGAAGCAAATAGGTTCTTATTTACCCTTCTTCTTACCACCCTTTCCTTGGGACTGTTTTCTCTTCACATTCCACCTCTTGCCTTCACCGCCTTGCTATGGCTTTAGCTCTTCTTTCTCAGTAGAAACAACAATAGCAGTCTTAGCCTTAGAATACAAGCTCTTATGGCAGAGCGCCTTCTCTACAAGTTTCTCAAAAGACTTATCTATATGGTCCACTAGCTTTACTCCCAAGTAGTCATCTAAACCAATGATGAATTTCTTATTCTTCCTCGATGAAGTGTTAATGGACGAACTTCATACTTAGACAAAGCATCAAATTCTGCCACATATTCAAAAACTGTCATCTCTTCCTACTTGAGATCGGAATTTTTTTTGAACGGAACCGATTTCTCAGCAGTCGAAATAAACTTCTCCACGAACCTTGCCTTGAACTCTTCCCAGTTGAGATGATCCTCTGGAGTAGCAATAACAATAGCATTCCACCAATTCATGGACCAACCCTGAAGCTATCTCGAAGCCAACTTCTTCTTCATAGCATCTTCCACCCCCATGTCACCAAAGATGTGCTCACAAATATCTAACCAATCTTGCACGTCTATGGCTGACTCCATTCCATAAAATGACTTGTCTCCAAGAGTAGAATAATCTTTGTTCAGCTTGGCAAAATCACCCCTGGGTGCTTGGACGGGAGCACCTCCACCTATCAACACTCCAGGAGCATTCCTCATCATATTAGCCATCATAGCATTGCACATGGCTTGGATATCAGACGTAGCAGTTCCTGATCCCGCTCCTTCCTCTAATCCTGAAATAGAATTCCTCATAGCATTCCTTATATGTCGGCTCATTCTTATTTGTAACAAGAAAGATTAGTCTGTCAAAAGAAAACCATGTCTATAGTGCTCTTCTGCATGCGACTTATACTATATAATATATATAGTTTTGAAAACCAAACTTGTAACAAGTACACACTCTCTTGTGTATGTGTGTGTGTGTATGCACTCTCAATCAAGTTTAAGGTGATAACACCTTCCCTATCTCTATTGGATCATGATATCAACTTCAATTAATCGTGTAACCAAAGCGCTGATACCAAATGTGCCGACTGCCCTTTACCACCAGCACCAATAGTATATAAATAGTGAGACGTCCATGCCCAGTCGAAATAGTACCATCACCAAGGTTGAAATAAAGTAATATAGCATATAACCTGTCATATGTCACAATGCATAGATAAAATATAATATCATAAATACAACAGAAGAGACAGTAATAAATATGTGAACAAATTATCATCGGATCAATATATACACAAAGTTATACATCAAATGCAGTAGAGTTTATACAACAGATGTAAACTCGAAAAACTATCTCAACAAATAGAAATAAGCAAGCACTGTCATGAGTTCCACGGTATTGCTCAACGAAATAAGCATAGTCCCTATATATGTGTATAATACGAAATAGCTCCATCCAACTCATCCTCTGAAGCAGCTATAACATCACCTAGACATATTATCTAGTTTTCTCATTTAAGAGTACCCAGGATAATAAGAGGCAAAGCATAAAACCTTGGGTCAGACAACAGTCTAGTGAGTGGTAAATGAGTCTCAAAATACGGAACAGGTAAAAATGGTAAGGAACAAGAGTACACGAACCATACCTGACATGTCCCTAGAACCAAAGAGTTAGCATATAACACTATAATATGATACTCTACAATATCATAAAGATATACCACAAAACAAATAAAGGATATCAGTCTTTCAAGTATTTCTATCCCTACATATTTCCCCCGATACCTATGAGTGATAGCTTACTAAAGATAGTAACCATAGCAACCATCAAGCAATCCTAACTATCACTCCATGTGCTCAAATATATGATAACTCGTATGATCCCCAAGCCAGGGACTAACGGAAATCCTAGTTCTCTATTGTACTCTCGTATCTCGCAACTAAAGCTGGATACATGTCTCGCAACCCAAAGCTGGACACTAGACCCAAAGCTACAGGTCCAAGGTATACAGGTCCCTTCACCGACCCATGGGCATCCCCACTACAATACTCTTGCTTCGATTACAACTGAAAACTCTCCAAGTCATCAACGGTTCCTTAGTACATACACCCGAGCCTGTCTTTGCTCCATTTGGATACTGAGCCCTTCATGATCAATCTAGTTTTCATTATTCATGAGGAACCCTTCCACATTCCTTGATCATACGGCCTACCCTTTTATGAGCCGCCATCTTCGGAACCTACTCCTAACACGAGCCAACATCTTAAGACCGTAGCTTTTCATCATGCAGTTATATCATCATCCAACCTGATATGAACGAGCCGACATCTCTAGCATAACCTTCAGGGCCTCTACTTCACCTCCCAAAAGTTCCATCCCATTTGTTCTTAGCCCAAAGCATCAGTTTCGACCTCCTAACTTAGTGTCGATCTCTCTACTTAGCCAACCTAAGGCTAAGTTTTCTTTCACTCCTTCTGTTGTGGGAATTTTCGCCACTACATGGTGAATATGAGTAGTCAAGGGCAAAATCGTCATTATTATGGAACAGACTCAAACTAGTTTGGAGGTATTCTCGAGATCAAAATATGGACATAGGTCGAAATCGCGTCTCAATCCGAGCTACGGATTGAGAGATATGATCATCTTAAGATTTGTCCACCACCGTCCCGTGGGGCCGATACCGAAACGCTCTACCGCCGTTCAAGATCGACAGTCCAATAACAAGCTAGGATCCCCGGTCCGATGACCAAACCAAAACTTTGGTTCAGCGCTTGCTTGGAGTCGGGGCTTGAAAATCTCGAGTCTGCTTGGAGTCGGCGCGATGACTGAACCAAAACTTTGGTTCGGCGCTTGCTTGGAGTGGGGCCTTAGAAATCTGGAGTCCGCTTGGAGTCGGTTGGATTACCGAACCAAAACTTTTGTTCGGTGCTTTCTTAGAGTCGAGGCTTGAAAATCTCGAGTTTACTTGGAGTCGGGGCAATGACCGAACCAAAACTTTGGTTCGATAGCTTGAAGTCGGGCTTTGAAAATCTGGAGTTTTCTTGGAGTCGTTTGGATTACCGAACCAAATCTTTCATTTGGCGCTTGCTTGGAGTCGGGGCTTGAAAATCTCGAGTCTGCTTTGAGTCGGTCCGATGACCAAACCAAAACTTTGGTTCGACGCTTGCTTGGAGTCGGGCCTTGAAAATCTGGAGTCTGCTTAGAGTCGGTTCGATGACCGAACCAAAACTTTTGTTCGGTGTTTGCTTGGAGTCGGACTTTGAATATATGAATTCTGCTTGGAGTCTGTCCGTTGACCGAACCAAATCTTTGATTCGGTGGTTTCTTGGAGTCAGGCATGAGAAATTTAAGGGTTTACTTGGAGTTAGCTAGGAGTAATGCTGCTTGGAGTCGGGTGAAGGTTTGCTTGGGGCTCAACCCGGGTATAACTGATCTAAAAAAAGGTTGAAAATTTCGTCATGGTACGACGATACTTCAGGGATTTCTTCATGACGCTTTCCGGGGTTCTTGGAGGTGTATGGCGGTCGTCACAAGTGGAATATCTTGACAATCATGTAAGGAAGGTTGAACCAAATCTTGGAGGAAAGAAGGTTGAACCAAATTCCAAATACTATATACTCAGCTGCCTTTCCTCATATCTACATTCTATAAATACCAAGCACATGACATCATAAAAAGAGAGGATGCTGAAGAGCGAAGCTTTCAGCAACAATGGCGGACAACTTTGAGAGGGAAAAATCTTAGTTCTAATAGCATGTTTACTCATATTCAAAGCTTGTACTT
The DNA here is from genome assembly GCA_030737815.1 of Allium fistulosum. NCBI lineage: Eukaryota > Viridiplantae > Streptophyta > Magnoliopsida > Asparagales > Amaryllidaceae > Allium > Allium fistulosum. The sequence goes on from CM060905.1 coordinate 850,347,491, forward strand.
GTAATCCGGAATGAAAGGGATAATAAAAGAGGAACAGTGGACGTAGGCACTTTCAGGCCGAAACACTATAAATTTTGTGTCTTTTTACATTTAAGTCCTTTGCATATTCTTTATCACAAATTACTGATTTTCTACCTTAAACATCCGCAACTAATTTTCATCAAAAAATAGCTATATACTACAAATAATATTTACAGCTCTACAACAACGATTTGAGTGTTTGCCCTTTTTTTGTGCAAACATTTTGGTGCTTTCACTGAGAATTGAACTTTCCTTTTTCAAAAGGAAATTCTCTCTTTCTTACTTTTCTTTTTATTTTGAAACCTACTATTTCTAATCTTCTGACTTGAGATTGTCGTTTCTTCTCTTAAGAAACTCTCTCCCCTTTTCTAAGATCTGAAATCTATGTTTCTTTTCAGATCTACCAAGACTATTTTACATAAAACAAAAAATCCTCCTTTTCTCTTCAGATCTGAACATCCATTTTACTACATAGATAAATTCTCTTGTCCACTTTTTAGATCTTACTTTTACTATCCACGGACACGTTTATTAGCAAAAAAATATCATCTCTTAGATCTAAAATCCCTAGATATTCCTTTAACTATTTCGAATCTGCAAACACATGTCCCTTAACCAAAAAGAAACATGTACTCATTGTTTGGATCTGAAATCAAGCCACCTCTCTTTTCTCATTTGGAATCCAAAATCATGGTTTCTTAGCATAAGAAACCTCCCTTTCCCTCTGTTTAGATCTGGATCATTATTTTCTTTCACAAAAGAAAACCTGTTTCTAGTCTTAAGATCTGAAATTGCATTTTTAATAGTATCTATAACCTTTTCTTTTCAGATCTAAAGTCACCGTCTCCTTGGCATGAGAGATTCTCTTTGTCTTACTTTCCCAGTTTGAGATCATTGTTTCTTGGATTAAAATACTCTATATTTCCCAGAGCTAAAACCGCTACTTTAACAAAATCTATTTCTCTTTACAGATCTGCAATCACTATTCCTTGAAGATTAAAAATATACTCTAACTTTCTTTTCTCTTATTTCAAATTTACAAACGCTGCTCCTTAACCAACAAGAAACATGTATTCACTTCTTAGATCTAAAATCACTATATCTCCTTTCAGATCTGCAAACATGTTTTCCCAACAAAAAAGAAAAATGTATTTATTTCTTAGATCTGAAATCATTCTATCTTCTTTTTCTCATTCAGATAAGAAAAACACTGTTTTGACCAAAAGAAACACATAGTAATTTTTTAGATCTAAAATCATTATAGATCTTATTATCTTTCCATCCGGAAGCATTGCTTCTTTAACATAAGAAAACTATCTTCCTCTTTTGTATAAGAGGAATCTATTCCTCTACTAAAATATAAAATTATGGTTCTAAGAAAATCCTTTTCTCCCTCCAAACTCGAAATCCTTTCTCCTGATCTAAAGTCATTGTCTCTTTGAAATTAGAGTTTTTTTCTTTTTCTTTTTTCAAGTTTCCAATCACCATTTCTCGGATTGAGAAGCTATACCTCCTATCTTAAGATTCTCTCTTTATTTCAAGAGTTGTACCATCAACCCTTCGAAGCTACAAAACCTCCCAATTCTTTTCGAAAAGTGATTTATCTCTCTCGAAAAGTGCAAACTCTCTAGGAAGGGAAGGAGAACAACTACCCGATATGCCGTCTAAAGTGAGAGAACTCCACTATAAATAATGCAATAACTATCCAGATGTGAGAAAGCAGGAAGTCTAGTCTAATAACCTCTCGGTGCTAAAAATTATCGGACGTAAATTCGACATGGTTGTTATTGAAATCAGAAAACACTTCACTGCTTCACATAAAGCTTTGGTGGATAAACTCTTGACACGCTTAGGGCAGACAGTAGTATTCAACATCAACGTCATAATACAAGGAAAGTCCCAGTCTAAAGAACACAGGGGGCATTCCACATAACCAAATGAACCCCAAGCATAGCCCTCTTTCCATCCAGCATCAAATCAAAGTACTACAACTAGGATCCGACCGATGGATCAAAATATCACAACTTGAAGACCGAAGTCATGATGATTGAATACTTAAAGTCTAGATATGACAAGCATGACACTACGTCACTCCTATCATGCATGAACGCATCACCAATCCAACCCATACTGGACATGATTCAAATAATGTCAATAGCTCTCCTTACCTAAGGATATGTTAAATAAATATGAAAAGAGAAGGAGATAAGACCAAGAGTTACTAGTCCACCCTCCAGGAAAACAAAAACTTTTGAGTGCCCACTACAAACCTTAATAAGGGGTAACCCGACCCCCTAGACACTTGCCAAGATCTCCACACTTGCTGATAAACGGAGGGCACAAAGGAGGTACTATATAATTACTTTTCTTTCATTCTAATCAATCCTAAGCTATTGCAGGGTTATACCATCTAATCTTGGATCTCCATCTTTGGAAAAAGGTGAAGGAAGGATTCGTAAATCCGTTGCACGTGTTGATCGACCTGAGGGTGCTTACACGCTACACGAAGTAAAGACAAAAAATCAAACTAGCCCCTACAACTATGCATGACCTCTCCTTTGGGTCAGCAAGGCACATAAAGATGAGAAAACATCACTGTTAGGAGTTTAGATAGATGGTCACCCAGGGACGCTAGCACAGCTTGTAGCACAAATGCTATAGCAAAATGGAAGTGATACAACTCTCTGCCTCCGTAGCTCGAATGATCAATGATTAGAGAGAAACCATCCATTTGAGTATGGTGTTACCTCAAAGGGTAAGGAAGAGGACGCAATGGAAACGACATCTGCCGAGAACTTGGATAACATAATAGTTTATACAGAAAGGCTTTGAAAGACGGAGCTCCAGCAATTCCAACATATTTGGCCAGTAGCAGAAATGACAATGCCATTGGCTCCTAGGTTCTACAGAGTCTTACAAAAATGCCAAGCAAGACTTCCTATCCAAGAGAACATCTTAAACCAGGCATACTACACAACCTGGTACTTTGCGTTTCTTTCGAAGCGGCGGGTTTGGTCTAAACTACTCTTTCCCTTTGACCGAGACAAGAGACTAATGCATTCACTTAACACATATATAGTTATATTCACTTAACACTATGCTGTTATAACCACTACTTCTTTTGTGATTAGCAACCCAGATCACATGCTTGTGTTGGCAATAGTGAAAATAAGATAGCCATGACTAACGGTGCTAGCCTGGGCAGTTCACTGCTGACGATCTCCCCTTTCCCGGGTAATGACATACCAGTTGGGAAACTGGACACAAATCTAGCTTGAGTAACTCAAAGAATAAATGCATTCGAATCCTATCGTGGATTGACTCATGATAGGAGTTGCCCCAGACCAATGGGCAGGTTGAAGCTGTCAACAAAGTCTTGCAAACACTAATTAAGGAAAAACTAAATAAATCTAAAGGAGTGTGAGTTGATGAACTACCCACGGCACCGTGGGCCTACCAAGCCTCCTACAAAACAGCAACATGACATATTCTATTTGCTCTAAGCATGCGGGGCAGAGGCCATGCTTCCGGTCGAAATAGTTGTCCCTTCACATCGTAGGACACATTATAATCCAGAAGAAAACGAGGAGCTTCTCAACATGTCCTTAGACCTGATTGAAGAAAGAAGGAATAACACCGCTCTCAAGACCGCCACACACAGATGGAAAGTGGCAAAACAATACAAATCTAAGGTGAAGCCCCAAGAGTTACAAGAGGGAGATATTGTTCAAGCAAGTCTTTCCTTGTCCAGGCGCACTAGATCCAGTTTGGGAAGGACCATTTGTTGTTCATAAGGATCTCCACAATGAAGCTTACATTCCGTCGACAGTTGATGGAAAAGGTGTTTGGGAAAGGAAGGAATCTCCAACATCTCCGCCATTACTTCTCTCAACTTGTACAAAGCATGTATCACTTGGAGCAATAAAAGAATGACAATGGACGTAGGCATATTCTTGCTAAACCATTCTAAAAATTTATGTTTTGCTCGATTGTTTTTCTGATATTTTTCCTATTGCGATCAATCCTAAGCTCTCGCCGGCAGTAGTGAAAGCAACATAACCATGACTAAGGGCACGAAAATAGCCTAGGTAGTTCACTGCTGACGATTGGCCCCCCAGCCAGCAATGATAAACCGACTATAAGCCATGGATTAGGAATGATTATAGCCTAGGCACTTTACCGTTGGTGTTCGGCTCACTGGAAACTACGAACCGATAATAAATCCCATGATTAAGGCATGGCTGAAGCTAGGGATAGTTCGTAGTTGACGATCGACACCCATGCTAGTCGAGCCATAGTAAATCGAATAATACTCACGATACATGGCATAATGGTCGGGGTAGTTACTGTGTATGAATCCTGGCTCTAAATCTTAAGTACGACAGTCGCAAAAGTTACACTACCTTGGAACATAGGTTGGACTGACAAACCATATGTCACCAAAATCCACAATCAGGGCAAATAATTTACGTGCCACAAATCTTAAGTTTAGAAGGACTATCTTGATGGAGAATATAGTTCGTTGTACTTAAACTAGAAGCTTCTAACAATTTCCGTGATGCCCCGGCTCTAGTGACCGAAATATCACAGGGAGTTTACCGTCTGATAGCTCGGATCAATGGGCACTAAAGGAGCGATCTCTCGTATACAGTACTTTGGATCAACATGGATACGTTTAAAATACCTGAACATCTCTGAAGTGATATGTATCCCATCTCGACACAATGTATTATACACGAGTTCAGGGAAATTTGTATCTAAATCACATATCAGAACACAATATATAACGGTTTCACAAAACAGTGGACCAAAAAGTAGATATATATACATGTATATAGGTACAAACAAACGTCAAACTATCACCATATCTCTACAACTAAGTCATCATGCATATTATACATAACTACCCCAAAAATGACGTCCTAATACATACACAAACAAATATATACAAAGGACATACGACATGACTACACAAAATCAACTTAGCATAGTTCAACGGACTCTAAATGTATCTCTCTAACATTTCTCCTCCAGATGACTCTAACAGTTCCTTTGAGGCATGTAGCAAGCGTGCGTTCGTGAAGATCTAAATCTACAACTACCTTAAATTTATATAATGTATGCCAGTTGCCATCCATTTCAATGTCGTATGAAATCACCTCAAAACGTGAAGAGGTAATCATCTTGAAAAGCCTCGGTCTGACCCGAGGAGTTGTCAAAAACAAAACATCGAGTCAGGCTATAAATCTAGCTGTGAGTATAATAGTGCAACAATGATTCATATAAATTGTGGAGTCGGGTTATATATGTGATATTAAAAGAAATAAATATGTCACACACTCCATAATCTAAACCCACCCACATCCTGTTAAATTATTTCAATTCAAATACACGTGTTATGGCACTATTTAAAGTGAATCACAACTGCAACTCTAATCAACCGGGATATCACATCCTATTCATTTATAAGTTGCATTCATTATTCGATAGACATTTCATTGTCAAGTTATTCATATACGAGGTCCGGAATTACTAGTGAATCCTATTCATTATTCACTCTTACTAGACTCTGTATCAAACCGATATCACGGCCTTTTTCATCTGTATATCTTTTGATTAGAAATTGTGGGTGCCCCCACATGATCTATTAGTTGCACTATCTTCTCCTGTTCATCGTTGGCGCTCACCCTGTTGTGCAGTAATCTTCATATTTATTTCACCACATATCCATCAATGAGATTACTCTCGATTCTTCCTCGTTTCACGTTTGCACTGCGTCTGTCACCGTGGTTGTGTCCGTGCAACAGATCGTTTGGACAATAAGTGACAAGGGACCAGCTCGTCACGATTTAGGGAGCGACCCCGAATCTATCCGCTAGGATGGATTCTAGTGTCTAGTAGTCTCACCTCGTCTCGTTTACTTCATCAGTTAAATTCATTCAAATTCTTTTGTATTTAACTTCCCAATATACCATTTATCCCCAAAATGGTATCGTGTTCTATTTTATATCACATATAAATGTCGTGTTCGTGCAACATAGCATTAACTTGCAGTATATAGCATCATATATATAATGAACATTCATAAACAAAACATGTAAACATAATTTGGAAGAATTTTATCGGATTTGAATTTAAATTATAATAAAATGTATGTTTCAAATTTAGACTAGATTTTTGATGACGTCATTTTGATTTAATTTATAGAATTTTTCCATAATTTTTAATTTAGAAAATAAAATATTTTCGATTGATGCATTTTGCATCAAACGCCAGTTCTCTTGAAATTTTAAAGAATGAGTTAACCGGTTTATTTTATTACTGTTTTGTGATCGCATAACGTTGTCGTGCGTGATCGTATTTTTATTTCGTTCTTTCACGGTCCATACGCGAACGGAATATTGCGTAAAGTCATACTCTAAAACGTTTTGGTCAAGTTCACACCTCCACACACCTCCGACGACTGAACCGAGACCATCGTCGTGTTCCGCTACGCAATATGGTCTTGCCGGTACCTTCCGTTTTGGCTGTAACGCTCCTGTTCATCATATGGTCGCAGACTTAACGATTTCATTTCTGATCACCATGAGGTCCGTCGGTCAGGCGAAAGCTAGTTGATTTGTTCGTCTCACTTCCCTTTACATATTTCCTTTTGGTTGCATGCTCAAAATCATCATAGATTTTGAGTTATTAATATTTAAAGTTTTGAAACAAAATTTGTTTTATGTTATTAAGTTAAACAAGTTTGCATGGGTACTCTTTATAATATATTATAAAGCATGCATACGTCCTTTTATGTTCACTATTTTATAAAGAAAGCATGCACATCATTTGTATTTCAAAGCAAGCATGCACCTAATTTTATGTTCATTGTTTTATAAAGCAACTAAGGCTTCAATTTATACATGTACGCATGCAATTAATCTTATAAATTGAACCCGTGAGGTAACATTATTCATATAAGAAGTGAAACACATAAGTGAAAAACAGCCAAACGTAGATGCAATAACAGTTTTATATAAACTAAATAGTCAAACTAATAAGAATAATATCAATGTAAAGAAACGGCAATAGATCAAATTCCCAAAACAAGTGCAGCTACTAAGAATAAATACTAAAGTAAGCAAACCCATATTCATATAATTTAAACTTGTAACGAGCTTCTTTATCAACGTAACCGGTTTATATATATGATATGTGTATGTGTGTTTATACACATATATAACATATGTGAAGTCCTGTTTAAAATGATCAAATTAATAAAGTTGGGAATATGGAAAGAAATAGCAATACAATACCAAAAACAATACAACTGAGTATCATGAAATGAAGTCATCACTGAAGTGCTAATATAAAATGGTTTTATATATATACATAATGTTTATGAAAATGCAAGGGTACTGAAATAATCAAATATAATTAGTAATAAAACATAACGGAGAGGCAGTGATCTAAATACAAAGTTACCGACAAAAGAGAGGAAAGGTGAGAAAGCAAAATAAAGAAAAGAAAACAGAGAGCAAATTATACTCACTTTGATTTTGCCAAGGAAACAAAAACTTGATCTATCAAGATGAAGTAGCAGGAAGATGCGTACGTTACAGACTTCAGATTTCAAGAGGAAGAAAATGAATGGGGCGGTGGTTTATATAGATAGAGAGAGATTCTTCATAAATGAAAGGTTAAACATATAAGTCAGTTTACCATCATCTAATAGATAAGAATGGTGAGGCGTAATTATGAAAAAGATACGATTGTTGAGATACGCCGAATTGATAAAACCGACTAGCTGTTTTTTATAGTAAGTTAATAATTTCTCACTCTTTAAACAAATTTTATACACCCTTAACCACGTTATTGTCCTACCGCAATTTGGTCCCCGATTACAATTTCGTTCATGGTGTTTTATTCCAAATTTTATTCTATATCCATAACGATTTTTATTTTATTTATTTATTTCTTTTTTTTAACAAAATTTATTGTTATATATTAAAATGGTAGCGGGATGTTATAGACTCCCCTCCTTAAAGAAATTGCGTCCTCGCAATTTACTAGAGAATACTGTATGATATTCGTATATTAAAAATCATCCTATCAACTAATAAAATCCTAACATCCATGACTCGATGAATATATAAATACGTATCTAATGAGTTTCAATTAACTCAGGATGTGATTTCCTAATTTTCTCCTCAGTTTCCTAAGTACAGTCTTTGAGATTATCTGACCATTGAACTTTGACTAATGAAACTTGTTTGTTTCTTAACTGCTTCATCTTTGAATCCACTATTCTGGCTGACTCAATGGTGAAAGTCAAGTTTGGTTCAATTTCTAGTTCCTCTAGCTGCTTTGGTTCTATAACAATGTTGGAATCCCGTAGACATTTCCTTAATTAGGATACGTAGAACACATTATGAACTCCAGATAGATATGCTGGTAATTCAACTCGGTAAGCAAGGCTTCCAATATGCTCCATAACTGGATAAGGTCCAATATACCTTAGAGCTAATTTTCCTGCTTTACCAAACCTTACAACTTCATTCATTGGGGATACCTTTATAAAAACGTAATCTCCAATCACGAATTCCATATCCTTTCTACGTTGGTCGACATAGCTCTTCTATCGTGATTGAGTAATCTTCATACAATCTCTGATAAGCTCGATCTTCTCGGTCGTTTCTCGAACCATATCTGGTCCTAGTATAAGTCTATCTCAATTTTCTAACCAACAGGCTGGAGAACAACATGGTCTTCCATACAAAGCTTCAAATGGTGCCATACCACTACTGGATTGGAAACTATTATTGTAGGAGAATTCAATCAAATGAAGATATTCTTCTCATGAACCCCCGAACTCTAAGATACATATCCTGAGTAGATCTTCTACAACTCGATTTACTCTTTTAGTTTGTCCATCCGTCTGAGGATGGTATGTTGTGCTAAAATTGAGTTGTACGCCTAAGACTGAATGCAAGCTTTTCCATAATTGACCGATAAATATTGGATCACGATCGCATACTATATTCTTTGGAATTTCGTGCAATCATACAATATGTTTCAGGAATAGTCTGGCTAAACTTTCTGCAGTTCTATTCATTCTAACAGGAACGAAATGGGCACTTTTAGTGAGTCTATCAACTATCACCAATATACTTTAATTTCCTGACCTTGATTTGGGAAGTCCATCAATGAAATCCATAGAAATTTGTTCCCATTTTCATTGAGGAACTTCGAGAGGTAATAAAAGTCCACTGGGCTTTTGATGCTCGCCCTTTACTAGCTGACACGTAACGCATCGTTTCACATATTCACCGATGTCCTTCTTCATGCCTTCCCAATAGTATATCCACTTCATATCATTATACATCTTTGTACCACCAGGATGTATATAAAATAAAGATCGATGACATTCGTCTAGAACTTCTTTTCTCAAATCGGCTGTGTTAGGAACACACGGTCTTCCTTTAAATTTCAAGTTCCCCTTCAAGTCTAACTAGAACTTGTTGAGATCTTCTGATGCATTACCATTCTTCAATTGATTAATTTGATCTGCCAGGATTGGGTCATTTCTTTGATTAGCTTGAATTCGATCGAGTAAACTTGGTCGAATATCCAGAGTTGCCAACATGGCTGTTGTTTCTTCCACTCTTCTGAGCTGGAAGTTACAAGAAGATAACACTTCTAATTCTTTCCATTCTACCAACATCATTGATACTACGGCCTGGTGTTTTCAGCTGAGAGCATCTGCCACCTTATTGCCCTTACCTGGCGTATACTGAATTTCTAGGTCATATGTAGATAGTAATTCCAACCATCGTTGTTGTCGCATATTCAAGTCTTTTTGAGAGAATAAACAGTTTAATGATTTGTGGTTTGTGTATAAAACAAACCTTTCTCCTAATAGATAATGTCGCCAAAATTTCAAGGCAAATACGATGGTTGCTAAGTGCTAACTCAAGATCATGAGTTGCATACTTTACTTCGTGAGGCCTGAGTTGTCTAGACGCATAAGCTACAACTCTGTCTCGTTGCATTAATACTGCACCAAGCCCTATTCCACATGCATCTGTGTATACTAACAGATCCTGATTTCCTTCTAGAACTATTAATATTGGAGCATTAGAAAGTAATTCTTTCAATTTCCGATAAGCCCCTTCACATTTATCTAACCAGATAAATTTAACTCCTTTCTTCGTTAAATTAGTTAGTGGAGCAGAAATCTTGGAAAAATCTTTTATAAATCTTCTATAATATCCTGCTAAACCCAAGAAACTTCTGATTTCAGTTATTGATTCGGGTCGCTTCCACTTTTGAATAGCTTCAACCTTAGCTGGGTCGACTAAAATTCCTTTCTCCGAGACTATATGTCCCAAAAATTTCACTTTCTTCTGCCAAAAGTGACATTTTGAAAATTTCACTTTAAGTTGGTGTTCTCTTAATGTTTGTAACACCAGTTTCAAATGAATCACATGCTCTTCTTCTGTCTTTGAGTAGACGAGGATATCATCAATAAAAACTAGGACAAACTTGTCCAAATAGCTTTTGAAAACTCTATTCATCAAATCAACAAAAGAAGTTGGAGCATTCGTTAATCCGAATGGCATAACTAACCATTCGTAGGAACTGTATCTAGTTCAAAATGCTGTTAGTGGAATACCGTCCTCTGTAATTCTTAGTTGATGAAAACCTATGGCTAGATCTAGTTGTGAAAAGACCTTTGCACCACTCAGTTGATCGAATAGATCATCAATCCTTGGTAGTGGATATTTATTCTTGATAGTAAGGTCATTTAATTTTCTGTAATCTATGTAGAGTCGAAGAGATCCATCTGCCTTTTTAACAAATAAAGCCGATGCTCCCCAAGAAGAACTACTCGTTCTGATGAAATTCTTTTGCTCAAGATCTTCTATTTGAGATCTTAATTCTTCCATCTCACTGGGGCAGATTCGATTAGATGGTCTACTAAAAGGTTGAGTTCCAGATTTCAAATCTATCCTAAACTCAACTGCTCAATGTGGTGGTAGATCAGTAACTAGTTCAAAGATATCAGAAAAATCTCTAACTACTGGAATCTATCCTATTTCATCTTCTTTAGATTCCAAAGCAAATAAAGAATATCCTGAACTAGCATTTGCTCTTTCTAGAGCTAAAAGGATTCGCTTGGGGTAATCGGGTGTTGGAAAGTTATTACTCATTCCGAACAGTATAATTGAGCTTGATAGTGCTCGAGTCAGTCCATTCCCAAAATAACTCCATAACTCAGCGAACCCATAATAAACAAATCACATGAGAAAGAATACCCGGATAAGCAAATTACGACTCCACTGCATTTCATCTCCAGGGTAACGCATCCTCCAACAGGATTGGCCACCCTAAGAGAATTGTTAAGAGAAGAAACATACAATTTTAACTTTTCTACTATTCCTTTCGATATAAATGAATGTGATGCACCTGTATCTAAAAGAATTCTAATATATAATCCATGCCATAAAATAGTACCTTCTAGGACCGAAGCTTGTTTTCCCTCATCTGGTTTCATTAAACTGGGACCATCTAGTGCGAACATTTTCCCTTGAGTCTGCTTCTTCGGCTTTGTGCATTGTCTCGCTATATGTCCCATTTCATTGCAATTGTAGCATTTCTTCATAGGACCTCGACCTGTGTTTCTACATTCATTGGCATAATGAGCCTTCTTTCCACACGAGTTACATTCTACTTGTGCTTTAGCTTGTTGCCTCTTCTGGTCCTCTTGCTTAGGTTGGAATGGTCGCTTATTCTTTCGAAATTTTGCATTCTTCTTCGAGAAGAATGGCCTCTTCCTTTATTGTTGACTTTTCTAAGTAGGTTGACTTTCAGAAACCGAATCTCGCTCTTGTACCTTTTCAAATCTTAAATCCATATCCACAATCTCCTCAAATGGAAATCTGAGTTGAGTAAGTAATTTATCTCTCAGTTCATTATTTAGACCAAGCACAAACTTTTCATTCTTTTGCAATGGGGTGCTAATGAGTGTTGGTCCATACTTCGATAGTGCATTAAACTCATTGACATACTCAGTTACAGATAATTTTTTTTGAGTATGGTCAATAAATTTTTGAAGCAGTGTTGCTCTCTCTGCTTCAGGTAGAAATTGGGCTTTGAAAATATCTTTGAATTCTTGCCAAGATATGTCTTCCTCTGGAGTTGCAGCAGTTATGGCTTCATACCACTCTAAGGCACCTCCTTGTAACTATCGAGATGCTAACCTTATCTAGTCCTGATCGGACAGATTCAGATCTCCAAAGATTCTTTCGCATGTTCTCAGCCATGCATGAATTCCTATTATGCCCTCATTTCCCAAGAAGGGTTTACTATGTAGACTTGAGTAGTCTTTGCAGAGCTTGGTAAACTCTGATCCAGGATTTTGATTATTGTCTCTGAGCATGCCCATATCTTGAACACGCTTCATGACTTCGACCCATTGATCCATAGTTAAAAGTACATTTTGATTGCTTGATTGACCATTTGGTGACTCAACTGTCGAGCCTGTTTTGGGTCTACCTGGTCCTACAATTTTCTGATAAAGAACATTTGTCATTTTATTATATAATAAAATTTCACTAACAATTACATATGTAATACAAATACGTAACACGTATTATCCCAATGTTTTCTGTAACGATCACGATTTTTCGACGCTCGAAAGTCGACAAAGACTATATCAGTTTATACATACATCAATCAGAGTCAATATACAACTCGATACAATAATGGACAGTTATATAAACTTGTCCTCATATAGAATACACAGCGGTATAAAATAACAAGTACGGTAGTACGCTTCGCCATCCAGCTTATCCCCAAAGCTCCAGAATATCCAGAATATCCTGATAAAATAACTCTAGGCTGCCCGTGTGGAAAATTATGGGCACCCAGAGTTTAGAAGGGAACAATAAAATCCGAGTCAGTCATGGTGACTGGTGGGAGATCGTAAAACAGTTATTTTCACAAAGAAAATAAAACAGATTCGCAATGATTTTGGGAAAATGAAACTACCATAAGATCTCCCGCCACACACACAATGCAAACGCAAAATTGGAGGAGATTTCTTCTTATGATAGTCAAAGATGCTTACTACGCCAATCATTGGATATTATTATTAATGTCTAGTGTAGAAAACATTTCAAAAGTATAATATTAATCTTAGCCAGCATACGACCAGTATCGTATGCCTACTATAGCTACCATCTAAACAGTGGTGACCACCATAAGTAAATGGCAGGTTCTACAACTAAAACCGTACAATTTCGTATTGGGAAATGGATTTCCAACAAATGGTCAGGCTAAGGAACTTCCTTTCCTATGCCACATGGGATCGCCTCTGGCTGGACGTCCCGAGAGACAAACTGCTCTCTGCCAAACAAGGCCGGGTTACCCCTGTAACTAGGTAACTCACGAATATGTCATCCCCCGGTCCTTTGGGACCTTTATCCGAGCGCTCGGTAACCAACATCACACATAAAAATAAGGTGTGTCCACATGAGTAAGTATCTGGGCTCCATACCATGATACCACCCCTTTCCAGAAGGAAATGACATACCCTAAAGGGCGCGACACTCATAACCTTGCCGCAACATTCCTGTTTCGACCATTTCCGGGTTGTTGAGGCCCTGACGAAGTCTCGTCCACAAAGCTACGCTTTTTCACAAAGCCACGCTTTGATCACAAATGATCAAATAAATGATCATCGTCACAGCAACACTCAGCATGCCACATTACCAAATTGGGAATATATCGCTGATAAATTTCAACTACATAACCTCTGAGCTCGTATGTCTCAGAGAAGGGTGTTAAGCTAAGAGAATAAATTCTCCGCCACCAACAGAAATGTATTTGAAAGAAATCAGCTTTATATCTCAAAACGTAATGTCAGACACGTAACCTTACAAGTCTGTTCCGGTTTCGAATAGAACCGAAGGCACTTCCAAAGAAGTCCTTGCAATCCGGATATTCACAATCCCGATAAAACTTCCCATCACAAAGGAAAATCTCAATACCGTAGCTAACGGTGCAGAGACAATCGATAGGTCATCCTATCGTTTTCACAAATACCCGGTCTTCACCACCGGTCTTCAATACGATCCATATCGTCGTATTATTATTCGGAATGGGTTATCTGAAACAAAGGTCCTTTCTCGGCTAAACCGAATAATAAGCGTTTGTTTTAAAAACAAATTCAAGTGCCATTTCAAAGGCAAATATTGATAGTCGGTGATTTAACTATCAACGATATTCACAACAATCATCAGATTCAAATAATTTTCCCAAATTATTTAATTTCAAAATATCTTTACAAGATATATATTTTCCACACTTCACATTTGAAAATCAATTTCCAATAACTTTTCACCTTTCAACTTTTGAAAATAAATTTCAAATCAATTTCCTTACACGGAATATATTTCCAAATATATCTTTTAAAAATCCACTTAGAACTTTTATTTTATATTTTTAAAAGCCACTTTGGAAAATATACTCGGCTTTATAATGAAAATACACTTCCATTTCAAAATGGTCCATTTAAACCAATTTAATAAATCCTTATCGATTTATTACAAATTTACATTCAAAATCCGTAAATTTACTTTCACACTTTAAAAATAAATCAACATTTATTTTTAAAACAAATTCCCCTTTCCTTTATAAATTCTATTCGGAATTTACATTCTCAAATATTCACTTTCAACACCAAATCGACTTTCAAATGGATTTCTCAATTTTATTTCAAACTCCAAATCAAATTCCAAATTGATTTCTAAATTTACTTCAACACCGAATCAAATTTCAAATTGATTTTAATCCCAAATACCAAATCATTTTACAAATCGATTTACAAATTTATTCTCAACACCAAAAATCGATTTTCATTCAAACACCAAATTGATTTTTATATCGATTTCCCAAAGATTTATTTCTTCAATACAAAATCAATTATCAATTGGATTTAAACAAATTTATCGCCTTTAAAATAAATTTCTTTATATCTTCCAAACCATTTAAAATTCCATTTTTAATAAATTTTCCAACTTTTGAAAAATATTATAAAAAATCCATTTATAACAATCTTCTCATATTTTTGAAATAATTCGATAACATTTCAAAAATCAACTTTACGCTTTTAAAATTACTTCTTTTAATTTATTCAATTCTTTCAAAAGGAATTTACTTAAAATTTCCAATTTAAATTTCAAAAATCCAATTTCATTTATTTCTGGTATCCAACGATACCAAAAATACATTCGGCTAAAGTTTAGCCTTCAACAAATTCAATTATCAATAAATCATCCACAGATTATCAATAAATCACATCATTCACATATGAAATAATATTCAAACAATTTGAGGAATCCAGTTGGATCCCTCCAACCTGTTTCCCTGCATCCACAGATGTTAGCACAATACCAATTCCACTTCGAGGTGGAATATCGCGGTATATAGGATTTTATAAAAATATCATCCGCTTACTAACGGCGCAATAGGGTCTCATCCGCTATACAATGCGGGAAATCAACCAACTTCAATATATACATATGCCAATATGTTTATATTGCTATATATATATATATAGATATATCCTACTATATCTAATATCACAACCAAGCAACAATCAATAACTGCAATTCAATTTAAATCTGAGTGAGAAGATCTCACCTTAGCTTTTGTTAGCAATCCATTTTCCATCCTGACTTGTTTTCTCGATTTATAGCCCTTGTATAAACATTTATACAAGCTATTAATATTCAAATCAATTGACAATAAATTATCATCTGTTAATTTATTTAAACCAATAATTTAATTTTATCGAATGATTTATTTTAAACCAATTTCTTTATAAATAAATTTATTTAACCAACATTTTAATTTCAAACTAACTTCCCTTTTAAATAATTTTCTTGATAACTAAAATAAATTTAACAAGTTATTATTTTCCCCAAAATTACATATACATACTTATACAATAATCTATGCCAGTGTAAAAATCTATTTTCTTTTAATAAATTTAATTAATTAATAATTTTCACTTTAAGCCAATACTTTTAAATTTAAACGAATTCCTCTTTTTTTCTAAATCTTATCTTTGTACATATATATATACTGTTTTAAATATGCATGAATGTATATATTTCTATTAAATTAAAAACAAGTATATATATATTTATTTACTTTAAATTTTCAACTGTTTAAAACACATGTAAATTTTATTTAAATTTTAAATAAACTGGAATTTATACCTTCTGCAAATCGCAAGCCCAGGCATGAGAAAATCTCACGTCGCCAGCCACTCGAGCCTGCTCTGCCTCCACGCGAACCCAAAGCCTCCCTCCTTGTTGAGCTCGAGCACGAACTCCACTCAATCACACTCGCGAAACCCTACTGCCACTCGAGCTCTCGAAATCGAACGTCGCCGAGTGCCAAGTCGCCGCCTCCAGATGAGCTCGCACGCCCTAGCTTCGTACGTGACACTGCCCCATCACGAGCCTTGCAGACAATCCATCATCGATGAAGACCGGCCATCTCTCGGCCTCGACGTCGCATGCGCGAGCGCCGTTCATCAAATTGGAAGCCCTAGACTTCGTCGCCTCCTCTATCTCTCTCGAGAACCCACGACGACCTTTGTTTTAATTTTGAAAGAGGGGTGTATGAATACGTGATTTTGAATTGAGGAAGAAGGCTCGGCTATTTCTTATTTGATTTACTGGAGTAAGGAACGGTGAATGGAGGGAGACGCCATTTTATTTCGTTTGATTTTGAACGAAATAGTTTTTCTTTTGAACGAGATGGGTATATTTTAAAAAGAAAGAACAGAGGGAACTAAATTACGTGACTTTGCAGAGAAAAAGTAAGTCGGTATTGAAAAGTTGATTAAATATTTTTATATTCGAAAATATCCCGTTATATTATATCAGCGCGTTTGCTTATCGTAATAACACACGATAACTCTGATCACTACGAAAATTGAAATCCGGTAATAATACAATATTACGGAACCAATGGAACTGGTTTCGTCGAAATCCGAGACTGTGCCCCGGACCGCTATATTTTAAATTCAATTTAAACAACAGAATTTCAAAACTGAACAAAACAGCTTTAAATCCAATTCTGAAAGTTTGACTATCTTCAGAATTATCAATATGAATTTTCTAAGACTTCATATTATTTTTAATCGGCTTAAAACTGAAGATTCAAATTTTTATCTAGATTTAACGATTAAATTCAATAATTAATTTACCAAATTTACTTTGATATTTGAATTTCAAATTAACTATCATTCGAATATTTAAACTCAATTAAATATTCATATTTCAAATGTCAAAAATTCAGGGTCGTTACAATCTTCCCCCCTTAAAAGAATTTCGTCCCGAAATTACAAGTAAAGAAGAATGATCCAATACCCGTTTATCATTTTACCAAACCAAACAGTTTTCTCAAATTTTCAAAACAAATCTTTTTATCAAAGATTATCATTTCAACTAACTGTCCAAACACTTTCATAGTTTTCAAACAACTTCATTTTACTTCACAATTCAAATTTAAATTGTCCAAAATTTCTCAAAAATTTTCTAACTCTCGAAATTTTTGAAAAATTTCGCCAGCGTCTCCTTTGCGCGGCAAACACGGTACGACTACAAAACGTCCCTACGGACTCTCAGATCTCAATAGAAAACAAAATGCCAAGTGGCAAAACCAGAATCTCATCAAATTTCATATTGAAATTCAAATACATACCTTTGCCGAGCAAATTCAAATTTATCTTCGAAATCAAAATCCAATTCCATTTTCCTTTATACCTCCTGTATAATTCACTTAACAACAATGTCCAATTCACTTATTGGATTTCCCAATACCAATTTACTTAAGAATTTCATTCACTCATTTCTTAAGTGCAATATAAGTATTTCTCATATTCGTTTTCACTTTACGAACAAAGTCGTATATTCATTTCCTTATACTTTGCATTTTCAATTTCATTTGAATTCAATTTACAATTTCAACTCTATTTGAAATTCATTTCAAATCCTAATACTCTTATTTCCAATTTCCATTTCGAATTTTACTTGAATTCAATTCATCTTCTATTTCTGAATATTGAGTTTCATTTACCTTTATCTCAAATTCAATTTTGAAATCACTTGTCGTTAAGTGAAAAACTTTCAAAAAATTTCTAACTCCCAAAATTTTCAGAAAATTTTGGCCGAGTCTCCTTTGTACGGAGGAGCTTTTGCAATTTGACAAAAGATATAAATATATATACATCGACCCACTCGGTCGGAAAAGCAGAAAAACAGTTCATATTTCCTATTTTGTATTGCGTAGGCGTACCTTTTAGCATTTTTAAGCAAAGCGGTTATTTTTAAGCATTTCGCGAAATCAAAATGCAGCTAAACGGCTTCCAAACACCTGCACTTACTCAATTTAAACAGGTAAGTGACAAATATAAGAAATCTATTTAACAATTCACTCATTTTCAATAACAAATGTATAGATTTCATTAGCAATTCATTCAAAACAATTTCCATAAGCAATATATATAGTTTCGATTCAACTTAAATCGCTTCCATCTAATTCACATTCAATTTCTATTTAATTCAAGTGATTAACGACTCACTTTCTTACATTAAATTCATTTCTAAGTGAATTTAACTCATATCTATTTCAATTGATACAAAAATCAATTTCTATTTGCTTTTATTAACTCATAGAATTTATACAGTCTCGTTTTTGTCAAACGACAATCATTTCTATGCAAATTTCGACGATATTCACTTAATAGAATATCCATTTTAGTTTATAACTAATTTTTAAATTGATACCAATTCAATTTATTTTAATTCCATTTCATTTTCAATTTGCATTGCCAATTAATTTCGTTCCATTCATTTTTAATTGATTCCATTCAATTTGCATTCTAGATTCACATTCGGTTTATTTCATTAACCAAATAAATTCTATTCATTTTTTTTAAACGAAATGAACTCAAATCCATTTTAATTGATTCAAAAATCAATTCTATTTGCTTTTATTAAGCCATAGAATTTATATCTTGTTTACATCAAACGATAAACAAGATTTTTTTTATGCAATTCAACGAAATTTATGTAAATAAACTATCACTTGAACTCATAACCATTTTAAATTGATTCTAACTCAATTCATATCAGTTTCATTTACATTTTCATTCAATCTTGCCTTGTCAATTTCATTCTTCATTTTGTTTATCACAAGTCAAATTAAATTTTCAATATTCAGCTTGAATTTCATTTACTAACAATATTCAAAACGAAGTTCAACATTCAATTTAAATTCCATTTACTTGCAATTGTACATTCCATTTATTCATTTGGAAATTTATTTCTTCTTACTTGAACTTTATCTGCAAATTTAACTCACAATTGAATCTTTATTTAACTAACTCAACTTCCAATTCATTACTTCATGAATTAATAAATTTATCAAGTTAGTTTACTTGACTTCAATCCATTTTATTTATTTTATTTTCCCAAGTTTGGATTTTTATTCAACTTTATTCAAATCAAATTTCATTCCATTTCTTTAATTCATTTATTTACAAATGTAAACTCATTTGCTCATTCACAATTTCATTCATTTTCACTTTGAATCTCATTCCAATCGGATTTCAAATATTTTATAAGTTATCAACTTATTTACATTCCATTAATGAATTTTATTTTCAAATATTCTCTTGGAATTCTATTTCAAATTATAAATCACATTTACAATTTACCTTTTACAAATCTCATTTGTATATGAATTCAATTCCTTATCTTTTCAATTCGTATTTATAAATTTCATTTGTTAAATGAATTTATCTTCAAATCTTTGGTTATATCAATTTATTTCTTATTCATTTTTCATATAACAATGATAATATTTCAATGTTATCACTTCTTAACAACCAAGCATCCATATACTATAATAATTCATAGAAAATCATTTCTTTTCTGTACAAAAATAGTTTTGGGCAAAATTATTTCATTTACCCTATTTAAAACAATACTGTGTCAGTTTATCTTGTTTAAGAGTTTAGAAATCCCTATCGATTACAGTTAGCTAGACTGCACCGACCAGAATCTATAAACAATCAACCGATAAGTCAACACAATACAAAACAAAATTTATATTCGCTAACAAATACGCACTCATATCTATTATTACACTCAACTCATTCTAGAGTACTACTGACTCTATCTCTAATGAGTAACACCCAACAGAACAGGGTTGTTGCTTAACCGGATGCTCTGATACCACATGTAATGATCACGATTTTTCGATGCTCGAAAGTCGACATTAATACGTCCACTGTATCAAATGCCGCGCAATCGAATGTCGGAAAACCGAACCATTAGGGTTAAAAGAAGAGGTAGAAGAAGACAGAAGAAAAGAAAGAACAGAAACACAGAAGCAGAAACAACATCAGAATCTCACATTTCGCAGCGGAACAATATATAATAGATAAATCAATAATCTTTACAACATAGACTATATCAGTTATACATACATCAATCAGAGTCAATATACAAATCGATACAACAATGGACAGTTATATAAACTTGTCCTCATACAGAATACACAGCGGAATAAAATAACAAGTACGGTAGTACGCTTCGCCATCCAGCTTATCCTGATAAAATAACTCTAGGCTGCCCGTGTGGAAAATTATGGGCATCCAGAGTTTAGAAGGGAACAATAAACTCCGAGTCAGTCATGGTGACTGGTGTGAGATCGTAAAACAGTTATTTTCACAAAGAAAATAAAACAGATTCGCAATGCTTTTAGGAAAATGAAACTACCATAAGACCTCCCGCCACACACACAATGCAAACGCAGAATTGGAGGATATTTCTTCTTATGATAGTCAAAGATGCTTACTACGCCAATCATTGGATATTATTATTAATGTCTAGTGTAGAAAACATTTCGAAAGTATAATATTAATCTTAGCCAGCATACGACCAGTATCGTATGCCTACTATAGCTACCATCTAAACAGTGATGACCACCATAAGTAAATGGCAGGTTCTACAACTAAAACCGTACAATTTCGTATTGGGAAATGGATTTACAAAAAATGGTCAGGCTAAGGAACTTCCTTTCCTATGCCACATGGGATCGCCTCTGGCTGGACGTCCCGAGAGACAAACTGCTCTCTGCCAAACAAGGCCGGGTTACCCCTGTAACTAGGTAACTCACGAATATGTCATCCCCCGGTCCTTTGGGACCTTTATCCGAGCGCTCGGTAACCAACATCACACATAAAAATAAGGTGTGTCCACATGAGTAAGTATCTGGGCTCCATACCATGATACCACCCCTTTCCAGAAGGAAATGACATACCCTAAAGGGCGCGACCCTCATAACCTTGCCGCAACATTCCTGTTTCGACCATTTCCGGGTTGTTGAGGCCCTGACGAAGTCTCATCCACAAAGCTACGCTTTTTCACAAAGCCACGCTTTGATCACAAATGATCAAATAAATGATCATCGTCACAGCAACACTCAGCATGCCACATTACCAAATTGGGAATATATCGCTGATAAATTTCAACTACATAACCTCTGAGCTCGTATGTCTCAGAGAAGGGTGTTAAGCTAAGAGAATAAATTCTCCGCCACCAACAGAAATGTATTTGAAAGAAATCAGCTTTATATCTCAAAACTTAATGTCAGACACGTAACCATACAAGTCTGTTCAGGGTTCGAACAGAACCGAAGGCACTTCCAAAGAAGTCCTTGCAATCCGGATATTCACAATCCCGATAAAACTTCCCATCACAAAGGAAAATCTCAATACCGTAGCTAACGGTGCAGAGACAATCGATAGGTCATCCTATCGTTTTCACAAATACCCGGTCTTCACCACCGGTCTTCAATACGATCCATATCGTCGTATTATTATTCGGAATGGGTTATCTGACACAAAGGTCCTTTCCCGGCTAAACCGAATAATAAGCGTTTGTTTTAAAAACAAATTCAAGTGCCATTTCAAAGGAAAATATTGATAGTCGGTGATTTAACTATCAACGATATTCACAACAATCATCAGATTCAAATAATTTTCCCAAATTATTTAATTTCAAAATATCTTTACAAGATATATATTTTCCACACTTCACATTTGAAAATCAATTTCCAATTACTTTTCACCTTTCAACTTTTGAAAATAAATTTCAAATCAATTTCCTTACACGGAATATATTTCCAAATATATCTTTTAAAAATCCACTTAGAACTTTTATTTTATATTTTTGAAAGCCACTTTGGAAAATATACTCGGCTTTATAATGAAAATACACTTCCATTTCAAAATGGTCCATTTAAACCAATTTAATAAATCCTTATCGATTTATTACAAATTTACATTCAAAATCCGTAAATTTACTTTCACACTTTAAAAATAAATCAGCATTTATTTTTAAAACA
Source organism: Allium fistulosum (assembly GCA_030737815.1). Classification (NCBI taxonomy): domain Eukaryota; kingdom Viridiplantae; phylum Streptophyta; class Magnoliopsida; order Asparagales; family Amaryllidaceae; genus Allium; species Allium fistulosum. The sequence goes on from CM060905.1 coordinate 850,369,991, forward strand.
AATTCCCCTTTCCTTTATAAATTCTATTCGGAATTTACATTCTCAAATATTCACTTTCAACACCAAATCGACTTTCAAATGGATTTCTCAATTTTATTTCAAACTCCAAATCAAATTCCAAATTGATTTCTAAATTTACTTCAACACCGAATCAAATTTCAAATTGATTCTAATTTTAATCCCAAATACCAAATCATTTTACAAATCGATTTACAAATTTATTCTCAACACCAAAAATCGATTTTCATTCAAACACCAAATTGATTTTTATATCGATTTCCCAAAGATTTATTTCTTCAATACAAAATCAATTATTAATTGGATTTCAACAAATTTATCGCCTTTAAAATAAATTTCTTTATATCTTCCAAACCATTTAAAATTCCATTTTTAATAAATTTTCCAACTTTTGAAAAATATTATAAAAAATCCATTTATAACAATCTTCTCATATTTTTGAAATAATTCGATAACATTTCAAAAATCAACTTTATGCTTTTAAAATTACTTCTTTTAATTTATTCAATTCTTTCAAAAGGAATTTACTTAAAATTTCCAATTTAAATTTCAAAAATCCAATTTCATTTATTTCTGGTATCCAACGATACCAAAAATACATTCGGCTAAAGTTTTTCCTTCAACAAATTCAATTATCAATAAATCATCCACAGATTATCAATAAATCACATCATTCACATATGAAATAATATTCAAACAATTTGAGGAATCCAGTTGGATCCCTCCAACCTGTTTCCCTGCATCCACAGATGTTAGCACAATACCAATTCCACTTCGAGGTGGAATATCGCGGTATATAGGATTTTATAAAAATATCATTCGCTTACTAACGGCGCAATAGGGTCTCATCCGCTATACAATGCGGGAAATCAACCAACTTCAATATATACATAAGCCAATATGTATATATTGCTATATATATATAGATATATCCTACTATATCTAATATCACAACCAAGCAACAATCAATAACTGCAATTCAATTTAAATCTGAGTGAGAAGATCTCACCTTAGCTTTTGTTAGCAATCCATTTTCCATCCTGACTTGTTTTCTCGATTTATAGCCCTTGTATAAACATTTATACAAGCTATTAATATTCGAATCAATTGACAATAAATTATCATCAGTTAATTTATTTAAACCAATAATTTAATTTTATCGAATGATTTATTTTAAACCAATTTCTTTATAAATAAATTTATTTAACCAACATTTTAATTTCAAACTAACTTCCCTTTTAAATAATTTTCTTGAAAACTAAAATAAATTTAACAAGTTATTATTTTCCCCAAAATTACATATACATACTTATACAATAATCTATGCCAGTGTAAAAATCTATTTTCTTTTAATAAATTTAATTAATTAATAATTTTCACTTTAAGCCAATACTTTTAAATTTAAACGAATTCCTCTTTTTTTTCTAAACCTTATCTTTGTACATGTATATATATACTGTTTTAAATATGCATGAATGTATATATTTCTATTAAATTAAAAACAAGTATATATATATTTATTTACTTTAAATTTTCAACTGTTTAAAACACATGTAAATTTTATTTAAATTTTAAATAAACTGGAATTTATACCTTCTGCAAATCGCAAGCCTAGGCATAAGAAAATCTCATGTCGCCAGCCACTCGAGCCTGCTCTGCCTCCACGCGAACCCAAAGCCTCCCTCCTTGCTGAGCTCGAGCACGAACTCCACTCAATCACACTCGCAAAACCCTACTGCCACTCGAGCTCTCGAAATCGAACGTCGCCGAGTGCCAAGTCGCCACCTCCAGATGAGCTCGCACGCCCTAGCTTCGTACGCGACACTGCCCCATCGCGAGCCTTGCAGACAATCCATCGTCGATGAAGACCGGCCATCTCTCGGCCTCGACGTCGCATGCACGAGCGCCGTTCATCAAATTGGAAGCCCTAGACTTCGTCGCCTCCTCTATCTCGCTCGAGAACCCACAGCGACCTTTGTTTTAATTTTGAAAGAGGAGTGGATGAATACGTGATTTTGAATTGAGGAAGAAGGCTCGGCTATTTCTTATTTGATTTACTGGAGTAAGGAACGGTGAATGGAGGGAGACGCCATTTTATTTCGTTTGATTTTGAACGAAATAGTTTTTCTTTTGAACGAGATGGGTATATTTTAAAAAGAAAGAACAGAGGGAACATAATTACGTTACTTTGTAGAGAAAAAGTAAGTCGGTATTGAAAAGTTGATTAAATATTTTAATATTCGAAAATATCCCGTTATATTATATCAGCGCGTTTGCTTATCGTAATAACACACGATAACTCTGATCACTACGAAAATTGAAATCCGGTAATAATACAATATTACGGATCCAATGGAACTGGTTTCGTCGAAATCCGAGACTGTGCCCTGGACAGCTATATTTTAAATTCAATTTAAACAACAAAATTTCAAAACTGAACAAAACAGCTTTAAATCCAATTCTGAAAGTTTGACTATCTTCAGAATTATCAATATGAATTTTCTAAGACTTCATATTATTTTTAATCGGCTTAAAACTGAAGATTCAAATTTTTATCCAGATTTAACGATTAAATTCAATAATTAATTTACCAAATTTACTTTGATATTTGAATTTCAAATTAACTATCATTCGAATATTTAAACTCAATTAAATATTCATATTTCAAATGTCAAAAATTCAGGGTCGTTACATTTTCCCTTTAAAACATTCTTAGAACTCGTCTATCACCTATATGAGTTAATCCCAATTCCCATGGGATTATACTGACTGGGTAATAAACTAAGTCCGACTCCCTTATTGTCAAATGTGTTCTAATTACTGATTTATACAAATTCTTTTGAATCCTTGCTCTGATACCACGCTGTGACGCCCCGGCTCTAGTGACCGAAATATCAGAGAGAGTTTACCGTCCGATAGCTCGGATCAATGGGCACTACACTACTTTGGATCAACATGGATACGTTTAAAATACCTAAACATCTCTGAAATGATACGTATCTCATCTCGACACAATGTATTATACACGAGTTCAGGGAAATTTGTATCTAAATCACATATCAGAACACAATATATAACGGTTTCACAAAACAGCAGACCAAAAAGATAGATATATATACATGTATATAGGTACAAACAGACGTCAGACTATCACCATATCTCTACAACTAAGTCATCATGCATACTATACATAACTACCCCAAAAATGATGTCCTAATACATACACAAACAAATATATAAAGGACATAAGACATGACTACACAAAATGAACTTAGCATAGTTCAACAGACTCTAAATGTATCTCTCTAACATTTCTCCTCCAGATGACTCTAACAGTTCCTTTGAGGCATGTAGCAAGCGTGCGTCCGTGAAGCTCTAAATCTACAACTACTTTAAATTTATATACTGTATGCCAGTTGCCGTCCATTTCAATGTCGTATGAAATCACCTCAAAATGTGAAAAGGTAATCATCCTGAAAAGCCTCGGTCTGACCCGAGGAGTTGTAAAAAACAAAACCTCGAGTCACGCTATAAATCTAGATGTGAGTATAATAGTGTAACAATGATTCATATATATTGTGGAGTCGGGTTATATATGCAATATTAAAAGAAATAAATATGTCACACACTCCATAATCTAAACCCACCCACATCCTGTTAAATTATTTCAATTCAAATACTCGCGTCATGGCACTATTTAAAGTGAATCGCAGCTGCAACTCTAATCAACTAGGATATCACATCCTATTCATTTATTCATTATTCGATAGACATTTAATTGTCAAGTTATTCATATACGAGGTCTGGAATTACTAGTGAATCCTATTTATTATTCACACTTACTAGACTCTGTATCGAACCGATATCACGGCCTTTTTCATCCGTATATCTTTTGATCAGAAATTATAGGTGCCTCCACACGATCTATTAGTTGTGCTATCTTCTCCTGTTCACCATTAGCGCTCACCCTGTTGTGCTATAATCTTCATATTTATTTCACCACATATACTTAATGAGATTACTCTCGATTCTTCCTCGTTTCCCATTTGCACTGCGCCTGTCACCGTGGTTGTGTCCGTGCAACAGATCGTTTGGACAATAAGTGACGAGGGACCAGGTCGTCACGATTCATGGAGCGACCCTGAATCTGTCCGCTAGGATGGATTCTAGTGTCTAGTAGTCTCACCTCGTCTCGTTTACTTCATCGGTTAAATTCATTCAAATTCTTTTGTATTTAACTTTCCAATATACCATTTATCCCCAAAATGGTATCGTGTTCTATTTTATATCACATATAAATGTCGTGTTCGTGCAACATAGCATTAACTTGCAGTATATAACATCATATATATAATGAACATTCATAAACAAAACATGTAAACATAACTTGGAAGAATTTCATCGGATTTGAATTTAAATTATAATAAAATGTACGTTTCAAATTTAGACTAGATTTTTGATGACTTCATTTTAATTTAATTTATAGAATTTTTCCATAATTTTTAATTTGGAAAATAAAATATTTTCGGTTGATGCATTTTGATTCAAATGCTGGTTCTCTTGAAATTTTAAAGAATGAGTTAACCGGTTTATTTTATTACTGTTTTGTGATCGCGTAACATTGTCGTGCGCGATCGTATTTTTATTTCGTTCGTTCGCGGTCCATAAGCGAACAGAATATTGCGTAGCGTCATACTCTAAAACTTTTTGGTCAAGTTCACACCTCCACGCACCTCCGACGACCGAACCGAGACCATCATCATGTTCCGCTAAGCAATACGGTCATGCTGGTACCTTCCGTTTTGGCTATAATGCTCCCGTTCATCATACGGTCGCGGACTTAACGGTGTCATTTCTGATCACCACGATGTCCGTCGGTCAGGCGAAAGCTAGTCGATTTGTTCGTCTCAGTTCCCTTTACATATTTCCTTTTGGTTGCATGCTCAAAATCATCATAGATTTTGAGTTATTAATACTTAAAGTTTTGAAACAAAATTTGTTTTATGTTATCAAGTTAAACAAGTTTGCATGGATACTCTTTATAATATATTATAAAGCATGCATACGTCCTTTTATGTTCACTATTTTATAAAGAAAACGTGCACATCATTTGTATTTCAAAGCAAACATGCACCTAATTTTATGTTCATTATTTTATAAAGCAACTAAGGCTTCAATTTATACATGCACGCATGCAATTAATCTTATAAATTGAACATGTGAGGTAACATTATTCATATAAGAAGTGAAACACATAAGTGAAAAACAACCAAACGTAGATGCAATAACAGTTTTATATAAACTAAATAGTCAAACTAATAAGAAAAATATCGATGTAAAGAAATGGCAATAGATCAAATTCCCAAAACAAGTGCAGCTACTAAGAATAAATACTAAAGTAAGCAAACCCATATTCATATAATTTAAACTTGTAACGAGCTTCTTTATCAACATAATCGGTTTATATATATATGATATGCGTATGTGTGTTTATACACATATATAACATATGTGAAGTCATGTTTAAAATGATCAAATTAATAGAGTTGGGAATATGGAAAGAAATAGTAATACAATACAAAAAACAATACAACAGTATCACGAAATGAAGTCATCGCTGAAGTACTAATATAAAATGGTTTTATATATATACATAATGTTTATGAAAATGCAAAGGTAATGAAATAATCTAATATAATTAGTAATAAAACATAACGGAGAGGCAGTGATCTAAATACTAACTTATCGACAAAAAAGAGGAAATGTGAGAAAGCAAAATAAAGAAAAGAAACAGAGAGCAAATTATACTCACTTTGATTTTGCGGAGGAAACAAAAATTTGATCTATCAAGATGAAGTAGCAGGAAGATGCGTACGTTACAGACTTCAGATTTCAAGAGGAAGAAAATGAATGGGGCGGTGGTTTATATTGGCAGAGAGAGATTCTTCATAAATGAAAGGTTAAACATATGAGTCAGTTTACCATCATCAAATAGATAAGAATGGTGAGGTATAATTATGAAAAAGATACGATTGCTGAGATACGCCGAATTAATAGAACTGACTTGCTTTTTTATTTATTTATAGTAAGTTAATAATTTCTCACTCTCTAAACAAATTTTATACACCCTTAACCACGTTATTGTCCTACCGCAATTTGGTCTCAGATTATAATTTCGTTCATGGAGTTTTATTCCAAATTTTATTCTATATCCATAACGATTTTTATTTTATTTATTTATTGATTTCTCTTTTTTTAACAAAATTTATTGCTATATATTAAAACGGTAGCGGGATGTTACAATTTCTTTTAGTCCTGTGGCATTACATACAGATAGTAGAAATATGAATTCCACTCTGCCAACCACAGTAGGATATTCATTCACTTCCACTCCACCAGAGGAAACGGAGCATTGACTCAAATCCATCAGAGATAGCGGAACATCAATCCAACATTGCCACAAGAATTGAATATCTTTTCCAGCCAACTTCACTTAAGAAACTGTAAGGATTCTCCCAAAGCTGAGCACAAGTTTGTAACCTGAGAAAAACTCAGTGCAAAGGTATGACTAACTTTTGTAAGATAAGCTAAATTCGATAAAAAAATACTCGAGGGCATAGCACCACCTCACCCCTTGATTATACACATGCATCACCACTCAACTTGGTAATAGCACATTTGAATCATGACATTAAGTTCGCAAGTTTAAAACCTATTCATGATACAAGGCAGCATGTTGTGAGAAGCAACCAAGTGCATTATACTGGAGGCAAACCCAGACAAATAATGAGCGCTCCCGGCCGACTTTTGACAACGTCACTAGAGGATACTCTAGAGGATATGATGAGTATTTGAGGACTGCCATGTCCCTAAAATTACTCTCTAAACCTTAGTAATAGGGAATCACTTCGGATGATAAGGACCTCTCTAAACAGAAGTGATTCAGTCTCAAACCTTCCGAATGTAATTAATTCATATCAAAGTCTATTTTAACACAAATAGCTTAATACCTTTACCTAATAAATCAATTCGGAGGACACGCGGGATGACTCTAAAAAATATCTATCGTAAAATTCCAAATAAAAATGTATTAATAGTCTGTAACTAATTATAAGGCAAGGATGAAAGTCTTTGACCACACTAGGCCCGTAAGGACCCTAAACTTGTAGGTAAAGTCAACAGAATAGGACGACCCTCTACCGCCAAAGCCAATGGGACATTATAATTAAAAGATTGATTCTACTTTCAATAGGAAATAATAAACCGATACTAATCAAGGTTTCCAATGTCCAAAGATTATTCTATCTAAACACTACATTCCGGGGGCATCCAACATCAGCACTTGGCATAACTCAAACCAGCAATAATGAATTACTCTTACCCACAATCATAGTATGCTTTCCAATCGAGCCATCCATAACTCACATTTTGCCATGACTATAATTTCGCACGAGAATAATGAAGTACTCCTAGTATGGACAATTCCTCGTAGAACCTAGCCAGAAAAGCCAATGTCGCTCTCTCAAAAATTGGTTTAGTTATAGTCTTGTGTTAGTGCCAAACCATAATTTTGACTCAGTCACAATTGCTAGACACCAAACACAAGCTTATGATTGGCATAGGCAGTGCACCAGATCATTGTTTCGACCTTGGACCATTCAACTTGCCAACACTTTCATCCGACCCCTTTTTGCACCTCAGTCCGGCCTCTTTTCATGTACCAGACCAAGTGGTTCGGCTATCATCTTCCACTCTCGAACCAAATTATTTCAGTCCACTAAACTCCACTAACCCAATTCTGTGGTCCGACTATCCTTGCTCCTTCGCCAAGCTTCTTTATAATCCAACACTTATTTGTCAAAACTTACCATCAATCTAGTCTGTATAAGTACACCTAGAATTATCAAACCAAGCTGTTTGCGCCAAAATTGGTCACAAACCCCGAATGTTGTGAAAGCACCAGTGTATGAATATAAATCAACAATATTCACACACAAATCTCAAATCTAAGCAAACAGAGTATCACAATTCAGAAATAATGAACAAAAACACGAGACTTATAGTGGTTCGGCGATCTTGCCTACGTCCACTCCGAAGTTGATGATTTTATTGATGTTCACTTGATGATTACAATTTCTTTTGATGTAGTACAACTGATTATATGATTATAATATGAATCTAAGGAAGCAGTGGTGATTCTGAGTAAATCTGGCAGAGTCTGGGCGCTCTTTTGCTCCTAGAATTGTCCGACCCCTTTTCTGAATGACCAGACTATTGAAGAATTTGGTAAAAATGATCATCACTTTACCAGAGTGTATGCCACACAAACCAATTACACCTTATTAGGTATGAGGATTCCAACCAAAATTTATATAAAATATACCTATCTTTGTACAAACGCTTAGGCAGAAGATACAAAACATGGGCTAGGGAAGTCATAACCGACATTTACTCGATAACACTCTGCATCATCTCCTACATACAAAGAGCCTTCAACAGAGATTCTTACTCTATCAGATTCATCAATGATTTATATTGTCAAAGCATGCACAAGAGTGGAGAAAGGATTAGTTGAGAAATACACAAACTTGGCGCTCACATGAGATGGTCAGGATAGCTTGACTCAACCACACAATGAACATAACCGGAATACCACATCACAAATCCAAAGTCGATAACGCAAATTATACATTAGTTGGTCTGCATATTGCATGAAGCCTCAACGTAGGAAACCGAAAGTCCAAGAAAAACAGCATCTTGTCGGATGAAGACTAATCAAATACGACTTTAAAATTTTATCAAATCCTCCTTAGAACGAACAAAGTCCCACATCAAACTAGCAAAAGGAGGCTCATCGAAATATCAGAGGCGAAGATGAGATATAGATATTCAGACAATATAACCATTGCAAGACTAAGAAGCCAGTCTTGGATTAAATAAAGCACACTTTGTATTCACGAAAGTATGCTTTGGTGGGCAAATGTTATGGGCATTTTTGCCCACTACATGGTGAATATGAGGAGTCAGGGGCAAAATCATCATTGTTCTAGAACAGACTCAAACTAGTTTGGAGGTATTCTTGAGATCAAAATATGGACATTGGTCGAAATCGCGTCTCAATCCGAGCTACGGATTGAGAGATATGATCTTCTTAAGATTTGTCCACCACCGTCTCGTGGGGCCGATACCGAGACACTCTACCGCCATTCAAGGTCGACAGTCCAACAGCAAGCCAGGATCCCCGGTCCGATGAACGAACCAAAACTTTGGTTTGGCGCTTGCTTCGAGTCGGGGCTTGAAAATCTTGAGTCTGCTTGGAGTCGGCGCGATGACCGAACCAAAACTTTGGTTCGGTGCTTGCTTGGAGTCGGGCCTTGAAAATCTGGAGTCTGCTTGGAGTCGGTTGGATTACTGAACCAAAACTTTGGTTCGGTGCTTGCTTAGAGTCGGGGCTTGAAAATCTCGAGTCTGCTTGTAGTCTGGGCGATGACCGAACCAAAACTTTGGTTCGATACTTGCTTGGAGTCGGACTTTGAAAATCTGGAGTTTTCTTGGAGTCGGTTGGATTACCGAACCAAATCTTTGGTTTAGCGCTTGCTTGGAGTCGGGGCTTGAAAATCTCGAGTTTGCTTTGAGTAGGCCTGATGACCAAGTCAAAACTTTGGTTCGGCGCTTGCTTAGAGTCAGGCCTTAAAAATCTGGAGTCTGCTTGGAGTTGGTCCGATGACCGAACCAAAACTTTTGTTCGGCATTTGCTTGGAGTCAGACTTTGAAAATATAAATTCTGCTTGGAGTATGTCCGTTGACCGAACCAAATCTTTGGTTCGGTGGTTGCTTGGAGTCAGGCATGAGAAATTTAAGGGTTTACTTGGAGTCAGCTAGGAGTAATGCTGCTTGGAGTCGGGTGAAGGTTTGCTTGGGGCTCAAACCGGGTATAACTGATCTAAAAAAAAGTTGAAAATTTTCGTCATGGTACGATGATACTTCGGGGATTTCTTCATGACGCGTTCCGGGGTTCTTGGAGGTGTATAGCGGTCGTTACAAGTGGAATATCTTGACAATCATGTAAGGGAGGTTGAACCAAATCTTGGAGGAAAGAAGGTTGAACCAAATTCCAAATACTATATACTCAGCTGCCTCTCCTCATATCTTCATTCTATAAATACCAAGCACATGACATCATAAAAAGAGAGGATGCTAAAGAGCAAAGGTTTCAGCAACAATGGCAGACAACTTTGAGAGGGAAAAATCTTAGTTCTAATAGCATGTTTACTCGTATTCAAAGCTTGTACTTGTAATCCGGAATGAAAGGGAATAAAAGAGGAACAGTGGACGTAGGAACATTCAAGATGAAGCACTATAAATTCTGTGTCTTTTTACATTTAACTCCTTTGCTTATTCTTTATTTCAAATTACTGATTTTCTACCTTAAACATCTACAACTAATTTTCATCAAACAATAGCTATACACTACAAACAATCTTTACAGCTCTACAACAACGATTTGAGTGTTTGCCCTTTTTTTTGCAAACACCTTCCATGCTTCTAGTACTCCAAGTCCGGATGCTTTGACCTTGACTTCTCTACACCAATCAAGTCATCATAGAATAAGTCCTATCTTCAAAGCACCCTACTTCATATTCTGGAAACAAGTCGTCATAGCCTCCAACACTTAGCTAATCATATATCCATCACATTTGGCAACCTCTACAAGTAACACCCTTGCTCTCCCTAAAGTCGCTACCACCATCGACCAAACAACACATGTCAGTGTCGATCTCTCAACTCGATGGTGACTTATGTAGATTATGAATTAGAATTTGCGCCTTGAACCACGAGCTCTTCCAATACTCCAGAGCCTCCCCTCTAAGTTTTGTCCAGTTCCGACCAACATTGCCTCTGATTTGCTCAATTCTTCGACCTAACTTTCTATGCAATCACAACACTAGCAAACAACATCAAATCATATCATCCAACATAGAATAACAAGCAATCTCATCCAATCAAATATGCAATCCATCAAAATAAGAAAACAAGTCAATTTCTAACATAGATCTACATATAGAATGAACAAATAAGCATAAGCAAGGGTAATTTCTGTCAATCTAGAACATATACTAGTTTAACATGTAATTAAAGTTAAAAAGGTGCTATGACCAAAAATCAATTTAAAACATGTTCGACCCTATGATTCTACCATATAAACATGCATAGTGTAGTGAGAAGGCATAAACCACTCACCAATTACCAAATTCAACCAATATGAATGTAGATCCAATTCGAATAGCAATGGAATGCGCTTCAAATCAAATAAATCAATGATGAATATCTTATAATTGATGATCTAATCTCCAATCCCAATCTAGTTTGATTTGGAGAGCAATTTGAGTAATTTTGGATGAAATTAGAATAGATCTAGGGTTAATTAAGGTTTAGACCTAATTTAGAATGACAGGGAAAAGTTTTATCTTGACTCTTCAACCCACTATTTATCGTATTCTCTAATTAGACTAATAGACTCACTAATGGGCTTAATTAATTACACATTAATCTTGGCTAGGAGCTTTAAAAACTTAAAACAGGCATAACTTTCTAATCATAGGTCCCTTTTTCTATTATGACCACTCTACGAAATTAGAAACCATCATCCTGAAGCAATGGAACTGGTTTGAAACTCTAATTTGAATCCTATCAAAAGTTATAGCCCAAACAAGATTTTCAGTGTTAAAATGGTCACATAGAAATTCAGAAAAAAATCTTAGCTGTGTAAAATGTCCCTAAGAGTTATATCCCAAAATTATAGAATCATATTACCTCATATAAATAAAATAAAAATATTTTACGATCATTCAACACGTAAAATACAGATCGTTACATTCGAGCACCGAGAAAACTTGATTTTCCCATAAATCCCTAGCAGAGGAAAGGTCATATGAGTTATCATATATCCAATGCACATGAGTGATAATGAGGATTGCTTGATGGATGTTATGTTTATCATGTTTGTTATCACTCTAAGGATACAATAGGACATAGATATTGTGGTTATGGATACCTAGAAACTTGATATTATACTTAGGATGTAGTACACCTTTATGACGATAGTAGATTAGCATATGTTATTATGTGCTAACTCTTTGGATGTAAGGACATGTTAAGTGTAACGACCCGGATTTTTCGTTGCTTAATTTCGAATATTTAAATGGTTTTAAATATTGAATTTGAATTTATAGATTGATTTTGAATATGAAAATTTGGTTTTCATTTATAAAATAAATTCAGAATTTAAAGATAGCGACTTATTGGATAATTCAATTTTTGAATTTTAATAATTGAATATTGGTCAAATTATTGTATCTTGAGTTTTTAGCTCGATAAAAATAATTTAAAGGCTTGAAAAATCTACGTTAATAGTAATGAAGATGATGAAAGTTTTGAAATTGAATTTAAAAGTGATTTATTCAATTTTAAAAATAGTTTGTTCAAAATTGACATTAAAAATAGCCATCCAGGACACGCTCTTGGAATTCGACGAAACCAGCTCCATTGGATCCGTAATAGTGTATTATTATCGGATTCCAAATTTCGTAGCATTTGGAATTATCGTTTGATTGTACGATATATAAACGCATTTAATTTAATATCGAAAATTCAATATAATAATTGAGTCCAAAAAGCTACCTTCTCCATACGATCGAATTAGGACTCGAAACCTTTTCCATTTTGTTCGGAATAGAGGTACAACATTATAAACCCTAGCGGCACGCCTCGATAGGAGGTTGAAATTTTAAGCTACGAATTCGAGACGATTTAAAATTTAAATTATATATATATATATATATATATTCATTGACTTGACAAAATTCACATCAGCTGTTTTTTATCACCTTAGGCCATTGTAGACTAACTCATTCAAACACGCAACCGGTCAAAAATCACATCTTCTTTCCGATATTCAAATCAATTGAAAGTAGATTATATATATATATATTGCATGCTCATTCTCCTCCCAGATATTCAATCCCTCTCCCTCCTCTCTGCTATTCTAACAAGTCAAGGAAAAAACGAAATCCCTTCGTCTCCAATACGCTTCTCTTACCTCCTTCTATTGTTTGTACCAAAAATGGGCACAACACTCTTCGGGAGTTATTTGAAGAGATAAAATGAAGAACATAAATGTAAAACAGAGATTATCTAACAAAAACTCCAATAAACAGAATTGTAAATACGCAGACAAGCAATTTAGAGTGGTTCGGCGTATCGCCTACGTCCACTATGAAGTTTTGATGATTTTATTGATTCTCTTTCAATGATTACAAGTGATTACAGCGAAAAACAGCGAATTATAGCTTGGAATTCAGATTCAACAGTAAGAATAAGATGCAAATCTTGATCCGGCAGAGTCTGGGCGCTTCAGAATCCAAATCCCCATTTCTGAATGACCAGGGGTCCTATTTATAGGTGTAGGAGGCTGATATTTCACCTAAATTGAGGGGAGACCGGTTCTGGCACGTGAGGGGGACCACATGCCCGCTCTTTGGAAATCCGGGCCCACTTTGGGATCGATTCGACCCTTGCTTCGAATCGATCAAGATTTGCTCCGATCGAGCTGAAACTTGGCATGGACATTCCTTAGGTTGCCAGTTAGCTCCTGTCCAAATTTCATTGAATTTGGATCAGTGGATTGCGAGAAATAGTCGATACGAAATGGACTATTTCGGTGGCTGTTTGGTTCGACTCCATAGCTTCGAATCGATGCCCTCGCATCGATGGTTGCACGTGTTTCTGAGATGATGTGGCGCGCACACTTCGCCTCGATCCGGTCTTTACTTCGAGTTGACCGTATCGACTCCATAAATCTCGCCTTGTTTGTATTGAGGGATGACACGTCACCCAGGTTCGCTGGCTTGATGGATTCAAATAAAACCTCACTCATGGATTCGAACAACAGTCATTGAAGGACACGAACTACTGATGGTCGATAGTTACGAACAGGCCTTTCCTTGATGGATACGAACCACGTAGCTTCTCAATGGATACGAAGCCAATCGATGCGAACTGCAGCTTTTCGATGGATACGAAGTAAGGCTTCTATGATGGACGCGAAGCAGACACTGGCCAATCGTTACGAGGCACAACACCTGTTGATGGACACGAAGTCCATCGATACGAATTCGATAGATTCGAACACTGCCAAACTGATCGATACGAGCTGCTATTAACTGGTCGATGCGAACATGATCGATGCGAACCGAGTGTACCTTTGGTGGATACGAAATCAACCATAGTGATGGATACGAAGGCTGGGCCGTTTCCTCTAGATTGAATCGATCATAACTTGATCATATGAACTCGGATTTACTTGAAACTTGGAACGTTGGCTCTCTTGACTTTGCCTATCGTGCCTTACCAATTATAGCTCAATCTGGACTCGGACAAAATTCGTCGATATCCATAGTGAACCTGCGTATAGCTGATTTTCTAGACGAACTGTCTTTGGTTTCTAGTCAAGTGCTTGGTGTCACGGCCTTGCCAAAAGGCGGGATAACATTTGCCCCCCAAAGTACATCTTGTGGAAACATGATGTGCTTTGTAATGCTGCAATCTTTACTTTGAATAGCTATCGTTTCTTTGATGAAAGCTGTAACCTTTGACCATTCTTCTTGATAATGTAAACTATTGACTGTCGATTGTTGTACCATGTATTTGTTGCAACTGATTGCTGTATGCCAGTGGTTACCCGTCCATTGTTGTAATCGTCATTGGATGCATTTCTGATTCCTGAAAATCTGGAATATTGAATATTAGGCCGTCATTCATGCATATATGTTAATCTGACTCTCGCTGACGTTCACGAGTCATTGTCAGTTCATCTTATATTGAATTCCGTATCGATCCTCTCCTGAACCGATGTGAAATTCATTGTAACAATGTTTGATGGTTGTTTTTTAATGCTCCTTCATAACGATCCTCTCCTGAATCAATGCGAAGGGTTGGAATGTATGCGTCGTATTGGTGAATACGTAATATTGGGTCTCGGATCGATGGATACAAAAGTAATGTTCTGTATTGATGGAGTCAAACGATCCAGACATAATCATGCAGTGATGCTTCGCGGAGGATATGCCATTTCTTATTCGTTTATTCAATAAGAATCCCCGATTATGGATAATCTTCGATAGGAGTCATCCATGACTCCTCTCCTAGATCTATCTCTAAGATCTAGTTGATCTTCATATGTTAATGCTTGGAATAATAAGAATTTCAACTGGGACAAATTCTTTTTGCCGCGTATCCCCAGAATTGGCTAGCTTGGCCAGTGACTTAGCTTTTTCAATCTGTTCTCCGAGGATGTGTGTAATGGTGTAATATTCGAAGTCGACTAGTAGCTTTTGGACCCAGCTAGGATAAGGAGCAAGATGTTGCCCCCTAGTTGAATAATCTTCCCTGACTCGGTATACTACTAACCAATGATCACATAATATATGCAAAGTTTCCACCCCTAGTTTTCTTGCAAGTTTGAGCGCCAAGGCTTCATACTTAGCTTCGTTATTTGTTGCAAGGAAGTTGAGTTTGAGGGCATGGCAGATCGATCGTTCCTCAGTAGTCATCAACGCAACTTCGACGTTAAAAAGCCGATTATTGGAAGTTACATCCGTGTACGTTCTTCATCGGTTGGATGGTTCTCCACTATTCTTCGGATAGTCGTCTGATATGGTGGATTCAGATATGAAGTATGATAATGTTTGACCATGGAGAGCTCTTCGAGGGAGATAAGTGATATCAAATTGGCTTAGCTTCATACTCCATTTGAGTAAATTTTCAGACATCTAAGGTTTCCATTGGACCTATCGTAACGGCTGGTCGACATAGACGTTAACGGGGTGAGCTTGTCAATAGCCAGCCTTCATCATATACTAGCCTTTGGATTCGTTTATCTTCACATAGCATTGCGACGCTTATAGCGTGTGTTGACATGGCCCAATTGATGTATAAATCTTCGCGATCCAAAGGTTTGGGTAAAATGGAAGGTCCCTTCAAGCGGTCTATCAGAGCTGCTTGATTGTCCTCGGTACATGGGTGTCTCTAACCATCGGAATTTTCTAGAAATTAGTCTTGATTCCATGAGAATTGATGATGAAAATAAAGAATCTTTCTGATGTAATGGTGAAAGAGTATTTCGAAGGATTGAGTTTGATCCTGCATTTTTGAAGAGCGCTGAATACCTCTGTCAAGTCATCAATATGGTCGTTTGATAGCCATGATCTCACGAGCATATTAACCACATCTACTTTCATCGATCGAAATATATGATTTTTTAATGATCTGCTAATCGTCCTTTGGTAAGCAGCATAAGCGTTCTCACGTTCGAACTTAGGGATTTCAGCATAGCACTATAGGCCCAGGTCAATAATGAGACAGTTGTATTCCTGGCCTAGGATATGCTTTAGTATCCGATTGTATCTGGAGTTTGCATTCATGGATGTGAGTAATTCATGTCTGATGGTCAGGTCCATCAATTGGTTGATCATTGGAAGTGGAAAGCCGTGCTTTGTCATACCCCATGCAAATCTGAGTAGTTGATGTATGTCCTCCACTCTCTGTTCGTTTTTCTTATAAGTAAAAGATTGTATATTCACTTTGGTTGGAGGGCATCATGGAGAAACCCACTGGTTTTGAGCAGATTCGCCTCCTCTTTAAGTGCAACAGATTTCTCCGGATCCATGTTGCATTGTTTTTGTTCACCGAGACATGCCTTGGGTCGACTTTTAATGCAGGTTTCTTCATGGCTAGCGAGAGTCCATATATATATATATATATACATGAGGTCGAGTCCAAGCGAACATATCAAGATTCACCTGAAGTAAAATAGTTGACTCTTTTTTCATCATTGCGCAGAGTTGTGATCTGATCCACAATACACGTGAAGGGTTGTAGGTGCCTCATGTGTTTATTTTCAATGGTAAATGATCAGGCTTATAAGGATGTTAAATCAAAGGATTAGTAGAATTTAGCCTTGTACTGCACGCTACTACATAGCTGGCTCTAGCTTTGAGATTGAATTCTCATGTGTTTCTGAATGATGAGTCGCCCATGAGTTTGGGTATTGATTTGATGATTCTATCTCTAGGCATCCTTTCGGTCACAACCTAGAGTTGTTACGAATATCAAGCATGGGTCATAGGTTGAAATTGTCATAGTTAATTCTCGGATAATTACTCTTTTGCCCCCAGTGACGGGTTGGCGAATGCATTACGCGGACGGTCTAGTCTCGTCCTAGCGGTGTTTATACTGTAGTTCAAGCTTTTAGAATTAGAGTTCATTGATGAATGGTTGAATCATATTAATCTTATCTTCTTGCTCGTGCCCCCAAGTCTGGGGAGTATCTCGATAAGTGGCAAGGTAGACAATGTCCGCTTCAATTTTGTATTATATTCCATTGAACCATAGGATCAAATTAACGGACGGAGGGCCGAGTCGTGCCTATCATGCATTATGTTCTAGTTCTTTCCTCTAGGCAGAATACATCGTTACTTTGCCGACATTCGGACATAAGCTAGATTCTGGATGGTCAACGACATTCGCTCTGCTGCTTATGTCGCCATACTTTGGGCAAAAACTGAAGAGTGAATCGTCTAGTCAGATCCAATGCAGGATTGGTGCTTCCCTTGTCGAATATAGGGTAAGAATCAGTGTGCAGATGTTTAGGTTGCACTTGTTTCGAATCGTTCTTTTAGCCGGATCATGGTAAGAGTCAATGAATGAATGGTCGCGTTGCATTCATTTGGAGTTGGCTGATCAACCATGTCCATTTCGATTTACGTTCTCCCGTTAGATCTAAGGATAAAGTCAGCTCAAATGCAGTCATGTCATGCTCATTTGGTCTCATGCTCTTCCTGACGGATCGAAGGAAGGCGACGAAGGACAAATGGTCAAGTCACACTCATTCGTGGTTTATCCTTTTATCCGTGCTATGCTTGTCGAAGATATTCGATGCATGCTCGGGTCACATCAATTTGTAGTTGAAGAGGATTGATATTGACCGTCGATTCGACGGCATGATGCAGAATGCTCGGACCTCATTTCCTGTCAATCCGATGGTATGATATGAAAGGCGCAGATCGACATTGCCCGTCGATCCGACGGTATGATATGATTGGTTGCTTGTAACTTTGGGCGTCATTATGTTTGGTTGGCATTAAGGCCTCCTTGCAGTCGTTGCTTTAAGTTTTAATGGACGCTAAGCCGGAGAGGCAGCGAGTCACCTTTCTCTTCTTTCAGTAATTTGTACTTCTGCCCCCAGTCTTGGGGATAAGCCGTAATAGGCGTTATGCAATATTGTTCATTGCTTAATTTTAACATCCACACTCTGGGGACTTGTATCTTTATGACAGCTGTTGATCACTCATTTTCATGTGTTGAGTCTGCGCCTATGCTCGGGGAATGAGTGATGTAACTTGGTTAAGATGCAGTCGAAGTTGTTAGGTGGACGGGTCCACCCTCCTCGAGGCCGTACTTGATGGAGATGCAGTCGAAGTCGTTAGGTGGACGGGTCCACCCTCCTCGAGGCCGAACTTGATGGAGATGCAGTCGAAGTCGTTAGGTGGACGGGTCCACCCTCCTCGAAGCTGAATTGAATGGAGATACGGTCGAAGTCGTTAGGTGGATGGATCCACCCTCCTCGAAGCCGTAGTTGGTTGTAGTTTATACTCCGGCTCGAGCTCTCGGAGTCCGGAGTTAGTTTAATGTTTATACTCCAGTTCGCGCTCTCGAAAGCTGGAGTTTGTTGATGTTTATACTCTGGTTCGCGCTCTCGGAATCCGGAGTTAGTTAATGTTTATACTCCAGTTCGCGCTCTCGGAAGCTGGAGTTTGTTGATGTTTATACTCTGGTTCGCGCTCTCGGAATCCGGAGTTAGTTAATGTTTATACTCCAGTTCGCGCTCTCGGAAGCCGGAGTTTGTTGATGTTTATACTCTGGTTCGCGCTCTCGGAATCCGGAGTTAGTTAATGTTTATACTCCAGTTCGCGCTCTCGGAAGCTGGAGTTTGTTGATGTTTATACTCCGGTTCGCGCTCTCGAAATCTGGAGTTAGTTAATGTTTATACTCCAGTTCGCGCTCTCGGAAGCCGGAGTTTGTTGATGTTTATACTCCGGTTCGCGCTCTCGGAATCCGGAGTTAGTTAATGTTTATACTCCAGTTCGCGCTCTCGGAAGCTGGAGTTTGTTGATATTTATACCCAGCTCGCGCTCTCGGAGTACTCTGGGGTTTTGTGAATGTTTATACTCCGTCTCGCGCTCTGGGAGTACGGAGTTGAATGAATGTTTATACTCCGCCTCGCACTCTGGGAGTACGGAGTTAAGGAATGTTTATACTCCGCCTCGCACTCTGGGAGTACGGAGTTAAGTAAAAAGTTTGTACCCAGCTCGCGCTCTCGGAGTACTCTGGGATTTTAGGAATATGTTTATACTCCGCCTCGCACTCTGGGAGTACGGAGTTAAGTAAAAAGTTTGTACCCAGCTCGCGCTCTCGGAGTACTCTAGGATTTTAGGAAAATGTTTATACTCCGCCTCGCACTCTGGGAGTACGGAGTTAAGTAAAAAGTTTTTACCCAGCTCGCGCTCTCGGAGTACTCTGGGGTTTTAGGAAAATGTTTATACTCCGCCTCGCACTCTGGGAGTACGGAGTTAAGTAAAAATTTGTCATGTATCAGCCCGTTTCTGGCTTGATGTGAGGGCTTGTCGCTGAGCTAGGTGTTTCGCTTAGCGAGTGATCGGTGGGATCCCGATTAACTTCCACTTATAGGCCCCTCAACAAAGGATGAGGTTTAGAGTATGGACGGTTAGATCGCGTCCATGTTCATTTGGATTCCGCTTTTGCCAGGCCTAAGGAGTAAGATTAGTGTTCTGGCAAGCTTTGTGCTCGAGCATAGGAAAGGATGGTCGAACTACATCCACTTTGAGTTGTATATTTTCCCTTAAGTCGGGTGCAAGAAATGGAGAGCAGACAGTTGAGTCACATCCAATTTATACTTTGCATTCTTTCGATCGAGCTAAGGAAGAGAGTTGAAATGACGGCTCATGATGGTTAGTGAGTAGACAATCAGTCGTTGATGACTTTAAATTGAGGGTTGGACCTTTAAACATGTGTTCCCTCAAATAATCCCAAATGTCTAATGTAGGATTGGATGCATGGATGGTGACATCACGTCCACCCTTGATGTGATTCCGATTTCATCGGGCATTAGAAGAAGCATAAGTATTTTGGCAAGCTTCAAGTACGAGATGGAGAAGGCACTGTTGGGACATATAACTCCAAGTCTTTCTTACATCTCCTAATTAAATTGCGTAGGCAGATGAGTGGATGGTCGGTTGCATCCACTTTGTACTAAAGTCCTGACCTTGTCGGTCTCTTCCGCTTTGATGCCTTGCCCCCAGTCAGGGGCACATAGTAGCCGATGAGTGGTCGAATCATGCTCATCACGATGATACCTCAATGATTTGATCATGGTCCGCGGAGGTTGTTTTTCACCCAGTCTTAAGTACTCGGTTACCTGCATCATTCGCAAGTAGTTTAATTCAAGTAGGTCATATTTCGCAACGTAAATGAAATTGAATTAGAAATAATTCAAAAGAGATCAGATCAAATCTCATTGGTAAGTGAGGCAGCGTCGTATGCCCGCTATTGCACATCATTCCATCCCATCTCAGTTGGAAGTCTAACATAAATGGTTCAATTTGATCAAAGTCCTTGATCGATAGGGGTCGGATGTTCCCGGTCCTTCGTTTTATGGGGCTTGCGTATATGGTCGGAGCTATCCTTCCCGGAGAAGCCTTATGGCGTTGGCGTTCATGGTAGCCATTTAGAGAAGAGGAGTTTTCCGATCTAGAGTATGGAGCAGGTCCCCTCCTTATCTTGCTATGTTGATCCTTCATCTGATTCATCAATTCAAAATTTGCCTAGACATGTTGGTGTAGTTGTCGGCGGCGGTCTACCAGTTTTCTTGTCAAAGTCTGGAAATAAGTGCCGGTGATGAATTCATTTATGGGTATCGGCAGCAACTGGCTGCGGGCTTTGGATAAATTCGTTGGCTGCCAGCTTCTTCATTCACTTCAACAATATAAGAAGTAGATCTGGTATGTCTAACCATGATTGACAATGTTCTTTGAGGAATGGGGGAAGACAGCTACATTTGATAGCAGTCATCACTCTTGGTGTAAGCCATGCGCAATTCTCACTTCATGAGGTAGTGCCGGGGGTTGTATTTCCATAACACACCGACATAGTTAACATGTTGAATTTTCACTGGAAGTTCTGCATGTAGGATGGTTTCAACGAATAGGTCTCGACTAGGAAAGATTCCCCAATCGGCATTATGATCAGGCTCATTTTATTGCCCAGGGGTCTTGTAACACTGGTCAATGACGTATGCACGATTGCCCAACGTTCGAGTGGTTTGCAATGCCGATAGGACGGTGAGTTGGTTAAAATGGGCTAACAGATTGGTGTTTATCCCAAACTTTCATCCAGATAGGGGACCTATATAGGGTATTAAGGAAGTCTTCTTGAGGTTGTATGCCATGCTTTTAGTCATGTGGACGTAGAATGATTAAGATGCAGGCATTTGAAGATGGTTCAGCGGTGACCAGCTATGCTTTGAGTTGGTAGAGTAGACAGTGTAGGGGAGTCGTCATACTAGCCGTCGTACCATAGTAACTAGGTTCTCCGGCCTTTGGGAGTACGGTTGAGTAGTATTTCTTTACCCATTCCTTGATTGCAACTCAACATTTGTTGTTGTGATCTCCTATGTCTTGTTCAGTCATGGAACAATCGGAAGCATGGATGGAATGTTCCTTCATTAAATTGGTGATTGCAACTCTTTTTAGGAAATCTGGGTCGTACCCGAATTTTTTTTTTTTTAAATTTCGTATCGATACGAATTGGACACAATTGGATCGATTCGAATTGCAGTTGAGTATCGATACGAATTGGGTGAAGTTGGATCGATACGAAGTAGCGCACCCTGGTGGATACGAAGTAGCGCATCCTGATGGAAACGAAGAAGCACATCGTGATGGATACGAAGTAGCGCACCCTGATGGATACGAAGCAGTGCACCCTGATGGATACGAAGTACCTGTGAGTATCGATACGAATTGGAGGCAGATGGATGGATACGAAGTATTGCTTCCTGATGGATACGAAGTACAGCTTCCATCTTATGGATACGAAGTAGAGCATCCATCTCATGGATACGAAGTACAACATCCATCTCATGGATACGAAGTACAACATCCATCTCATGGATACGAAGTACAGTATCCATCTCATGGATACGAAGTATGGCATCCATCTCATGGATACGAAGATTATGGATACGAAAAACAGCATATTTTCTGGATTCGAAAAGATGGATACGAAAATCACCATACTTTCATGGATTCGAAGACATGGATACGAAAATCACCATATTTTCATGGATACGAAAAATTGCATTTTTTTTGGATTCGAAAATATGGGTATGGAATTCATGATGAATGTAGTTCCTCTTAGATCTGGAGCAATCTGAATAGAATAGAAGAAACCACTGAATGGAAGATCTGGATCTCCTCCTTAGATTTTTGCAATCCAACGACGGTAGTAGATCCAACGAGCAGGAGAAAAAACTTGGTTTTTTCTCAGTGAAAGCACCAAAGTGTTTGTACCAAAAATGGGCACAACACTCTTCGGGAGTTATTTGAAGAGATAAAATGAAGAACATAAATGTAAAACAGAGATTATCTAACAAAAACTCCAATAAACAGAATTGTAAATACGCAGACAAGCAATTTAGAGTGGTTCGGCGTATCGCCTACGTCCACTATGAAGTTTTGATGATTTTATTGATTCTCTTTCAATGATTACAAGTGATTACAGCGAAAAACAGCGAATTATAGCTTGGAATTCGGATTCAACAGTAAGAATAAGATGCAAATCTTGATCCGGCAGAGTCTGGGCGCTTCAGAATCCAAATCCCCTTTTCTGAATGACCAGGGGTCCTATTTATAGGTGTAGGAGGCTGATATTTCGCCTAAATTGAGGGGAGACCGGTTCTGGCACGTGAGGGGGCCCACATGCCCGCTCTTTGGAAATCCGGGCCCATTTTGGGATCGATTCGACCCTTGCTTCGAATCGATCAAGATTTGCTCCGATCGAGCTGAAACTTGGCATGGACATTCCTTAGGTTTCCAGTTAGCTCCTATCCAAATTTCATTGAATTTTGATCAGTGGATTGCGAGAAATAGTCGATACGAAATGGACTATTTCGATGGCTGTTTGGTTCGACTCCATAGCTTCGAATCGATGCCCTCGCATCGATGGTTGCACGTGTTTCTGAGATGATGTGGCGCGCACACTTCGCCTCGATCCGGTCTTTACTTCGAGTTGACCGTATCGACTCCATAAATCTCGCCTTGTTTGTATTGAGGGATGACACGTCACCCAGGTTCACTGGCTTGATGGATTCGAATAAAACCTCACTCATGGATTCGAACAGCAGTCATTGAAGGACACGAACTACTGATGGTCGATGGTTACGAACAGGCCTTTCCTTGATGGATACGAACCACGTAGTTTCTCAATGGATACGAAGCCAATCGATGCGAACTGTAGCTTTTCGATGGATACGAAGTAAGGCTTCTATGATGGATGCGAAGCAGACACTGGCCAATCGTTACGAGGCACAACACCTGTTGATGGACACGAAGTCCATCGATACGAATTCGATAGATTCGAACACTGCCAAATTGATCGATACGAGCTGCTATTAACTGGTCGATGCGAACATGATCGATGCGAACCGAGTGTACCTTTGGTGGATACGAAATCAACCATAGTGATGGATACGAAGGCTGGGCCGTTTCCTTTAGATTGAATCGATCATAACTTGATCATATGAACTCGGATTTACTTGAAACTTGGAACGTTGGCTCTCTTGACTTTGCCTATCGTGCCTTATCAATTATAGCTCAATCTGGACTCGGACAAAATTCGTCGATATCCATAGTGAACCTGCGTATAGCTGATTTTCTAGACGAACTGTCTTTGGTTTCTAGTCAAGTGCTTGGTGTCACGGCCTTGCCAAAAGGCGGGATAACATCTATTAAATCAATAAACCGAAAGCAATTCAATATCCACTCTCGAAAAATTAGCAACGGCGATCGAACGAATTCGATCAATGCCGGGAATCTTGGAGGAAATTCTCAAGGCAAGGGGAGCGGGCATTACGACGAGTGCAGAGAGGCTTGGAGCTCGGCTTGTTCGATTGGAAGGTGAGGGCGGCGAAGCTAGGGCAGGCACGTAGGCGGCATGGCACTGATGGTGGTGACGTGGGGGAAGCGCCGCGTTCGGTTAGGGTTTGGTCGCGAATTGGAGTTTGGTGATGATCCCGAGGTCGCAGGATGTAGGGAGGAAGTCGCGATCTGTATTTGATGTCGGCAAGTGATGGTGGAGGCTCGAGGGGGGAGGGCAGTAGGGATGGAAGTGTTCGACTTGGAGGTGGGCTGGGTCGATGTCAGGGAGGCAATCGAGAGTCTATGCGTGAACTATTATAGGTAAAATATTATATAATAATATAATATATATATATATATATCAATTAGTTAACTTATATGTTAATTAGAATATTAATTTGAGAAATTAGGATATGTATAGCCTATTATAAAAATTAAATATTTATAATTTGTATATCTCATTCTTACGAGGTTCGATCGGAACGGACAAGCTACAACAGATTCGTATAGACAATTCTACGTAACATCTTGATTTGGGTTTCGGAGTCGGCCTACAATTTAGGAAATTTAAATTCTGGATGTTCGACAAATTAAAAATCAAAGGTGAGAATTTCTCACTCATTTGGATTTCCATTTTTTTTTAAATTTAAACATTTAAAATTAATTATTGGATGCTTGATTAATTGAAAATTTTAATTATCTGTTGGATGGATATATATATAGTAGTATCTATATTAGTATTTGGAGTGATATTCCTGCACATTATAGCGGATGAGACACTATGTGCCCGCATAATAGCGGATGACCCTATATACCGCGATATCCCTCTCGAAGTGGGATTGGTATTTGTTTTACGTGTATTAACATCTGTGGATGCAGGGAAGCAGGTTGGAGGGATTCAATTTGATTCCTCAAATATATTGTTTATTTTTCATATATGGTGATATATGATGTGTGTAGATAATCTGTTATAGATTGTTATTGATATTGGAATATTTGAATGCTATCGTGGCACTGACCTTTAATTTGAATTTTTTTTTAAAATAAATATAATTTTAAAATTTAAGGAATTAAAGGGAGTTTGATAATATATATATATATATTGGAAATTGGAGTTATTTTAGAGAAATTGAATTAGAAAATAAAATTATATTTGAGTTGGTTATACTTAACCATTGTGAATTAGAAAATGGAGATTTTTAAAAGAAATTATATAAAAGAATCTATAAGTGATATTCTGGAAATATAATAAGGAGTTAAAATCAATATTGAAAACAGGTTGGAAGTATTAATGGATTTTATAAGAAATAAATTTATATAATGGATTTTTATAAATAAGATTTTTTTTTATAAACAAGTAAAACCAAAGGGGTTATAGAATTGATAACGGTATTTATAAATAAAGAAATTCGATATCAGATGATAATTGGAATATAAATTCATAGGGGGAATTTATATTGGAATATGGAAACAGGGTTGAGAAAAATAGTAGATTCTATTTTTAAAATGAGAATGGTTAGGAAATCGACAATGACTCGATATGTTGTTAAATCGAGAGGAAGCTATAAAGTAAATTGGTTATTGAAATTTTAAAATTATATTTTAAATTTTAAGAAGTGAATTTGTTTTAAAAGGAAATTTTTATTATTTTAAAACTATGGGATTTTAAACTAGTTGAGACTGAAATACTTGTAAGTCGATTTTTAAATATAAAGTATTTATTTTTAGTAAATTCTAACTTTTGAAATCAGCTTTGAAAATTTATTTATTTAACTAAAAATGAGTTACTGATGTTTATAAACGTGTTTTCAATATTTTAAATAATTATTCGAACATGTGTTAAAAATAAATTATTTTTCTTTAATATACTTATTATATATATATGAGTTTGAAGTGATTGAATTTTTTTATTTTATAAACTCTCTCGAGTTTCGAAAAAGGGCTTTATAAAGAATATGTTTGAGGAGAGAAAATTTAAATTGGAATTTCGGAGATTTTTAGAATAAGTCATGGGATAACTCTCTGAAAACGTTAATATTGAAAGGATTTGGAAAATAGGACTGGTAATATTTTCCTAAGTATAGAAAATAGAACTTTGAAAATATTTTTAAGTTTTGAAATGTTGGGAGGATCCTGTTATGGATTTGAGTATTTGAAAAATTGTTTTCAAATGTTGAGAGGAATTTATATATCTTTTATAGATATTTTGGAAGTAAATATCTTGGAAAAAATTGTATTAAGGCCAGATGATTGCTTATGGATGTTTAATTTGATAGTTAAATAACCGACTATCAATATTGGCCAATTTCGTTAATCGTTTCGAAGAGACCGGGATCGGATTTAATTATCCGAAAACCACTTCGATCCGGTTTGAACGTAACGAATGAATACCGTGAAGATGGTGAAGACGATGATCCGGTTTGTCCAGACCCAGGACAACTTGTATGGACGAATGCTATCAGAACATTGTCTTTGGAGGACGATGAGCATTCTAAGTAAAATTGTTCTTGAAAAGGTAACGCTTAGCCTCGAGCCTCATCAACCGGGAATGACTGAAAATCGGGGAGATGTAGCAAGGCTAAGTGGGTCGCACCCAAGTAGGGTAAGGTTACCCCTATCTAGAGATCTAGAGTCCTTTTTTATTCGGCTGTGTGGTGCGGTTGCTGATCCCAACCGCGGGGTAATCTTATTCGAACTATCCAGGTTAGGGGTAGTCCGGTCTTGTGTAGCATGGGATCTCGGCGTGGTCCTCGGTACATTGTTCTAGAGGTGTACTATGACAGGTGGTACCCCAGTGCCTAGTCATTCAGTTGGAATCTATTCTCCAATACAAGCTTATGGTTTTGTTTGTAGAGCCTAGTATGCTGGAATTTAATTAATGTAACAATTTCAGCTATTTGAATAAGTATTTGTATTTAGACACTATTATAATATCATGAATTTTCTATAAAAATGTTTTGCTTATCGTAAGGTAAAAACCAATCGTGTTTATGTGTGACGCGGTCTTACGAGATACCTTTGTTTTCAAAGGATTTTGATAACTCTAATAATTCAAATTGAGTGTGTTTTTCTCACGCTGGTTTTCCAAACTAACTCGGGTGTATTTTATTATAATGCTCGGGTCAGAACGAGTATTGCAGATTCAGGTTAGGATGCTATGGAGCTCAGGAGACGAGCCGGAGGATTTTTGACATTTATCTCGTACTTTTTTATTTCCACTATGTGAGGACATGTTGTTATAACTGTCCAGATTTATGTATTGATTGTGTACTATGATGATTGTAAGTATAAGCAGTTATAGTTTCTTTTGTATTAAATATGTTATTACGTATTTTATTTGTTCCGCTGCGATTGTGAGATTCTGTGTTGTTGTTTCTATTTCTTCTTCTATCTTTCTTCTTCACCCCTAATGAATTGGTATTTCCGGCATTCGACTGCTCGGCATTTGTTACGGTGGACGTATTAATGTCGATTTTCGAGGGTCGAAAATCCTGTTTGTTACATCCCGCCTTTTTTGTATGTTTTAAGCAGACACACGTGCCAACTCAAACCATACAGAAGGGCGGATTGTTATGGGGTAAATAAGAAAAAGCAGAGAAAGAAAAAAAACAAAACAGAATCTCGCAGCGGAATGACAAATATAATAATCAAATAACAGTTCATGAAGCTGTTTACAAATAAATTTGATTATACTAGTACAATAAAAAATCAGAGTTACACATACCAGAGAATAATAAATAACAATGCAGCGAAATAGTATGATGCGGTGGGAATATATAGTAAATAATAATAATACAATCTTCGTCTTCGTCTTCCAGAAATAAGGTCTTCAAATCCTGAAATGCTCAGGCTGACCCGAGCGAATTGAAAAGATAAAACACTCGAGTCAGAACTAAAAGATCTTATGTAAGTTAAATCAACGGTACATAACTATGAGTGGAACGGCGTTAGAGATGTTTACGGGGTTTGACATCTCTTATCCAGTGTCTAACATGAGTGCAGTAACTTAATAGATGTTCGGGATTCACATCTCCTAAGGATCCGTTAAACTATCTACTATGTAGTATAATACGCTATCATATAGGATCGTCGCCAACCATCCTACTTCATTCTGGAATCTCCACTGCGTACACAGTTATTAAAGTGGTTTTCAATATTGGCAGAGAGTATGACAATATCTGATCCCGGTCTCTTTAACAACCAATTGCTTATTACACACCGGAAGGTTCCTTTACATTTCAAAAGTCATTTCAAAATTGATACCAAAATATCATATTCTCAAAACCATAATACTTTCGAAATCATATTCACTTTGAAACCATATTTACCTTTGAAATCGTATCGTTTCCGAAATCATAATTTCTTTCAAAAAAATCATACTTCCAAAATAGGTTAAATCCTTACTTCAAAATCATCATATTCGATTAGTTACCACATTTAAATACCAACTTAGGTTATAATATCATTTAACCATATTCACTTTAATCCAATGAAATTTGAATATAAACACATTCTCTCTACTTAGTCTGGAAATTTAGAAATTAGTTTAAATAGTTATAAATAGTTAAAACAGTTATAAATAGTCTAGATTAATTTAGAATAGATTAAGATGATTTTAAATTGATTTTAGATAGTTAAATAGATTTAAAATAGATTAAATATAATTGAAATAGATTAAATAGCTTTAAAATAGATTAATTAGATTTAAAATAAATTAAAATGGGTTAATTAGTTTAAAATCAATTAAATGGTTTAAAATAGGTTAAAATGATTTAATATAGTTAATATAGGTTAAAATAGTTTACTAGTTCAAAAATCTTAATAAATAAAGTCTTTAAAATAATATAATTTTAAACCAGTTTATATTAAAACATGAATTTGAAATTTATATCAATTTAAACTATTTATTTCATTTCAACAACATCTGGACTATTTCCAATTTCCAAATCAACACCAATTTCCAAACCTTTCAATTTATAATTTCAATAAACTATTGAATTTTATATCGTTTTCAATCCATGTTAAAATATCAATTCGGATCACTCCAATTTCAAAATAATTCAAAGTTACATTCAAACAAATTCAATAGCTCACTCCCGATAGAATTTCATTTATACTTAACAATTTAACTTTAAGCTTTAAACTTAACTTCTTAAAGCAATTCCTTTTTAAACCAATTCACATTTCAACACAAAACTTGATTTTCCAATAATACTTCAATTTATCAAATTTTATTTCAAAATATCATTTAATTAAATTCAAAATTTTAGAATTTTAAAATCATTCAATTTAACCAATCGGGTGTCCGTATATAATTCTCTACCCTAGCGTCAAGTGATACGGATATTTATCATTTCAATCCGCAATTTAAAAATTTACGGTTATATAATTCCAAACCGCAATTTCGAATTTAATAAAATCCATAAAATCGCTCGAGTCTCTCATTTCAACCCATAACGATTTTTCCCTAATCTATAGGTCATTTGGGTATGTATCATTTCAACCCATAGTGAACTTGCAGTTTATAACGATATAAAATAAAACATCTATTCATCCAATATCAACATTCAACATCCATCACAATCATCATCCAAATCCATCAATAAACATCAATAGATATTTGATAAATCAATAACAGATATTTAACTGGCAATTTAAATTCAATAATAAATTCAATAACGATTTAATTCAAAATAAATCCAAATTAACAGGATTAGCAATTTAAACATATCAAACAGCCATAAATAAATTCATAATCACATCATAAATTTAATTTAGCTAACATAAGAAATTTTAGAAGTTGTGAGTGGGTCAAAACACTCACCTTCGAATTTAAATTGAATTTAAATCCAATTTAGAGCCCAAATTCAAAAGATCACAGAATTCATCCAAACTAGCGTCAAACTGTCCGGAATTTCGATATGATCCTAGCGGAGAAAACCGCGCATAAATCGGACCTCGTATGCGAAAGTTATTAAAGTTGGAACGTTTGAATTTAAATAAAACAAAATAAAGTAAAATAAATAAATAAAAGAAGAGGAGCTACCACGTCACCATCCCAAGCTTCCATCGTCTCAAGCAACAAAATTTTTCACGCATGCAAATGAACCACCGCGCCTAAACCTTCCTACGCCGTCGACGAACTGCGCCACACTAGGCGAGCGCCACCACACGTGTAGCCCACAAGACCTCAGCGCCGCCCTCCTCCCCCCCCCCCACCACGTCGTCTCGATCGATGCGAACACCATCCGGTCACCAAAATTTAAAACCCTAGATTAAATTTCATGCTCAATCCAACCATTGAAAAACGAAACCAATAGCTCCGATGAATTACGTAGAGCACTCTCCACAACCCAGTACAATCGAATCGACGATCCGACCCATTTGATCATCTCCCAAACGAACGTCCGAGAGTGGTTCACCCAGTTCCACCACACAGAGACCCAGATCGAAAAACTAATCACACATTTGACTTGCGTTCGTCGAGAGCTTCAAATCGATGTATAATTCGATCTAGTTTATGGAGTTAAAATTTCAATTTGATTTTTGATTTGGATTTGAAATTGAATTTGACATTTGGGGATTAGGGTTTGTCTGCCATTGGAATGAGGAGTAGAGAAGGAAATGTACGTACAGACAAATGAAAATAAGAAGTGGCTAGGGTTTATAATGGGCTATTTATAGACAAAGCTGAAAATAGAATGGATGGACAAGATTTGATCTACACGTTGAACGATAAATGAACCGAAAAGCCCATTCTGTCTCCGGAATGAAAATGGGGCACCCCATATATCAAAATAGATGTTTTCAATATTTTTAAACTTAATGGAATAGGTTTCAAGTCCTAATTCCATCGTATGAAGAAGTTATGTTAAAATCAGCTTATTTCAAATTGATTTCAATTAAATTGATTTTGAGGCGTTTCGAGTCCGTACGATCAAACGACAAGTCCGATCGTTATGAAACTTGAAATCCTACATTAATTCACTATTACGGATCCGATGAAACTAGTTTCGTCGAAATCCGAGTTAGTGTCTAAAATGGCTATATTCACGTTAATTAAATAAATTAATCACCTTTTAATTTAATATTTATAAACTAGCAGATATATTTCAATTTTTATTACTTAGAGACTTATAATGATTCAGAACAAGTTTACCCATCAATTCGGTGTTTAAAAATTTACTAATTACAGTGTTCAATTTCAACTGTAATTAAATTCAATTAATTATAATTTAATTCCAATAATTTTTTTTTCATTTGGTTTCAATCTTTATACTCACATCAGTTATTATTCTATAGGCATGGTTTACATTGTTTTATATTTCATTACATTAATATCCTCCAATTACCCTCTTTTATTTGAATTCATTACTATATTTCCATTTTATTGAATTCTGGTCAATTTCACACATTAATTATAATTAAAATTTAAATTAATTTATTTATCTTGGTTTCATTCTCTTATTAAGTCAATTATTATCTTATGAATAAAATTACATTTCTATTCCTTTTATTATATTCATAATTTTCAGCATTTGTCTTAACTCACATTAATGTAACATTTTATTGACATTATTTGCAATCGATTAACTAAATTGGTAACAACAACAATTGTCACCATTATACATTTTATAAGATTTGTAAGTTTATTCTTTACAAACAATTATTATAACAACTCTTGTTACACTAAATTTATTTCATTTCCATTCATTACACATTATTTTATTAATAAGTCAACATTTAAATTATCAATTACCTTTTATATCCCATTATATTTAAATGCACACATTAATACAACATATATTATAATTCCTTACATAATACTGATTTTATTCAATTACCATTAATTATATGTTATTTCATAAACTGATTCAATATTTACATCAGTTTTCTTATATTCAATTTATAATCAAGTATAACATTTAAATCATTTTATCTAATTGGAATTCTATTAACTTGTTAATAGTTAACTTAAGTTACCATTGTTATGTTTCCTTCTTGTTATTATTTCATTAATAATTTACAAATTTTTATTTCTTTCAACTCTAAATCACAAAATCTTATTAAATGAACAATTTCAATTATCGAAATTTTACGGGTCGTTACATCAAGCATGATAATGTGTACCATATGTCATTTATTATATCAATTTTCATAGTATTTTGAGATTACTTCGCTCATACCATACTATTGTTTGTCTTAAGGTTTGACGCTTTGCTTCTTATTATCTTGTGTACACTTAACTGGGTAGACTAGATAGCTAGTGTAGATGACACATAGAGTCGTGCAGATGGGCAAGCTGAAGACGATGCTTTCTCATATTTATATTTTGGGCTTTTTATTTCATATTCAAATGTGTGACACTGTAGTGCCTTGTCAGTGTTTGACTTTCTATTATCAGAGAAAATTTATCACTTGAGTTTATTTATTAGTTGTATAACTGTATGAACCTGTCCATTCTGATTATGTGGTTCATTTAGTTCTTAATATCTCACCTATTTTATAGCTGTGATGTTATTATGTTTTATTTGATGTGCTGTGAGATATACAACATATTCTGTGATTGTTTTACCTAATTTAGAATCGTGACAATTGTCCTACATCGACCGGGCACTATTACTAGCGCACTATATAGGTACATAGGGTGTTGGAGGTATAAAGTGGTCATCACAAAATATGTATACAAAATGTCATCACTGGATAAGCTTATTGCATATTAAAAATTAGATTTTTCCTAACTGATCTTTAAGCATTGAAGTTGCACCGATATTGTACTTCATTAAAGTCCATACAGGCTTCAATATTTAAAATTTTAAAATATTGATTAAGGACTAAGTTCACAGCAAAGAGTCAACACAGCCACATTGTTAGTTGTTTTTGAATTCGATCAATGATAAAATTAATTTATAAATGTTATAAATTAGTAATATACTAATACCAATGTTGTATTAATATTATATAACATTTTTAATTATTTATTTGTAGCTTAAAATCGATCAAAACAATGTATAAATGGTGCGCATCGATTTGATTGAAAACAGAGCTTAACTAATATAATTAAATTATTGATTAAAATAGGAGTCAATGGCAGTTTGACCATACTTGGTCAAATTAGAGGCCAACAATACTGAAAGGGGACTTGATGACCTAGTCTCCTATGGTTCGAGAGAAAAGAGGAGATATTTTAATATCTCTTTAGCTATAAATAGACGACCTCCAATTCTTTTCTCTCTACAGTTGTTACATACAACTCTTGCCCCATTGACCATGAATGAAGCCAAGGTAACAACTTTGCAAGCTGTAACCAAGGAGGAGAACAAAGTGTAACATCCCCATTTAGAGACCTGAAACCGAACATTGAGGATGCCTTAGTCATCACCAGAATTTTTCTCAACTAACAAAATGGGATTAATATTTTTTCTCACAAAATTAAATAAACAGAGCAACTAAATTATTTTCATTGCATAAAATGGTCATTACATCAATGTTATTACATTTCTATTAGCCCATTCATGCTCATGTAGGAGTAAGTATAATAAAACACAAATAGTAATATCATGCCCGACATATGAAGATGTCGACATGAACGCTTAACTGGTTATATAGTGGAATATATCAACTTTTATTTGCAAGTAAGCCTCCTGCTTCATCTTTAGAGCTTTATTCATCTTTTCTAAAAGCAACCTATTTAAACCACAAATTCAGTCTACTCAAATGAGCACCCGTGGGTTTATAGTGAATAATAAAAACACGGGTCGGACATGAAGCCTACTATGATCAATACCTTTACGTTAAATAAAGAAATCATGTATTGAGACTATGCTACTGAAGCATGGAACAGGTTTCCACCTCACCAATTCAATCAACGACAAATACCACATAATATGTAATAAATCATCATATCATGACCAATCTCATGATTCAAACACAAGAGCAAGCTTTAATTTTCACATCATATCCCGACTAGGTTCTATAGTTGATTTATTTAGATTACCACATATGCCTTATCCTTACTATTTTTAATGTCAGAGTTGGACATTTTAGGCTGTCGCTCAAGCCTTTATCTTATTTCCCATCTTTATCATGAACATATAATTAGGTTTCTCCTAAGGCCTTACACCGATATTACAGAATACCATGTCATATTTAGACACTTGGTTGCCACTAAGGTCTTATACCAACATTATTGAGTACAATGTCATGTGTAGACACTTGGTTTCCAAGAAGGCCTTATACTAATGTTACAAAATACAATGTTCCGTGGTTGCCACTAAGACCTTACACCAATGTTACTGAATATATAATGTCAAGTTTAGACATATGGTTTACACTAAGGCCTTACACAATGTATTATTATTTCAAATGATACTGCTTATCACCTCTTAGCTTTCTTAAGCTTGCTTTCTTTAGCTTGCTTTCAATTTCAATTATTAAATAAATCACTATATTTTAACTTATTATTCTTTACTTAGGAAATTTCGTCAACCCTAATCATCACAACCCTCATTTTACTTTAAGCTATCTAGAGTCTCGGATTTAAGCTACCCTACGTCATAGTCTAAATCTATTGAAGGTTGGGTTATCGCATGCCAACCTATCGCATAATAAGCCGCCATAAGCCACATTTCTATGTTATCAAAGGTTGAGATATCGTACGCCAAGGTATCAAAAATTGTGCTTTAAGTGCTATCACATATCATGGTTTAAAAGCTATCGTAGGTCAAAGCCTTTTGTACGGCAAAGCCTATCATAATTCACAAGCTATCGAAAGTTGAGCCTTAAAAGCTATTGAAGGTCATAAACTTAAAGATATCAAAAGTTGATAAAAACGGGATATCATATGTCAAGTCTATCACATAGCGAAGCTATTGCATGCTAACTCCGAAGCTATCGAGGGTTGAGCCTTCAGAGGCTATGGCATGCCAAGTTTTAGGGCTATCGACTATTGAACCTTTACAAGTTACCACATGCCATCCTTTAAGGTTACCGAATGTTGATCTTTTATAAGCTATCACATTCCATCTTTTAAGGCTACCAAATGCTAATCTTTTATAACTTATCACATGCCGTCCTTCTAAGGTTATCGAATGTTGTTGACAAATTGGTGCTAATGCTATCATAGTGGCAGTTTTGTAATTATTTTGAAAACTAGTTTATTTCCAATAAAAGTAATTATTTTCCACCAAATCATATAATATGTCGAATTCTCATTAGTTAAAATGAATTTTTACAATTACCTTTTTAAGAAAACTAGAGATGTATTCTACAATTACTAATTATTTCCTTAATTAATTAGTTAAATCACCATTGTAATTAACTTTCCATTTTTACTAAATAATTCATATTAATTCGAAAATGCATGGAAAAAATCCCTAAATATTCAAAAAAGTCCAATATTTATCCTTTAGCTTATATAAAAATTCATGTCAAAATAATTAATATTCATATTTTAAATAATTAAAAGCTAAAATTGAGCATTTTTCTAACTTTTAAAATTCATATAAAATCCATATAATTTTGAACAATCATGTAATCAAAAAACCACTCCAAATTAATGTTTAAAAAATCATATAATAATTTCAAGTGAATTGGAAGAGGTTTAATCCATGTTTTAGCCCAAAACATGCCAAAAGTATTGCTATTTAATTCCCAAACATGAGTTAAATCATTCTTTAATTCTGAGAAAGTATTCATCATCGTTTTTAGCATCATAACACATACAACCCCAAACCTAAATGAGTTTGAAAGGGATTAGAGAAAGTTTTACTTACCTAAGTTTGATTAAAACTTGATTGATATCCTCCTTTTCTTCTTAGAAATGAAAGCTCTTCCCTTTGGTTGATTTTCTTATTCTTCTTTAAAAATGGTAGTCGACCTTATTTTATTCTTTTTCTTTGTTTGGTGTATGTGAAAATGAATAGGAGGGATGAATAGGAGATATGGTTAAGGGCCTTTACATTTTTCTTCAAATAAATTCTTTATTGCCTAATCTTATTCATATTTCCCCTTAATACAAATATTCTCCCTTCAATTATTCAAATTTAGTATCTTATACATATGTGGTTGATTTTAATTTTTTAATCACTCTCATTCCATTAAATTACATACTTAAAGTGTCCCATATTTATTCATTCAAATCTCCTTTGATATTTTTTTAATTAATTCCTCTTAATTATTTCATTAATTATCTTTCCCATATTATTGCTCTCCAAAATATGGGGTGTTACAGTCTCCCCTTCTTATAAAAATTTCATCCTTGAAATTCAGATAAGAATGGATAATGACCACAGTTATCAACTCAATGTACACGCAAGTACAATGATTACACTACTTCTCTATTAGTGTGAATCATAAATTAGTAATCATAATATATTAGTACTACTACAAACACATAATAATATCATATCACAAAATCATACTAGTGTCGCTATTAGTTCATACAATAGAACATACATGCCTAAATCATACATTTCAAAACAAATCAGAATAGATATTCTTAATCTTATCCTCTACCTCCCACATACAATCATCTACCTTGATAGTTCACTAGACATGAATAAGTTCAATAATTTGTTCCTTAATCCATTCATATCCTGATATACTAACCCTTCTGATTGCCAAACATATGTCAAATCTATTTCCATAAACAAGTCCTCAATTGCCCTTAATTCCACTACCATATTTGGGTCATGCACGCATTTCCTTAGATGTGATATGTGAACAACATTACGCACACTTGCCACACTGCTTGATAACTCGACTTGATATGTGAGTTTAACGATCCTCTTAATTACTGAAAACGGACGTACATATATGGGTGGCAGTTTCCCTGCCTTTCCAAAGCACATAACACCTTGCATCAGTAAAACATTCACAAACACATCGTTGCCTACTGCGAATTCTAATTCCTTTCTTCTCTTATCGACATAACTCTTTTTCCTTGATTGTGTAACCTTTATCCTAGTACAAATCAATTCAACCTTCTCGATGGCATCTCCTACCAAATTAGGTCCTAACACAAGCCTATCTCTTGTGTTCAACCAACAAACATATGGCTTACATGGTCGGACATAAAGCATGTCAAACGATGCCATGCGACTGGTAATTGTAGGCAAACTCCAAAAAATGAAAATGATTTTCCCATGACCTTCATAGTCTAAACGCATGCCCTCAACAAATCCTCTCATACGCAATTCACCTTTTGTGTTTGTTCATATGTCCCTGGGTGATAAGCTATACTTAAAGTAAAGTCTATACCCAATGCACATTGCAAACTTCTCCATAAACCATTGGTGATCAATGGGTCTATCACTAATAATACTGCTTGGAATCCCATGTGGTCTTACAACATTATTCATGTATAGCTTTGCTAATCTAGCTGTCGGCCTTGTCGACTTCACTGGGATAAAATGGACGCTCTAGTCAGTCTATTGACTATTACCCAAATGCTATCATTTCATCTTCTCGGCCATGGAAACCCATCTATAAAATCTATAGATACCAAATCCCACTTCCAAGTTGGTACTTCTAATGGTTGAAGTAAACTACTTAGCATTTGATGCTTAACCTTTAATTGATGACATGCGAAACACCTCTTCATACAGTCTCATATATTCCTTTTCATCTGCTCCCTAAAGAATACTCGCTTCATGTCACGATACATCTTCATGCCCCTGGGATGAATTGCAAACTTACACCGATGAATTTTTTCCAAGACCCCCTTCCAAAATCTCATACATTCAAAGAAAATAGTCTTCCTTTCTACCTAGGCCATCCCTTCAAGTATATCCTCAATCCTCCCAAATCATTAACATCCACACCTATCTCCAATGCCCTAGTTCCTCTGCTAACAATGGATCCTCTCTTTGCCTTGCAACTATTCTATGCTTTCAAATTTGCTAAAACTCTTAGATCTCGACTTGATCCTACATTCATTCTATATTGCATCACACAAGATGCCGATATCTCTATCGTATTCCATTCTTTTGTCATGGCTAACAGTCCATTCTGTTGCTTTCTACTTAAAGCATCTGTAACCTAGTCCCCTTTCTTGGAATGTAATTTATATCAAAGTCTTATGCCGCTAAGGATTCTAACCACCTCTGTTGTCTCATATTCAACTCCTTCTAAGAGAATAAATATTTAAGAGACTTGTGGTTCGTATATAACTCGAACCATTCTCCCAAAAGATAATGTCTTGAAATCTTCAATAAAGGCTATTATCACCAAATCCAACTTGTTGGTCGGATATCCAACTTCACAATGTTTCAACTGCATTGGCACA
The DNA here is from genome assembly GCA_030737815.1 of Allium fistulosum. Taxonomy (NCBI): domain Eukaryota; kingdom Viridiplantae; phylum Streptophyta; class Magnoliopsida; order Asparagales; family Amaryllidaceae; genus Allium; species Allium fistulosum. Next base: position 850,408,568 of record CM060905.1, read on the forward strand.
TAAGTTATCACTCACTCTTTCTGCTTCAGAATTGCTCCTAATCTAGTTCCACAAGCATTAGAATATACTACCAAATTCTTAGTTCCCTTAGGTACGATCAAGATAGAAGCATTTGTCAATAACTTCTTTAACTCCTGAAATTTCCCTTCACACTTATTAGTTCACATAAACTTGTCATTCTTTCTGGTAAACTTAGTCAAAGGTGCTGGTATACATGAGAAATCCTTAATGAAATGAGGTAATAGCCAGTTAATCCAAAGAAATTCTCATCTTTGTGACCATCTCTAGTCTTTTTCTATCATTGATAGTTTCTGTCTTTGATGTATCCATCGCTAAACCTTTCTCCGATACAACATGACCAAGAAACTTAACTTTTCGTTTCCAAAAATTACACTTGGAAAACTTTGCCTTTAGTTTGTGCTATCTCAAGGCCTCTAACACTAGTCTAAGGTGGACCTCATGGTCTTTTTCGTTCTTAAAATACACCAAGATATTCTCAATGAAGACCGACACAAATCTATCCAACTCATCGTGAATATAAGAACAACAATGAATGCAGGGGCATTGATCAACCCAAAGGGCATGACTAACCACTCATACGAACCATATCTTGTTTTGAATACGGTCAATGGAACACCATCCTTAGCAACCCTCGGTTAATGGAACCATGTTGCAAAATCTAGCTGCAAAAATATTCTAGCTCTACTCAACTGGTCAAACAAGTCAACTATCCTAGCCAATGAATAATGATTCTTTAATGTTAACTCATTCAACTTCCAGCAATGATCCATCTGACTTCTTTATAAGTACTTCGAATGATCCCTACAGTGATCTACTCTACTTAATGAAACTTTTGTGCTCATCTTCCACCAACTACTTCTTCAATTATCCATCTCTTTGTTCGGCATTCTGCTAGGTGGTCTACTAACAGGTTGAGCCTCCAGTATCATGTCTATATGGGATTCAATTGCTCTTTTCAGTGATAACCCAGTATCAGTTAATATATATTAACGATCTGCTGAACTACTAGCACGCCATTGATTTCATCCATCTAATTTTCCATCGCACCCAACGTAAATTCTGACATCTCCTTCATCAAATTCAATGCTACCATAATCCTTTCTCCACTCCTTGGATTTCATAGAGCAATGAGTCTATCAACACAATAGATCCTAGAATTATTGCACACAAACCAATCCATACCAAAAATTAGCCCATGCCCTTTGAATCCAAACACATATGGGTCGCAAACAAACAAATGTCCACACAAAGCAAACTCAAGGTTAGTGCACCTTAACATGAGAGTGACATACCCATCGATTGGATTAACCACACACAAAGAAGTAATCAAGATGATAATGTCTAATTCTAACTTATCCATCGATCTTTAGAAATAAAGGAGTGCGTAGCGCCAGTATCAAAAAGAACCCTGATTGAAGTACCAGAGCTTGAAATCATACCTCCTAGCACAACACCCTTTCCTTTTTTTGTGTTGTTGGTCTAGTAGATGGTCCTTCCAAAGCAAAGACCTTTACCTACCTTAACACTGGACAATCTTTCTTTTTGTGCCCAGGTTTGTCACGATTAAAGCATTTGAATTTGGCCACTCCAGTTGGCTTTCGACACTTTGATGCATAATGCCCCTTCTACCTACAATTATAGCTAGTCAATTCAATAACATCTTTTTGGTCTCCTCCTACTTAAGCCCTTCTTTTCTGTTATTGGCCCTTCTTTCCCTTTTGATAAGGGGTAATTTTCTTTTTCTTACCAACTAGGGCCTTTTACCCTACATTCCGCCTCTTAGTGTACATAAGCTTGTACCTTCTCGCCATGTCCACAACTTCGTTGAATGGAAGTCCTAGATGGGCCATTGTCCTATCACTCTGCCCTGGCCTCAACAATAAATAAACTTCTTCACCCTTCTTCCTTAGGGTTCAAATCAGATATTTCCCATACTTTGACAAGGCGTTAAACTTTTGCATATTGTCTGGTACAGTCATGCTTCCCTACTGCAATTCACAAACTCCTGAACATTGCTGACAACTCCGATCTAGGATCGAACTTCTCTTTGAACATCTATCTAAACCTTTTGTAAGTACCTTCTTACTCAGGAATCACTGTCCTCACTGTATCCCCTCAAATACTTGCTAATTCTTTTAAACTTTCTACGCACCGCTTCAGTCATCGCTAGATTTATTTTCAAGCGACAAAATATGATCAGTGTTATTTTCTCACAACATGAAGTAAACAGAGAAACTGAATTGGTTTCATCATGTAAAATTATCTTTACATCAAAGTTATTACATTTCCATTAGCCCATTCGTACCCATACAGGGGTAAATATAGTAAAACATAAATAGTAGTGTTATGCTTGACATATGAAGATGTCGATATGAACACTTAACCAGTTATATACCATGGTTTTACAATAAGCAGAATAAAATTACTTTCATTGACAAATAAGGCTCCTACTTTGTTTTTGAAGCTTTTATTCGTCCTTTCTAAAAGCAACCTGTCTAAACCATAAAATGAGCCTACTTAAATGAGCAACCGTTAGTTAATGGTAAATAATAAAACAACAAGTATATCATAAAGCATGGTGTAAGTAATACTTTTACCCTAAACAAACAAATCATATAGTGAGATTACGCCGCTGAAGCATCAAATGAGTCCTCCCTCTCACTAATTCAATCAACAACAATTATGTTATGTCATGTAATAAATCATCATACCATAATCAATCTCATAACATTAGTTCAAACACAAGAGTGAGCTTTAATTTTTACATAATATCCCAGCTAGGTTCTATAATCGATTTATTTAGATAGCTACACATGCCTTATTCTTACTACTTTTAATGTCGGAGTTGTTTTAGATTTCCACTTAGGCATTTACCTTAGTTTCCCATCATTACCATGAAAAGATAATTAAGTTGTCCCTTAGGCCTTATACCAACGTTACCAAATACAATGTCATGTATAGGCAATTGGTTACCACTAAGCCTTAAACTAACGCTACCAAGTACAATGTCATATCTAGACATTTGGTTACCACTAAAGCCTTACACCAATGTTACCAAATACAATGTTCTGTTTAGAAATTTGGTTTCCACAAAGGCCTTACACCAACATTACTGAATATATAATGTCGTGTTTAGACATTCAATTGCCATTAAGGCCTTACATTACGTTTTATTATTTCAAATAATACTACCTATTACCTCTTAGCTTTCTTAAGCTTACTTTCAATTTCTATTTTAAAAAAGTCACCACATTTTAACTTATTATTCTTGACTTAGGAAATTTCATCACCTGTAGTTATTATAAGCCTCATTTTACTTTAAGCTATCGAGTGTCTCAAATTTAGGCTACTGCATGTCATACTAGTCTAAAGCTATTGAAGGTTGAGCTACCGCATGCTAATCTATTACATGCTAAGTTGTTGCAAGCCACATTTCTAAGTTATCTAAGGTTGAGCTATATCATGCCAACCTATCACATGCCAAGTTATCGAAAGTCGAGCTTTAGGGGCTATCATGTATCATGGTTTAAAAGTTATCGTAGGACAAAGCCTATTGTGTGTCAAATCCTATCGCGATTCACAAGTAATCCAAAGTTGATCCCTAAAAGTTATCGTGGGTTATAAACTTAAAGCTGTCGAGTGTTGACAAAAAGGAGATACCATATGTCAAGACTATCACATTGCAATGATCTAGCATGTCAACTTCCTATGTTATTGAGGGTTGAGCCTTTAGAAGCTATCGCATGCTATGTTTTAAGGCTATTGATAGTTAAACCTTTATAAGCTATAGCATGCCATCATTTAAGGCTATCAAATGTTGAACTTCAGTAAGCTATTGCATGCCATTTTTAAGGCTATCAAATGTTGAACTTCTGTAAGCTATCGCAAACCATCTTTAAGGCTATCAAATGTTGATCTTTTATAAGCCACTGCATGTCATCTTTTAATGCTATTAAATGTTGACAGATAAGTGCTACCACATATAATAATGGCAGTTTTGTAATTATTTTGAAAACTATTTTATTTTCATTAAAAGTAATTACTTTCCACCAAATCATAAAATATGTCGAATTCTCATAAGTTAAAATGAATTTTTGCAGTTATCTTTTTAGGAAAACTAAAGAAGTCAGTAATTACAAGTATTAATTATTTCCTTAGTTAATTAGTTAAATTACCATTATAATAAACTTTCCTTTATTAATAAATAATTCATACCAATTTGAAAATGCATGGGAAAAATCCCTAAAAATTCACAAAAATTCAATTATCTACCCTTTACCTTATATAAAATTTCAAGTCAGAATAATTATTTTTCATATTTTAAATAACTAAAACACGAAATTAAGCATTTCCCAACTTTGAAATTAATATAAAATCCATATTATTTCAAAAACTTATGAAATTAAAAACCCACTTACAAATTAATGTTTTAAACATCATATAAAAACTTCAAGTGAATTAGAGGAGGTTTGATCCATTTTTACCCTAAGACATACCAAAATCATTGTTATTTAATTCCCGAACATCAACAAAATCATTCTTTCATTCTTAAAACTTATTGATCATCATGTTTAGTATCATAACATATACAATTCGAGTTCAAACTGGTTTGGAAGGGATTAGAAAATGTATTATTTTAGAGAGTTAAAGTTATGCTCTATAGGCAATTCTGTAATTTATTGCAAATTGTTGACTTTGTAGTAAAAATCCCATTCGAATAAAAGGTGATTCTTTTCTATTTTATACTTATTATATTATGATATATTAATTAAGTAATTAATTTAAATATGTTAAAATATAAAATCGATAAATGATATGATATTTGATAATAATTACAAGGAGTTGTAATCGTGAGAAAATTATCACAATATAAGATAGCATATTATTTTAAATATTCCTTATCAAGATGTTTCATGAAATGATATCGATATATCCATTGAGAGAAGAATGCATAACCCTCTCCAAATGTTGGGTAGAGTAATACACATAGCTACCAGGGGAACCAAGGGGTTGTGTACTAATAGTTATTGAGTAGCTATGGAATGACTCATTCGAGAGTTTCCTGTTGGTTTACAATAACTAGGTGAAATCTTAGGGTGACGATGTTATACGGTTCCCTCGACATAAGAACACTCTAGATCTTTAATGTGAATACTTCACTTTGATTATAGTTCATAATACGACGATCCATCGAGCAACCATTGTTGGGTCTAAGTTGAAGCATTGGAAGTGACACACTATTCAATAGAGAATTCATCTTCTCAATTGTATGAGGTTAGTATCACGGTCAACTGTACTCAACTCAGAGTTAGAATCTCTAGCTAGAGTAGTGTAGTTCATAATAAAATGTAATTATTGAACCAAGGACTTGTTTATGGATAATTAAGTTAAATAAGGATAATATTGTTATTTAGAAAAAACCGAATTCCACAAATCCTAAAGTGATATAGTGTTGACGAAGATTGTGTGTGTAAATTATTGTTACTAAAAGGTACCGGTTAAGAAAATGTGAAATTGGATTTTTTTTCTAAAAAGATCTGTAAGTGATGAATTCATCCATACTGTCACACCACTAGCTAAGATAACATGTGAAAGTTAATATTTGAATTGTTCCAAATTAATCATTGACTGAATTCACACCTTTGAGTCACACAACCGCATTTGTGAATTCCCCGAAAACCACGCGATATCATTAGTTTATAACATGTTACAACTAATTTTTAATTCAATTGATGTTTTGGGTGTTGCAAGTAATTATTTGGTTGTATATTTAAAAGTTACGTATGTAATGTCGACGTGGATATCGGTATACATTTAAATAGGCTTTAGAAAAAAGAAAATTACTTAAATGAGCTTTTGGGAAGTCTTCTCCATGGAGAGTAATTGTATGGCCAACCAAGCTAGAGAGAGGAAATGAGTTAGATTAGATCAAATTGAGAATTAATTAAGGAACTAAAGGAGGAAAGTTTAATAGAAAGAAGAGGAAAGGTTCTTATACTTTCTTTAAAACAAATCCTCTCTTTCCCTTTATTTTAAATTCTCGTTTTCTCTCCACTCTTCCAAACCATGGCCGCCAACCCCTGGCCTCGTTCATGGTTGAAATGTGTGTTTCTATCATCCAAAATTATATCAAATATCTTGGTTCGTCCTTCTCTTGCAAAGTTGAGTATGGATTTACTTAGAGATCTAAGGAGCAATCTCAATTCAAGGTGTTACAAAGAGCAAGGTTCTTAAATTCAATTCAATTTTTATTTTTATAATAATTCATGATATTTTACCCATACGAATTCAAATACATGTATATTGAATTCCCACTTATTGAAACTATTTTAAAACCACTTATTTATTGTCGTAAAATCAATTTGTGTTTTATTTATTTTGTGTATTGATACCAGTTGTTGGATTTATAATCATTAGTTAACGTTGATTTGACTCACTGTAAAATTTACATGTGTTGTATAATTTAAGTAAATAATTACCTAACTAAAGTTAGCTTTGTGTTTGATTTATTTTCTATACTGATATTGATTGTTGGATAAAATTATTAGTTAATGTTGATTTGTTTTGCTATAAAATTGACATTTGTTTACATAGTTTAATTCACTTATAGTTATGAATTTAATGTTTAATTAATTAAATTATGTACGTATATATTCATATGCTATACTTTTCATGTTATCCCAAATTGTAAATCAATATCAAGTTAAATCTTCTAATTAAGTTAATTATGTTTTTAATTAACATATTCAATGTCTTATTATTTAGTACATAATATGTATTTGACATTCGAATCTTAAATTTTAAATTTTACATGTGTATATATGCAAAGTGTTAAAAAACTATCATGTTGTTGGAGCAAAATATTAGTTATAACAATAGTTTATAACAGTCTTGTTTTCATGTTAAAAATATGTTTTCATTTCTGCAATTTTTATAAGCCAAGATATTATGATTAAGCATAGAATTCTTTTTCATATAAATATTGAAACTGTTATTGATTAGTCTTTACAAAAGAGGAAATCTAAATACCACCAATTTAGATCCTTTTAATCCTTATTTGATAAGGTCAAGATCTAGTGACAAAATTTATTTCCATCTGTCCTTTTTTACCAGGTATTCTCTTATTTTGAAAATACCTAATTCTATTATATAAATTTGTTTATATATATAAGTGGAAGTATAAATATAACATATATGTATATGTATGTCTAAACTATATATATGGTACTATAAATATATGTATACAAATAATATACACATATTATAGTATATTAAAACACACGCATGCACGCACATGCACTCTTAGGCATTTATATTCCCGATTTTCATATGAAATTGCCATATGCATATGTAAGTATAATGTATATGTATATACAATATATATAAACACCAATACCTATATATATTTCATTATACACATGTTTATATTTCATTATGCTACGCTATATATCATTGAATGTATATGTGATGCATCAAAATACACATTTAATTGAATTAATTAATAGGATTAATCAATAATTGTAATAAGTTTAACTAAAATTTGATTTTGTTTAATTACTAGATTTGATCTAGTGTAAACCATTGATTTCATAGGCCTACTATTATTCAAATAGGAAATTATTCTTAAAATCTATCCATTTCACCTCTATAGATCGAGTCGGTTCCTACAAATGGTATTAGAGCTCAAATGGTCTATGTGGTCTAATTAGCAACCTTAGGACCAACTAAATAAACCTTCCTATCTAATGAGGGTCTAGGCTTAGGGTTGAATAATCTAGTATTCTTTCTTGCTTGGCTACCAACATAGGCAAATGGGTGGGATAAGTCCAAAAGATTTGCACTATGGACTTGGGTTAATTTTCATAATTAAGTATAAAAATTTAAAATATACTTTAAATTTAAAAGTTAAGTATAAAATATAAAATGTAATTTTATAGAAGTTATAAAATATTTTTCAAAATGGATTTGAAAATAAATTTAACATTTTCAAAAATTATTTAATATTTGGTTAATTAGATTAAATAAATAACTAATTAATTAAATGATATTTAATTAAAATATACATTTATAACAATATATGTATATAGGTTTATAATAATGTTTTCAAGGTAAATTATGAATAAAATTTTGAATTTATATAAATATGTTATTAAAAATGTTTTAATCAAATTAATAATTTTTTTGATAAATTAATTAATTAAATGTTAATTAATGTATGCATTTACATATATAGTGATATATGTATGCAACTATAATTGTTATAGCCATATATATACCTTAAATTTGTATATGAATAATTTTAAGCTTCGAATTAATATAAATTTGTAGTTGAATTGTTTGATTAAATAAAAAGAAATTATAAAATTAGTTAATCAATTACAATTAACTAATTGATATATATATATATATATGTATGTATGTATGTATGTATTGATTTGTATGTAAAAAATAATATAATTTTTTTTGAAATTTCAATAAAATTTATTTAAATTGGTTAATTAGATAAAATTGAAAATTAATTAAATAAAATTTAATTAGTAAGATTAAAATTTATTAAATATGGTTTAATTAATAAAGATACATGTATATATTATATTAGTTAACTAAATTATAGCAGTTATAAATATATTAAACTCACATAAATACATATGTATAAATATAATGAAAGTGGAACTAAAATAAACCTAAAATAGATTTTTGGAGTAAATGCATATGTTTGGTATGTATACCATGATTTTAGATGAGTCTAACACTTGAATCACAAGGGTATTTTATAAGAAATGCATATTTCCAAAATTGATATCACTCGGGGGTGGAGGGTGTATGTATTGAAGATCACAAATCTTTAATATATTTGTTTTCCATTACCATTTATGTATTAATAGATTACTTGAATACTCTTTGGTTTTTGGGCAAACTCAAGCCACAAATGTTATGTGTAGTACTATTAATATATTGTTAGATGAGGTAAGATACATGCATGTATTTGATAAGAAAACTCAAGGTATGTGGATTACACTAGGTCAACATGAAATGGTGGGTATGAGTGAATAGTATCTTTTGATTTGCTGAGAAAAATCAAGGTCAAGATTGAGATTAGGACAAAGACAACTGGTTAGGAGTTATATATGCTACTACCGATAAAGTGTTATTCATTGCTTATGGGGCTCTGATTTGTTGAGCAATCTCAAGGTTAGAATCCCAAGGCAAGCAAGTCCTAACACCCACTAGAGAAATCAATATATTTCTATGTTTTTTTGGTGTTTTGAGAAACATAAAAAATCTGGTAAGAGCCATACTAGAAAAATGAAATGGTAACATTTGACCATTCTAATATTGTAAGAACACATGCTATGTAAAGCTAAAATAATCTACCTCGATAAATCTGTGCATCTAATATAAATTGATAAAATGTTTATCAGCTAAAATATACAAATGAACTGCATTAAGATTGATACAAAAATATAAAGTATACTTACTAATAAATCCTTTGGCATGCTATCATGTTGAGACCCATGAAAGGGCCAAATTATACAGCTACTAAATATATTTAGTAGTTGTTTACTTATTACTTTACTTGCCCGAGACAGTGTATTATCTTTCATTAGTTTTGAACTCAAAATGAATGCAACAATATGAATATTCGATCCATATTCGATCACATACAAATGTTAATGTGGTACAGAGTCATGATTCATGATGTACGAAACCTCGATAAAAATTAGATCATTCAAAATGAACAAGTATACCATAGTGTAAGATGATGTGTTCAATACGATTAAATACAATGAGTGTCATGTTGTATTAGAAGCAACATGGGCCAAGAACTACTAAATAAGCCTAGGAATTCTATCATGAAATGTCAGTTTGATCAACTTACGTAATGTGTAACATATTTCGATATCCTTAAATGTTAAGGATAACCAAATGCATTTTTGTAAAGGGTTCGATATGATCTTGTAGTAAGGATATCCTTTTAATGGTTTAAAATTTTGAAAAGGAAAGCGAATGTACAAGAGTGGATGTAACTTAGGCACAATTAGGATGAAGAGAGTGAATGGTTACCTCTATTTCATGAAGAAATATCAGAAAAGAGAATTGTATAAATACCAATAGATACTTAATATGAAATAAAAAATATGATTTCTATTCTAAATGTAATTTTATATAGAAAATTTTCTTCTATGAGAGTTATTTCTACTAGTTCGAGATATTTTATCTGAAAGATTCGACTTTAAGTAGAAGTAAAAAAAATAGCTCATAATAAGAAGTTGAATTGAGCTTCGTATTTCATATGCTATTATAGTAATGACAAAAATAATGGAAGCATATCACATCACAATTATAAATGGATGCATAAACATACGAAATATTATTTTCATACCCTATATTATTTATAAAATATTAAATATTTTTCGTATTGATTGAAAAAATATAGTTTTATTTTGCTATGATTATTGTGAACATTATAAAATAAATCTAGAATAATGATATTTTTTGCATTAACTACATAATACGTAAGTATTTAAAATTTTAACAATTATTTTTAGGGATTATAGACTAAGCCGTACAATGAAGGAATAATTCTTTAAATCATATGATATTGGTGAATGTACCTCAAGGATTACGTGCTAAGCACGAATTTGGTGGGAGCTGCAAAAGAGTTAATAAACACTTTAGGTTGATACATAAATATGTAAAGAATATAAGGTCAAATAATACCATAACGAATCCACTTACTTCTTTAAATTCACCGATGAATTGTTAGAGATATAAACATGAGTATTTAATGCACAAGTAGCTTATCTTTAATAAGTTCATAAAATTTAAAACGGAATAGAAAACATAACATGAGAAGGAAATAAACAATTTGATTTGATCGAGTAAGCAAGTATATAAGGAAAGAGTTCCATAAGTACCCAAAAACAAATAAAATTTAATCTCAAAGTCACTCCTTCCTATGATACATAGCGATGTACTAATAAAGAGCAAACAAAATTTATTGCACAAAGTTTGATTAATGATGAGTGATGTTAAATTAACTTCTTTCTATAAGGATATGAAATTAAGAGTAAGTAAACACGTCAAATACGGTTTTATTTAAAACATTTTTTACAAAATCATATAAGATATGAATTAACGTGAAACTCCTAAATGTCCTAGGTCAAAGGGTTAATAGGTTATGTGAGTCGAGAGGATTCATGTAAAATTCAATTATGAGGGATCTTATTTGAACTACCCTAAATGAGTTTGGGACCGACCAACAACGGTTGACTAATTTATATTATGAACATAAATTTCATAAACTCAAAATTGAATCAATTTCATGTAATTATTGGATACGATCCAAACATCCTAACATGGAAACTAAGTATATAAGATGATAATAAATTAACCAAGCCTAACATGGACACAAAACACATTGGAAATGAAAGAGTTAGTGGGATGCCCTAAGGACAATTGTGTGATTTGTTACATGTACCTAACTCATAGTCAATCTTGTTCATAGTATTGATGTTTGTTTTCTTTTATATACTTCATTATTTTTTGTATAATTAGTTAAGAAAATAATTTAAATTATTTTATCAAAAAATCCTCAAGTAAAACGTTATGTGATTGTAGTTGCAAATAGTTGCAATCATGAGTAATTAATCATAAAATAATGAAATTTTGTATTGATGTTCCTAGTCATCATGTTTTGAGAAAAGGATATCGATTCATTTGTTGAGACCAGAGTGCGTAACACTCTCCAAATATTGGGTAGTGTATTACTCATGATTGCTAGGGGTACCAAGGGGTTACGTACCTATTGTTATTGGATAATTATAGAATGACTTGTCCGAGAATTTCCTATTGGTTGATAATAACTAGGTTAAATAGGAAACTTAGTAGGACGATGTTACATAGATCTCTCGACTTGAGAATACTGTAGAACTTCAATATGAATACTCAACTTTGATTATAGTTAAATCATGGCATGACAATCATCAAGCGACTATGTTTTGGTCTGGGTTGAGACATTGGAAGTAAAATGCTATTCAATAGAGAATTCGTCATCTCAATTGTATGAGGATAGTATCACTGTCAACTGTAGTGAACTCAGAGTTAAAATCTTTGGCTGGAAAATTATAGTTAAAAATAAATGTTATTATTTAACCAAGGACTTTATTTTTGGACTAACCAGTTGAACGTAGATAATATTGGAATTTTGACCAATATTAAATTCTATATATCCTAAAGTGATGGTTTTGACGAGGAGAAAGTGTGTAAATTATAGCCACTATTGGTATTGTTCAAGATAAATCAAATATGAATTTTACCAAAAATATTTGCATGCGATGAATTTGGCCAAATTATCACACCACTAGCTAAGGTGACATATGAACATTGATATTTGAGTTGCTCAATACTAACTGCTGATTGAATTCACACCTCCGAGTCATACAACTGCATTTGTGAATTCTTCAAAAAACCATATGATTTAATTAGTTTATAAAGTGTTGTAAATTAACTATTTAATGAATATTAATTATTAACTTATTTTATGTTTTGGGTATTGTTAGTAATTATTTGGATGTATTTATAAAAGTCATATATGTGAATATTGATATATGTTATTGGTTTACAGTTAAACATGCTTTAAACAAAGATAATTACCTAAATGGGCTTTTGTAAAGTTTTCTCCATATAGGGAAATGTATGGCCGAACATGCTAGAGAGAAGAAAGGATGTAGATGAGATCTAATTAAGAATTAGTTAAGAAATTAGTTTAATAGAAATAAGAGAAAAGGTTCTTATTTTTCTTTTACAAAAAAATCCACTCTACAATTTTATTTTTAATTCTCATTTTCTTCCTACTCTTCTAAACCATGGTTGCTAACCATTAGCCCTATTCATGGCCAAAAGTTTGTATTCTTATTACTCAAATTGAAATCAAATAACATCGAAACAAGTGGTTCATCCGATCCTTGTAAAATCGGGTGTAGATTTTAGGAATCTAAGGAGGAATTTTCAAATTAAGGTGTTGCAGAGGGCTATATCTACTTAGGTAATTCTTTGTAACTTATTTTACATATGTTACCATCCATGTATATAGAATTTTATTACCAAATACATTTTCAAATGATTTTATTTGGTAATTAAAATTTAATTATGAGTTTTTGATTTATTTTCAAATTGTTAATCATTGCAATTACAAAACTACAAATTCTACACATATATCTATTGACAATTGGATTAAATCATAATGTGTTATATAAGTTCAAATTTAAAATTGATTTTATTTGTCGTTATTTTTAGCAAAATAAATTTGTATACACATATACATATTATTCACATATTTTTATATTTCATGCCATGGAATGTTTGTTGCAATTAAATTACAATGTTGTTGTATGTATATTTGTGTATAAATATACTTTTAAAATTTTGATGTTTAAACTTAATTGTGCTCCTTTTAAATTTACCTATTGTTTGGAACATATGTGAAAAAACATTGAATTTGAATATGAAAATGAATATGAAATTTACAATTGTTGGAACAATTCTAATTATGGTATTGTTTAAAGCGATTTTGGTTTATACATTTATATGATGTTTCAAAATTAATATTTGATGCCAAAATATTCTGCTTATAAGTAACTATGTAATCATTTTTTAACTTATTTGAGTTTAAATTTAGATCAAATTAGAATTTTGTAAAATGGGAAAGGATGAAATTCCTTATTGTTTCCTCTTTAATTACCAAACCATATCTAATTCAATTACATAGATTTACTTTCTAAACTATATACATGTACATATATAAATAAAATAGATAGCGATACATAACATATATAAACTATACACACACACATATACATATACATATACATATACATATACATATATGCATACATATATATATATAGTACTAATAATATTTGTAGACAAACCATATACATATATTTTTTGTATATTCAAACGTTTGTATATACTTAGGAATTTATATTCCTAAAATTTATATGAAATTATCATATGCATATGTAAGTGTAATATATATGTATATAAAATATATTTAAATTCCAATATCTATACGTATATACATATAGTTATACACATGTCTATCAACATAATATATGAATATATATTAGATATGTTCAAACTAACACTAAATAAAATTTAATTATGATTAATTAAATAATTATGAGAACAATTTTGAGATAAGATATGATTTTATTTTAATGATTAGATTGGATCAAATGTTAGTTAATAGACCTTGTAGGCTCATTAAGATCCAAATATAGAAAAAAAATTGAAACTTACCCACCCATTGTCAAACCGACAAGGTTCCAATAATGACATTAGAGCGAGGTTGGTTGAGGCATTCACTTAGTACATTGATGTCTCAGGTTCGATCCCTACAACTAGCATGATAGGGGGTTCTGACATTGTGATCTATGATGAAGTACTGCCTCTTACCCGTACGTGTCTTGTGATTTGATGTGCTAGTCGAAAGGCTAGATGTAAAACCGACTCATGAGTTACTTAGTTGGGTCGCCCTAAAAGAGTTGGGTCGAACAAACTATGGTATCGGTGCCTAAATCGTCTATCAATCTAATTACTCAAAATTTAGGGCCAACTTATTAGACATGTCTATCAGATGGGTGTTTGGGAAAGTATGTCTAGGCTTGGGGTAGAATTATCATATGTTTTCCCCTCCCTAGTTACTGGCATGAGATAGTGGGTGGAGCTAGTCTAAAAGGTTGGCTCAGATGTAAGACCCAAACTGATTTGAGATTGTGGGATAATTTTCATATTTAAGTTTGAAAATTTAATATATATTATAAATTTAAATTTTAAGTTTAAAATATAAAAGGAAATTTTATAAAGGTTATAAAATAAACTTAAAAAATTTCAAAATTATTTTGAGAAACTAATCTAATAAGTTTTGAAATAAAAATGTAATTAATACGATTAATTAAATAATTAATATGATTAATTAATTAATTAAAATTAATTAATCTATATACAAACACATACACACACAACTATACTTTATTAAAATATTTAACTAAAATTCTTTATTAAGTAAATGATTTATTTGATAAATATTTAACAAAATGATCTTCAATTAATATATTAAATAATTAATATGATTAATTCGTTAATTAATTAAATAATTAATATACAAACACATACATACACAACTATACTTTATTAAAATATTTATTTAAAATGTTTTATTAAGTAAATGATTTATTTGATAAATAATTAACAAAATGTTCTTCAATTAATATATACACATGTATATATACATATATATTAATATATATATATATGCATTAAAGGTTATACTTTAATTATTAAAGTGTTGTTATTTCTCAAAATTGTTTTGAGAAATTATGACTAAATATATTTTTGGAATTTATTAAATAAATAATTATAAAATATAATTAATTAAATATTTAAATAATTAAATATTTAATCAACATATATATATATATAATATAAAACTATAAAGGTTATCGTTAAATATTCTACTTAAATAATTTATAATGAATAAAATAAATTTTGAATAAAATTTAATTAAATTAGGAGTTAAAAATAATTAAATATGAGTTAAGTAATAAGATACATATAAATATTGTATAAGTTAACTAAATTATAATAGTTTTATATAAATTGAACTTATATAGTAATATGCATAAGTAAAATATTAGAGAAACTGAAATAAAAGCTAAAATAGATTTTTGGAATACGTACATACATAAAGAACCTATAGTGTAATTTTAGATGTATCCGACACTTGAATCACGCATGAGGGTATTTCATAAGAAATACATTATTCCTTAAATCGATGTCACTTAAAATACATGAAAATATTATAAATCTTTAATATACCCTCCATAATTTATATGTTGATAGATTGCTTGCATATGAAATAGTTGTTAAGCAAACTCAAGCTAGTGTTGTTATACGTAGTACTACAAATATATTGTCGAGACGAGGTAAGATACATGCATGTATTTGTTGAGCAAAGTCAAGGCATGTTCATTAAACGTAAGTTGTCGTGAAACGATATTTAAGAGTGAATAATCTCTCATGATTTGCAGATCAAACTTAAGATTAAGGTTGAGATTAGGGTGAAGACCACAGTTTGAAGTTATATACGATACAATCGATAAAGGGTTGTGCATCACTTGTAGGCCTATGATTTGTTGAGAAAACTCAAAGTCATAATCCCAAGACAAGCAAATCCTAACACTCACTAGAGAAATCGAAATATTTTCATATTTCTTTTAGGGTTTTGAGAAATATAAAAATCTATCGGTAACCTTATTAGAAAAATGAAATGATAATATTTAACCATTCTAATATTGTAAGCACAAATGCTGTATAAATTTAAATAATCTACTTTGATAAATTTGTGCAACTAATATAATTGGTAAAATTGTGTATCAATTGAAATATGCTAATGAATTGGATAAAGATTGATAAAGAATATAAATTATACTTACCAATAAATCATTTGGTATGTTGTCACTTCAAGACCCATGCAAGAGCCAAACTGTACAACTACTAGATACATTTGTACCTTGGTCACTTAAGTGTTTATTTACCCTAGACTATATATTGTCTTCTGAATTTTGAATTCTAAAGCAATACAAGAATACATATGTTTGATCCATATTAGATCACATAAAATATTGTATGGTAACATCCGCGTTCATTATATACTAAATCTCAATAAAATTGGGTCATTCAAAAAGAGCAAGTAAACCATAATTAAAGACTAGTTCAATACGATTGAATATATTGAGAATCTTATTGTGTTAAAAAAATGCTAGATCAAGGACTAAAGATCGATGTGGTAATTCAGTCACTAAAATGTCAGTCTCCATTAGTGTTCTTAAGTGCAACCTATTCAATATCTTTAAATTGTTAAGGATGTGTGAATGCGATTTTGTAAAGAATTCGATGCACTCTAGCAGTAAAAATTCCTTTGGATGGTTTGACTATCTGAAATGAAAGTGAATTTCAAGAATAAATGTACAATGGCATAGTTGGGATGAAGGGAGTGAATTGTCACCTTTACTTCATGAAGAGACATTAGATGTGAAAATCGTATAAAATTTGGTAAGATACTTAATACGGAATGAGAAATGTAGTTCCATTCCAAATATATTTTATTCTAGAAAATTGTGTTCTATAAAAGTTATTTCTGTAAACTTAATAAATTTGATCTAAAAATCTCGATGGTAAACTAGTTATTGCGGATGAAATAAATAGACCATAATAAGTAATCAATGGAGTATTGTGTTTCATGCGCTATTACAGTAATGACAGAAATAGTTGAGGCTTATTGTATAACACTTATTAGTGGATACATCTAGATACGAAAGTTTGTCTTCGTAAATATACCAAGTAGTATTTATGAAATATTAACTGTTTTCAGCATTGGCTGAAACTAGGCTGTAACAATCTGCCTTTTCGTCCCTTAGAAATGAATACTAATACATCCATGGTATTCATGTGTCGAATATCCAAGTGCTGGAAAGACAGTTTGTTGGGCTGAAAGAAAGAGAAGAAAGAGTAGAATATCACATCGTGACGAGATAAGCATATAATATACACAATATCTTTACAAAAAGAAATCACCTTTATTATACATACATAACACAAATCAGAGTACACTAACCTATCATTTGCCCTGGATAGTTATAACAACCTGTCCTTATAATTTCTGATAAATACAGACGGAAATTAAGAATAGCAAAAATAATGCAAGAACATAGGATACGTGAATATGCCTTGGAGAATCCAGCTCATCTTATAAAAGCTCCAAAGTGTCCAGCTAAATCTGGAAAACGTGCTCGGGTTGACCCGAGCATTGCAAGAAAAACAACGCCCGGGTCAGTCTTGTAAAACTAGCATGAGAAACTCAAATCACAAGGAATTTTATTTAACTTTTAAAACCTTTTAAAATCAGAAGTATATCGTAAGACCACGCCGCATATAAACATGGATGGGTTTTTACCTTACGATAACCAAAACATTTTCTATAGAAAATTCAGTGATATTATAATAACATATAAGATATTAAATACATATTAATCATAGCTGAAATTGTTACATTAATAAATTCTAGTATAATAGGCATACAACTAAGTCCGAAGGCACTTACTGGAGAATGGATTTCTATACAATTATAAGGCATTGGGGTAACGTCTGTCATAGTACATCTCTAGTAATGTATCGAGGGCCTCACATGGACCCTCTTCGAATTATCACCGGCCCTGCCCATTACTGGATAGTTCCAGATATTTCATTACCCCAGTTGCTTTTGCAAGCTTTTCCAAGAGCTCTCATGCACAACCAAATCCATAAATGTATATATCTAGAAAAGGTGATGACAATACCCTAATGGGTGCGACCCACATAGTCCTGAAGCATATCCCCTATTTTAGTTATTCCCGGTTGATGAGCCTTGAGGCTAAGATTATCTTTTTATAGTGCTTCCCTCTCAAAATGCTAAGATAGCCTTCTAGGAGAAATGCAATGCCAGCATTCATCCATACAAGTTCGTTTTGGATCTGCACGAAACCGAAGGCGTTACCTCTACTACATCCATTTTGGAATCACCCTCAGGATTAGTAGCAAATAGCCCTTGCACTTCAAAAGCTCCGTCTTCAATCATCTTCAAGATGTCTTCAGTTTGGAACGCTTGAGTTGGATCGAAGTGGTTTTTAGATAATTTATACTTATCCGATCCCGGTCTCTTCGAAACAACATTTGATGATTCCGGTAATCTCAACCCCGGTTCTTTTAGCGGAGATCACATTCTAACCGTTGAGTGAACGGATTTCCTTATAGTTTGTCCTAGGAGAAAAAACAAGATTTACACGCACAGTACAACATCATTGAAGATGTCTGTGCTATATAACTCACATGTTTCTTCTAGATATTTCAAGAGTTATATTTTGGTCCCGATTTGATAGTCATTTATTTAACTATCAAATAATCAAACAAGCAATTATTTAGCGATTTAATTACCCATAGCAACCATCAACCTTAAAATAAATCTTTCATTTGTTTAAATCTCTTTTCAATTTTTTTCAAAATATTCATATACTTATCTCACTAGCATAAGTATATTCACAAAACATTATGAAAGATTTCTTATTTCAAAATCCTATTAAAAAGGATAAAAAACAAGCGTTATTTAAAATAGAGATAAGGATAACCCCAAACACTATTACTTCGATGTTAAGTGTGGAACGAATGTTCCATACCCATAATTGAGAAGGTTGGTTAAGGGAAATCCCATCTCAAATTCTTTTATAAATTTCTTTAACAAATCCTTTAAATAAATCTCCTCCATTTATGAAATCTCCTTTACTTAATTCCAAACCTATTTATAAAACACTTTATAAATTTCCAAGTTTATTTATAAATTCTTTTATAAATATCCAAAATCATGTATAAACTCTTTTCCAAATTTTAAGATATCTTTTTAATTTATATAACTCCTTGTGTAAACTTTTCTTATTTGGAAACAAAATCATTTTAAATAAACTTTAATCAATAAAGTTTGTTTGACAAAATCAATTACTTAAAACATCTTAAAATAAACAATTTATTATTTAAACATTATTCGTTCAATTATCTTTAAACCTCATTCAAAATAATATCTTTAGAATATCATTAATAATATACTAAATTAACTTTAACCTATATTATTATACTAATAACTTAACTTCAAAACAATATTAATAT
Organism: Allium fistulosum; assembly: GCA_030737815.1. NCBI lineage: Eukaryota > Viridiplantae > Streptophyta > Magnoliopsida > Asparagales > Amaryllidaceae > Allium > Allium fistulosum. Next base: position 850,428,347 of record CM060905.1, read on the forward strand.
AATAATTAATTTACTTAAAAACATTATAAATATAATAATTAATTAAACTCAAATCATCCTTGGTATAATAATTAATTAATTAATTCCAAAACACCATTAACATAATAATTAATTATTATTATTTTTCAAAAAATTATAAATATAACAGTTAGTTAACTTTAAAACAATATAAATGTATTAATTAATTAACTTTTAAATATTATTAATATGATATTTAATAAACATTTAAATATAATTAAATAATTTAAATCAATATAATTAAAACATTTTCAAACAATAATTAAATATCTTTAAAATAATAATTAAACATTCTTAAATAATTTTAAGAAATAACCTTTAAAGAATCATATTAATAAAATAAATAACTTTAAATCATTATTAAAACAATAATTAACTATTTCTAAAACATTTAATAAATAATAATTACCTTTAAAACCTTATTAATAAATAATAATTATCGTTAAAACAACATTAATTCAATAATTACTTTTCAATTTAGAAAGAGGCTTAGCAACCACTATGGTACTTAAACAAGTTACAATTTCATTCAATTTAACTTTTCAAGTTATAATACTTGGTATTTACACAAGCAGACATATGTGTAAATTAAATCCAAAATTTACAATCAACTGTTAACACTTGTCCAATATTAATCATATGGTATGTAAATAAGCATCTACACTAACGTAATAGTAGAACCATGATTTATTCTGCTAAATAGATGTCCAAATATAACTTATATAGTTAATTACAGTAGAATGGTGATTTATTCTGCTAAATAGGTATCCAATAAATTTAATTAGCGAAACAGTGTTTTATTCTGCTAAATATGTGTCCAAATTATCCTATTCAATTTGTTATAACAGAATGATGTTTATTTGGCCAAATCGATAACACCAAAGAAGTATAACTAATTTAACTACGTAATTACCCAAATCGACATAATTTAATCGGTCGGTATTAATTTATCATTAAATTATACTACTCCAAAACTAACAATAATTTATATCAAAATGATGTACTCGTTAATACGAACTCATCGCAAAATTCTAGGGGTCAATCGAATTTAAAATGAGCAAGATATTCTAATTTAATGTTAACGACTTTATTTTATAATAAATAAATCAAATTAAACAACAATCCTTGTTCTAACCCAAGCCCAAGAAGACCCGGCCCAACTCCCCTACCTACATTCAATGCCTATAGTGCCTGCTTCCATCTTCAATGATTTGCTTAAACCTCCTAAACGTGCACGGGGTGCACGTACACGTTGTGATCCTCCACCAAATATCGAATCTGTCGCCATCAACCAATCTGTCATCTCGTGCACAATCCAAAGCACCCTATCACCTTGCCTCTTGTGCACCATAGCGGAATTCGATGCCCTCATCCTATATTTGAAATGCGTCCAGGTAATCGTCCAAGCATATCGCGATCATCGAAATCAAGGCCGGAACCCACCAAACTTCCGGGCATCGAAGCTCCTCCTCATGACCAATACCCTCGTACCCTCCAATTCGCAAATCACTGCACATATCTCCGACCAAGCAAAACCCTAATTTCGACCTCTGTCATCGACCGACACCAATCGCCACCAAACTCTCACAAAAAATACTACACTCTACCCCCACTCCACCGATGCTAATGCCATTGTCAATTTCATAGCGGATTGGAAGAAACCATTTTTCAAAGTTTTGAACATTATTTTCCCGCTTATTGAAAATTGATGATGTCTCGATCGTTTTTCAATGAAATCGAGTGCGGTCAATTCCTAAAAATAATATGGATCGAGACAAACACTTTTCATGTTGGAGCATTTTTTTGAAAATGAATAGATGAGAAGGAATTTATTTTTGAAAGAAGAAGGATGGACATTTTCTTAATTTTACAGGAAATCAAAATGAAATCAAAAACGAAGAAGAAAAAGAAGAAGCCCTTGCTTTCCAGAGAACATAAATATACACGCTAACCCACTTCAACATCAAGTAGACCAAGATTTAAGTTGAGGTCAAAAATCAATGGGAACAAGGGAGACAAGGGCAGACAAGGGAAGGGGAGAAAAAAAATATAGGAGGCAAACATCTATGCTGAGTTGATGGATGTTGATGGATGCTGCTGTGTATGGATTTACTTTGATTTTGAATTGATTCCGATACCCCATCACATAATATCGTGTTTGCATATGAGCCGTGAACGAAAAAAATTATAATATGATTGCACATAGAAATGCAACATGATCACAAATTAAAAAAAACATACTAGTTATCAAGTTTTGTTAAATTTCAAAATGCCAACGTTTGCCATAGAATACGTCAAACAAAAATTCAATTATTTTTCAAATTAAAAATTATGGAAAAAATTCTATAAATTAAATTAAAAATACGTCATTAAAAAATTAAGCAGTTATTTGAAACTTATGATTTAATATATATATATATATATATATATTCAAATCTGAATATTTAAATAAATTAAATATTCAAATTTGAAAACTCAAAAATTATGGGTCGTTGCATAAGTATAGTTTTATTTTAAGATGAATATTTGTTATAAGATATATCTATAATAATGGTATTTGTTTTAAGTACGAAAAGTGATGCATTAGCTATAGAAAATACAAAAGTATCTAATTTTTTACAATTATTTATAATTATGGATAAGCCATATCCTTAAGTAATAATCCTTTAATCGTATGATTATGTATCATATGGTACTAGTGGATTGTATTTAAACGATTAACAGCAAAGTGCCTATTGAGTGGGAATGACAAAAGAGTTAGCGAACTCTTTAGATTGATACATATAGAAGTATGCAGTTCAGAGTCTGATGATAACCAAACAGGTCCCACTTACTTCATTAAATTCATAGACGAGGTATCATACAAATGAACATGTTTATTTTATACACAAGTAGTATTTACGATAAAATCATTGAATATAAAATGGAATTAGTAAACATAACATGTAAAGGAAACAAAAGAATTCGACTTGATCGAATAAGTGGGTATATAGAAAAATGGTTCCAAAAGTGTCTGAAAATGAATAAGATTCACTCTCAAAGTCGCTCCTCCCATGACACATAATGATTTATCAAAAATGAGTAATCGAACTTTGTTAGACAAAGTACGATTGACAATGAGTAATGTTAATAACTTCTTTCTATAAGAACATGTACTTAAGGGTAAGTACATAGGTTAAATTTAATTGCATCTAAAGCTTTGTTTACAAAATTATATAAGATATGAATTAACATGAAATCCCCACATGTCCTAGGTCAAAGAGTTGACAAGTTTTGTGAGTCGAGAGGTTTCACATAAATATGATCGTGAGGGATCTTGTGTGAACCACTCCAAAAGAGTTTGGGACCGACCAACAATGGTTGACTAATTTATGTTTATGTTATGAACACAAATTTCACGAACTCAAAATTGAATTATTTTTATGTAAGTATTGGATACAATCAAAAGACTCTAACATAGACTATTATTATTAATATGAAATGAAATTTACAAAGTCTAAAATGGACACGGCTCGTTAGAATGTCTAAGAGGAATTCTTGCACATTAAAGAGAAATAATGAGTTTCTTATCAATGTTGAGAAAAAGAATTGTTAGTGCAACAATCTTCTCGATTGGCAATATGCCATTAAAAGTATATACTATACCATATGGCACAATGCTAAAATCTGAAATAGATCCCAAATACATTCTCTGAATATGATTTTGATAGTTGTACCCGAAGGCATATGATCCATCGGCGGTAGGTGTGTCTTAAAAGGAATAAAAATGCAGTTGGAGTATAGTAAGCAATATTGACCAGAATAACCTCATAAATTTCAATTCCTTAAATTAGCATAGCAGATTCGTCACTCAACATGCTTGAGTTAATATAGATTCTACTCACAAAATTATCGCCAAATATGACTAAATACGTAAGTAGTATATCTTTAATAGGTTCATAAAATTGAAAATGGAAGTAGAAAAACATAACATGCGAAGGAAATAAAGCAATACAATTTGATCGAATAGGTGAGTATATTGGAAGGAGTTTCAAAAGTACCTAAAAACGAATAAAGTTCAATCTCATGTCACTCTTACCTATGATATATATCGATGTATCTAAAAGGAGTAATCGAACTTTGTTGGACAAAGTATGTTGTTGATGAGTGATGTTGAATGAACTTCTTTCTATAAGGATATGCACTTAAGAGTAAGTACACATGTCAAATTTAGATTCATCTAAAGCACTATTTACAAATCATATAAGATGTGAATTAACATGAAACACCAACATGTCCTAGGTCAAAGATTTAACAAGCTGTGTGAGTCAAGAGGATTCTTGTAAAATTCGATCATGAAGGATCTTATGTAAACCACCCTAAATGAGTTTGAGACCGACCAACAAAGGTTGACTGATTTATATTATGAACATAAATTTCATAAACTCGAAGTTGAATCAGTTTTGTGTAAGTATTGGATACCATCCAAACATACTAATATGAAAACTAATTATATAAGATAAAAATAAATTAACCAAGCCTAAAATGGGCACACAACACATTATAATTGAAAGAGTTGATGGTATGCCCTTGGGGCAATTATGTGATTTGTTACATATACCTAACCTTTAGTCAATCTTGTTCATAATATCGGTGTTTATTTTATTTTATATACTTCGTTATATCATGGTATAATTAATTAAGTTATTAATTGAATTATTTAATCCAAAAATCCTCAAATAAAGTGTTATGTGATTGTAGTTGCAAATAGTTGCAATCATGAGTCATTAATCACAAAATGAAATGAAATTTTGTTTAAATGTTACTAGTTAAGATGTTTCAAGAAAAGGATATCGATTCATCCGTTAAGAACAGAGTGTGTAAGACTCTCTAAATTTTAGGCAATTTTTTACTTATGGGCATTAGGGGCATTAGGGGTTACATATTTGTAGTTATTGGATAATCATGGAATGTAAGTTTAATAACAACTATGTCAACAGTGCGACGATGTTACACAATTCCATCGACTTGAGAATACTGTGAAACTTCAATGTTAATACTCCACTCTGATTATAGTTAAATCATGACACAAATATCCATCGAGTGACTACAGTTGGGTCTAGGTTGAAGCATTGGATGTGAATCACTATCCAATATAGAAGTAGTCTTCTCGGCTATAGGAGGTTAGTATCACGATCAACTGTAGTCAGTGCAGAGTCAAAATATATGGCCAGAGTAGTATAGTTAATAATAAATATGACTATTGAACCAAGGATTTTATTTTAGGAATAACCAAGTTGAATGTGGATAATATTAGAATTTTGACCAATACCAAATTCTGCACATTCTAAAATGATTTAGTATTAAAGAAGAGAAAGTGTGTAAATTATTATCACTATTGGTACAACTTAAGGTAATACAACATATGATTTAATCCAAAAGATCTGTAAGGATTGAACTCAGCCAAACTATCACAACAGTAGCTATGATGATACATGCACATTAATATTTGAATTTTTCAATATCAATTGCTGATTGAATTTGCATCTTTAAGTCACACAAATGCATTTGTGAATTCTCTGAAAACCCACATGATTTAATCAGTTTGTAAAGTGGTATAAATTGATTAAATTAATTAATATTTAAGAAATATTAACTATTAATTTATTTGATGTTTTGGGTGTTGTTAGTAATTATTTGGATATATATATATATAAGTTATATTTTGGAATAATGATATATGATAGCGGCATACATTTAAATAGGCATTAAATAGAGATAATTACCTAAACAGGCTTTTGGAAAGTTTCCTCCACATAGGAAAATGTTTGGCCAGCTATGCCAGGCAGAGGAAAGGATTTAAATGAGATCTACTTGATAATAAATTAAGGAACTGAAGAAAGAAAGTTTAATAGAAAGAAGAAAGGTTCTAATTCTCCCTTTAAAACAAATCCTCTCTTTCATTTCAATTTTAATTCTCTTTCTCATCCTACTCTTCCAAACCATGGTCGCCTATCCTAGCCACATTCTAGCTAAAATTTTGTGTTCCTATTACCTAACATAAAATAAAATAAAATCAAAACAAGTGGTTCATCCGATCCTTGCAAAATTAGGTATTGATTCTAGGAATCCGAGGAGGAATTTTCAGATCAAGTTGTTGCAAAAGGTTGGATCTACTTAGGTAATTCTTTATATCTTGTTTTACATATGTCACCATCCCTTGTATTTATATTTTCCACATACATTTTTAAATAAATTTATTTCGTAATTGAAATTTAATTTTTGAGTTATTGAATTATTTTCAAACTCAAATCATTGCAGTCACAAAAGTACAAAATACACACAAACATTTATATATATATTGATGTTTGAATTAGATCACAATGTTTTATGTAAGTTTGGACTTAAAAATTGGTTTTAATTATGGTTAATTTTATCAAAATAAATTTATTTATACACATATACATGTTTAGAAAATATATATTCACATACGTTTAATATTTCATGACATGTTATGTTTTGTTGCAATTAAACAATAATGTTGTTGTTGTTGTGCGTGTGTGTAAATATATGTGTGTATGGGTGTGTATGCATACTTATATAATTTTAAAATATTTGGTGTTTGAACTTAATTGTACTCCTTTTAAATTTACCTATTATTGGAATACATGTGAAAAAACATTGAATTTGAATATTGCCATGAATATGAAATTTACTGTAATAACCCATAATTTCAGACGCTTCATATTTAAATATCCGAGTTATTTATATATTTGAATCTCGGATTTAATAAGCTTTTAACCCCCTTTTAAATCATAAGTAATGATGATAAGCTTGTTTTGCAAAAATCTTTATAAAAATATATTCTTTGAAAAATTATCAATAATGTGACCGAAAATCGTCTTATCGATAAATAGTATTTAACTCAATGAAAGATGTTCAAACTTTTTGTGCATGACTAATGAATCATTTTGGAGATAATTAGCAACTAAAAATATTCTCATATTTATGGCTAACTAAACGTGATGATGTCATACATGATGTAATGGAAGGTATTTTGAAAATGGGCTAAAATGGAAAGTCTTAACTCTTAAAAAGAGATAAAGGAGAAGTGATGGGAGGTAAGCCTTACATAACATGAATGGGGGGTGAGAACAAGCTTAAGCTTCACCATTTGAATCCTATATAAGGAGAGACATACCATAGATAATAAATCGCTAATTTATAAAATCTTGGAATGAAGTGTGAGAATAAAAATGATGGAAGTGCTTAAGCACTAATCCACTAATTATTCTCTAACTTTTTCATGTTTTAACCAAATCATCTCCAATCTCTTCTAAACTTTGGGTATATGCCTAAAACATCATGGGAAGCATGATTAGCAAGAAAAAAGTGGGAGAAGATGAGAGGAAGATGGGGATCTTGGAGGGGGCCATGAGCAATGGAGCGAGGAGAGGTGTGGCCTTGGTTTGAAAGTGCTAAATGTTGGATATTTAGACTTTTGGTGATGGAAGAAGGTGGTCCTTTAATTCTTGTGGCTTCGTGCTTGGGTTTGGCATGGATCTAAGTGAGTTATCTCACTATCTATGTATATATATGTTGTGTGCAAAGTATAAAGTTAAAGTGACATTAACTAAGTAAAGTTATAAACTTCGGACCCCTCTTTCTTTTGAAAGCAAATGATAACTTTATATTATATAACATTACTTCTATTAACCTTTTAAACATTTTTCATGGCTTTGAAGTGATTTTTAAATGTTTTTTAACTTGTGGGTTAAACTGAAATAAGTCTGAAAGTGTTGAAGCGAGAATAGTCGTTATAAGTTCACTTCTGAATCCCTTGCTTTTGGGAAATTTTATAAATAAATGGAAAGATATTCTTATGGGTTTCTTTTCATGGTTTTTAAGTACCCTAATGGTATTACTTATTATAAAAGTTTCAAGTATTAAATCATTTGTTTAAGTGGTTAAAATCGGTCAAAAAGATCGGGCTTCTCAATGTTGTTTTTAACAAGGACTTTTAAAAGCATTTATAAATGCTATAGTAAGTAGGTTGTTCAAAATTAATATTTAAATTTGGTATTTTTCTCTGATCTTTCTAGAAATGTTTTTTCAAATGCATTTTGAAGTATCTTAGAGTTGTTTGAAGTTTAAATATATTTTTGATAATTATATATGTATTTCCAAAGTAAAGAGATTTTATAATATAAAACATGTTTTTCACCAAATTATAAATTAGTTATTTTCAAGTAACATTTTACATAGATATTTAAAACATATTTACAAGTAATTTTAAAAGTTTTTAAAAGGTAATTGACTATGCTTATTGCTAAATGTCGACGAAGTAGGCTTATCTATTTCTGAGACTTAAGATTGATGTCGAGTATGGATGGAGCGATGGAGCTCTAACCTACCGGTTTCCCTCTTGGCCAAGGAATAGTTAAGTCGGGAATATTGGAAACATGTTAATCATATTGTTCTCTAACATTTTGATTGGAATCATTAATACTATATTTAACACTAAAAGCCGACGTGTAGACTTGTCTATTTGTGAGATTCAAGAATGAAGTGTCTATGCAAGACTTTGATGCAACCAGTGCTCTAACTTACCTGGCTTCATGCTTGGATGAGGAATAGTGTAATAAACGAGGTTTTTCAACCCTTGAAAATCAACACTAATACGTCCACTGTATTGCTTGTCGAGCATTCAAGTGCTGGAAAGGCTGATCGTTAGGGGAAAGAAAGAAGATAAAAGATAAGAAGAAACTAAACAATCATAGAATCTAACAACACAACAGAATAACATATATTAATTAACATAATTCTTTACAAAGTCATTTCCAAATGATACATCAGAGTCATACTAATACAAATTCTACCCTAGGATAGTTATAACAGCCCGTCCCTACCTAACTGATACAATATACATATAAAGAGCAAAAACAAGATAATAACCAGCTATCGATGAAGCCTCCTGCTCCAAGCTCCTCCAAGATGCATCCGGGAAAACCTGAACTACTTGGCCGCCATAAAAATTTGAGCACCCAAGAGTTTTAGGAAAAGAAAATAAAAATCCAGGTCAAACATGGGTCTAGGGAGAGTAAACTCAGACAACCGAATTATATGTTTAAAACCCTTTTAAAATCAAAGGTATCTCGTAAGACCACGTCGCACATAAACACAGATGGGTTTTTACCTTATGATAACCAAAACACTGTTATAGAAAATCCAGTGATATTATTATAATGTCTAACGGTTCAAGTAAAATATGAATATAGCTGAAATACTTGCATCTCACATTTCAACATAGTTGGGTATATCTAAAACCGTAAGGTCACGTATTGGAGAATGAATTCCATACTATGACAAGGTAAGGAACTACCTACCGATGGTACATCTTTAGATAAAATGCACCAGGGTCTGACAAGAACGTCTTGTACCCCTGCATACAGGACTGGCCTGCCACTTGAGTAGTAATACCGAATATGACCACCCCACTTTGGGCCCCAAATCATACATGAGTAGATAGTAATCGATCTAGATTTTGGATGACCATACCCTAATGCGAGGTCCGATTTTTGTCATTTTCCAGTTGATGAGGCTCAAGGCTACATCTTTACCTTTTAGAATATCAATCCCACTTAAAATACTAACATTGCCTTCTAAGTGATGACGCAATGTCAACATTCATCCATACAAGTCGTTCAGGCGATGAACAAACCGAAGGCACTACCTCCAATGCACCCATTTTGGAATCACCCTCAGATTTTGTAGTAAATAGCCCTTGCACTTCAAAACTCCATCTTCGATTCCATACACTTTAAGATATCTTCAGTTCGAAATGCTTGAGTTGGATCGAAGTAATTTTTGGATAACATATCTGATCCCGGTCTCTTCGAAACAACTTTCCATAATTTCCGGTAAACTCAACCCTGGTTCTTTAGGAAATAAACAGACAAGATAAGAGTGGATATCACCTCCTAACCGTTAGTGGACGAATTTCCTTATCATTTATCCTAGAATAACAAAACGATATTTATATGCACAATACAACATCATTGAGGATGGTTGTGCCATATAACTTATGTGTTTCACCTAGATATTTCCAAAGTTATGTTTTGGTCCGAATTTTGATAGTCAGTTATTTAACTATTAAATAAACAATTATTCAAACATTGGTTTAATTCCATATGGGATCCTCTAAGCCTTTATTAATTTAATCTTTAGCTAATAAAATCACTTTATAAAACTTGATCAAAAGATCTTTACATAACTCTATTTCCAAAACCCTTACTTCCCCTTTTTACTTGGGAAATATTTATACCTATCTTAGGGGTATAACTATATTATCAAAACATTTGGAAAATTCCTCCTTTCAAATTTGTTTTTGAAAAAGTTACTTATTATAAACCGATCCATTTATCCTTTATAAAATCTCCCTTCACATTTAAATACCTTTATAAATTTCCAAAATCAATTCATAAAACACTTTTATAAGTCTACAAGTTAATTTACAAACTTCTTTACAAACCTCTAAAATCATTTATAAAACATTTCCCCATTTAAAACTCCTTTGATAAATCTTCTTTAAGAAAAATCCTTTACGAAATATCTTTTGCAACTCATCCTTTTAAACCACTTTAAATAAACCTTTTTACTTAGTAAAAACCCATTTTATAAACAAGTTATTATTTATAAATACCTTTATAAAATAATAATATAACTTGAAAAATCATTTATAAACCTTAACCCTAAATTGATTAAACAATTGAAATTAATTCAAAACCATACTTTATAATTTCAAAAGGAGCTTGGCAATCCCATTGATACTTATTTAAGTTACCATTTAACATCAATTTCACTTCAGGTTACTTAACCATTTATTTACATAAGTTAACATATATATAAATGCAATTCATATCCAAATTAGGGAATAACATATCAATACAACTCAACTGGCATATACATGTCTAAATAAAATAATAGCAGGATGGTGATTTGTCCTTCTAAATAGATGTCCAAACAATTCACTACTTAGACCAAAATGGAAACTTATTCTACTAAACTTATGCTCACATAATAAACAATTACATTATAGCAAAACGGGGATTTATTCTGCTAACACACGTCCAAACAATCAACTTTTAGCAGAACGGAGATTTATTCTAACACGTGTCCACATAATAAACCATTTACATAACTCGTTCACAATTTTTTGTCCACTTAACGGTATCGACATTTGAATCCCTTGTGTTCAAAACTATCTTTGAAAAAAGAAGTACCTTTAAAACAATTTGATTCTTGGAAAATAAGGATTAAAACTTTAAAATCCATTTCAAAATGATTAATTACAAGCTAAACTCTTATTAAATCACAATTCATCTTTATTAAATATGAACTTAATTTAATTATAAATTAATAAATAATTAAACCTTTAATAAATAATTTATTTATAAATTTACACCCTTAATTAATTCTCTATTAATTATTAAATAATAATTTAAAATCTTTAGTAATAATTAACTATTAATTAATTTCAATTAATTAATTAAATAATCTTTTAATTAAAAATTAAATAATAAATTAAACCTTTATTTAAAATAATTAAATCATAATTAAGTCTTAATATATATTTTAACTTAAATTAACTTGACTAGTAATTAATTAATAATTAAACCCTTTATTTAATTAGTAACTAATTAAAAATAAATCATAAAATTAACTCATAATTAACTAAAAATACTCTTACTTAATCAATAGTTAATTTAAAAATTAATCTTACTTTAAAAGATAATTAATTAGTACTAATCTTCAATTAATTAAAAATTATTTAATAAAAACTTAATTATCCTTTTTAAACATCCATTATTGAGTTTGGAAAACATTTCAAAACACTTGAAGTAAAAAGATTCAAACTTTTCAAGAAAAAAAACTAATTTTATCAAAACTGCATTTATAACGACTATCGCTACATAAACCGTAATTTTCGCTTAATAACTAGTTTACATGCTAACTTGCTTTAGCTTCAAGTCAAACTTAATACACATATAATGTAACGACCCTGAATTTTGAACAATTTAATTTGAGAATATTTAATTAATTTTAAATATTTGAACGATGATTTGACTTGAATTTCAAATTATCAGAATGAATTGGCGATTTAATTTTTGAATTTAATCTATTGAAAATTGAATAAAATTTGAATCTTCAATTTTAAGCCGGTTAAAAATAATTTAAAGGCTTAGAAAATTCATATAGATAATACTGAAGATAATAGAAGCTTCAGAATTGAATTTGAAAGCGATTTGTTCAGTTTTGAAATATAATCGTTTAAGTTGAATTTAAAAATAGCCTTCCGAGGCACAGTCTCGGAATTTGACGAAACAAGTTTCATTGGGTCCGTAATATTGAATTATTACCGGATTTCAATTTTCGTATTTATCGGAATTGTTTAATGAACATATGGCGTATAAACGCGTAGAGAATTTAATTGAATTCATTTTTGAATTTCTGTAACAACTGGAGTTTTGCCCAAAATTTTAATCATCAATAAACGATTAAAGTTGACAGATATTTGCTGTTTATTGTTGAAATTTTTATAACGATAAAAATCTTCGTCAATTAACGATTTAATATCGAATTGTTAATTTCTGTTAGAATTTGGAATTTGTAAATCGATCGAAATTCTTTTGTTGAATTTTATTAATACAAAATAAATGAATAAATACACCTAGTAAGATTTTAACAACAAATTTAAACAAAACAAATTGAAGAAAATATCTATACAAAACAAATTAGGTTTTTAAAAGAAAAAATAAATAAATAAATATAAAAGTACCATACCCCATACCCTCAGCCACGTTCTTCTGCCATACCCCCCATCCTTATTATCTCTGTTAAAACACGTCGCACCCCCCTTCCCTCTTCAGATCGAACAAACGAAAGAAAAAAAAAAGAAAAAAAATGGCGACGAGAAAACCAATTAGGGCTTTCGAAATCTAGGGCTCGTCTGGAATTAGAGTTTCAGCCTCGTTCGTTCCTCCTTCGATCTGCAAAGATTAGGGCTTCGACGTTAGTAGTGGCGGCCTCGATTCGATCATCTCCCTCTTCGCCAAATTTTAGGGTTTTTGCTTCTGGTTCGCTCGCTCGCGTGCTCCTCGATTCAAACTAAGGTGAGTACTTACTCACATCTAATTCATGCCTTCATTTCGAGATTTGGGTTTGAACCCCCCCAGGTTTTTCGTTCGTATATATTTGAGATGTTTGGATTATTTGAAGTTGACAAATCTTTATTCCGGTCATTCGATTTGTTTTGGGTGTCGATGATTTCTTTATCTCGGCCATTCGAATTGTTGATGTTGATGATTTCCGATTTGTTCGAATTTACATCTTTTGCTATTTGATTTTTCGATGTTGATATTGCTCGACTTTCAACTTAGTTGATTTTTCTTACTGTTGTGGGGTCCTGGCCTTTACGTCTTGTTCAATACTTGCATTCGACTTGGGTCACTTGAAATTGTTTAAACTTGTACCCTGGATTATCTAAATTCTCTGACCTTTTGAATACGAAATTGTTTGAAGTCACCTGCGGCCTTATTTTGATTCGAAACTTAGGCACTGCCCTGACATTGTTATGGTTGTTCCATGATTTGCTTGTTTATGTTGCTATTGTATCATTTACTGGTTCACTTGATTCATGGTTCATCACTAAGACTGCTGTTTCACGACTTCGTTATACACTGTTGAACTACATATTAAGGTCCAATGGAAACATAAATTATATATGCGATGTTTTGAAACCGCAGTCTTCTCGAACCTGTTTGCAATTGTTGTTCCACATTACTTGCAGTTGTTCTCTCGGCTGCATATTTACTAGTTCATGTGCATGTGTATATTTATGCTTCATTTTATTTCTGAAGTTACTTGAACTCTAGTCTGCGATCTTTGACCCGGGTGTATCTCATTTGCATTTACACTTGTACCATTCACTGTATCACTTCTGCCTAGTCTCTGACCACTTGGATTGTCATCTTGATTTCTGGCATATATATATATATATTTGCATTCTTGTATGTATATATATATATATATTTTGCTTCATCTAAGTTGAATTTTGAATTGATTTTCCTATTTTGGTGCATTCCTTATCTGGTTTGCATATTCCCTAAACTGATTCTTGATGCTTTTGGGTTTTGCCTTCGTATACTTGAACTGTATACATGAGTTCATGGTTGCTATACCCTTCATTTTGTAAATTGCAGTCCATTCAGTTTTGGGGTCTTTGATTCTCAAGTGATTCATGTTGACTTGGGTTTGCATTCTTCCATATTCCAGTTGCAAGTGCATTTAGTTATTTGCACTTGAATTTGTTGGCTTGGTCACTGTGATGTTGCATTGCAGTTTTTCTTTGATACGTTGGCCTTCTTTATCCCAGTAGCATTGGTTCATGTTCATTTGGTATAATAGTGTGGTTGTCCAGTGTAGACTTTGTTCATTTATTGTAGTTGTCTGTCCTTGCAAATGAGCTGTAGCATTCAGTTTTGACTATCAGTTGTATAGTTGTTGTCTGAGGCAGTTGATCATTAATTGCATTCATTTGTGTTCCCATTGTTCTTCACCTGACTTGCTTATTTATCATTTAGTGGTCTGCATCTGTCCATATCACTGTTGGCATTTTGTAGCTTGGTATTGTGCAGTATTGCTGTTGGATTGATGTTCTTCATGTTATTATGGTTCAGTTGAACTCGATAGTTGGGTTTCATGTGGCCTTGGTATACAATGTTGTCCAGTCTGCATTCATTGTCCTCTGTTTGCTCAGTCTGGTTACACCTCTGTTGTATTGCCTTGACCTTGTTTTGATTTGTTAGCTGTGCATCTTGTTTTGCACACGAGTTGGCGGGGCAGTGCACACGGGTACGAATGCACACGTGTGCGCTGCAGCCACCAAGAAATCGACAGTTTGAATTGATGTTTCTTTGCGTCGGATGCATTGATTTTTAGGCCGTATTGGCGAGGCCGTACACGCGCGCGTGTACGGCAGCCAATCGAGTTTTAATGGTTTTTAAAGTGACAATTTCAATTGTTTTAAATTGATTTAGTCGATTTGATAAATTGTTTATTTATCTCTGTTGATGATTTAAATCTGCTGATTTATTGTTTAACACTGTTTAGTGTTAAATTTTCGTTATCCGATTTCTTTGTTAAAAGGTTCGGATAGACGAGAATTATTGTGACTGTCGTCTATTTAAATTATTACCGCCTATATGCACTCATAAACTGGTTTGAATTAGACTGACCTGTGTATTATTTTCTTTTGAATATAATACTCGGGTCAGACCGAGTATTTCTACAGCTTGAAGATTTTCGAGCAGCGAAGTTAGAGAGAGAGAGTAAAGAATCATTTTTAGTTCAGAAGAAAATTGTATTTTAAATATTCCGCTGTATCAGTATAAAAAATTGTATAAACTCTGATGTATATAAATGATTTATAGTAATGAAATAAATTCTCATTTGTTTTAAATTCATTGTGATTATTCTGTGTTTCTGTGGCTGATTCTGTTTAAACCTTATAAACTAAATAATAATTCGTCTTTTTGAACGTTTCTAGTTGGTTTAATCACCGATTGGAGGCGGTCAAAAGGGGGAATGTTACATATAACATATCTAAGTTCATATGTACCAAATTATATCATCACCAACATAAATAAAAATCACATCTTTTATAACCAACACATCCCTTTAACCATCAATTCAAAATCTAATGCTAAACTACAAGTTAGCACATACATACACATCCAAACCATACCTTCAAACACAACATTATATATACAACCACATAACCAATACACACACAGATATATGTACACACACAGATATATATATATATATATATATATATATAAAAGTAAATTCTTCCAAAAAGTTAAGAAATTTATTCACAATAATTTTGCAAAACCATTTGAAACTTTTTGAAATTTTTTCCCCTTTTCAAAACTTGATCTTTGGACCCAAGGGCATGGAATAAGCTCAGCCACGGTGTTAATAAGGCAACGCGTTGGTGCTTTAGGGAAGGGTGGCCTTGTTTTGGAAAGGTGGAGTGACTTCGGATAATGTTGAATTCATAAAACCGGACCCAAAAATTAATCATCTTCTCTTAGATTTTCGGACATGTAACTCTCAGAATTTTAAAAAGTGGTCAAAAAAATGTTCTTGAAAATCTTTTCTCTATCATTTTAGAAAATGAATCACTCAATTTGGATTTGTTTTGAGGAAGATATGGTCAAAATGAGTGTTATTTTCAGGCTTGAAAATATGGGTTCGTAAATGAGTTAGAAAGAAATATATTTTTGACCCAAAAATATTCAAATTTTGAAAAAGTGATTCAAATAAAAGTTATAGGCACTAGAATTATACGTGTTTTGAAGAAAAGCAAATCTAGATTTGGTATAGTCTAGAGAGTTATGGCCAAATGAAGTGGGAGGAAAATAGAGAAAGAAAAAGTTTAAAACTAAGTTTTTAAAACATTTAAAAAGAAGTAAATATTCAAATTTAAATTCTTTAGAATTATAAAGGGAAGACATTAAAGAATTATGAAAAGCCTTGGAAAAGAAAGAGCAAAATTAGAAAGTGAGAAAATGAATGGTAAACGGAAAATGAAAATGTAGAAAAGGTTTTATATAAAATGTAACTAGGAAATTACCAAAAAGTCCTTTCTTACATACACTCCACTACATGGTTTCCATGTCACCCCCTTTCCCTCACGTTTTCCATGCCTTCCCCCTTCGTAATCCAAGCCAATATGAAACTAATGCATGTAATTAAGTGTAAAAACATGTTTTCTCCCTAATGTCACATCATGTCCCCTTAAGCATCTTATATTATATTTTAACTTTGTATGCTTAAGTATAATACATATATACATACACTAATACATACACACATATATACATATTTTAACTTATTTGTAGATGTGTACTTATGCTAAAGAGTTCATAACGTTTCTGATAACCTTTAGCTGACAAAAAGTCAAAAATTCAAAAAACGAATTTCGGTCGCATTTTCGATTTTTCTTCGAACTAAATATGTTTGTAAATAAAATTTGAAAAATAATTCACCATCATTATTTATTATTTAAAAGAGTTTTATTTTCATTATAAAACCTATATATTGAATATTTAAAATTAATTAAATATTTAAAATTAATTAAATATTCGTAAATCGAAGCAGTGAAATTCCGGGTCGTTACAAATAGTTAAGTTGAAATGTCAGAAACGAGTTAAGTATACAAACAATGATTTGTGTAAGCAATAGTTTTGATTAAATAATCGATTAGTCAACTATCGAACTTAACTAAATATTATCTTGGATCTTTAAAAAGAATGTTTTAAAGATGATACAAGTATGAAATGGTTTTGGGTTTGTTGTGACAATATGTTAATAACATTCGTCTTTAACCCTTTTTTATTATCCTTATGAATGTAAATAGATCTTTAGAAGAATATTTTAAAGGTAAGCATAACTGAAATGAGTTCGGGTTTGTAGTGACAATGTTTAAGTAACATTAGTCTTAAAACTTTTGAACAAATTTGTGAAAGCACTTAGATCTTTAAAATGGATATTTTAAAGGAAATTATAAGTGTGGAATCTTTTGGAAAAAGATAGAAAAAGTAAAGGTTTAAAGTAAGAAATCTTGTTAATGATTTGTGAATATATTTACACCATTTGAGAAAAGTATATGAATAACTTTTGAAATATTGATAAGAGTACAAGTGAATAGTAGAAATTCATAAATGATGTTTTATTAAATAAGAGAATTTTTACTAATAAAAGAGGTTTTAATTAATAAAATATTAATTAAGCAAAAAAGGGAAGAGTTCGCTTATGGGACTTGATCGTACTTTGTATAATTTGATCATGCTATGTATGTTTCCTTGTTTATGGAAAACATTTAGTCGTGTACTTAGCATTAAAAGCCGATGAAGTAGGCTTGTCTATCTGTGGGTATTAAGACTAATGTTCATGTAGGGATATAAGAAATAGAGCTCTAACCTACCGGCTTCACTCTTAATCAAGGGATAGTGTGAGATGAAAATATTGAAAATGCGAAAAGTATATTAGACTTGGTTTCCATATGCGATCGTCCTTATTGTTATTGAATGAATAAATTCATCGATTCAGTCTTGAGGAGATTGGGATCGGTAAGTGTTTTACTTTTTGGAAAATACTTCAAGATTGAGATACGTGTTCCATTCTTGGAAGTGGGTGTTTGAGATGTTAGAATCCACGTGTGGTTTCAAGCTCTATTTGAGATGTGGGAATTCAATTGGAGATTCGTGTTCTATTCGAGTGATGAAGATTCGTGTAAAAGATGCTGAACATAACCACGACATTGGAAATGGCTAAAGACAGAGTAGAATGCACGACCTGGGGTTTAGCTGACCCATGTCAGGGTGTTATCAATTCCATATCTAGATATACTTATTGATTGTTGGCCGGTGGGAGTTGACGATATTTAGTTCACGTTGTTCATGTTTATGGTCAGACGATGGGAGTGTTGTGTTTACCTTATGGTATATTTTATCTAAAGATATATGGTGCTCGGAAGGTGGTTTCTGAGCCTTGTGCATGGGTTCGGATTCAGCTTCTCTAAAGAGATCTCCGGGGAAAATCCATTATGCAAATGTTCCTTATCGGTTTTGATTGTACCCTCTAATATGTTATTGAATGTAACCAATGTGACCATTCCAGTTATGTTATAATATTTATATTCTGCACCCTAGACATTATTTATTATATCACCTTATGTACTTATTAGATAGTGGTTCTTTTGAGTGGATAACCGTTATGGCATTCCATACGGTCTCAAAAGTACTTTATATTTTGATCACATATTTTTCTTTAGTTTCTCATACCAGACTTATGTTTGACACTTGGCTTTTGTTTTCCCCTAAATTTTTCATGTGCTCTTTCGAGTAGTCTGAGAAAGGCTAGTTTTCATTGATGTTCTTTGGAGCTCAAGGAGACAAGTTAGATGTTTCACTTACCGTAGCATTCTTATTTACACTGCATTACCATTTGATGTATCATCATTTGTGAGGACAGGTTGTTATAACTGTCCAGACTGATGAAAGTACATAGGTTTCGTAACTTCAAAATTTCTGTATCGCAATAGTCGTTTGTACTATTCCTTTGATATTATATATTATCATGCTCTGAGATTCTGATATTGTGTTCTCTTCTTTCTTATTCTATTTATTTTTATTTTTATTTTACCCTAACAAGTCATCTTTCGACACTTGGACACTCAATATGTGAATACCATGGATGTATTAGTGTCGACATTCGGGGTCGAAAAGGCATGCTATTACATTTGCAATTGTCGATGTAATTTTAATTATGATATTGTCTAAAGCGATTTTGGTATATATATTTATGTGATACTTCAAACCTAATTGTAATTCTCCGAAAATTCAGTAAGTATTACAATTAAATATTAATAATATAATAATGTGAAGATAAATAAATTTAATGTGTTAGTAAAATCAATATTAAATAAGGAGGGGTCAAATGGTCATTTTTTTCAACATTGGAATTTGATGAAGAAACCGACAAGATTATGATGTCTTATTTCTCTAATTCACTGGGTATTTTGGTTTTCTCGTTTGTACTCTGTATGAAGGAGTCATGGTCGAAACTGTCTCGAGCTGATCGGGTGCTAAAGTTTAAATTTAAATTTCAAACGATATTTACTTTTCCTTCCTCTATTTAAATAGAAACCATTTAACGGACATTCTGTTTCATAAACCGACACTTATTCTCTCTTTCTCCTTCTTCCTCTTTATAGACAAAATTAAAACAGTGATATCTTCCTCAAATCTCAATGCAGTCACATGAGATCAGCTGCATTGCAAAGCTAGGAAATAGAGACACATATTTATACCAACTTGGAGGTGAAATTCTATAGAAAGAAGGAGTAGCAGGCTGAACAATGGAGATCTAGGCAGTGAGGAGCAATTTTAGTGAGTGATTCCGTGACGACCGCCCTATGCCACCGGCACCCAATATAACTAGATAGTACACTGCTGGCATGCCCGACCGATATAGGATGGTTGTCAAGGGTTAAAAAAATAAACCATCATAGAACTGGTCGTATTTCTCACAGCACATTAGATAAAATATAATAATCATCTTAGATATAAAACTAGAGACAGTAATAACTAAGTGAACCAAATATCAGAACATAGATCCATAGAGTTATACAACATAATAGTAGAGTTTATACAAAGAAGAGATAAACTCAAATAAATTGTCTCATGATAGTAAAGCAAAAACTGCCTAGGCTCCATAGTGTTGCACAATAGAATAAGCAATAGAATATCCATATATAATACGAGAATGCTCCATCTAGCTCGTCCTATGCACTGCCACCGCGTATCACCTAGACCTGCTATCTAGTCTACTCATTTAAAAGTACCTGAGATAATAAGAAGCAAAGCATAAAACCTCGAGTCAAACAATAATTTGGTATGAGCGATAAATGAATCTCAAAATACTATACAAGTCAATATCGTAAGGAACAAGGATATATGAACCATACCTGATCTGCCCTTGCAATGAAAGAGTTAGCATATAACAAACATGATATACTAACTCTATGAACATCATCAGGGTGTACTGCAACTTAAGTACAATGACGAGTGTCCAGGTATTCATATCCCCAATACCTATCTCAAGTGATATCCCTAGAGTGATAGACTATAGGATAAAACAATCAAAGCAAACATGGCATCCATCAATAGTCCTCACTATCACTCAATGTGCCCCGGATATATGATAACGCATATAACTATTCCTCTACCAGAGATTACTAGATAAATCCCAGTTTCCAATGTACTCGCCTTTAGCTTGAAGCTGATACTAGACCAATTTCACTGGTCTAGGGTACATGGATCAATTCAACCGATCCGGGGTAGCCAAACAAATTACCCATGAGCGTCCTCATAATACCCTTACTTTCGGGTACAGCAGAAAACACACTGACTATCAACAATCCCTTAGCATGTGTATCTAAGCCCTTTCCTTCTCCATCTAGTTTCCATTATCCTCAAGGAACCATTCCACATTCCTTTTTTCCACAATAGAACCAGTCAATATCTCATCCATGGGTCACCCTTCCTAGAACTCGCCCTTTTATGGATAATCATTCTCACGGCTCCTTCAACATCGAGCCGCCATTATCGTGACCTAACTCCATTCACTATTAAGTTACCATTACCTAAGTCCTAAAGCTATCATCATGCTACTACATTTCCATCAAACCTTAAGTGAATAAATAAACAGCTTCAGCACGACATGTAGAGCCCTTGAAGCATCCCCTGGAAGTTTGGTCTTATTTAGCTATATATATTCAGATCGATACCAACCTGAATCAAGTCAGTACCAACTGGTTGCTTAGCCTAAAATTTGGCTAAGTCTTTTATACCCCGACCTCTTCCATCCTCGCTTGTTTTGAGCTCCTATTCTCTGTGCCACACTCCTAAGCCTTCAGCAACTCCTAGAGCCCAAAAAAGTGACCAATACCAAGCTGAATCATATTGGTACTAATATGAATTCACACCCTGATCTCTTTCCTCCTTGCTTGCTTTGGACTCCCCTTCTCAATGCATGTAACGACCCGGAAAATTTCGATCCTGAAAATTCCAGATAGTTATGAAAAGAAGAAGAGATAGAAGAAAGAAACAGAAAACATAACACAGATGCTCATATTCGCAGCGGAACAAAATATAATATCAAATAATAACAGTTTACAAAAGAATACTGTATCTGTCAATTTACATTTATTTACATCAGAGTTATATTCCAATACACAACGATGGTCATATATAAATCAAATATGTCTCAGATAATCAAAAATAATAGTCACAGCGGAATCACTCCATACGTCCTGACATCCAGTACTCCTCCTGAGCTCCAGAACGTCCTTACCTGAAAATATGTAATACTCGGTCTGACCCGAGCATTACATCAAAGTAACACCCGGGTCAGGCTGGAAACCAACGTGAGTAAAGCCATCTAACATGAGGTTTTAAATTCATAGAACTTATTTAAACCCGGGTAACTCGTACTTTACTATAAGTAAACAACTTATATAGTCAACACTTGTTTTCACCAAACAATATTTAAGTATCCAAATTAGTTAAAATGGTCCATATTATCCCAAACTGGCCTATTTGATTTCACATATCAATCTATAAAGAATTATATAAGATTTGAAATCGAAGTGGTTTCGGGTATTAACTAATACCCGACTCCGGTCTCTTCGAATCCAATGTCATCTTTACCCAAGTTATTCCAATGAAATACAATTCAACTTTAAATACAGAGTGTCACCTTTACACAGTAATTCATCATTGATGGATACCCACATTATCACAGTTTAATCCAAACATATCATATCACATAGCATCACACATCAAAGATATCATCTATCTAAGGCATACAATATTATTCAATCATTCATAAGCAAGATTTATTTCACACCATTCTAATTAATTTAAATAAATTAAATTAATTACTTAATCACCATTTAAATCCTGCTTACTTAATCATTAATTAATTACTTCTTAATTAATTACCTTTAATTTATTTGTATCAATTAATTATCAATTAATTAAGTAATTAATTTTACTAAGTTAACTAAACCAATTATCTTAAATTAATTACATTTATAAATCAACTCACAATTTCTAGTTAATGATCTTTAAAATCACCTTCATCAACTACCCATTAATTACTTCACTTAGTAGTTGTCCTTTAATTTGCATTAAGTGATTAACCTTAATTGATCCTACCAATTAATTATACCTAATTAATTACAACCTTACTTAAATTAAGATAAACCCTTTTATCTTAGTTAATTACTTCATTAGAAAACATTTGAAATCAATTATAAAATTGAAAGTATATAAATTTCTTTAAAACAAAACAATTTAAACATTTAATTTATTTCATTAAAATCTTTGAAAACTTGTTCAACTTGTTTAATAAACTAAATAATTAATTATTCTTTGAAAACTTTATTACCCGTCCTTTTTAAAACTCATTCCCTTTTAAATATATTTTGAAGACTAGGCTTATCTCTTTTTAAACATTTTAAATCTTAACTTGTTTAAACATTTACTATTATAAAACTTTATATTTTTTTTAGAACCTGGTTACAAAATCACTGCCCGGGTCAACACACAAAATCCCCGAGCCCAATCATCAAAACCCCGAGGAAACTCACGAGTTCCCCACTTCCACTACTACTTCGAGTCGCCCCAGCATCTACACGAGATCGATCCCGAGTACTTCATCTTCCCCAATACTCTTCAACTAATATCAGATACCAGAGATAATTCGTGCACGTGTACACGAGCTCCGACCATCTTCGGTCCTTGCCGAGACCATCAGCAAGACGTCAACGATCTTCCCCTTCGATTCCGACCAGCTGAGCTTCGAGACGAACGCGAAATCGTAGTTGGACCTACCAGAACCCAACCTGGAACCACTACTTTGGCAAAATCACCCTGACGACGACAATTCCGACCATCTTATGCCTCGCCTCCACAATTACAGCTTCGCCATCGACCCACGCGACTTTTCCCCCAGTTGCGATCAGCTACGATCAACTATCGATGTTGTATGAGCTCGATCATTAACGTCGACCAAACCTATTCGAAAAACCCTAAATCAACACCGACACTACGCCACGGCGACTTATAATTGCTTCGATCATTTTTCTTATGATCCACAGACACCCAGCCTCCTTCACCCTTGATCACAAGACCTAATTATTCTCCGATCGCCAGAATTCCTCGAATGAACGTTTTCTGTTCAACTTGCGATATCCCAACAACCACAAGCCTAAAAATCTTGAAACTGGATTCTAAAATCATAGTTTTCTATTATGAATCACTTCATAAGATCCAAACAAGAAATCGTAATTATCGATTTTTCTTACTTGAGTTTAATTATTACTGTAATTTCTTCCTTTTGAAGTACTTACTGAATGTTTTTGTTGAAAATTGTTTTTAGAAAATGTATTACGCTTTTGTGATTACTTTCCATTAAAAGATCATAGCTTAATATGTATTTGTTAGGGTGATACAAATTTTTTGAACAGGTTTAAGAACCTGAAAATAATAAACAGAGAGATGGTTTTAAACAGACATGCACACACCAATTTTACACATATACATATGCAAGCATGCTGGCATAATTATCACTAAAAAAAATCGCTTTCCGTAGTATACTTCAAGCATCAACTCAGATATCAAACATATAGATGGGTTCAAGTAAGTTTCTCACAAACATGCATTTCATCCAGGTTTAAACATTAATAGAATAGCAGTTTACTCACAGGCTTTTCAAAAATAAGCAGAGGGATCTGGGTTGGAAACTCACTATTTTTCTAGAACAGAGGCACTATCTTATGTTTACTGTTATCCATGGCAACCATATTCAAATACCAAACTTAGAATACCAAATCAAATAAAGATTCAACCAGTAATTAATCATAGATTAGTAGAAAAAAAGATCTTAGTTAAAAGTTTTACTCACCAGCTTATGAAAGAACAGAGAACCTGGAATAGCTTTTATTTTACTTAGATCTGGCATCTTGAATTGTTAGCTTGCTTCATGTTTGTTTAACCTTGAAGCTTTGGAAAAATGGAATATGCTTTGAACCAAAGCCACTTGATTGTTGAATGGAAACTGATCTTTGCTTTAAGCTTGATAAAACTGATTTGATCTATAGCTTAGTTGCTTGATTGCTTCAGATTTTTGGAATACAAGAAGTTGTTTTGTTTTGCTGGTTTATTTCTTTCTCAGGTTTATTTTTTTTTCAGTTGATCGAATGAGTGAAAGAAAGAATAGAGTAGGGTATAAAGAGAAGGATGAAGCTTGCAGAAGAAGCTAGGCTGAGGAATTGTACAGGTAATATATTTGTTTTGTACAAATTTGATCAGTGATGTTTTCTTCAATTGGAGGCTGAGTTGATTTTAACAAATTCGAATTTGAATTTACTTGTTGCTTGCATTAAATGTTGAGTACTTTATGTCTCCTACTTAGCTTATTTTATGCATAGATATTATATTACTTTAGCTTTGCATTTTAAAACTTACCTTTGCATCCCTTATACAGGCATATTTATTTGCCTGGCATACTTCACATATAGTTTGACTAAAGTATTGTTAAAGGTTAACTCATGTTACTGCAATACACACAGTAATTATTATACATACAAATTTTGTTTATCACTTTATATTCTTGCCTACTTGTGCTTTGCATTTCTTCTTACCAGTTTTGTTTCTATGTTATATTTCTAACTTAAATATTTATTTTTACTCCAATACTTAGTGTCTTGTATGTCTACATATATATATATATATATATATATTCATATTTATTTATTTCTAGTATAAATACTTATTCTATATTTTGTGTTTCTCTCAAAATTGTTATAGTTGTTTATACACTTGTTTTTAATTATATTCGTTTCTATTTTGTATTTTAGACATCAACATTTTAAATTAGATACATAAGTTTTCTTATATTTATATTTATTTTATATTGATAGACTTTGATTTTATTTCAAACATTATCATTCGTATATATTTATTTACCAATGTTAATAAGACAGAGTACTTTAATTCAATTATATAAGATAAATTTGATTGTAAATATTATTAAGAAATTTATTTTAAATTTCCAATTCAAATTTTCCCTTTCAAAAATACAAATTTATATAAACAAATGGCGAATATTTCCAAAAGATTTATTCATTTTTAAAAAAATGAGTTCGTATTTTATTTAGTTAGATTAAACGCTTATTAAAATAATATTGCCAAAATACCGGTCATCACAATGCAACACTCCCCAAATCCTCTGGCACTACCCGTTTGGCCTAAAAAGAGGTCGGTACCGATCAAAAAGTGGTCAGTACAGATCGCTTTCCTTAGCCAAAATTCCAACTATGAGGTTTTAGACCTTTTCCCATCTTCAACTAAAAGTCTTCCCTGAAGTTTTGTAGCCTAAGTCCCCAAGCCTTGCCTTCTCACCGAATAGATCTGCAAACTCCCCATATAGTAATCAATTCTTTACCGACCTAAATCCTTTTATCCAAACTTCATGCGACTTGAACCTTAGGCTCCTGAAATGCTCTAGAGCCCCTCTTCTAAGTTTCATCCAATTCCGGCAACCTTTGCCTTCGATTTGCCTAATTTGAAAACCACTTTCCTAACTACCTAAAACCACTAGCAAACCATATCAAATCACAACATACCAAACTGAAATATCATCCATATACATCTATGCACACATGCAATTTATCAAAACATGATAATCATACAAATCCTAATCTAGATCTAATTTTCACACCAGCATGTCAATATGATCAAAAGAAGTTGTAAGTCCATTTAAAATCCATTTTAAATCACTTTAATTGTGGTCATAAACATTTATAAAGACATGATTAAAATTAGAAACATATTATGATCAAAATCATGTTAAAACATCAATTTTAACTATATAAACATGCATAGGATAGTAAGAGGTCAAGAACCACTCACCAAATACCCGAAATACCTTTTTTCCCCCTTAGATTTGAGATGAACAGTGAAGAAAGGTGAATTTCTAAGCACCAAAGTGATAGATGTACAATCTCCTCTACTAATAACCTTTCTATCATGATTTAGCTAAGATGAGTAAGGAAAATAGATGATTTTTCAAGAGACTAAGGTTAATGGAAGCTTAGAACTATTTTAGGAAGATGAAATTGACTTGGAACAGTCCCATTAGTCCTCCATAGGCTCCAATCCCAAAATGGGTTTGTGGGTCTAAGTGTGGGCTAGCCTAATTACCAAACAATACTGGCCAGCAACAGCCAAAACTTAAAACAGTCGTAACTTTCAAATGTTTAGTCCGTTTTACTAATATGACCACTCTACGGAATGGTAAACCATCATTTTGAAGCAATGGAAGTAGTTTTAGACCTTAACTCGGCTACTATTAGAAGTTATAGTCCATAAAATATTTTCAGGGTCAAAATGGTCACATAGAAATTCGATAAACATAATAGATGTGGAAAATGTCTGTAAAAGCCATTTTCCAAAATATCAAAGCAATATGACCTTTTATGAATTAAATAAAATATTTTACGATCCTTTGATAAGTAAATACGGGTTTTTACGCTCTCCCTCTTTAGGAATTTCGCACCCTAAATCCCCGGACAAATAAAGGAATGGTCAACCATGGTTACTCGGCATGCCTAACAATCTTGCGCAACCATCAACATATCAAATAGGCAACCATGCAATCAATAATATAGATAAACCTATCCTAGCATGCGAGATACTAAACTATCATATATGATATCAAAGGTGAAGGTAAATACGATAAACAATAGGCCTTATCATGCAAAGAGCTTTAGGTATGAAGCCCTCATGCTCTCCTTAATTTCCCATTTGCAATCGCCTTCACTTTCACCCCATTGAACCTTCACTAAATCCACAGTCTTACTTCTAAGCCATTTCATATCGCGTCTGACAATTCAAACCAACCCACAAGGTTTCAAATTTTCTGGTTGAATCTTGATATCATCAAGTTAATCTAATGCAATCATTACGTCTGAGTCATGCGCAAACTTTCACAAATAAGAGACGTGCAAGGCATTGTACACTTCCACCATCTTTCAAGGCAAGTCGACTGTATATGCTAGATTCCCAATCCTATCTACTACTGGAAAAGGACCTACGAATCTTAGTGGCAACTTCCTATTACTACCAAATCGAATAACGTTCTTCAATGGATAAATCTTCACAGACATCGTATCATCGACATGGAACTCCAAATCTCTAATCTTTATGTTTCTTATCAGTATAGCTCTTCTGCCTATCCTGAAAAGCCTTCATCCATTATCGAATGATCTCGATCTTCACTAAGGTTTCTCTAATCTAATTTGGCTCAAGTATCAGTTTCTCACCCGCTTCCCAACAAAATGAAGAGGCGTTACATGGTCGACCATACAATGCTTCATAAGATGCCATACCAATACTAGATTGATAGCTATTGTTGTATGTGAACTCCACCAAATGTAAAAGTTCATCCCACGAGTCTCCAAAATCAAGTATCCAAGCTCGTAAGAGATCCTCTAATATACGATTTACCCTTTGGGTTTGTCCATCTGTTTACGGGTGATAAGCTGTATTGAGGTGTAGCTCTATCCCCAAGGCCTCTTCTAAGCTCTTCCAAAACCTACTGATGAATAAAGGGTCTTGGTCACTCACAATGCTCTTTGGCACACCATGAAATCGCATCACCCATTTCACATACAACTCGGCCAATTTGGATGTCGTTCTACTAGACTTGATAGTTATGAATCGACCACTCTTGGCCATTCTATCAATAATGACTCAAATGCTATCGTACTCTCACCATAACAAAAACAGTTATCAATAGCGGCATAAAACAGCTATAAATGATAACTATAGCGGTTCAGTAAACGTCGTATATCAACATGTTATAAAAACAATGGCTTATTTATAGCATGAAAAAAAATGCTATGAAAAATTATCTTTTATAGCGCTATTTTTCCACTATTGTAAATATTTCAAATGGTTTAACAACGTTGTATATCGACATGTTATAATAAACAATGCCTTATTTATAGCACGAAAATACCACTATAAAAAATCATCTTTTATAGCGCTATTTTTCCGCTAGTAAGTATTTTATAGTGGCTTAATAAACGTTATATATCGACATGTTATAATAGACAATAAACTCGTAACATTCCCCACTTAGACGTCCAAAACTAATGGCTACGAATGCTGCAATCATCCATAGTTATTAATCCTCGACGACCAAATGCGGAATGTTAGATATATTGATATAACAGAAACATATGGATATGAAAAAATATAAACCATCAAACAAATTTCTCATTTCATTTCAAATCATATTTCAAATTCATTACATAATCCCAAATTGGAGAACCACGTTCAGAGATAATATAATTATTACAACATACGCCAAGAGTGACATATGAAGATGCACTCCTTGGATGATCAGAGTATTACATAGGCAATTAAACATCTTTGCCTTTACATCAAAACACAGCAGAATAAAAAAGAAAAGAACTCCTAATAACTAGCTTGTCTCCTGCACGTCTCTGAAAGCTTATTCGTTTAAAGAAGTACCTGAAAACCTCAACTCTCAAACTACTCAAAATTAATTGAGCACCCGAGAGTTTAAAGGAAAAACATAAATAGAGCCTGGTATGAATAATAACCTACCATCTTGAACCATTTAGATATCTAGTGAGACTACGCTGCTTAGCGGAATGGTTTTACCCCTCACTAGTATCTTACCCAAAAATTTATAATAACAATATACTGTGCACCTGCATCCACAATGGTTAAAACATAGCAATTTAAAATATCATGATGATATGCAAACAAGCAATATATTCTGGATTTTCCATCCCCATTCATTTGACTATCTGTCTCCGTTATAGTTTCTATGGTCACTATTAATCTATTAGTTTTCATGGCTAACTAATAACCTGTTCAAAATTTATGGACTTTTTGTTCGGTCTTATAGTTTTCATGGGATCACTAAGAACCTTTTAGTTTTCATGGGCTGACTAATAACATGTCTAAACTTCCACGGACTATTTGTCCGGTTTCATAGTTTTCATGGGATCACTAAGAACCT
Source organism: Allium fistulosum (assembly GCA_030737815.1). Lineage (NCBI taxonomy): Eukaryota > Viridiplantae > Streptophyta > Magnoliopsida > Asparagales > Amaryllidaceae > Allium > Allium fistulosum. Next base: position 850,458,098 of record CM060905.1, read on the forward strand.
TTTAGTTTTCATGGGCTGACTAATAACATGTCTAAACTTCCATGGACTATTTGTCCGGTTTCATAGTTTTCATGGGATCACTAAGAACCTACTGACCCATGCCAATAACTTCACCCAATTTTTTTCATAGGTTCTCTTTGAACCTATTGGTATCTCCAATAACTTCTTTCATATCATAGTTTTCATGGGTTGACTATGAACCTATTGACTTCTGTCAATAACTTTATCCGGATATAGTTTTCATGGGATCATTACGAACCTATTGGCCCCTGCCAATAACCCTTTCCAAACATAGTTTTCATAGGTTTACTATGAACCTGTCTAAACTGACAACTTCTTTGATCAGCCTTTGAGCATCCTATGTTCTGGTCTACCCGACCTCATGCATGCAATTCTACTAATACAAGAATTAACCCAATTTATATTCACTACTGGGTCAACCTAGCTAGTTATTCTTCCCTTTCTCCCCAAAATACAGTTACGGGTCCATTATATAGTGAATATGTTTATAGAAGAAGCACATACAATATCTGATCATAACACTACAAGAAAAGATGCAATGGTTGCATTGTTTAGTTGCGTTTCATTCTTAATTGCAACTATTGGCCCAATTTACATAAATAAAAAGACATAAATACGGCAATTGTTTTCATTTACGCGGCGATTGTTTTTGTTTAGGCGGCATTTAATTTTATTAAACCTTCCATTACTCCGCCTATTTTTGTCTTACCTCTTTTCCTCTCTATTCCCCTCCTTCCTCCTGTCGCCAGCAACTCTTTTTGTTTCATTTTGCCATGCCCGTTCGACCATCATATTTTTCATTTCACTCCCTCCTCCACCACTCTTTCTCTACCTCTACGATTTGGTGAAGCCCTAATTCATCAACCTAGTAGAAGCCCTATTTTTGGGCAGTTACACCCAATTATAGCCATGTCACTCTCATCTGAAACCAGTGAGCTCTATCCTTCTAAAAGTGTCATTTTCTAATGTACTAGCTTTCAAGTTCCATAGATCCTTTAGGAAGATGATATTTTTACAAGGCTACTTAGGTTGAGACATCAGGTGAGTAATTTTGAGTATATACCCAAGCATTTTCGGAATGAAAATCTCAAGAATAATTATGAGTTCATAATTTTTTTCTTTTGTATTTGTTGATAAGACACTTTCATCTTTATCTTAGGATCTGTAATTAAAGATTATTTATCATAAGTTTCATAAGTTCTTTATTTATAAATATTTTTGGTAATATCGTATGTAAACATAATTTAGCATTAGTTATAACACATAAGACGAGATTCTATATGATTGTCCTCTATTTGGCTCAGATTAGAAGATAAAATATCAAAATGATCATCATGTTGTGTGGATAACTACTAATTTTAGGTTTCTCTTGTCATGATGAGAACTATATATTCAAACTAAGCTAAACCATAAGTAATGCAGCATAGGTGATAATAAAAAGTGTTTTCATGCAGCCATGTAACTGTAAGGGACAACTTGAAATTTGCAGGAACCTTATTCTAACACGTCAATTTCTATGGCTTTGTTGGACAGCTCGGTACTTATGTAAGTTATCTTTCTCTGATTCATTTTTTACAATCGCCTTTCAAACGTAAAATACACATCTCTAAATAGGATGAATAGTGAAGAACTTCTAGAAGCCAATAGTAAACCATGCAATGTAACCCCACTATGTTTTTAACTACGGTATAATGAATACCAATAGTGCAACTATTTATGGATATATCTTGTTCTTATAATCGGCCTAGATATAATGGGATGAAAGAATTTTGTGGCTCAACAGAATCACTTTGTAAATGGTTATGGCTCAATCAAATGACTATTTGGTTTTATTATTGATGATAGTGGGAAGTTTAGATATAAATGGATGAGGTGTATAGTGGAAAATGGGGTAAGAAGGTTGAGTTTGAGGAACTGCTTTGCTAGTTATGAATATATCGGTTGCACGTTTCTTTTATAACATGAAGTTGCACATACTTGTTTTTATATTTTCCAAACAGGCTGCCTGGCTATGGAGAAAATTACATATACATCCAGTAACAACCGATTGATGTAAGTGATTCTAACTGAAACCTTTATTTTGGATTAAACCTGTAATATTTATATGTTTTTTGGATAGAAAACGTTCATGCTTAGCATTCAATCACTTTCCAAGTGTGCCAATAATTGCATGATTTTTAAATTATTTAACTTAGGTATCACATAAAGTATTGAGAATCTCTTTTGTTGATATCGAAATAAATATAGGTTTGTTTAAAAATTCATGTTGAGTGGCTTTCACTGTTCTTTGTACCATATCAATGTTTCAATTATAATTTCCCACTTATTCTCTGATGTGAATATGATCACTTATTTGTAGATTACATCTTAAAGGAAGCTTGTTAATCTGACCACTTAGGCTCTGTCAGCTAATCGTAGTTGGAAGCATGTAAAAGAAAGATTAATGAATATTCTTTGTAATTAATCTAAATTTCAAATTTATTTATGTAAAGATCATGAACTAAAAATACTGTCCATTACGACTTAGATCCAAGTGGGTTTCCGGTTTCAAACTCCGGTTGGCATTGTATTGTAAGTCACGTTAACATTCTTTAGTTATTAGGACTTCCAACTAGCATTGTTAGTTACATTACAATTTTTAGGCGAATGTGTTATTAATGAAAGCTAATGCTACTGCTAGATAAAACGTTTAGACAATATAAAATGGTTTATATCGTCTAGCAAATGTGCAACACTTATCAGGCTTATGGATGGTGGAGTTGTTATCACCAAATTTTTCATCGTAGCATATAGGTGCTCGTTTTTTACTGTACCATGACTTGGCTAGTTTACATACTTTAAGTTCTCGTTGTCCCATACAAGTTCGTTTGTCCGGCTCACCATTTAATAAGGCAGTTCATGTATACTTGGACCCTCATACGTATACGCACAAAATGCCAGTGTTTTAGCAAAATGGCAGAAGCGGTTGCTTTTGGACCGCAAAAGAGTTTCTAGAATCGTGATCCGTGTATGATAATAAAAAATAATCAACAAACTAAAACGTGGTCTCGAAAAGAAAATTAAATTTCGCATCATACTATTTTAGACAATTCTACAAGGATCTCCTTCTACTTTGATTTCCTTCTGCTTAGATTGATAATTTCCCAATGAAAATTTCAGAATCATACTAAAGGTTTGAGTTCTTATATTTAAATTTAATTTAGTTGATGATTGATTTAATGTTATGAAATTCATTATATAGTATCAATTTAAATGTTAAATTTGATTATAAATAAGTTTGTTTATGTAAATTTGAAGCTTAATGTTTTATTTTTACTTAAATCAATCGATAAAAATAGTTTTTGGTTCAAATATTTGCATGTAGATAATTGTTGTTTCAAATTCACTTTGCCGAATAATTTGTAAATAATTTTGCTGTTTGTGGGTAAAAAAAGAAATATTTGTGGTAATAGTATGTGATATGAATTTTGTCACATCTAGGCTTGGTTAAAGTGAGTTTGCGATCGAAAATGGAATTCTGCCTCCTCCTGGTGAACTTATTAATGTAAAACTTATGTTCTACGTATCAACACATGGATGTCTCGGTTGGTTGTTTATTTGTGTTTTTTTAGAAGCAGGAATCTTGTAAAATTTGTAAAAGACAATCCCTGAATCCAAACACATCCACATGTGTTTGTTTTTCTTCTTCTGTAGTTCGTGACTTTTAATGATTTGAACTGAGATAAAAAAATGAACTTATGTCAAGACTTGCTTTAATTGAGTTGAGTCATGTACAAGGAACGACTTTAAAGTTATAGTTGTAAAATAAATGTGTTTAAGGTAACCCATTTGCAAGAAATATTGTTTTAAAGTAGACAAATTTATGCCAGATAAAACTCAAATAAAATAAATAAAGGGACAAGATACTTAAGAGAGATTGGTTTCATTCTTGTTATCATGGAAAAAAACCACCTTTATTATAATTTTTCATCCAGTACACAGTATGTGATGACCCAAATATAATAAAAAACCCAAATCCAATATTTGAGGATAGAAAATCTAGGTTGAGAAAATACCTACATTATTGAACATGATATCGAGATGGTCGAACTTTTGGACGGCGAGATCAACAGCATTGCTAACATCATCTTCACTGGTGACATCACAGTAAACGTAAATAGCTGATGATCCGAGGTCGGTACATACCGCGTTGCCTAGTTTATCTTGTATGTCTGCAATGACGATTTGGGCTCCATGTTGAATGACAAGTCTTGCTGTGCGTTCACCAATGTCGCTGGTGCCACCAGTTATGAGCGCCACTTTTCCTTGTAACCTAAGCTCATAATAAAATTTTCAATTGTATAAGTATAATAAAAGCTGTTGATGTAAAAGAAAGAAATGATTACTTCTTCGCAATGGCAGGTAAACCGGAGTACCGGAGTTGCTACTCTCCATGGCTTGCTTGCTTACATTTGAAAAAAATATTTTGTAAAGAAGGAAGAAGATGTGAATATTTATAACTAGAAAATTTAGAGCATCTTTATATAGAGGATACCACTGAGAAAAACAACAAGTTCAGATATAACAATAGGCAACAAATGACTTTTTGGCTGTCTTTTTTAGCCGGATAGAAGCGTTATATGCTATACTAGTGATCTTTTGATTCACAAATAGTTAAATGGTAGGTAAAAATGGAAAAACAGGTTACCAACAGTTGTGAGTTCGACATTAGTGTTGTGTTTTCTAGTGTAAACTTATATTATTAAGTTATAAACTGATTCATTATCCGGTACTGTCTTCAAATAATAAATTAATCCGCTGGTCAGGTATAAAACTATTTGCAACTTAATGCCACATAGGAAGTTTTTTTATTTGGCAAACATCCACGGTGATGGACAGTTTGCTTGTACTTGCTATATGATTGATGTAGAGTAATAGACAATCGTTATCAATTGGTAGTTAACCGGGAGATTTTCTTTCATTACATTGGCGATTTCATGGTTATTGGTTGATCTATGTGCATAAATATTCACTATAAGACATAGATATCATACTACACATAATAGTTTGCTAGTAAATTAAAGTGAGTATTTTTTGCATGTAAAGGAACATGACCTTAATTAGTTAGTTGGCAGTTGAAGCCGAAGGTAGTTTTATAGCCATCTATGCTTTATTTTTGTTTTAGTATTATTCTTCTTACTATTACCTTATTTCTTGAGAAAATACACTTGTTTCTGCAGGATATTCGATGGAAAAAGTGCAAAAAATGGATGGAGCAGGCAGTGGTTTGTGTTGAATGAGGAAACTTGAAAATTTAGTGACATTATTTGATCTTTGAACTTTTAGCTTCATAAATTTTTGAATCATATTTTGGCTTTTAACCTCTTATATGCAGCTTGGATACATAAGACTAATATAGCCCTTTGCAATTTCTACGATTTGCAAAGTAGCACAGACTAACAGCTTGCAAAACCACCAATCTTAGTCATTCTCTTTTAACTCCTCGACAGTAGACTATAAAATTGAGAAGGCTTGCTTTCCGTTAAAAACTCTTTGGAAACATTTATAAATCTCTATAGGATATCTATAGACTCACCTTGAAAATAAGAGCATTTCCGACAACCATTACAGATTTGTAATATTCTAAAATTTTCTCAGCAGTAAGTGCCTAACACATGTAGCCGCATGTAAAACACTTGTATAAATTATGATTTTTTTTTAATTCTTAGGATTTTCTCTTGATTTTTTTATTAGTATTGTTTCAAGTTTTTTGAACTTTTTGTTTGGCTGACTCTTAGTTTGTAGTTTTTTATTGTTAAATTAAAACAATGCAAATAAATTAACATTTTACTTTAAATATAATTATAGATAAAACATTACTGAAAAAAAAGATACGAATTCTTCAAACAAACAATACTCGCACAATTGAAAATAGAAACATTTTTCAATCCTCTTCTTGTCTAACCCCATCTCTAAGGTCGTTTTCTTCTACCTCAATAAGCCTCATCACTTCTTGTTTCCTCAGAGAGATCGTGAGTTTGTTTAATGATTCAGAGAGATCGTGGGTTTGATTATCAATCCGAAAATATCAAGATTCAGCTACCTCAGTAAATTAGGATTTATTGACTAACAACTCAATGCAGAAAAAGGGGAGAATTTTAGTTATGTAGGATACCAAAGTATGGAATATATCAATGATATCTCAATCAACACAACATTTTACTTTTGATGCATTTAACATGGGAGGTTTTAATATGTGTTTTCCTTCTGGCATGATATCTCAATCAACACAACATTTTACTTTTGATGCACTCAACATGGGAGGTTTTAATATGTGTTTTCCTTCTGGCATGATATCTCAATCAACACAACATTTTACTTTTGATGCACTCAACTTAGTTAATTTAGTTAAATTTTTATAAAACTTGGTTAATTTTTATAGTAAACTTATTTAATTTTAAAAACTTATTAACTTAGTTAAATTCTAATTAAACTTAATTAATTTGTATAAATTTATTTAATTTTTATAAAACTTAGTTAAGTTATATAAAACTTCGTTTTTTTTTAATTCTGGTTAATTTTTATAAAAATAGGTTAACTTATTATCAAACTTAATTAATTTCATCAAACTTAGTTTATTACTGTTACTATTACTACTTGTATTATTATTATAAACTTGGAAATTTTTATTATACTTAGTTAATTATTATAAACATATTTATTTTTTATAAAACTTAGTTAATTTATTCAAACTATTGTTTATTATTATTACTATTATTAAACTTATAAATTATCTCAATTGCTAAAACTTAAAATGCCATAAATTATATTTTAATTAACTTAAGTTTATAAATTATCTCAAACTTAAACTTTATTAATTTAGTTAATTTTATAAATTATCTCAAACTTATAAAATTTTCATAAACTTAGTTAATTTATTATTATTATTATAAACTTAGTAATTTTTATTATTAATATAAACTTAGTTAATTTATTATTATTATTATAAACTTAGTAATTTTTATTATTAATATAAACTTAGTTAATTTTTATAAAATTATTTAATTTTTATGAAACTTGGTTAACTTAGTTAATTTCTATAAACTTAGTTTTTGTTCTTATTGTTATTATTATTATTAGTTATAAAACAAAGTTGACTTAGTTAATTTTTATCAAATTATACTTTATTTTTATTATTATAAACTTAGTTAATTTTTTTATCAAACCTAGTTTATTATTATCATTATTATTATTATAAACTTGTTAATTTTATAATACGTAGTTAACTTTTATAAACATATCTAATTTTTATAAAACTTAGTTAATTTATTCAAACTGTTTTATTATTATTATTATTATTAAACTTATAAATTATCTCAATTGCTAAATCTTAAAATGTCAAAACTTATATTTTAATTAAGTTAAACTTAAACATAAGGAGGGAGACTATGTAATGATCAGCTCTTACCGTGATATTAATAATGGAAACCACTTTATCGCTTTTCTTAAAACTAGTTACTCCGGGACCAATGCCACACTTGGAAGTGAAGATAGTGTAAGCACTATTATCTAGCAATATTTTAAGTAGACATACCTTCGGTTAGCATTTATTGAATGATACACGAGAGATGTATCAATGTGTGTCCACTGTTGAACAAATGCTATGTTTGACACCGTAATTAAAGTGCACTAAAGAAAAACATGCAAGCACTAATTGAGCAAAAGCAAGAGCAGAAAAGTCCATCTGTTGACATAATGTCATGCAAATATGATGATGTGAAAGTATATATCAAGTGTACCATGGTTCTTGATCCATATTGTAGTTACCTGAATGTAAGAGGCAAGTAAATTTGGTTGATCTACAAAAAACAGAATCACTCTCCCTATCTCTTATTTGAGGAGTATTCTCCTTTCATAGTGTATTATATCACAAGCTACAAGTAATACTTCTTGCACCCCTCTGTAGTAAATAAATATGACCCGAACTCTTGCAATAGCAACAAGTAAGGGACTTCGGACACTTGTTCGCATAATGGTCCTTAGAACCACAATTGTAACATTCTCCACGACTAGAGGTAGGAGTCTTTGCTATCGAAGTTGCATGCTTCCCTTTCTTGTTGGGATTAGGCTTGAATTCAAAAGACCTCTTCTTATTGATGTTTTGTTTGACTTCAACATCACTTTCTTTATCGGCCTCTTCGAGTCGAAGAGCGATATCAACAAGCTGATCAAAAGAAACTTCTAGTTTCAAAAGTAATGGCTTTTTAAGGCTCTTATTCAGCCCATAGAAAAATCTTTGATTTTTCTTCAATGGGGTATTAATATACTCGATCCCATATTTAGATAGAGATTCGAAAGATGCGACGTAATCCGTCACAGAAGATTCACCTTGAACAAGGTCAATAAAGCGTCGGGCCAAAGATACTTTTTCAGCTTCTGGCATAAATTTCAACTCGAACCTTTCCCGGAATTGCTCCCAAGTAAGATCCGCTTCAATAATTTCCGAGATCAGAAGCTCATACCAATCTAATGCTCTTTCTTGGACATGCTAGAAGCCACTTGGACTCGATGTAGGTCAATAAGATTCATGCGGGAGAAGATGCGATCGCATGTTCTAAGCCAAGCTTGGACTTCTATAACGCTTTCGGAACCGTTGGAAGGCCTTTCACCCAAGTTGGTGTAATCACTGCACAAGCGTGCAAATCCAGATTTAGGATAAGTATGCTCTGGAATGGGTCCGACAGCTTGAGCATTTTTTACAAGATCTAGAAGCTGTTGGGCAGACATAAATACTCCAGCTTGAGGAGTAGCGCTGAATTGACCGGTGCTGGGACGGCCTGGTCTAACCATTTCTCTTCATTAAGAAAGAAAGAAAGAAGAGGAAAAAGGTTATTCTCAGAATGAATATCAAACAAACTTGATTGATAAATCAAGACATCATAAAAAGAAATAGGATAGAATGGTACGAAGACTTGAATTAAATCCTATGGCACAATTCCTAAGAAAGACTTAGGACAATGATCCTTGCTGGATTATTCTACATTGTTCTGAAGTTTGGCTCTGATACCAAGCTGTGACGCCCCACCTCTATACTAACGCTAGCTAAGGACACTACGGGGTAATGCCGTTGACTAGCACGAAGAATAAGGCTGTTGAGGAGCGACCCTCTGTGTAATTGCTTTATGCGAGTACCGATATGTCAAATAATATAACTTACATTTCATTTCAGGAGGAAATCCGACATATCAAATACAAACTCAAAGCTACCACACAGTGGCTATGTGGACTTCAAAAACAAATATAGAAATAAACATAACACAAATCAGTCACAGATATTCATATCACAAAGGCGGAAACAGATATGAATAAATCACATAGAAGTGTACATCAAATTAGTGATCGTATAAGATCCACTACATCACAAAATAATAGGTACAAGTGCTAGACAAAAGAATAATTATACATCAAGGAGTCTATATCTCAAATGTATAATAACAAAAACTATTAATCTAAAGAAGTTAGCCCAAAAATCAAATGATGAACCCTGATAAGAAGTCAAGCAGAAGCACCTGAAATACCTCGGTCTGACCCGAGTATTATTTAAGAAGAAAATAATAAACAGATCAGTCTAGATATAAATATCAAATAAAATGAGATAGGATAAGAGATATGACAAAAACGTATGATAACAATAATGCCATACTGTGACAAGTATACATCAGATAACAACAAAAATCATACAATATCTCAAATATTCTCAAACACCAAAAGAATATCATATTCTTTAAATTATTCACCAAACACAAATATTGATAGAGCTTATCAATGCAATCCACGAAAATTGGTGAAACACAAATTCTAGAAATCATCAATTAGAAATCTAGAAATCACAAAGGGGGGAGGCCTATCACAAACGGGAGCATGAAAACTCACCAACATGTGCATCATAAACGGAATGCTATTCCATGGTTGCTAACCATCAATTTTGAGCCGAAGCTCCACAAACGGCCCAAAGACCATGGGTCACTACCCCACCAAATTGAACCGAAGTTCCACAAATGGGGTTTTTAGTCCCCACACAAATAAATAGACATCGCACATTGCTAGTCTAAATCACAAAATGATCATCATCGATCAATAAAAAGTGTGAATCTTACTAAGCTAGTAAATATAAGAGTTTAGCTTCATGTCCCATAACCATTGACTTAACTTAAATATTTACGAAAAAATTGTAGACTTCCACTCAAAAATTGTCACAAGATTTCAATCGAACAAGTCTAAGAATTAACCGATAAAGTAAACGCAAGCGTTTCATACCACTTGTTTTGCTAAGTCGTTTAATTGGATTTCTCGTACGAATGAGGTAAAGGTTTGTATATACTAGTAGATTGGAAAACGGTTTTATAAACGAGATTTATATTAAAAATAGAGTTGGAATCATCTTTGTGAAAGAGTTTGAATATTTACTTCTAGTATAGAAACCTTTGTATTTTTAAAGCGACAAATCACAGAAATGATTGTAGAAACAATCAATCACCAAAATCCACATTCGAAGACGTGAATCAAATCCATAGAAATCGATACCGAATCCATCAAAATGGATATTCCCAAAAATCCCGAAAAAGAAGTCATCAAAGACGATAAATGATAACAACAATTCAGATCATCAAAAATCGATTAAAAATCGGAAACCCACGCAAAGTAGGTAAATTGGGCTGAGACAAGTAGATCAGTCGACTGAACCAGGTGGTCAGTCGGCTGTCCCAAGCCTGGAAACTTTCGGTTTCCAGGTCAGCTGACTGACCCAGGTGGTCAGTCGACTAATACGGGGACAGGAATCTTCTGTCCCCAGGTTCAGTCAACTGAACAGAGAGGTCAGTCGACTGCTACAGGAACAGAATGTTTTCTGCCCCTGGTTCAATAGACTGACCTACTGGTTCAGTCGACTAAACCTGCTTCTAGAGCAGAATCAGCCTAGCCCCCTAACTAGGGATTTATGCCAAGTGACAACCCAGCCTAATAGGCTATTCGATACATCCCGGTGAACATGTTCAAACACCCATAAAAGGATTTTCACAAAATTGGACTTCAAAAACCAAAACTTGGAAAATTCACCAAATCAATCCAAATAAAAAACAAATGAACATGAATAGATGTTAGTAATTCATACCTAACAACAATGAAATCTATAGACATAGATGTGAGTTCAAAAACTCACCTTTTCAACCCAAAACAATAAATGAGAAGCTTTGAAATCAAAAGAAAGATCAACCACACTTCAACTTCAACTCTAGAAGCTCCAATCTAAGATTACAATGAATATTTCCTAAGTTAGGTCATAGGAAATTTCTGAAATTGGAGAGAGATTGAGATGGAGAAGAAGAAGAGGATGCTTACCTAAGCTTCTCTTTGATTTTGGAGCTAGAACTTGAATTTGCAAAGGATACTAGGGCTTAGGATTTTAGTTTCCAATCTCTTCCCTCATTTTTGCTAAAGCTTGAAGTGTTAGGAAAATAATAGAATGAATGAAGAAGAGAGGGGTGGAGTTAGGATATAAGATGAGTTGGGTTAGTGGGCTGAAACACAAACCCAAAGCCCTAAGTGAAAATGTTAAATTTTACTCAACTCCGAACATATCGATGTTTATACTCAAAAAGGTCGCAAACGCCATTTTGGACTCAATGGAAGTGGTCTCGAGTCCCAATTCGACTGTTTGCAAAAAGTATCTTTTCGGACTTTAATCCGACTAACAATGCTATATTTAAATAAATCATTTAAATATACAATCGTAAAATATGCGGGTTGTTACAGACTCCCCTCCTTAAAGAAATTGCGTCCTCGCAATACTTAAGGAAAAGAAATAAAAAGTAACAGCCATACAAAGGCATAACAACACAAAAAGAAGAAATTTTGAAATGAGAAGTTCACCTTAAGGAGCACGAGAGAGTAAGTCCGGATGTGTTCGCTCGATGGATTCTCTAGATTCCCAAGAGTAATCCTTGGGATTTGAGGACCATTGAACTTTCACAAGAGGAACATCTTTATTTCGAAGGCCTTTAACCTCCGTAGCAATGATACGAATAGGATGTTGCTCATAAGTCAAATTAGGCGAAACTTGAATTTCTTCAATCACAACGGGCTCAAGAATAGAATCGGAATCTCAAAGGCATTTCCGTAGTTGAGAGACGTGGAATACGTCATGAATAGCAGAAAACTAAGCTGGTAATAAAAGGCGATAAGCCACGGAACTAATGCGTTCGGTGATGGGAAATGGGCTAATATATCGAGGTGCTAATTTTCCCGATCGACTGAAACGCACAACACCCTTCATAGGTAAAACACGAATAAACACAAAATCTCCCAAAGAAAATTATAATTTCCTTCTTCGATTATCGGCATAGGATTTTTGTCTACTTTGAGCTTCTTTCATCCTATGACGAATAAGGTCAATCTTTTCTGTGGCATCACGAATAAAATCTGGACCTAAAACCAGCTTCTCATCGGCTTCAAGCCAACACGAAGGAGATCGGCATGGCCTTCCGTAGAGTGGCTCGAAAGGAGCCATACCAATACTAGATTGAAAGCTATTATTATAGGAAAACTCCACAAGAGAAATATGATCTTCCCAACTTCCACCAAAATCAAGAACACATGCACGAAGAAGATCTTTAAGAGTTTGATTCACATGCTCGTTTTGTCCATCGGACTGAGGATGATAAGCGGTGCTAAAATTAAGCTTCGTTCCCAAAACTTTTTGAAGACCTTTCCAAAATCCACTAGTAAACAATGGATCACGATCGCTAACAATAGAAGTAGGAACTCCATGCAATTTAACAATTTCCTTGACAAAGAGTTTAGCCAAAATAGGTACGGTTCGATTGGACCGAACGGGAATAAAATGGGCGGACTTTGTAAGTCTATCAACTATCACCCATAGGCTATCATGACCCGAACGAGAATGGGGAAGACCGTTAATAAAGTCCATGGAAATTTGATCCCACTTCCATATTGGAATTTCCAAAGGTTGCAATAACCCGCCGGGCCTTTGATGCTCGGCCTTCACGAGTTGGCAAGTCATGCAACGCTTAATAAAGTTAGCAATATCAGATTTCATTCCATCCCAATAATAAAGTCGCTTCATGTCCGCGTACATTTTACTACTACTGGGATGAATGGTAAATTTAGAACGTTGAGAATCTTCTAAAATATCTTTACGAAGATCACAAATATTTGGCGCAATAAATCTACCAAATTTTCGAATACCGCCACGAGCATCAATATCAAAGTCTTTCAAACTTTCAATATCAATTTTATCCCTACAACTTTGGCTAAAAAGAACCAATTCAGGATCATGCTTTTGAGCTTCAAGAATGCGGTCTAAAAGAGAAGGATGAGCCTTAAGGCTACACAAAACAAGAGATGAACATAAATCGGATTCACGATCTCGAATCTCACAAGTGGATAAAGTCGTGAGATCATTCCATTCGGATATCATCATGGAAACAACCGCTTGTTGCTTACGACTAAGGGCATCGACAACACGATTGCCCTTTCTGGGAGTATAAAGAATATCAAGATCATAAGATGCAAGGAACTCGAGCCAACGTTGTTGACGCAAATTAAGTTCCTTTTGGGAAAATTAATACTTCAAAGATTTATGGTCGGTGTAGAGAACAAATTTCTCTCCCAAAAGATAATTATGCCAAATTCTAAGGGCGAAAACGATAGCCGCGAGCTCTAAATCATGAGTGGCATATCTAGTCTCGGCTGGCTTTAATTGCCTAGAAGCATAAGCGATAACACGTTCCGGTTGCATGAGAACGGCATCCAAACCAACACGACTAGCATCGGTATAAACAATAAAATCTTGGTTTCCTTCGGGAATCACAAGAATAGAAGCATTGGAAAGGAGTTCTTTTAATTTTTGAAATGAAGCTTCACGTTTGTCTGACCAAATAACTCCCTTCTTTGTCAAATTAGTAAGAGGTACGGAAATTTTAGAAAAGTCTTTTATGAACCGACGGTAATAGCCCGCCAATCCGAGAAAGCTACGAATTTCCGTCACACTCTCCGGTCTCTTCCAATTTTGAATCGCTTCAATCTTTGAAGGATCCATGGAAATTCCAGATTCAGAAATAATATGCCCCAAAAATTTCACACGAGATTGCCAAAAGTGGCATTTAGAAAATTTTGCTTTCAATTGGTTGCTCCTAAGAGTTTCCAACACAATCCGAAGATGATTTTCATGCTCTTCCTCGGTTTTAGAATAAACAAGAATATCATCGATAAAGATGAGAACAAATCGATCGAGGAGGTATTTGAAAACTCGATTCATAAGGTCAACGAAATAAGTTGGAGCATTCGTCAAACCAAATGGCATAACAAGCCATTCATAAGATCCATAACGAGTATGGAACGATGTCAAAGGAATGCTATCCTCTGTAATACGGAGCTGATGAAAACCGGTTGCTAAGTCTAACTGTGAAAAGACTCTAGCACCACTAAGTTGATCGAATAAATCATCAATTCGAGGTAAGGGATATTTATTCTTGATGGTGAGATCATTAAGCTTGCGGTAGTCAACGCAAAGCCTAAGTGTACCATCAGATTTCTTCACGAAAATAGCTGAGGCTCCCCATGGAGAAGAACTAGAACGAACAAACTGTTTTGCTTCCAATTTGGATAATTGTTTACGCATCTCCTCATTTTCCTTATTGGACATACGATAAGGAGGACGAGTGATAGGTAGAGCTCCCGGGATTAGAATAATTCTGAACTCAATTGCTCGCTTAGGTGGTAATCCTAAAACGGGCTCAAATATGTTAGGAAATTCACAAACAATGTGAATGAGGGAAATGACATCTTCCTCATCATCATTATCGTCATCATGAGGATTTAGAGAATACAAGGATGCTTTCGAATTGGAATCTGAATCTTCTAGAACAAGAGAAATCTGATTAACAGATAGAGGATGTCGAAGATATATAGTCCGCTCAGGACATAGGATATGAGCTTCATAACGGTTAAGCCAATCCATTCTAAAAATCATTCCGAAGCCTAAGTAACACATAACATGCAAATCGGCACGGAAAGAGTAATCACATAAAATAATCTCGACATCTTTACATAGTAAACTGAGTGTTGCGGATCCACCAACCGGATTCGCAATCCTCAATGAAGTCATCAACCCAATAACATTCAAAGACAAAGTATCTTCAAGTTCTTTTGATATAAAAGAGTGAGATGCACCCGTATCAAAAAGAATTCGAATAGGAAGATCACGAAATATAATAATGCCATCAAGGATAGAATGAGAAATACCATGACCACGAGAAGAGTTAGTAGGGGCTTGTACAACATTTAGCTTGCCTTCCTTCTTGCTTTGAAGTTTGGGACACAAAGATACAGTATAACCCGAACTCTTGCAATAGCGGCAAGTAAGAGACTCGAACACTTGTTCGCATAATGGTCCTTAGAACCACAATTGTAACATTCTCCACAACTAGAGGTAGGAGTCTTTGCTACCGAAGTTGCGTGCTTCCCTTTCTTGTTGGGATTAGGCTTGAATTTAAAAGACCTCTTCTTATTGATGTTTTGTTTGACTTCAACATCACTTTCTTTATCGGCCTCTTCAAGTCGAAGAGCGATATCAACAAGCTGATCAAAAGAAACTTCTAGTTTCAAAAGTAATGGCTTTTTGAGGCTCTTATTCAGCCCATAGACAAATCTTTGATTTTTCTTCAATGGGGTATTAATATACTCGACCCCATATTTAGATAGAGATTCGAAAGATGCGACATAATCTGTCACAGAAGATTCACCTTGAACAAGGTCAATAAAGCGTTGGGCTAAAGATACTTTTTCAGCTTCTGGCAAAAATTTCAACTCGAACCTTTCCCGGAATTGCTCCCAAGTAAGATCCGCTTCAATAATTTCTGAGATCAGAAGCTCATACCAATCTAATGCTCTTTCTTGGAGCATGCTAGAAGCCACTTGGACTCAATGTAGGTCAATAAGATTCATGAGGGAGAAGATGCGATCGCATGTTCTAAGCCAAGATTGGACTTCTATAACGCTTTCGGTACCCTTGAAAGGCCTTCCACCCAAGTTGGTGTAATCACTGCACAAGCGTGCAAATCCAGATTTAGGATGAGTAGGCTCTGGAATGGGTCTGATAGCTTGAGCATTCTTTACAAGATCTAGAAGCTGTTGGGCAGACATAAATACTCCATCCTGAGGAGTAACACTGGATTGACCGGCGCTGGGATAGCCTGGTCTAACCATTTCTCTTCTTTAAGAAAGAAAAAAAGAAGAGGAAAAGGGTTATTCTTAGAATGAATATCAAACAAACTCGATTGATAAAACAAGGCATCATAAAAAGAAATAGGATAGAACGGTACGAAGACTCGAATTAAATCCTATGGCACAATTCCTAAGAAAGACTTAGGACAATGATCCTTGCTAGATTATTCTACAGTGTTCCGAAGTTTGGCTCTGATACCAAGCTGTGATGCCCCACCTCTATACTCACGCTAGCAAGGACACTACGGGGTAATGCCGTCGACTAGCATGAAGAATAAGGCTGTTGAGGAGCGACCCTCTGTGTAATTGCTTTATGCGAGTACCAATATGTCAGATAATATAACTTACATTTCATTTTAGGAGGAAATCCGACTTATCAAATACAAGCTCAAAGCTACCACACAGTGGCTATGTGAACTTCGGAAACAAATATAGAAATAAACATAACACAAATCAGTCACAGATATTCATATCACAAAGGCGGAAACAGATATGAATATATCACATAGAAGTGTACATCAAATTAGTGGTCGTATAAGATCCACTACATCACAAAATAATAGGTACAAGTGCTAGACAAAAGAATAATTATACATCAAGGAGTCCATATCTCAAATGTATAATAACAAAAACTACTAATCTAAAGAAGTTAGCCCAAAAATCAGATGATGAACCCTGATAAGAAGTCAAGTAGAAGCACCTGAAATACCTCGGTCTGACCCGAGTATTATTTAAGAAGAAAATAATAAACGGATCAGTCTAGCTATAAATATCAGATAAAATGAGATAGGATAAGAGATATGACAAAAATGTATAATAACAATAATGTCATACTGCGACAAGTATACATCAGATAACAACAAAAATCATACAATATCTCAAATATTCTCAAACACTAAAAGAATGTCATATTCTTTAAATTATTCACCAAACACAAATATTGATAGAGCTTATCAATGCAATCCATGAAAATTGGTGAAACACAAATTCTAGAATCATCAATTAGAAATCCAGAAATCACAAAGGGGGGGAGGCCTATCACAAACGGGAGCATGAAAAATCACCAACACGTGCATCACAAACGGAACGCTATTCCATGGTCGGTAACCATCAATTTTGAGCTGAAGCTCCACAAATGGCCCGAAGACCATGGGTCGCTACCCCACCAAATTGAACCGAAGTTCCACAAACGGGGTTTTTAGTCCCCACACAAACAAATAGACATCGCACATCGCTAGTCTAAATCACAAAATGATCATCATCGATCAATAAAAAGTGTGAATCTCACTAAGCTAGTAAATATAAGAGTTTAGCTTCATGTCCCATAACCACTAGCTTAACTTAAATATTTACGAACAAATTATAGACTTCCACTCGAAAATTGTCACAAGATTTCAATCGAACAAGTCTAAGAATTAACCGACAAAGTAAACGCAACTGTTTCATAGCACTTGTTTTGCTAAGTCGTTTAATTGGATTTCTCGTACGAATGAGGTAAAGGTTTGTATATACTAATAGATTGGAAAACGGTTTTATAAATGAGATTTATATTAAAAATAGAGTTGGAATCATCTTTGTGAAAGAGTTTGAATATTTACTACTAGTATAGAAATCTTTGTATTTTTAAAGTGACAAATCACGGAAATGATTGTAGAAACAATCAATCACCAAAATCCACATTCGAAGACGTGAATCAAATCCATAGAAATCGATACCGAATCCATCAAAATGGATATTCCCAAAAATCCCGAAAAAGAAGTCATCAAAGACGATAAATGATAACAACAATTCGGATCATCAAAAATCAATTAAAAATCGGAAACCCATGCAAAGTAGGTAAATTGGGCTGAGACAAGCAGATCAGTCGACTGAACCAGGTGGTCAGTCGGCTGACCCAAGCCTGGAAACTTTCGGTTTCCAGGTTAGTCGACTGACCTAGGTGGTCAGTCGACTGATACGGGGACAGGAATCTTCTGTCTCCAGGTTCAGTCGACTGAACACAGAGGTCAGTCGACTGATACAGGGACATAATGTTTTCTGCCCCTGGTTCAGTCGACTGACCTACTGGTTCAGTCGACTGAGCCTGCTTCCAGAGCAGAATCGGCCTAGCCCCTAAGTGGGGCGAAATCCTACCGGAAATGATCGATCGAGCAACGACGACTAGGGATTTATGTCAAGCGACATCCCAGCCTAATAGGCTCTTCGATACACCCCGGTGAACATGTTCAAACACTCATAAAAGGATTTTCACAAAATTGGACTTCAAAAACCCAAAATTGGAAAATTCACCAAATCAATCCAAATCAAAAACAAATGAACATGAATAGATGTTAGGAATTCATACCTAACAACAACAAAATCTATAGACATAGATGTGAGTTCAAAAACTCACCTTTTCAACCCAAAACAACAAATGAGATGCTTTGAAATCAAAAGAAAGATCAACCACACTTCAACTTCAACTCTAGAAGCTCCAATCTAAGATTACAACGAATATTTCCTAAGTTAGGTCATAGGAAATTTCTGAAATTGGAGAGAGATTGAGATGGAGAAGAAGAAGAGGATGCTTACCTAAGTTTCTCTTTGATTTTGGAGCTAGAACTTGAATTTGCAAAGGATACTAGGGCTTAGGATTTTAGTTTCCCATCTCTTCCCCCATTTTTGCTAAAGCTTGAAGTGTTAGGAAAATAATAGAATGAATGAAGAGGAGAGGAGAGGGGGTGGAGTTAGGATATAAGATGAGTTGGGTGAGTGGGCTGAAACCTAAACCCAAACCCAAAGCCCAAAGTGAAAATGTCAAAATTATACTCAACTCCAAACATATCGATGTTTATACTCAAAAAGGTCGCAAATGCCATTTTGGACTCAATGGAAGTGGTCTCGAGTCCCAATTCGACTGTTTGCAAAAAGTAGTTTTTCGGACTTTAATCCGACTAACAATGCTATATTTAAATAAATTATTTAAATATACAATCGTAAAATATGCGGGTTGTTACATCAACAGTTTTTCATCTGCTTTCGAAAAATTGCCAGTTATTTCCATGAGATATACATTATACCTAAACCGCCTTGTATTTCAGCACTCTGACAAAAAATAAAATATTGAATGTTTAGTTCTATGAATGGCCATCCAGGATCTTCCGACTTAATTACAGCTTATCGTTGTATCCAAAAGAACGAAACCAGATCTATAAACAAAAATATCAACATAGTTTTTATAGTATGAGAGGGGAGATTTTTCTCACCAGTTCTTTTTTGATTTGTTCAAATGACTGTTTGTCCAGTTTTTCGATGCTTGAGCAAACTGTTCTAAATGTTTCAACAAGGACACCACATATCTCAAGCATTGCATTCAACAGCTTACGATGGTTTAGCTTTACCTGTTTGCATTTGTAAGTATAAGGTTAGTAATTGGTAGTACATATGTGCAAGTAATCTTCCAATATGAAATATTAACAATGAACCATCGACTAACAAAAAATATGGGAACAAGTCAGCAAGCATAAAATAGGGGTTGTGTATGTACTCTAGCGATCATGTAGGCTATTTATGTATATTAAGATTTTACTCGATAACATTGAAAATGACAATGTGTGTTTATATTAAGATGAATATCATTCACAATTGACATCCTTGATTTGAATGCCATAGAGAGCAAAACAGGTACCTAAGTGAATATAACATGTCTAGTGATGTATATGATGACAGCGAGAATTGCCAGCATAGAACAGAGCCAATCCTACTTGCAATAGTTTTATGCCATGAAATAGCTACAGCATTTTTACTTTAATTCTAGCAATTGAATGCGAGTGGGAAACTATGAAGTAATCTGTGATCCGAAGAGGGGATTTTAAAGGAATGCTGCTAGCCAGCATTAGATTATAGATTAAAACATAGTACTACACAAAATAATTAAATGACGCGAGTGCAAAGTGAATAAAGTGGAAATGTCTCGGGGGTAAATAGTCTTGTTGGACCTAAATAATAAATACCTCATAGTCACCAATCTGCAATTCGTCGAGTAATTCAGTCAAGACTTTGACAACCTCAAAATCAGGTTCCATGGTTTCATATTGCCCAGCAATATCAATGTCGCATTGATAGAATTCACGGTATCTCCCTTTAGATGGACTACCTCTTCTGTATACTTTAGCTATTTGATACCTCTTCAACAAACTAATATTATTCATTGCCAGGTACTGAGCAAATGGAACAGTTAAATCATACCTCAATGAACATAACTCGCCACCCTATAAGCAATTGATGGCAAATTTAATTAGAAATGTAACATTTGAGGTCATGATGCTTGATTATGTCATTGGCCATAACACAGCGATATGATAAACTACTTTTTATAGCATTATTCTACAAGGGTAGAACTACAAATCATATCAATAAACAAAGTGTAAGAAATAATAAGTGGGTAATCGATTTTTTCTACTAATTGTACTTTATACCCCAAAAACAACTGAAGTCGGATCAAACAAATCTTCACTGCCAATAGCGGTCACATGACTTATCTTATACGTCAAAACACCTCTTCGTAATTGTACTAATTTCTCAAATTTAATTTGACTGATTTGAAAACCATATATTATTTTCAGTTTATTTAATTTGAATTGTGTTATTGGTTAATTGTTTTTAAATTCAAATTTAATTCTGTAAAAGCTGCAAATTCACTTAAAATAGTAATTCTAGCAAAATTTGTTGTTTCATTATGATTTTCTTCAAACTGGTTTTGTTTTGCAAAAGTATTTTGTTTTTTAATTTTAGAATTGGCTGTTTGTTTGAGTTTTAATAAGCAATACTTTTACTTTTTAATTGTTGTATATATAATTATTGATTTAAGAATAGCCAATAAATTATAATGAAATATGCACACACAAAGGAAAAAAAATTATAGATCATGTTGATAGCATGTAACTTAAGAAAAAATGGTACATAAAATAATACTGAGGGCTTTAGTATGCCCACGTTAGCATCAAGTAATTTTATGTTTGGTGCGGATTGAAATGAGATCTTTGATAAAGTTACATAAAGTTTGATAAATATGACATGAATATTTTCATCAGTAAATCAAGAAGGCCAAACTACTTGGCAAGCATAACAAGATTTCATGAATTTTGAAGGGAATATGGATCATAGTTTAGGTTATGTCGCCCAGGATGGTATAAACACACACATTTAGATGCATCTCCCATGGTATACAACACATGAAACACTACATTTAAATGCATATGATACATCACCAGATGAAACAATAGCAACAACATTTATGACAAGAACAGCAACATTCACTATAAGCTGAAAATAAATCTTGAAACAAATCGAAGACAAAAGATATTAAAAGATAATGCTTACTAAAGGACATGAATATAGTGTGACGAGCTACATGAATTTCTTAATGAGGGAAAAAGAACATGAATGATAATTTAAAGATTTACCTCAGGCTATGCTCACTTGTAAAGATATATCAAATAAACTACAAATGTGCATGGTCGGTACAACAAGTGGGCAAATTTAATATATGAATAAAAGGTTTGATGTTACAATTACTTATAGATTAGAGCCGATAGACTAGTAACTGAAATGAAGGATGTGGATAAAGGGTTGTAGAGCTTGTTGCTCGATATGGAATACCTAATCTTATCATGGTTGCTACTGCAGACAGGTAATGCAGACAAATATTAGAATCACATATGCTACATGAAGGTCTTTCTAGTAGACTTCAATAAAATTGAACTATCACAACCCTTTCAAAATAAAGAAGAAATAAGCTAATGTGGATGCATTATGCATACATATGATTCAAGGAAATAGCAAAAACAAAGCCCTATGTAGTGAGTGGTACTTGAATAAAGCAATCGTGGAAGTGCATTCGATGCAAAGCAGCTGGAACAGTCTTATCGTTTTTTGTTGCCTTTTTCACTACATCGGCGATAGCTTGCTCTGCATTTGGACATGTTTTGGCATAGTAATTTGAACTAATGACTAGCATATAAGAAAAAGTAACGACATAGAGCATACCGAATTTCTTGCACATGTAACATCCTCGTTTGAAACCCCATAACAACATGCAAAAACATTTTGAATGCTTCAAAATCAAGTTTTATAGCGCTAAATGTTTGGACATCTAATAAATATGAATTTTACTACTAATATATACCTTAAACAAATTCAGAGGATTGTGCAATAAGCTAAACCTTGCATCCATGTCTCTAATTTGCGAAACCTTCACATCCCTTAAACCTACAGTTAGCAATAGCCTATCGGACCAATCACTATAAAACTGAAACATAGATTGTGAAAGAGAAACCAATGCTTTGTTCATGAAATCTGCAAGGAGAACTGTATTAGTTTGCATACAATGAGCATAAATCGTTTCTAGCACTTGCGTTGCTTCAGTATGAGCTAAATAGTACATTATGCCTTCCAAAATCCACACCATTTTTTGGTTTTGTTTAAAGCCCTAGTTCTTCAGTTTATCTAACCAGTGAGCTTCTCTTATGTCAGCCTCTACTCTTATTAATGATTTTGCCTTCATCGATTTCTTCCTTGAAGCTCCCATTGCTTCTTTTATGAGCTTGGCTTTTACTTCTAGTAATTCGGGGAAGTCCACTTTGAATACTGTTCAGTTCTTCAGGCAGTTTAGTTGGTATGATTTTTCTTCCATTCCTGTATCATTATAATAGATAATTATATATGCTATACATTACTAACTTATTATGCTTTCTTGATTTAACCCTGAACCTACACCAAGCAGAACAACCTGAGCAACACCATCATAAAATGAATAAATGTCATTTTCGAGTTTGGAATCGAACAACATAGTATGTACAACTAAAATAACACCAGAAACTTCTCTTGCATTTTTAATCAAATAGTTTTTCATCATCCAGTATAGACTTCTAAGAAAGCTTTTGCCGGCTAGAACCCCTGCTTCCAGGTCATGGATCACATGGTTCCATAAGGCACGTCCTACAGCGGTCTGACATGTTGTCCTATGTATCGAATCCCATTTTTGATCTATAGTTTCGTGTAATGATTTTGTAGTTTTCTATTTCATCATTTCAGGGAACTTGAGCTCTTCTAGCTATGCCAAACTACTTGTTTTTCCATTTTATGCAAATTGAATAGTAAATTTTAATTGTGAAGGAGTGAATGAGAATGCACTGCCTTAGATTTTTAGCTTGGCTTACATCTCATTAGTCCACCATGATCAATATTCATGGGGAATTATTTCAAGGTACTTGCACGTGCTAATATTGCAAGTAGGTGAAGATAATCAGTACTAGAATACTAAAAATGGTTTTTGTTGTGTAATTATGTATTGGACATGTTTTGAAACTAATGCACTGTTCTGCTAAAAAACTATTGCAGAACCATTGAAATAATCATCCTTACGAATGCCAAATTATGAGTTCATTGACAACATCTTCATTTAACTTCATTAGCCCAACGAATTCAGTGATTCCATTTGGATTCAATCTCTTCAATACCCAACCCAACACCCACAACTTCCAAAACAAAGCTCATAAATTTCTAGATGTAAGGAAGTTATTAATGTGACTATTCCTAAAACCTGATCATAACACATTTATTGATCAATCATACCATTACAAAAGTACAAAGTCCCATTTGATTAAATAGAAACTTAGCATAATGGTAAATGACATAATTTAAGAATTAAGCTTACTTTTCAATTACCATCTTGTCATCGAATGGTTATTAAGAATCAATATTTTAAATAAGCTTACTAATAATGTATCCTTTAGTGTGAAGATTGATGGGTCGAGAAATGCAGCAAACACCTTATGTGCGTAAGGAAAATGTCAGCTCATGCATAATGATCTATGTAAATGACAATACTAAATATAAAGATCTTTCTTTTCTTTTAACTTAATGTTTTATTTTCCATTCAGGGTACATAAAAGAAAGGTAAGAAAATAAGAAGAAAAAAATTTCCTAATATAATGCTCTACATGGTTGAATGGAAAAGTAGAATATGAAAGTTTGAAAAAAATATATGAACGAGAACTAAAAATTTATGCTAAGACAAATATTTACAATACTAATTTCTCACAAAACATTATCTTCGGTTGCAATACTTACATTATACTAGAATATTTATCATAAAACTAAAAATTCTAAATGTCATTTAGGTAAAAATGATCTACAACAAGGTGGATGTGTATACTAAAGATTCATTAATTTGACGGTTCTCTAATTCCATCTAACCGTTCGGTCCAACCAGCAAACAGAAACTTTAATCACAAAGCAGCATTAATAAACCCAATCAGCAAATCAACCAATTATTGAGTATGTGAGAAATAATTAAGAAATGATATACTAATTTAACCAGTTTGAATTCCAACTCACCCATGGAGGCAACCGGTTGAAGCATGGAAATAGGATGAGGCACGCCACCAGGTTGACGCATGGTGGCAAGCTAAGTTGAAGGTCGAACCACCTTCTCTTCTTTGTACCTATCAGTAGTCTCACAAATTCACAAAACTCTGGTAGGGTTGTCAGTATAAATCTCATATCCAACTTTAAATATGTCAAGTCCACATATATCTAGTGTTTCCTTTTCCTTCCCATATCGTTTATTTTGTGGTTGATAAGCTTCCCCTGAACGGAGAACGTGATGATGGAGGAAAGCTAAAACTAATTTAAGGTTTTGCGGGAGGATAAGTAAATGGAGAAACAGGATATGGAGGGAAATAGAAATGGATTTAGGGTTTTGCAGGAGGAGAAGTAAATGGAGAGAAGTGATATGGAAGGAAACAAAAATGGATTTAGAGTTTTGCGGGAGGAGAAGTAAGTGGGGAAACGCGATAGGGAGGGAAATGAAAATTGATTTTGGGTTTTGTAGGAGGAGAAGTAAATGGAGAAATGTGATATAGAGGGAAACGAAAATAGATCGAAAAATTGAAACTTTTTCCCACTGAGTACAGGCGAGAGGAGTACTAGTAGCATTTTAATCAAAATAAATAGTGAAAATAAAAAGAGCCAAATACCATTAGTTGCACTTAGCTCACAAACGCTACTAATATATGCCACTAAAAGTAGTTTTTCTTGTAGTGTTAAATTAAACAACACATTTCAATCGTCATTTCATGTGAAATAAATTTACTAAATATAAGAATGTTAATCGTGCGTGATCGCTCACCTTTCGAGGCTAGAGAAGACAACGAGAAAGGGGAAGCAACTGCCACAGATACGCACACGGATAAGCACACGAAGTAAAGTGAAACTGCTGCGACAAATTTTGGGCAGCGGCAAGCTAGATGACTAGAATCCAATGAAAACAAATCAATAGCTAGAGATTGATGGAACAAAATATATATACATATTTTTCTTCTTAAAAGTCAATATTCAATTTAAAACCCATATTTTCAAAATTTAACAACATATTTATTTAAACATAATATATATATATTTTAAAGCTATCACAAAATTTTATTTTAAAGATATTAACATAATTCAAGTAAATACTTCAAACAATTTATATACATATACTTTTAAACACACACATATATATATATATATATATATATATATATATATATATATATATATATATATATATTAAAGCTATTACACAAAATCTGATTTAACAGTATTAACATTAATTAAAGTAGATACCTTAAACACATTATATATATATACACCTTAAAACATATTATATAATACTCAAACCATCTTATATAAATACCTTTATAATAAAAGAGGAGTGCAGGTTTAGGTTTAAGGAAACAAATGGGCGATGGGTGCTGAGTAGTGGGCTAGGCGGCAGGTTCGATGGGTGAGACTGAGCACATGGAGGTGGGATGCAAGTTCAGCCAAGTGGTGTTCGATAGGGTTTGACGTGGTGAGAGGAGCACGGCTTCATGTGAGTGATGAAGGGAAGTTTGTATGCTTCACGTTAACAAGGGCGTGAGGTCTGCCGCTCGGAGAGTGGGGTTGGCGGGCTCAGGTGGCGTGCTGGCGGCTGGATAAGGCAGAGGCCGATTGGGAAGGAAGGAGGTGTTCGGATCTATGAAGGTGTTGCGTGAGAGGAAAAGGATGTGCCAGCGACGGTGATGGCCGTGCTTGCAGCTGCACTGGTGGTGAAGGAAAACTTGGTTGGGAAAGCGGTGAGAGGTTTCGGTTGTGGTGGTTCTGGAGTTCGGGTAGGGTTTTGGTCATGCATGGAGATGCGGTCGGTCAGGGGAAAAGAAGGAGAGGGTAGAAGAAGCTTCGACGATGGGGTTTGGGTAGGCTGGTCGAGGAGGAACAGTCTCGGCTATGGTATGGTCGCGTGGAGTTTTAGACTATGGGAAGGTAGATCTGGAAATGCGAGTGGTGAAAACAAGTCCAAGTGTGCTGTCACATGCTTGTAGCAGCGACAATCTGGTGAAGGGTCAGGTTGATGGTGTAGGGGAAGTATAGGGGTTGTTGTGTGGAAGACGCAGAGTTTGGCGTTGGAGCGGGTGGTGGAAGGGAAGGCGCACGGGAAGAGGGAGGATCAGTGGAAGAAGGTGGGAAAACATGAGTTGCAGGCGAATGGGTTTTAAAAATGGATATGCTTTGCTTTATAAATATTGTTATTATTATATTCAAAAAAATGACAGACCGAACAAAAGAAGGAAGGAAGAGAAACGAATGAACCAATAAATATATCAACAATAGGAATTGCAATAGTCAGAGCTGAATTTATGGAGATAGATAGTGACCATTTGTTTTTCTTGGAAAACAAAAGAATGGGCACAAGAAATCCAAAAGACTCCAGAATGGGTACCAATACGGTTAACCGTTTCACGGTTTTCGCCGCGTACCGAACACCGAAATGCACCAATGAATATACTATGGAGATCAACACGACGAGACGAACAGAATGGTACACAGATATCAGCGATACGACCATCCTATCAAAACTCGATATTCGCTTCCAAACTGCTGCTAATTCGTCGTAAATAAGATAAACGGTGCTATAACAATCCAAATTTGGCGAAATGAAATATGACGTCTCACTCAACAAAAGTTTTAAAATTTTATTATATAAAAATATTCAGATTTCGAAAATGTTTTTATTTTCATCAATAACCGATTTTAAATTGAAATTGAAAATTACACAACAGAACTAACTTTTAAATTTTACAAAGAAAATCTACCATTTGCTATGTTTCAATAGACACATAACAAATATCAAATTTTCATTGTTAAATTTAATTATTTTATTTTCAAGAAAAATTCAGTTAATTACATTATAAAAATGTTTAAAATTTTCGGATCGTTACAAAAAACATATGTAAGTAGTTGAATTTGGTAAAACGGGCTAGAAATTAGAAGAAGTCAAACCCAATGGCATTTTTGGAATATACTGAGTATGAAATTTCCACCTGAATATTAGTATTTTCAACCTATAAAGACATCCCTAACTATATTTATTATTGCTCTAAAAATCTTACCTCCACTTATAAAACTCCAATTCTACATCGAATCCAAATTAAACAAATTCAATTAGAAATTCTCCAAATTAAACAAATTAGTATATAAAATCGGCCACTACGAAGAGAGCTAAGCAAATAAATCAAGGTTATCAAAGAATTTAGAGTTTTAAAGGTAAGGAATTTCTAGACAATGAAAAAAGATGATTCGCATTGGACTGGAGAGAAGGCACGGCTAAACGGTGAGTGAGATTCATCAATTTGGTCATATTTGGGTATATACTAGGAAGATACAGTAATTTGTCCCTTATGGTCGTAGATCACATTATAAATGATGTAATTGAAAATTAAAAAGGGATTTATTATATGTAAACATGATTAGGATGTGCTATGTCATGGCTAGATTATTAAAACAGGTCAAATTTTAATAATCGTAATTAGTCGTGTTGATCACTCCCTAATAAAAAGTGTGCAATACAAAAGTGTTCCAAATAAGACATATTATATGCCAAAATTGTAGTTCTCGGTAACACAAATCCATTGGTGGTATTCGTTTGTCGATTGGGCGTATGGATTAATTAGAAAACACATCAAAAGTTCAACGAATGTGGACCATCTATTTCAATCCAATGGTGAAATGACAATGGTACGACGATCGAGGAGCATAAATGTGTAGACGAAGTGGAGTAGGTCCTCATGATAGTCGACGATTGATATAGATTGACGTGAGATAGATAGAAAATACCAAAAGATGGTCGATGGAGGTTGTTCAAGGTGGGGTGTCAAAGGCAAAGGCGGCAGTAGGATTGGACTCGTTTGGGCATATGGAGGCTTGAGGCGATGTTGGATTGGTGGCATGGTAGGCATTATAGTGGTGGTAGGTAAAAAGGCACGGCGGTTGGGTGTTCGAGGTGCGATGTCGGGTTTATCCTAGTATTGTAGTAGAAGCACATGGAAAAATATATAAATAAAATAGTAATACATTAATTAAATTATTTAATAAATTATAATAATGCCTTGAACTTTAAAATTTATTACTCTTGCGTACGACCTCTGTTTCACATGCAGTCCATGACACCGTGATTGTGATAAGACGAGGAATGTTTTAGTACATTGTTTGTTATGTTCGTTGATGTTTCAAAAAAGTGCCTTATTGTGTTAGGTTCATTATATGGTTTTACGCTTATAGGTTGAGGCTTGATACAATAGCTTCGTAAATGGTGAGGCGATGAAGAGTTTTGGACTTAATCCCAATAGTGTCACAGACCGTTAGGCAAATGACTCGCTTGGACTTGACTTCAATAGCCACTTGTGATTTTCGCTAGTCTCGCGTACAAGCTAC
The DNA here is from genome assembly GCA_030737815.1 of Allium fistulosum. Lineage (NCBI taxonomy): Eukaryota > Viridiplantae > Streptophyta > Magnoliopsida > Asparagales > Amaryllidaceae > Allium > Allium fistulosum. The sequence goes on from CM060905.1 coordinate 850,487,174, forward strand.
ATGAGTTGAGGCTCTAAACTCAATAGTGTGGTATATGGTAGGCGTTAGGTGCACTTCGGTGGGGCTTGTGACGCCTAGCGATGGTGAGTATGGACTTCGAGCCTAATAGTGTCGCAATTGGCGGTACATGAGTTGGGACTTTGAGCTCAATATTGTATATACGTCTAGCGATAGCAGGTTTAGACATGTAGACCTTCAACAGTGAGTCGTATACGATTTGACGATATTGGACTGAGACATGTAGATTGTCTATAACGAGTCATGTACGATTCGGCGATAGCGGGTTGAGACATGTAGTTCATTGGTAACGAGTCGCATACAACTTGGCGATAGCAGACTTAGACATATAGTTCCTCAGTAGCGAGTCGCATACATTTTCGGCATGCGAGTTGGGATTGTAGGAAAAACCATGTGTATATGATTAGGTATAGGATGGATTCTAGTGAGACCTTAACATATAATGTCACTTTAGTATTATATTGTGTTTAGCTGACTTGCTGGGTGAATGTGACATATGTTAAAGTATGGTTTTCAAGGATAAGTGTTGTTTTACTAGCTTATTATTATACTACACTTTAATGATGTGTTTCACTCACCAAAAGTATGTTTTGACCCTTTATATCATTTTCTTCTTTTTAGTTACTCTAATAGGTTGATGGAGAAGACTAGTGGTGACCTAGAGGATGATTATGCGATGGAGATGTGCATTTATTTATCTATCAGTTGTCTACTATTTCTTTTATATTAATTATTCCCAGGCATTAGACTATTTTTCATTAACGGTATAAAACATGTTGTAGTTGGAGTTTATATGATATAACATTGTTTTATTTTTTTGGGTTTGTATTGTTGATTATTATATTTTACTCCTTCCACTATGAGTTTCAAAAAATGTAGAATATTGTAAATAGCACCGCGATCTATTTTTATAATTTACCTCAAAACAATCCACCATCTACAAGGTCTGTGAAGTCCACGTCATTTTAAGAATGTATCGGGACATCGCAAATGGTGGGTTATTACATTTGGTATCAGAGCTGGTTGCATATAGCTGCATTTTGATAGGGGATCTCGCATTGTGAACTATGGCGAAGCTTTGCGTCCTTCCTCTATACGTCCCGACAATATGGGTTGGTCAGGTAGTCAGAAGAATGGCTTAGGCAGTCGAGAGACTAGCCGTAAAACCAGCATGCAAGGTTACCATTTATAGCCATCGCCATTTAAGGTGAATGTTACATTTAGTATCAGAGCTTAGATTGGGCTATTCCTCCTAAACTAGGGCGTATGGGAGAGCATATTTGTAATTTTCTATTACACTCACACCCCCCACCTCGTATATTTTGACTCATTGAGGTAGTTGTTGGCTTATCCCTTATATAAATAAACAATTATGTTTTAGATGAATGTTAAGATTAAAAGCATATTTGGGGTGAAAAATAAATTCATCACATTGTTTATACTCCAAAAAGAATTGCTAATAGAGGATCACTATACCAACCAGCAATAGAGTAACTTTTGGGACTAAGAATGAATAAGAAGAAGAGCAGTACACTTGAGTCCATAGAAAATAAGTGTGATGTTGATAAGGCATAATGGAGGGACTTAAAGCCTTGTTAGATTACATGACCTAGTTAGGCTTGTGTAAGTTATGAACTTATGATCTACTCCTATTAAAGTATTTAAATTATTTGAAATGTCTTCCTAAAAAGTTAAAAACATTAGTGTTTGATATTTTTGAAAAAAATATAGAAGTTGAAGTTTGTTTAGTATATTGAAATAGTAAACCCTTACTTCAAGATCAGAAAATGGGAAAATTTAATAAGGAATAATTTTCCATGATATTTTGAAGCTTTAATTTTTGAAAAAAAAGTGTAAGATACATTGTTGCCCTTATATTTTGTCATGTATTTTTCTTTTAACGGATTTTTTTAAAGAAAATTTACAAATAAAAACACATCTTTTTGAATGCCTTTTAGTTTATAAATATTTTTGTCGCACTTTAGGAAAAAAATAAAATATCACACTTTTTAACACTTTTGTGAAAATTTCTTATAATAAAGTAAAATTTAAATTGATACAATTTACATGCTTATTTTTCTAAGTCAAATTGAAGCATATTAGATAGAATTTAAATGAAAAAAAAATAAAGGATTATAATTATTATTGAAAAGTGTAGAATGTCTCTGTTTTAACTTGTATGTATTTTTGAATGGAAATTAAAGGGTTGACGACATAAACTCTTGAAAATACGCATTAATAAGTGATAATGGCCAAATATGAATTTTAGAAATATATTTGTATGTATGTACATGAGGTATTGTATAAGGGTGGAGGAAATTGGCTAATTATAAAATAAAATGTATATATATATATATGTATAAATATGATAACATGTTTGTAAACTATATGAAATAATGTTTTAAAAATAAAGTCTGAGTATTTCAGAAAATAGCCAAAGTAAATTCAAATTTAATTGTATTTTAGTAATTAATAACGAATTTGTAAAGCTATAAAGGATTTTTTTTGGAGGTTAAATATTTTAAAAATTGTCGAAAAGAAATTACCTTGGGAAATTGAAGTAAACTTTGGTTATGATTTCCTATGATAAGGTTTAACATGAAATGTCAAAGTAAAAATTTTTGAAAAATATATATTTAGGTAGAATATAAATAATTTATTTTGAAAAAAAAATGTGATGATCGAAATTAAACGTTGTTCAAAGTTAACAACGAATTTTATGGCTTTCAAATCTTACTAGTTTTGTGAAGAATAAGATTTGATATTAATGATTTTGATTTGAAATTGAATTGAAAATTTATTGATATTTTCTATTGAAATTTGGTTCGAATTAGAAAAGAATTGCATAGCCTATAAAGTTTGAATGGATTATGTTGAACTAGCTAAGATACTCAATATGCCAGTGTGCTAAGAACTTGATAGAAATGAATTTTATGGATTTGTGATTTTGGATTTGTACTGAAAAGTTATTGAGAGCATTATTTGTGAATTTTGGGAAAATTCTGAAATAATAAGAAAAAAAATCTATCTTGAATGAAGAATTTACTATTATTTGTGAAGTAAGGTGGAATTTAAATAAATAATACCATGATTTTTGGTAGACTGTCTAAATTTTGAGCAACTAATAATTTATAGAATTTATAAAAAATTATTATTATTATTTAAGTAATTAAAATAAGTGATGTTTTGAGAACAATAAGAATAATAAAGAGATATTTTCCATAACTAATTTTGGATAAATTATTTCTATTTTTGATATAAATAACAATAAAAAAACAATTTTGGGATTTAATGCAGAATGTTGTTATAAAGTAGTTGTGAAAAAAAGGATTTTAAATAAAGGGGCATTTCACTAGAAGGACAAACTTTGCAGTCCAATTTGTTTCTAGGACACACATCCATATAAATTAATTTCAAGGCCAAAGTCAGCAGAATAATTATTTTTAAGGACAAAGTCAGCAATCCAATTACTTTCAAGGACATAATTTCATAGATTTTTAGGCCTTAGAAACTAATTATTTTGCATTTTGTCCTTAAAAGTAATTATTTCAGTTGTGCGTCCTAGAAACTAATTGCACTAGCTAAAAAGGCCCTTGTGGCTAATTTCCACTTAAATAAATTTATTGTGTGATGCAAATCGATAATAATATTATTGTTTTGAATGAAATTTGACAAAAATTGTTATTTTTAGATTAAATATTATATATATTTAAAGTAATATGTTGAAAACAAAGGAGTTTTTAAGTATATTATTGATTTGAAAAAAATAAGACTATTTTGAGATAATAGGAAGAAAGTATTTTTATAATAACATATACTGGGACGATTTATACATAAGTAGAAATAAAAAGTCCAAATTTATTACTTTGAATTTTTGAGATATATTTGATTAAATATTGTTTGAAATTAACATATTTGTTGTACCGATCCGTAATTTCGAACACTTCGTCTTGGAATGTCCCAACTTTTGAAAAATGGTTAAATTTGAAAAATGTGATTTTATGGCCTTAATAAATACTTTTTAATTAATAACTAATGCTAGAGAAATTGTTTTTGAAATGTGTTTACAAAAATATACACTTTGAACAAATATTGAAAATGTGACCTAAAATCATTTTGTTAAAAATCAATTTTTTATTCAACAAAAGTTATTTGAATTCTTTTGCACTTGTGTAATGAACATATGAATGTATTAATATGTATCAAATCAACTACCTTCCTACGCCGAAATTAATTAAACTAAATACTTCTAGAAGGAGACAAGAAAGAGGGTTTTAAGGAGTGATTTAGGAAAGACTTCCCCAAAACATGGAGTGGAGAAAGTGGAGGCATGGGCTTGGTGAGGTAGAGGTCCTTTCTTTAGTTGGCCATATGGGGGTATGGAGGGTCATTTATCACTTTTCTAAGGTCTATAAAAGCATGCCCTTAGTTCTTTTGAATGGTTTGCTAATTCCTCTCAAAAGTCACAACTCTTTTACATTCTTATCTCTTCACAAAGCTCTTGAATCAAAGCAACTCCAAACAAGTTTATACTTCTTCAAACTCTTTCTATCATCACTAAATAGCATATAACATCATTCCATAATCTTGGTAGTTAGTAAATGACTTGAGATTAGTCAAAAAGTTTAAGTAAATGATTACAAGCGATGCTCTCTCCATGTTATGTGAATGTCATTTGCCTTGTTATATATGTTTATGCTTATGTTTGAGATGCTTGGATAAATAAAAGACATATGAAAGTGTTTATGGAAGTGTCCAGATAACGACTATCGCTATATCGGCACTTTGAAAAAATATCATCTCTTTTGAAATCTGTTGGTTTAATCTTGTGATTCGGTTTTTACAAGGTTAATTAATTATTTAAATAATGATGTGTTATAAATTAATTAACCATTTTATTAATGATATTCATAATTAATTAATCATTTTAGATAATGATGTTTAAGGTTAATCAATTATTTAAATAATGATGTGTTTAAAGTTAATTAATTGTAACAACCCATAATTTCAGTCACTCGAATTTGGAATATTTAATTGGTTTTAAATATTGAAAAGTTAATTTTATAAGTTAAATAACTTGAATTTCAAATATAGCGATTTATTTGATAAATAAATTGTTAAATTTAATATTTGGAATTGTTAGATAATTGTATCATGAATTTATTGAATGAAAATGATTGTGAAAGTTGATTTTAAATTCTATTTGAATAAGAAGGAAGATAGTAAACTTTTTAGTTTGATTTAAAAGTGATCAAACTGATTTTGGAAATAACTCGTTTTAATTAATGTGTAAAAATAGCCATCTGGAGCATTATCTCGGATTTCGACGAAACAGTTTCGTTGGATCCGTAATAGTGAATTATTGTACGCTATTGAATTTCGTAGCGATCAGACGTATCATTTGGTCGTGCGAGTTTGAAACGCGTAGAAAGTAATTTAAGGAATTTAAATTAATATAATTTGATTTTTGAAAAGCTGTCTTCTGTATATGATGGAATTGGCTTTCGATATATATTCCACTATGTTCGGAATAGGGGTATAAAATATAGTACGTCAAGCGGCATGCTCCGTTTGGAGTTCGAAATTTAAAAGCGTGAATTGTACTTTCAAAATTTTTCTATAAAAGGAATTGGCCATTTCATTTTTGCAAAAACCCTAAACCTAAAACAACAGCCACCATTAACATCCCCATCCAACGGTTGACATCCATCGGCGCTACCACAGCCCGATCTAGCCTTCGACCCCTGAATGAAAAACGATGGCAACAACTATACGAATCTATTCAACAATCACGATCGTCATCAGGCAAGCATGGCGATCATAATTTTTTTTCGATCATCGACAGTTTTAGGGCTCGGTTTTGGGTTTCGCATGCACAGCAGCAGGTGGCGAGGCGGCGAGTCGAACAACAGGCGTCGCGGCAGCAAAGGAGCGCCGGCGAACGGTGGTGGCGAGTTGGGTGCACGACGATCGATTTTGAAAAAAGAAAAAAAGAAAAAAAATATGTCGCGGCTGGAGCGAACGTGAAAGGGGAAGAGAGGGAAGGTTTAAGTTTAAATTAATTAAGTTAATTTAATTTAATTGTTTATTCGAGGTCGGTTTTGAGCGCGATAAGTTGCATTCCGTTCATATCAGCGAGTACTACGCTATGAAGTTAGATTGGATGGATTCAGAGCTAGTGGAAATTTTGAGTTAAATTGAATGATCGTTCAATTATAATTAAAACTGAAGTGCTTTTGGCAATTTCTGTGAGTTAAATCACCTCTCTGGCCTACTTATATTTTTATATAAGTATGGATAATTTTATTTATGTTATTTGTTGCTTGTTTGGATGATATACTATATTTATTAATTTGTTTGGATATATTCCTGCCTATTGGAACGGATGAGACCCTATTACGTTCCCGTGTAAGAGCGGATGACCATTTGTATACGAATCCCGCCTTGAAGTGGTTGATTTATATTATTTGATTATATACGGTATGCGATATAGGGGACAGGTTAAAGGGATCCAACAAGATTCCTCACACTGTTGATTTTACATTCATATATTTTGATATATGATGTGCTGGATGCCATAATTGATGACATGGATTTGTTTTGCTTATTTAGTGCTATGGTAGCACTGGCTGGATTTTCAGTATTTTTCAAATACTATAAAATAGTGATTTTGAATTGAAAAGATTTTCAAAGTGATTTTGGAAGTATATATTTTTTAATAATTTTTGAATTATCAAAAGGAATGAATTTATTTTAAATAAATAAAAAAGTATGATTTTTGATGTCATAAAAGTATTTTTGTGAAATATTTTTAAATAGAGATTTTTGAATTGCTTATATAAAGGATTTATAAAAGTGATATTTTATGAATAAAGAAATAGATTTATAAACGGAATTCGTAAATATTTTGTAAATGGATTTGAAATTTGTTTGGAAAATGGATTTTATAAATAAAATAGATTGAAAAAGAAGTGGATATATAACTGGATTTTGATAGTAAAACGAGTTTTTATAAAAGAATCATTTATAAATAGCATTTTATAAATAAAGAGATTTTATGAATTAGAAGTTTATAAAATAGAAAGAAGATTAATAAAACATAGTTTTATAAATATGGAAATGATTTATGTTGAGATTTAAATATGGGTTTTATATAAAGGAAATACATTCAAGTCTTAAAAAGTTAAATAATCTTTTAAAAGGAATGTTTGAAAATAATATTTTGATGAAGTTAATGGCTTTAAAAAGTTATTTGTCTTTTTGAAGTAATGTTTTGAAAGTAATAATTTCAAATAGTTTTTAAATGGTTTTGAAAAAATGTTAAAATGTGATAAGTATCGAAAACATTGATTTCAACATTAGACGTTTTTGGGGAAGTAAGGAAGGCATGGACTATAACACTGTTGTTATAGTAAATAATTTCCGAAAGGAAATGTTTTATATAGTATATGAGATATATATATATATATATATAAAATTAATAAAATCCATGTACTAGTGTTTTCGGGTTGTCGTAACGATGTTTTACACAACATTCGTTTTGACCTAATAAAAATGATGTTTTGACTTTCCATTATGAAATAAACAAATTGGTTCTTATGATCGTACTAAAGGCTTGGTGGTATAGGAGCATGGCTTCTTATACTTAACACTCGTCCAGAGGCATATGAACTCTGGAGTTGTACGGTTATAGAAATCTATTCGGCGTGTCTCCAAAATGGTAGTGTTATTAAATATGCTTATACCGTTAATAAAGTATATGAAAATGTTTTCCAATATCAAAGGATTGAAATGGTTTTGAGGATATATCTTTTTAATGATAATTTGAAGTAAATATTTGGAAATTGATTTAATTAATAAAAGATTAATTAAATGGGCCTAGTAACTGCTTATGTGCTAGATATTGTTTGTTGCTTTGATATTTAAATAACCGACTATCAAATTTAGCCATTTTTGGTTCCTTGACTTGATGTGGGAATTGATCAGTTGTGCACTTAGCATGAAGCCAACTGAGTAGGCTTGATTATCATTTGGATTAAGAATGTTGATTTGAGTAGTGCGGAGTGTCTATGGTACTCCAATCTACCTGGCTTCCTTCTTGGCCGAAGGATAGCAAGTTAGGTTGGAAATCATGATAAGTCCATGAGACTTGGTTTCCATGTGAGGTTAAGGGCCTCTTTATCGTTGTTGGTCCGGAGAGACCGGGGTTGGATTTATCCGGGAACTACTTTGGACCAACATATGCGTTCGAAAGTGCAGGTTTATGATGATGATTTTGAAGATGGAGATCTTCATGATGCAGGGCTACTTGCCACTAGACCCGCGGTTTCATATTATGTACATGGTGGTAGTACTGCTTCGTTATGAAAAACTACGATATGCAAGGACTTCTCGCTACTAATTTGGGGTAATTCCCGACAGGATGTCGTAGGAGAGTGCCTTCGATTTGTCCTGTTCCTAGACAACTTGTATAGACGAATGTCTGACATTGCATTTCTAATTACATTAATTGATCTCTATGAACGTATCATCTGTTTGGTGGTGGAGAAAGCAACTTCTCTTAGCTTAACACCTTTTCCTGATATGTACTAGCTCAGGAGTTATGTGTTTGTAGGAATCAGTTGTGTGATTATGGGAATGGCAATGTGTCATTTAAAGTAGAATATGTTATGTGAAAGGTAATCGTTACCTCGAGCCTCATCACCTGGAAGTGACAGAAACAGCGTAGAAGCTGTAGGTCTATGTGGGTCGCTCCCATAAGGATATGGTCGTCACCTTTCTAGATTACTCTCTATATGTCGAGTCTATTGTGTATGTTGTGGCCATGGATAGGTCGGGAATGGCCGGGGTGATGTCATATTTGGTACTATCCAGCGAATGGGTAGGCCAGTTATGTGTTGGTTTATGCGTTCAGTATCTAGACCCTAGGTACATTTTTCTAGAGGTGTACTGTACAGAAGGTAGTCCATTACCTTGTCATTTGTATGGAATCCATTCTCCAATATGTGCCTGCCATTTTGTTTGTATAGCCTAACATATTCTGGAATTTAATAATTGCAACAATTTCAGCTATGATTAATTATTATTTGTATACTAGACACTAGTATAATATCAGATGATTTGATTAAAAATGTTTGGTTATCGTAAGGTAAAAACCGGTCCGTGTTTATGTGCGGCGTGGTCTTACGAGATACCTTTGTTTTGATAAAGAAAAGTTTTGATAACTTTAAAGTAAATTTGAGATGTGTTTTCTCACGCTGGTTCATCAGACTGATCCGGTCGTTCTTTCGTTTCAATGCTCGGATCAGACCAAGCATATTTACATATTTAGATTTGGTGCATTAGAGCTTCACCAGATGAGCTGGAGGTCTTCAAGTTGTATCCACGTATATGTTTATTTTCTGCTGCATTGTTGTTTTAATTATCAGCATTTGTGAGGATAGGTTATTATAACTTTCCAGGCTAATGATTGTGATTTGATTGTTGTACTCTGATTGATGTATATATATTAAAGATTACAGTTTTTCTTTTGTAAAGGCCATTGATATTATATTATATGTTGTTCTGCAACGATTGCGAGATTCTTTATTGTTTTAGTTTCTCTTTCTCTCTTCTTCTTCTTTTCTCTTTTTCTTTCTTCTTTCTTTCCTATAACAAATCGGGCTTTCTGAAACTTGGATTTGCGGCACGTGAATACCGAGGTTGTATTAGTGTCATTTTCGAGGGTTGAATTTCCGGTTCATCACACGTGGTATCGGAGCTTAGGTTAGCGAACACCTAGGCTTTGGTTGGGTATTCATTATAGATGGGGTTAGTAATACCCTATAATGAGTTTGAGTGTATTATATATATGAGCGCTTATTTGTTAGTGATTATAAAAATGTTTTATATTGTGTTAATGTATCTGTTGAGTGGTTTATGAATTCTGGTCGATATATGGGATGCCACGTTATCGATAGGGGTTTCTAAATGCTTGAACAAAGCAAACCGACACGGTATTGTTTTAAAATTAGGTAAATGAAATAATTTTACCTTGATTATATTTTATATATAAAGTAATAATTTTTCAAAAATTAAGTTATATACTGGTGTGCTTAGTTGTTAGTGAATGATAATGCTTGATTATTATCATTTGTTGTTTGTTGTTTGTTGTTTGTGTTCTAATAAAAGTTATTGTTATTATAATATAAAAAACGATATACAATTAAGAAATGGTTTATATAATCAAAGTGAAATTATATATAAGGGAAATTTATAAAATATGATTTGATATAAAAAGGAATTATGTATATATATGATTTCAAATGATTTGAATAATAAATAAAAACTAGGTGTTTAAATTATGTAAGTTGTTATCTAAGTGTTTTTGCTGAAAACATAAGAAACTAAGTTTTTGAGAATTAGTGAGTTAAAATAAAATTTTATATTTTTTGAATATAAATGTTAAGAAAACTAAATTTGAAAATTGAATTATGAAATGAAATTTAACTTAAGTTAAGTTAAATAAAAATTAATTTTGAAATGGAATTTAATTTAAGAAAAGTTAAATGAAAATTGAATTTGATTTGTAATGAATTAATAAAATAAATTAATGAAATGGGTATGAACTTGAATTATAAAATGAAATTCAACTTAAGTTGTAAAATGAATTGAATATGTTTTGGATTGTTGTTTGCTAGAAATAAATATGAACTTAAGTTGTAAAGTGAAAATAAACATTAGTGGTTGTATAAAATGTTTATAATAACTTAAGTAATGGTTTATAAATGATATTAGTATAGAAAGAAATATACTAAGTAATAAAGCAATGTGGATAAAGCAATGTGAATAAAGAAATGTGAATAATGAAAATGAAATGAATATAAATAAAAGAATGGGATATAATAAGAAACCAATTGAAATAAATATGTAAATTGTACGTATATTATTTTATTCGCATAACTGTTTGGTCCAGATTCGAATACGATTTCAAGGTGATTTACACCGATCTGAGTTAGGATTTTTCACTCAATTTCTTGATGGCAAACACTGGATATGGATTTTTGATTGATTCTGATATTCTCTATCACAGTGTATGGCAATGCAAGGAGAATGGCGGTTTCTAATCAAGGAACCAAATCTGAGTCCAAACTAGAATGGTCATGTGAAGGATACTAGTTCGGAAGTGAAATTGTGTGATCGAACGAGCGATCAATTACGGTTTTGCATATGGATAATATATGTACATTGTACGGGCTTTAATAAATATAATGTTAACATTGGAAAATGCAAATTAATATGTTATGAATTAATTGGATGAATATAAATTGTTTGATGGTTTCTCTTGTTACATTGGCTATATTTGCATGTAGTTATGGTATAGTCTATGTTATATATTGATATTACTTTTCCTATACTTGTTCTCATTGGTTGTTGAGTGTTTAGTAGGTGCGGATGGCGTATGCATCGCATTTGGAGCTCGCTTTCACATTATATTGATTGTGTATGCTTGCTAATACTAATAAAAGGTACACATACCGGATTACATATCGTACTTTTATGTTTTTTCCCCTACGGGATGCCTTATCCTCGAAGATGAGATGTATATTTGTGATTATATATATATATTGTAATTTTTTCCGATCAAACCGTGCAAAGGAGATGCTACTGAAATTTTTCGTAAATTTAAGGTGTTAGAAAATTTTTGGGAATTTTGGGAAAAAATTTTATAGCTAAAATTTGGATTTTGGTTTTATAACTTTGAATGATATTAGTTAGTAACTATGAATGTATTTTAAAGACTTAGAAATTTTATAATATATTTCAACTAATTGTTTTTGGAAAGTTAAAGGTTTTTGGGGCATTTTTCTTACCTTGGCAATTTCGAGGATGAAATTCTTTTAAGCGGGAGAATGTAACAACCCGGAATTTCAGTCATTTGAATTTGGAATATTTAATTGATTTTAAATATTAGAAAGTTAATTTTATTAGTTAAAAAATTTGATTTTCGAATATAGCGATTTGTTTGATAATTAAATTGTTAAATTTAATATGTGGAATTGTTTAAATAATTGAATCTGGAATTCAATGTGAATAAAAACGATTGCGAAAGCTGATTTTAAATTTTATTTGATTAAGAAGGAAGATAGTAAACTTTTTAATTTGATTTACAAGTGATTAAACTAATTTAAAAATAACTCGTTTTAATTATCGTGTAAAAATACTTCTGGAGCACTGTCTCGGATTTCGACGGAACCAGTTTCGTTTGATCCATAATAGTTAATTATTATACGCTGTCGAATTTCATGGTAATTGGACGTATCGTTTGGTCGTGTAAGTTCGAAATGCATAAAGATTAATTTAAAGAGTTTAAATTAATATAATTTGATTTTTGGAAAGTTATCTTCTGTATATGATGGAATCGGCTTTCGATATATATTCCATTGTGTTCGAAATAGGGGTACAACATGTAGAACGCCAGCACGCTTCGTTTGGAGTTTGAAAATTTTAAAGCGTGAATAGTACTTTCAAAAAAATTCCATAAAAGGACTTAGTCATTTCATTTTTGTAAAAACCCTAAACCTAAAACAACAGGCGCCATTAAGAGCCCATCCAACGGTTGACATCCATCGGTGCCACCATGGCCCGATATGGCCCTCGCCCCCTAAATGAAAAACAACGGCGATAACTATGGGAAGCTATTCAATGGTCACGATCGTCATCAGGCAAGCATGGCGATCAGAATTTTGTTTCGATCATCGATAATTTTATGGCTCGGTTTTGGGTATTGCACCCGCGGCAGCAGGTGGCAAGGCAACGAGTCAAACGGCAGGCGACGCGGCGTTAGAGGAGCACTGGCAAAAGGTAGTGGCAAGCTGCGTGCATGTTGATCGATTTTGAAAAAAGAAAAAAGAAAATATAGGAATGAACGTGATAGAGGAAGAGAGGGAAGATTCAAGTTTTAAGTTTAAATTAATTAAGTTAATTTAATTATTCATAAGATCGTTAATACATAACTTGTTCATACGAGGTCAGTTTTAGCACGACAAGTTGCATTGCGTTCGTATCAGCGAGTACTACGATATGGAGTTGGATTGGATGGATTCAAAACTAGTGGAAATTTTAGGTTAAATTAGGCGACCGTTCTACTTTAGTTCAAACTAAAGCGCTTTTGGTAATTTTTGTGAGTTACCTCGCCTCTTTGGCCTACTTATGTTTTTATATAAGTATGGATAATTTTATTTATGATGTTTGTTGCTTTTTCGGATGATATACTATATTTATTAGTTGGTTTGGATATATTCCTGCCTATTGGAGCGGATGAGACCCTATTATGTTCTTGTGTAAGAACAGATGACCCTTTGTATACGAATCCCACCTCGAAGCGGTTGATTTATATTACTTAATTATATTGTATGTGATGCAGGGGGGCAGGTTGGAGGAATCCAATAGGATTCCTAACATTGTTGATTTTACTTTCATAAGTTTTGATATATGATGTGTTGGATGCCATATTTGATGACATGGATTTGTTTTGCTTATTTATTGTTATGGTAGCACTGGGTCATTTTTCAGAATTTTTAAAGTACTATAAAATAATGATTTTGAATTGCAATGATTTTCAAAGTGATTTTGGAAGTATATATGTTTTAATAATTTTTAAATTATTAAAAGGAATGGATTTATTTTTAAATAAATAAAAAGTATGATTTTTGATATTATAAAAGTATAGTTTTGTGAAATATTTTTATATAGAGAATTTTGAATAGCTTATATAAAGGATTTATAAAGGTGATATTTTATAAATAAAGAAATAGATTTATAAATGGAACTTGTAAATATTTTGTAAATGTATTTGAAATTTATTTGGTAAATGGACTTATGAATGGATTTTATAAATAAATTAGATTGATAAAGAAATGGATTTATAAGTGGATTTTGATAGTAAAATAAGTTTTTATAAAAGAATGATTTATAAATAGAATTTTATAAATAAAGAGATTTTATAAAATAGAAGTTTATAAAATAGAAAGGAGATTTATAAAAATAGTTTTATAAACATGGAAATAATTTATGTTGAGATTTAAATATGGATTTTATATAAAGGAAATACATTCAAGTTTTAAAATGTTAAATAATCTTTTAAAAGGAATGTTTGAAAGTAATATTATGATGAAATTAATGGCTTTAAAAAGTAATTTATATTTTTAAAGTAATGTTTTGAATGTAATAATTCCAAATTAAGTTTAAATGGTTTTAAAAAAGTGATTTAAAATGTGATAAGTATCGAAAACATAGATTTCAACATTTATTGTTGTAATAGACGTTTTCGGAGAAGTAAGGAAGGCAAGGACTATAACACTGTTGTTATAGTAAATGATTTCTGAAAGGAAATGTTTTATATAGTATATGGGATATATATATATATATATATAATTAATCAAATCCATATACTAGTGTTTTCGAGTTGTCGTAATGATGTTTTACGAAACATTCGTTTTAACCCAATAAAATGATGTTTTGATCTTCTATTATGAAATACACGAATTGGCTCTTATGATCGTACTAAAGGCTTGAAGGTATATGAGCATTGCTTCTTATACTTAACATCCGTCCGGAGGCGTACGTACTCTGGAGTTGTACGGTTATAGAAATCTATTTGGCATGTCTCCAAAATGGTAGTGTTATCATATATGCTTATACCGTTGATATACGTATTTGGAAATGTTTTCCAATATCAAAGGATTGAAATGGTTTTAGGGATATATATGTTTAAATAAAATCTGAAGTAAATATTTGGAAATTGATTTAATTAATAAAAGATTAATTAAATGGGCCTAGTGACTGCTTATGTGCTAGTTATTGTTTGTTGCTTTAATAGTTAAATAATCGACTCTCAAATTTGGCCATTTTTAGTTCCATGACTTGATGTGGGAACTGATTAGTCGAGCACTTAGCACGAAGCCAACCGAGTAGGCTTGATTATGTTTGGATTAAGAATGTTGATTCAAGTAGTTCAGAGTGTCTATGGTACTCCAGTCTACCTGGCTTCCTTCTTGGCCGAAGGATAGCAAGTTGAGAGTTGGAAACCATGATAAGTCTACGAGACTTGGTTTCCATATGAGGTTAAGTGCCTCTTTATCGTTGTTGGTCCAGAGAGACCGGGGTCGGATTTATCCGAGAACCACTTCGGATCAATGTATGCGTTCGAAAGTGCAGGTTTATGATGATGATTATGAAGACGTAGATCTTCATGATGTAGGGCTACTTAGACCTGCGGTTTCATATTAGGTATATGGTGGCAGTAGAGCTTCGTTATGAAAATATATGATATGCAAGGACTTCTCACTACTAATTCTAGGGGTAATTCCAACCAGGATATGATAGGAGAGTGCCTTCGGTTTGTCTTGTTCATGGACAACTTGTATGGACGAATGTCTGACGTTGCATTTCTAAGTACATTAATTTATCTCTATGAACGTATCATTTGTTAGGGGCAGAGAAGGCAACTTCTCTTAGCTTAACACCCTTTCCCGAGATGTACAAGCTCAGGAGTTATGCGTTTGTAGAAATCAGTTGTGTGATTGTGGGAATGGCAACGTGGCATTCAAAATGGAATGTGCTATGCGAAAGGTAATCGTTACCTACAGCCGCATCACCCAAAAATGACAAAAATAGGGTAGAACCGGTAGAGCTATGTGGGTCGCTCCCATGAGGATATGGTCATCACCTTTCTAGATTATTCTCTATATGTCGAGTATGTTGTGTATTGTGTGGCCACGGATAGGTCGGGAACGACCGTGGTGATGTCATATTCGGTATTATCCACCGAAGGGGTAGGCCGGTTCTGTGTTGGTTTAGGAGTTCGGTATCTTGACCCTAGGTACATTTTTTAGAGGTGTACTGTACAGAAGGTAGTCCCTTACCTTATCATTTGCATAGAATCTATTCTCCAATACGTGCCTGCCATTTTGTTTGTAGGGCCTAACATATTCCAGAATCTAATTGTTGACAAGAAAACTTGTCAACACCTCAAATTTCAAGTTTGGATATGCGCAATGCTTTCGAAACCTCCTTCGAATGGGTTGATTTTGCTTGAGCTTTTCAGGTGAGTAAAAATGATTAAAAACTTGTCTTTGGGACCTTTCGACACAATCGAAAGGGTATACTCTCTTCTGATAAATCCTTTCGAATGAGCTGACTGAGGACCTTGTCGAAACCACCTTTCAACACAGGCCTAGGAGTTTGGGTC
Organism: Allium fistulosum; assembly: GCA_030737815.1. Classification (NCBI taxonomy): domain Eukaryota; kingdom Viridiplantae; phylum Streptophyta; class Magnoliopsida; order Asparagales; family Amaryllidaceae; genus Allium; species Allium fistulosum. The sequence goes on from CM060905.1 coordinate 850,503,423, forward strand.
AAGATCCTAATAGTTTCTGAAAATAGCGGAGCTAGAATGGTTTCGACACTGTCAAAAGGGGGTAGCACTTGTAGTCTAATGGATTTGAGCTAAGGCTTCTTAGGAAGTATAAGAACTAAAGGTTTTGACGCAGTCGAAGGGAGGACCTTTCGATCAGTCTAGTCGTTGATAGACATATTCATAAAAAGTAAGGAACTCTGAGCTGCTAAGAAAATACTATTATCATAATCTTCTTTTTATTGAAATCAATTGTACAAATTGACCAAATCCCCAATTTGATTTGAGAATTAGGGTTTACAAGTTTAAGGAAAATATAAGTGAGTAATGGAAGAAATCAGATCCCTTTTCATGACCCCTGGGGTCTTATTTATAGGTGTGGGTTGACTTCTTTCGACTGAATGCTTTCGATACAGTCGGAAGGCTTGCTTTCCTGCTTCATTGCACATCTCTTGAGCCGCTGCTTTTGACCTAGTCGGCAGGACTACGTGGTCATCCTTCCACTACAGTTGAAGACTAGGTTTCTTCCTGGCTTTGTTCCTTTTGACTCCATCGGAACGCTTGTTGCTTTACCGCATCTGAATTCGTCGAAAGGTATTGTTTGATTCCTTTCAGCTCTATCGAAAGGTGCATCGTTGCGCCTTTCCTTTAGTTGCTGCTAAAGAGACTAGGCTTCTCTCTCTTGCCATGTTTCCCTTTGACTTCGTCGAAAGGTGCTGCTAGGTGGCTTTCGACCTCGTCGAAAGGCCTATTGATGCGCTCCTATCTTGAATAGTGATGTGCCGCATAGGCTGACTTGGACACTAACCTTCGATGCCGTCGAGCCATTTATTCTTTTGGCTTCGAAAGAGTCGAAACACCAAAAATGGCTTTGTTTTAAATGGTCTCTGTCGAAAGCCTCTGCCTCAACTAATTTAGAACCTCATGCCTTTGTGGTAATGGTCGTGTAGTTCTTCTTTCTTAGATGAGAGTGGTCCTAACCATTTCGAAAGGTTGTGTATGCTTTTGAAAGGGTTGAGTTGGTTGAATACTTTTCTAGCGGAAGTGATGAAGACGAAACCAAGACGTTCCGAATGGTTTGGAGCTAAATATAGAGTGTCTTCTATCTATTACCTTTGAGAGGTGTCCTTTTGAGTGATTTGGATAATGTTAACATGCTTGTTATTGCCTTCGAAAGGTAGCCTCCAACCTTGTTGAAAGCTCTTCTTTGATATGGTTAAAACACCCCTCTGTCATACTCAAAAGGTACTGCCGGTGCTGTTATATCGTTGTTGAAAGCTATGTTTAACTTAACCATCTTGGTGCTTTCTGATTCTTATCGATGCTCTCATGTTCCTTCTTTCATACTTTTATTCCTGGGGATATTTTATGGATAACACTAATAATGGTAACAATTTCAGCTATGATTAATTATTATTTATATACTAGACAATAGTATAATATTAGATGATTTGATATGAAATGTTTTGGTTATCGTATGGTAAAAACTTGTTTGTGTTTATTTACGGCGTGGTCTTACGAGATACCTTTGTTTTAATAAAGAAAAGTTTTGATAACTTTAAAATAAATTTGAGATGTGTTTCCTCACGCTGGCTTACCAGACTGATCTGGGTATATTTATATATTTATATTTGGTGCATTGGAGCTTCAGTAGATGAACTGGAGGTCTTCATGTCGTATCCACGTATATGTTTATTTTCCGCTGTATTGTTGTTTTAATTATCAGCATTTGTGAGGACAGGTTATTATAACTGTCCAGGCTGATAATTGTGATTTGATTGTTGTACTCCGATTGATGTATGTATATTAAAGATTACAGTTTCCCTTTTGTGAATTTCATTGATATTATATTATAAGTTATTCCGCTGCGATTGTGAGATTTTGTGCTATTTTAGTTTCTCTTTCTCTCTTCTTCTCCTTTTCTGTTCTTCTTTCTTCTTTCTTTCCCATAACAAATCGGGCTTTCAGGCACTTGGATTTGCGGCATGTGAATACCGAGGTTGTATTAGTGTCGATTTTCGAGGGTTGAATTTCTGGTTCGTCATATTAATCATTTTATTAATGATGTTTAAAATTAATTAATCATCTTAACTAAGGATGTTTAAGGTTAATTAATCTTTTAAATAATGATGGATTAAAGTTAATTAATCATTTTAATAATGATGGTTTAAGGTTAATTAACCATTTTAATAATGATGGTTTAAATTAATTAATCATTTTAATAATGATGTTTTGAGGTTAGTTAATCATTTTAATAATGATGTTTTAAAGTTAATAATCATTTTGATAATGATGTTTTAAGCTTAATTAATCATTTTAATAATGATGTTTTAAAGTTGATTAATCATCCCAATAACGATGATTAAGGTTAATTAACCATTGCAAATGATGAATTTAGAAGTAATTAACCATGTTCGAAGTTAATAAATCATTTTAAATAATGGTAATTGAAGTAATTAATCATAGTTAAAGTAAATTTACCGATTTAAATAATGTTTTTTAAAGTTAATATTTGAAATGTGAAATCCCAACACAAGTTTATTTTAAAAGTTAAAAGTTGATACGGTGATGGAAAGGATAAGGAATTTAATTTTCATAAATGGTATCGCTTATGTGGAAAGGATTTAGACATAATCTTGGCACTAAACATCGAGGTATGGAAACTCGTCTCTTTCTCAAAAGTTAAAAATGTCATCAAGGCAATGCCTAGAGGTAACACCACCTTCACTTGCTCGAATTCATTTTCAATCCAAAAATAGTACAAGTTTGAAATCGAGTAGTAGTGGTAAGAATATGAGACTTAATTCCCATATATGATCATCTTAAATATTCCCAATCGTTGATTTATTGACTATCGATTCAGCTTTCTTCTTTGTGTATCGTCAATTTAAAACGATTTATTGCTCTTTTGAGTGTTGATATCCTTTGTCGAAAAGGACTAAAAACAAAAGAGTGAGTGGGGCCCAGGCTATATAGGGCTGTTCCAATTAGGATATCATCACATCAACTCTAGATCGATTTTAGATATATGCGCACTGAGATGTGGAATATTCGGATACTCGCTACAGTTTTTAGGGTCCGGCTTGGAGTTTTCGAGAGAGTCACAGAGTGTATAACCCTCTCGAGTATATATTCTAGAGGTAAATTTTTGGTAAGGGGGCACACCTCCTAGTCATTTGTTGGAAAATTTCCCTTTCCTTGCATTTGATTCAAATCTTTGAATTTGTTTTCTTAATTGCATCGAGAAGGGACAAGAGCTGTAACAACCCTGTTTTCGAAGCCGTAATATTCTATAAATTTAATTAAATAATAGTATTCGAATTCGGTTTGAATAATAATTATTTTGGAATCATATTATTATTCAATTAAAGTCTATTTGATAAAGAATTATTATTATAGTAAAATTTGTATTAGTTAATAAACTTCCTTTTAGATAATATATTAAAATCTAAATGAAATGTTTTGATAAATACAAAATATTTCAAAGTATGAATAATTATATATAATTGAAATAGATGTAATGAAGTTTCAATTGATATTTAGTTGAATCATTAAATCAACAAACGGACAAAGATGAACAACTATTGAATTTTAAACAGTTTGGTAAATATATGATATATCAATTCAACTTGAAATTTGAATCAATAAAGTAACAATAGGTCTATTCTTATGTGAATAAAGAGATTCAATTTGCAATTTAAAGATATAAAATGAGAATTTGTGTTATATAAGGACTTAAGTGGAAATAACATCTTAGAATTAATTCATTCATCTTTCCTTTAACACTTATGCCTGCCATTCTCATCTCGAACCCGCATCCCCTTTGTTGTTTCAAATAACATTCTCTTTCTTTCCCCAAATCACCTTGACCTATTTACCTCAAGCATTCGGGAAAAAAAAAGAGGGCGACGCGCTGTACTCGACGACGTCAGGAGGGATCGTCGGTGACTTGGACGATATCTGCTTTTAGAAACATCGTTATATACTATTGTTTGGTAGATTGTTGGTTGATAATTGTTGATTTTCAATCATTTAAATTAGTTAAAACATGAATTTTTCTTTGCATATCCTTCCCTAATTAAAGATCTTAATGACTAATTGTTGTGTGAATGTATTGGATTAAAATATGGTTGCATGCTATGAATTAATTATTCGACGAGATTTGATTGTTTAGCGTTACATTGATGCGTTGTAAGGATTAATAATGTAAAATTACAAACGAAACTCCGTTCGATTGTGAATTAAGATTTTTATAGTATGTTGATACTTGTGCATTGTGGGGAGATTGGAGTTTGCCGAAAAACATTTCGGATCGCTAAATAATTCCATATTATGGAATTATATTTTTAGAGCGATGTTGGCTCTAGTTATTGAATTTTTGATGGGTTTATTGTTTGGATGTTTTAAAAGAATTCCAAAAATGATATTTTATTCATTTTGATCCTTATTGAAATATTATTTATATAATATATAGCTAAATTATATTATATTCTTAACTTATTTTCTTTTTCAAAATTTCTCTTTAAAACTTTTAAAATTGAGTAAATTTATTTATAAAACCTTTTTAAATTTATTATTATAAGTATATTATAACTTTGGAAATGCTTAGAAGCAAAAAATAACATATAGTATTATTTTATAAAAGCTATTACGAAAGTAATAATTATTTATAAAACCTTTTTAAATTTATTATTATCAGTATATGGTTTTGGAAAGGTTTTAGAGACGAAAGATAAAATATATTAATATTTATATAAAGCAATAATGAAAGTGATAATTTTAATTTCAAGCGATTTATTATAAAAGAGGTTTCAAAAGTTTTTGTAAATAAGCAACTTTTCTTTAAAATAAATTATGGATTTAGAATTATAGATAAAATATTTTAAAAATCATTTTCTGTACGATAAAATTATATTAATTACTTTCAAACTATAAACTATTGTTGACCTTTATCGTATTTAGCTTTTGGCTATTTTATGCAAGTTTGAATTAATTTCGATTGAATTTCGTGCTTTTCTATGAAACAAAGAATTTTAATAAACGATTGAATTGTCGGGTGGTATGGGACACTTTGTACAATTCTTTCGCTTATTATCATAATTTGTTAAATAGAGTTTTAGTGAAAATTACTAGCTCTTAGTAAATACTTGAATTTACTTTCTGGTATGGGACAGTTAGGTAAATTCTTGCAATTACTGGGGTGACAGTAATTAACACTTAGAGTTGTATTGTTTTAGGGTGCTCGGATTTCAGACCGATAGATCCCCGAGAAAAGATAACTCATTTTTCATCGATCTGAGAATCGATACATTTTTAGATTTGGGTAGGCTGATCTCTTTCGGAAGATCTGTTATGGTATAAATACAGCTGTCTCTTTTGGAAGGCAGATTTTTACATGCATCGTAGTCTATAGATACTACAACCTATCAGTTTATTTTGTTTTATACAGTTTGACTATGTTCACCTCTTTCGGAAGGTAAATTTGCATAGGACAGATTAGGTACACGGCTGCTCTTTTCTTTGAGCGGTGTCCCTAATCTGCAGTCTCTTTCGGAAGGCTTCCTTCCTATGTAGCGGGTCCCTTTCGGTAGATTTCGTGTCACTGTATTAAACTGATAGATGACTACCATCATTATTTCATTATTGATGATTATTACTTCAGAAATTTTTAGTATGGATATTCTGTATCCTTTATGGCTCTGAGGAATTTTGAATTGGTTATCACCATATTTTGAGATGATAATCCGTTGAGACTTGATATGTATTTATAAAATGGTGATTTGTTAGATATGCCTTATCTGAGTATTTGTTTCTTCGGCATATTTTATATGACTTGCTATTTTAAGTCATATAGTTATGATATTAATATCTCACCTTTTTATTTGGATATAGTCTGACCCGTTTATTATTTTAATACTCGAGTCAGGCTGAGACTTTACAGGTACAGAAACCCATTGATCTTTGGATTTTGGACTAGCATTGAAGTAGACTATTTTGATAGTTTAGTTTACTTCATATTTGTACATATTGATAGTTAGGAGTTTATGTCATCTATATTGAATTGTAGTGACTTTGTACCTGATACATGATTTTGGATATGATGTATATATTTATGTGGGTCTAGTACTGATATTTTGTAGACTCACATTCTATTATGTATATGATGATGTATATTATTCTGCTGTAATCTGTGACTCTTATTCTGATTTATCTATATTATATACTGTTATGAATATTTTTAATCGTTGTGTTTATTACTTTGTATTAATACTGTACACGTTTAAATTTCAGTTCCGATCCTCAAAAAGGTAAATAAGACGAGTCAGTGTTAGTATAAGGATATATTCACATTCGATCATCCTTAACCAGCCGTATTCTTCGGATTAGCAGACGACATTACTTGTAATGTTCTTTGCTAAACTGGGCATAGCGGTAGGGTCGTCACAGCGTAGTATCAGAGATGTGTTCAGAACATTATAGAATATAATTAACACAGAGTCGAGATCTAAACCTATATGTTCTAGAGTCCCGTCCCTTGGGTATGTAGTAGTTAGTAATTTAATTAATTATTTAGGAATATGAATATAAATTATTATTGGGAATAATCATTGGGACGTAATTGAATTTTTTTTTGATAATACTATATATAACTTATTGTTATGAATGTTACTAAATATTGGTACTCACTTTTGTTAAAAATGAGATTTGAGAAATAAATATAGATTAGATCTTAGATGGATTGTTTTGAAATAGTAAATAATAGTTAAATATTAATATTGAGTAGGAATCTTTACGTAAAAATTTGTAATATACTCGATGTTAATTTTAAGACTTTGCAGTATCTTCATTAGTGTAGCTACCGCAAAGAAATTGAAAACTTTACTTTGATGTATTATAAGACTTTGATGAATGAAATATTAATTTACACGATATAGTTAAATTATACTATTTTTGATATCCGGTAGTAATTGACTATTTTGAGCTGAAATTATTTTAAATGTTAATTAAAAGAAATATGTATATCTTATAGAAAATAATTTTTGTGTTAAATTGTCTGTTGAGTGCTTTAAGAATTCTGGTCGATGCGCCTGATCAACGTTATCGATAGGAATTTCCTAAAGAATATAACGAGGCATTTCGACATAATAGTTTGAAAACTAATAATAATATGTTTAGGGAAAAGGAAATGGTATTTTGAAAATAATAAAAGGCATGGAAATAATATTAAATATAATGTTTTAGTTTACAGTAAACAAGCTATGGTTTGGAAAATTCATTTAAAATCTTATATTTATTTTTCCAATTTCTTATGTATGATATTTTAAAAATATCAAGATTGAGAATCTTCAAAGTATTTTTAGATTATATGAATTTTGATTCAAAAGGAGGATTTTTAAGTATCTTTTTCAATTTCTGTTTTTTTATGGAGCGTTGAGTGGTTCCTTTTAGTGCGTAGCTATTACTAGACAAAAGTATGGAGATTTAATACAAATTCTACTATGCTCTTGAGGTCTAGTAAGGTTTTGCTATTTTTTCATCTGAAAACAAAAAAAGGTGAAAAATTCTCATCTGAAAACAAATTAACTATTTTTCATTAATTATCAATTAGTAATCTTCTGATGCGTAGAAAAGCTATATTTTGACATATTGCAATATTTTCAGGTCATTTATGGTTTGTGTGAGTGCGCACAATTTTTTAGAAGTTACAGCTCATGTGATGAACGAATTTAAATTCTAATTTCATATTGGAATTCAAATTGCAATTCAATTTTGTTTCTTATTTCTGTATTCTACATGATTGAGAAATTTATTGTCATGTATTGTGCATTCATGTTCGTAATATATTTATCTAGTTACTTTTAGAAGATGTTTCATTTATATTTAGAATGCAACTGATGATGTAAACTGACAAGAAAGTTTGTCATTTACTAGCATCTAAGATGTAAAGATTTTTATAGAGTAAAATAATTCGAAGTAAACTTATCCTATCTTAGCACATATGTTCATAGTTGTCTCAGTTTGTGCAACCAAATACTTTATAAAATCATATTGAGTAAAGTAGAAACATAGAGAAATGTACATGTAGAACTATCTCTATTACGACATGAATAAATGAGTTATATCATAAGCTAATATCAATTCACCACAGGTTTCAGGTTTGAAAAAAACAATTAATCAATTATATGGTTTTCCAATTCATAGAAAATATGTAGTGATTTGATGAGTAGAAAAATTTTAATCAATTATTTGTGCTTTTGATTGCTTTAGCACTTTCATGCTAGCAAGAAGAGCGAATTCGATTGGACGGAAGCTTTCATTAACAATTGAATTAAATGAAGCAGCCAAATGAGATAACATATTCTCTGATATGTTGAGCAGCATATATACATAGCGTTATAAGGGCAATATTGTAAATTCTCTGTATATAAGACCGAGTCAATAGCTTAATGTATAAAAGCTATTCAACATTGTACAAACTGATGTATCATTTTCTCAGTTCATTTTCGTTCATTAATTAATAAAAATTTCCTCTTCATCAATTCAAAAAATCCAACTTGGTATTAGAGCCTTGAATCATCACAGCCTAACGGCACACTTATCAGCGATCCAAATACCATCAAAAATACCACAATCTGATAATTCAGCTTATAAGAATCTCATCAGAAATTGTGAATCATCATCTGAGATCAGAATTTGAATGTGATTCAGTGATCAAAAGATACCCTGCCATAGATCTCTGTAAGAAATCCGGCTGCATCAGATTTGATCAAGAAAACAAATCCAAATTCAAAGAAAATTCAAGAAAAACATCAAAAGATCATCAAGAAAGTGCCATGCCAGAAAAACTCATCATCAAAAATTAATCATCTGAGTTTATGGCTGCACATACCTGATTTTCTAAAGACTCAGATCAAATTCTTGAATCTTCTTAAACCCTCTGGTGTTAATTTCTCTTCTTCTTGAATCATTTCACTTGTTGTATTTCCCATTCAGTAACACTACATCATCATGGGAGATAGCTCTGCAACTCCTAATATGGATCAATCAGCCACAGAAAGCCTCATTAAAACTATAGTCAGCCCACAAAGTCAGCTCGTCACAGCACACTTGGAAGAAGATAATTATCTTCTCTGGAAAGTGCAGGTTGAAACTTCAGTTAAAGGCTATGGACTCGAAGAGTATCTTCTTGGCACACATATTGCTCCTCCAAGATTCATCACTAATGAAGAAAACAAGACAGTTAACAACCCAGAATTCATCAAATACCAAAGACAAGACAGTCTGATCTATTTATGGTTACTATCATCTATAAGTGTCAAACTGCTGCCATAAGTCATTGGAAGCAAGACAGCATATGGTATATGGTCAACTGTTGAGAGAATCTTTAACTCTCAATCAGCCGCAAAAGTAATGCATCATAAAAGATTATTGCATAGTATCAAGAAAGAAAACCAGTCTATGAGTGACTATCTTGCAAAAATTAAAACTACATGTGATCTTCTTGAAGCCGCAGGACACAAAGTTCCTACAACAGAACAAGTTTTGATCATCTTGAGTGGTCTAAGTGAGGACTATGAAGCTGTTGTGGCAGTTATTTCATCTCAAAGAATCACACCATCTATTGAAGATGTTCACTCTATTTTACTTGCACATGAAGGAAGAATAGAATTCAAGAAACCTACTGATTCAGATATGTCCATAAACTACACAGCAGGACACAAAAATAGGAACCAATATAACAATAAAAACGACCAATCATTTCAAAGAGGAAATGCAACAACTAGAGGCAGGGGTAGAGGCAAATGGAATAACAACAATAGACCAAAGTGTCAAATCTGTGAAAAAGTGGGACACATTGCAAGCAAATGCTACTTCAGATATGATTCTAACTACAACCCATCTCAGAACACAAATGCTCAGAGAGGATATGGTGGAAGTGTAAATTTGGTGAATACACAGCATGATTCAAAAGGTTCATCAGACGATCATAGTGCAAACATATGTGAAACTGGAAAATGTGAAGAGATTCAAAATGAATGCTGGTACCCAGACTCTGGTGCAACACATCACGTGACCAACAATCTACAAAATCTGAATCTTGGGAACAAGGAATACAAAGGTAATCAAACTATCTGTATGGGTAATGGCACTAATATTAATATCACACACTGGTTATACACAAATTCTTGGACAGAAAGTTTTACATTTGAATAACTTACTGCGTGTTCCAAAAATAAAAAAGAATCTTATCAGTGTATCACAGTTTGCTCATGACAACAATGTGTTTTTTGAATTCTATCCAAAATACTGTGTAGTTAAAGATATTGAAACTAAGCAAACTTTACTGCAGGGTGAGACATACAAGGGTTTGTACAGATTCAACTTGTCAAAAGCAATTCAATTCAATAATACTGAATCATGTACAAGAAAATGGTGCAATCTAACAGAATCATGTACAAAGAGTAGTGAAAGTGATTTCAGTATCTGGCATTCTAAGCTAGGACACCCAAGTGTAAAATTTGTAAAGCAAATACTGAATGATAATGAAATTCAAGTTAGAGATATACCTGTATCTTTTATCTGTACTTATTGCCAAATGGGAAAGAGTCATAAACTGGCTTTTCCTCAATCACAGTCTGAATATAATAAGCCATTGCAATTGATTGCAATAGATCTACGGGGACCTGCACCCATAAATTCAGACTACGGATTTAATTACTATATTTCTTTTGTAGATGCTTATTCCAGGTATACTTGGATATATTTCCTGAAATCAAAGGCTAACACATATAATACAGTCATACATTTTATAAGACAAACAGAAAAGCAAACAGATCAGCAGGTAAAAGTCATTCAAACTGATGGAGGAACAGAGTTTAAACCACTCAAAGAGTTCCTTCAAAAGAAAGGAATAATTCATAGGGTAACTTGTCCCTATACTTCAGAACAGAATGGATTAGTTGAAAGGAAGCATAGACACATAGTAGAAACTGGTCTTACACTACTTGCACAAGCATCACTTCCATTGAAGTTTTGGCCTGATGCTTTCTCAACTGCAGCATATTTAATCAACAGATTGCCCACTAAAATTCTACAAGGTAAAACTCCAATGGAAGTGCTATGTGGTGTAAAACCAGACTACAAGGCACTAAAAACTTTTGGGTGTCTATGCTTCCCTCACCTAAGACCATACAATACTCATAAGTTAAGTTTCAGATCCACCCCATGTACCTTTTTGGGATATGGAGTGAATCAAAAAGGATATAAATGTCTTGACAACAATGGGAAACTATTCGTGTCAAGACATGTTATGTTTAATGAAAGGTCATTTCCTTTTAAAAGCAACAGCATAAAGACAACATAGAGGGTACACAATCCAGTGATGTCAATACCACCCATACCAATATACAGCAACACTAAAAGTCAGGAGTATACTGAGAGTCAAAATGATTCAGATGCTCAACTCACAGTGCCAGATAGTAGACCAAGTCAAGTCATCTCAGAACATTTGCAACATCTTAGTCACTCTACAACAAATGCAGATAATCAGCAAAATAGAAGTGAAGAGCATGAACAGCAAGCAACTTCAGATCAAACTATCATACAACAAGAACAACCAAACAGGAGGCATCACATGATAACCAGATCAAAAAGTGGGATATTTAAACCAAAGCTATATACTACATATGCTATTAATATAGAGCCAGTCACATATGAACAGGCCATCAAAGATGACAAATGGAAGCAAGCAATGAATGAAGAATACTCTGCATTGATGAGAAACAAGACTTGGAGCCTTGTTCCAGCACCAAAGCACAAAAATACAATAGGATGCAAATGGACATACAAGTTGAAAAAGAATCCAGATGGCACCATTCAGAAATACAAAGGAAGACTAGTTGCAAAAGGGTACACACAGCAATATGGTTTTGACTTCTATGAAACCTTTTCTCCAGTAGTCAAACCAACAACAATAAAAGTTATACTAACCATTGCCCTACACAAAGGATGGGATATCAGGCAATTGGATGTAAATAATGCATTCCTAAATGGTGAATTACAAGAAGAAGTCTATATGGAACAGCCACCAGGATTCAAGCATGTAGACAAAAGTAACACGGTATGCAAACTTCATAAAGCAATTTATGGCTTAAAACAAGCTCCAAGAGTATGGTTTGACAAATTAAAGAGCATTCTTATTCACTTGGGATACAACTCAGCAAAATCAGATACTTCACTATTTATTAAGGCAAACAAAGGCAATACAACATATATTTTGGTCTATGTTGATGATTTCCTGATTACTGGTAGTTGCAAGGAAGAGATAAATCATGTTATTCAATTTCTAGATAAACAGTTTTCAGTTAAAGACTTGGGACAGCTAAGCTACTTCTTTGGAATAGAAGTTACTCGAATGTCAAGCTCAGAATTACATCTATGTCAAACAAAATACATCAAAGAATTACTTATCAAGGTAGGAATTAATGAAGCTAAACCATTACCAACACCCATGATAAGCAATCTTCACTTGTCAAAGCATAGGGGTGAAGCTATAACCAATGAAAAAGAATATAGAAGTATTGTTGGAGCTCTGCAGTATGTAACAATCACAAGACCAGAACTTGCATACAGTGTAAATAAGGTATGGCAATTCATGCATCAACCGCTAAGTGAACATTGGAAGGCAGTGAAAAGAATACTCAGATATCTAAATGGCACTTTAAATCATGGTCTGACTCTAAAATCAAACAAAGCACTTTATATCACTGGCTTCTCTGATGCGGATTGGGCTTCAAATCAAGATGATTGTCGGTCAACAACAGGATACTGTATTTTCCTTGGAGAAAATCCAGTATCCTGGTGTTCAAAGAAGCAACCCACAATATCGTGCTCAAGTACTGAATCAGAGTATAGAAGTCTCGCCAGTACAACATCATAAATTATATGGTTAGAATCCTTACTACAAGAGCTACAGATCAACACAGGCAAAAGGCCAGTAATATGGTGCGATAACCTCAGTGTTGTCTCTCTATCAGCAAATCCAATATTGCACTCACGAACGAAGCATATAGAACTCGATTTGTACTTCGTTCGTGAGCGTGTAAACACTGGAAGATTAAGTGTAAATCACGTACCTGCTGTATATCAGAGGGATGATATACTTATAAAAGCCTTGTCGGCAAAGAATTTCTCCCGTTTGAGGGAGGAGTTAAAAGTTAAGAGCAACTGCAGCAAAATCGAAGACAAGGAGGAGCCTTTAACCCACAATCGAGGAAGAAAACAACTTGCTGACAGCTAAACATTCAGTATTTTTCAAGAGAAGAGGAGCGATGCAAATTTGGGGACGAGAGGTAAACCCTAGCTCGAAGCGAAGGGGAGAAATGAAGCAGCCAAATGAGATAACATATTCTCTGATATGTTGAGCAGCATATATACATAGGGTTATAAGGGCAATATTGTAAATTCTCTGTATATAAGACTGAGTCAATAGCTTACTGTATAAAAGCTATTCAACATTGTACAAACTGATGTATCATTTTCTCAGTTCATTTTCGTTCGTTCATTAATAAAAATTCCCTCTTCATCAATTCAAAAAATCCAACTGAATTGGTAAACATTTTTGGCAAGTTGGCCTTGAATTCTTTGTATGCTTTTGGTACACGCATTTGATTTATGCTATTGCACTTAAATGAGTTGCATTATTTCATACATCCCTGCTATAGTTTAGTTTTGTTGGCTACCATCTTTTGCCATTGCCTTAAACTTTTGGCACTTTCTTTGTTTTTCCTGTTGTTTTAATTTGTGCATGCTTTATTTAGATGTGCTGTTCATTTTTTTTCTTTCATACATGTTATATAGCCTATCAATTCACTATCCATGCTTATGAATATAGCTAGTAAACAACCAGACACAATTCTTTAATTCTCAAAAAAAAACCGCAGTCCATATATTTTATATACATACATACATACATGCATGCATGCATACATACATGGCTTACATTTTCTAAAGTCGGGTTGTGAAATAGAATTGTTTCTATGCAAAATACTAGTCAAAAGATGGCATACAGAAATTTCGAAATTTATATGTTTCCATTAAAGGACCTGAGGCATGCATGTGCTTGTCCATGCTTTTGTATATAAATTAACAACCTGACATTTGCTTTTGAAAAGGGAGACTTTCTTTTGACTTGTATATAAATTAGAACTTGAACTAGAGTGTACATACAATTATTACCATAGTTTGACTTGACAACTATTAGCCTAAATTTATGTTAAAACTTGGTTGTGCATATTTTTACCAAATATGAGTATATATGTTTCAAAAGTTTCATGTATCTACTTCCAGTTTTAGTGTTTTACGTTACCCACTTGCGAAATATAGATTCACTGCTTTCATATTTAGGCACCAACCAACTTAGTTTAACTTGTCAATCATTAAAGATTTTATGGTTATTACAGTATGATATTAAGTGTTGACTTAATCTGTTTTAAACACCAACTTGAGTTGATTTTAGTAATAAAGTTTTAAATTTGGCAATATTAATACTGTAGTGAAAGTAATTCATATGTACACATCTAAAGTTAGAATTTCTGTAGGTATTTTTACATCTCCCTATAACTGTGGTAGGCTGTATGCTTTCCACTAAAATGTGCTAGGTTCGATTTCTAGAGAGGGGCAATAATATTTGATTTTCAATTTTTCATTCCTTGATTTGTGTTTTGGGCTGGGGCATTATATTTGTTGGGCCGGCACTGACTGCGATATTAGTATCATTTCCTTGATCATATATTTCCATTCATTTCTATGGTTATTTATGTCTCATATGCTTTTCCTTGGAATTCTCCGGCAAACTTTTGTGAAATAAATGTATTTTCTCGGTTATAGACTTTGATGTCTATTTGAGTTACAAAATAGTGCTCCTGAAATGCATTATCATCGATAAGAAAATGGGTATATTACTGCATCTTCGTTCGCAGTATAAAACATTTTTCTGCTTTTAGGTCTTGTAGATTGTTGTGACAATATTTTGATATTTAATGTTGAGTTAATTATGCATTTATCTTCGGTTCCGTGAACGTCGACCAATCTTTTTTTTTTCAGTGCATAAGAAATAGACATGCGCAGATTGGTCAATGTCTCAGTCCGATGTCAATGTCTCAGTCTGATATGCCCTTAAACATTCTTATGAATTCTTACCGATACGTGATGTTTATATACGATTTAATTTTTTATTATGAATGTAAATGTGGTACTTGTGGTTTATAGATACTGTCAACTTTTCATATATGGAAGGATGTGGTGCAAATAAAATATGGGTTCAAAAGCTATTATGGTTTTTTCTTCTGGCAATGTCTTAATATCAGTTATCTTTTTTTTACTTTGGTGTTTGTTTGTTTTTTTGTTTCAGTCTAATACTATAATTTACGGTGTCAATTTTTCGTATCTATACCTCTTTCTACCATGTATTAATTTCGTTCTAATTTTAGTAACCGAAAAACACTTCATAATTTAATTAGATGTTGGTTAAGCTATAAGCAAAATCGCAAGTAAACTCTGAACTACAAATTAATCTGGGATTTTTGGAACGAGCATCATTTATGGAAGTAACAAGAAATCGCAAGTGTACTACTTTACCTGCATATTGAATGAGATCGGTTAAGAAATTTTACACTTTAAAAAGTGTTGTATGAATATAGGCATAACTTTGGATTTTGTGGATGAATTTATGTGAATTTTCTTTCATTTGAAAGATATGCTAATAGGGAAAAGCTTTCATGTTCATCGCTTCTCAAAATTTTGAATTTTACAAATATTAAACGTGAAGTAAAAGGGATGTAGGTCGCTGTCCCGAAATGCTAATGACGCAAAACTGAGCTGAACTAATTTGTTCATAACTTTTTATAAGAATTTGAATGTAAAAGAGAATTTTATTATCACTTGATTATTTGATACAACTTAACATTATACACTCTGGTACAAGTTATTTAAATAAGAAGAGTAAAGGGCTAAGGTGCTAAGATGGGCTTTCAGTATAGCAGCCCAAGTCCACTTAAGGCAAAAGAAAAGAATTGCCGCTTGATGATAAAGGAACGGTAGATGAAGCAATCTCTTGTAATACATACGAACCAAGTCAGAGATATATATTTCATTCTCTTATATTCCCCCTCAAACCCAATGTCGGCTAGGGTTTGCTCGAGAGTAATGAAACCAATTTTTCTTCTGAGAGAAACATGAGAGAAGTAGATCGATTTGAGTCGATTGTAGATATAATTGCTCTCTCCCTCTCTTCAGTATCAGTTGAAGTGTTTAGGTGATGATTTGAGCTGAGAGTAACGAGAAGCTGGCGAAGATGCTTCTTTGAGATGCTCGTCTTCGTCAGGTACTCGAGTAGCCTCTGGAATGTATACTGGAGCTTGGGATCTTTAATTTAAGTCAGCAACATCAACATTTAGCTCTCGTCTGAATTTTACGAAGCTCTGTCTTGAGAGAGGCTTGGTGAGAACATCAGCCTTTTGGTGAGTTGAAGGTATATATCTTACTCTAATGTTGTCTTTCATGACCTGTTCTCTGATAAAGTAGATGTCAAGTTCCATGTGTTTGGTTCGAGAGTGTAAGACAGGGTTG
This sequence comes from Allium fistulosum, assembly GCA_030737815.1. Classification (NCBI taxonomy): domain Eukaryota; kingdom Viridiplantae; phylum Streptophyta; class Magnoliopsida; order Asparagales; family Amaryllidaceae; genus Allium; species Allium fistulosum. The sequence continues at coordinate 850,520,049 of CM060905.1, forward strand.
GCTGTAAGAGATATTGCACTGATATTGTCACACCAAATTGTTGTCTTGCTGTTAGTGTTAACTTGTAATTCACTTAGTAGTGATTGTATCCACATGACTTCTGATGCCGTACTAGCAAGGCTTCTGAACTCAGCTTCAGTACTTGATCGAGATACTGTTGATTGCTTTTTTGCACACCAAGATATTGGATTCATTCCTAGAAAAATGCAGTAACCAGTAGTGGATTTTCTATCATCATAGTCAGAGGCCCAATCTGAGTCAGCATATGCATTGATATTTAGTGATTTGCTTGATTTCATGATTATACCTTGATCTAGTGTACCCTTGAGATATCTTAGAATGCGTTTCACTGCCTTCCAGTGTTCATCAGATGGTCTTTGCATAAATTGGCTAACTTTATTCACACTAAAAGAGATGTCTGGTCTAGTTATTGTAGCATACTGTAGTGCACCGACTATGCTTCTGTATTGCTTGTCATTGGATATGAATTCACCTTTGTGTTTTGATAGATGCAGATTGCTTGTCATAGGTGTAGGTAGGGGATTTGCTTTATCCATGTTGGCTTTTACCAGGATTTCTGTGATATATTTCTTTTGATTCAATTGTATTTCATTGTTTGGCAGTCTTTTAACTTCAATCCCAAGGAAGTAGTTCAGGTTTCCCAGGTCTTTGATTGTAAATTCCCTGTGTAGGTACTGCACAGTCTTCTCAATTTCTGAATTGTTGTTGCCTGTTATAATAAAATCATCAACGTAAATCAGCACATATAAAATAGTGTCATTTGAGAATTTAAGAAATAAAGAGTTGTCTGATTTTGCTGGATTGTATCCAAGTTTGGCAAGTGTTGATTTTAGCTTGTCGAACCACACTCTTGGTGCTTGCTTGAGTCCATAAATAGCTTTGTTTAGTTTGCATACAAGACTTTCTTTGCCTTTTTCAGTAAAGCCTTGTGGTTGTTCCATATACACCTCCTCCTGCAAGACACCATTGAGAAAAGCATTATTGGCATCTAGTTGTCTGATAGTCCAGTTCTTGTGCAAAGCAATAGTTAAGATAGTTCTAATGGTTGAGGGTTTCACAACAGGAGAAAAAGTTTCATTGAAGTCAAAACCATTTTGTTGTGAAAATCATTTTGCCACTAGTCGTGCTTTGTACTTAAGAACTGAACCATCTGGATTTCTTTTAATTCTATAAGTCCATTTGCATCCAATTATGTTTTTATGTATTGGTAAGGATACAAGCTTCCAGGTGTTGTTTTTCATTAGAGCATTGTATTCCTCCCTCATGGCTGATCTCCAGTTGATATCATGTACAGCCTGTTGATATGTACTGGGCTCAGTGCAGTCTGATACAATATTGTAGAGCTTTGGTTTAAATATGCCGCTCTTGGCTCTTGTAATCATGTGATGTCCAGTGTTTTCAGGTTGAGCAGGTTGACTGCTTGTGGCTTCAGTGACACCTTGTTGAGTATTGAGTGACACTGAGTCATTCAATACTTGACATGTGTCAGGATATTGGCTGGTGCTGAATGTGGAAGGATCATTTGATTCTTCAGAGTTGTTACCTTGTTCTGTTCCTGTTTTACTTGTAGATTGAACAGGACTAGTACTGGGATTATTTCTTTCCTCACTGTCAATGGTGCAATCAGAGGCTAACTCTTCAGAGAAGAGTGTTATTGGAGGTAATGAGTATCTAGCATTATATACCTTATCAGATGTTTTCATTCCTACATCACTGAAAGGAAATTTTTGCTCATTGAAGATTACATGTCTAGATATGTATATTCTTCCTTTACTATCAAGACACTTGAATCCCTTTTTATTTGATGCATAACCTAAGAATGTACATGGTTGAGATCTAAATTCTAGCTTGTGATTATTGTAAGGTCTTAAGTAGGGAGAGCATAGACATCCAAATACTTTTAAGTTTTGATAGTCTGGCTTGACTTTAGTTAGTACTTCTAGAGGACTTTTATAACTCAAAACCTTTGTGGGTAGTCTATTAATCAGATAGACTGCTGTAAAGAAAGCATCAGGCCAAAATTTTAGAGGTAAGGATGCCTGAGCCAATAAAGTCAAGCCAGTCTCTACAATGTGTCTATGTTTCCTTTCTATGAGACCATTTTGTTCAGAGGTGTAAGGACATGTAGTCCTATGTGTGATTCCTTTTTTCTGAAGATAATCCTTCAGTGGTAGGAATTCTTTTCCACCATCTGTTTGAATAATTTTTACCTGGCAGCCAGTCTGTCTTTCTGCATTGACTACAAACTGTGTTATTGCATTGCTAGTTTCAGATTTTGCCTTTAGAAAATATATCCAAACATGTCTAGAGTAAGCATCAATGAAAGAGATATAGTATTTGTAGCCATAGTCACTACATATTGGGGCAGGACCCCATAGATCAGTAGCAATTAATTCTAATGGATTATTATAAACAGTCTCAGAATCTGGAAATGCAAGCTTATGACTTTTACCCATTTGACAAAAAGTGCAATTATAGGAAACTGGAATTTTATCAACAGAAATGTCATTGCATTTAGTTACAACATGTTTTAAAATTTTTATACTGGGATGTCCCAGTTTACAGTGCCAAGTATCAATACTTTTGCTACTCTCATCAGTTTTAATTCAGAAATATGGCACCAATTTTCCTTATGATCATCATGTCTTGCATTTGTAACATCAAATTTGTATAATCCCTTATGTTGTTTACCCTGCAATAGAGTTTCCTTTGTTAGTATATCTTTGACAAAACAATGATTTGGGTAGAACTCAAAGAAAACATTATTATCCCTAGCAAACCGTGACACACTCATCAAGTTCTTTTTAATAAGTGGCACTCTTAATAGGTTATTAAGGTAAAGTTGTCTTGTGCCTCTTAAGCTTGCATTACCAGTATGAGAAATGTGAATTGGTTTACCATTTCCTAAATATAGTAATTGTGTACCTTTGTATTCTCTGTTGCCAAGATTTAAGTTGCTTAGATTGTTGGTTACATGATTGGTAGCTCCTGAGTCAGGATACCAGCTATCATCATGTATGTCTTCAATCTTGGCTCTGTCATCACTTCCTTTCTCAGTTTTAGTCTCTGATTGAGTGTTGATCAAGTTTGCACTGGGATTTGATGCTTTTGAACTGTTACTGCCTTGTTGAGATGGTATGAAATTGGCATCAAATCTGAAGTAGCATTTGTTTGCTGTGTGACCATATCTTTCACATATCTGACATCTTGGTTTGCTGTTAAAGTTCTGCCTGCCTCCTCTACCTCTGGATCTATTGTACTGACCACCCCTTTGACTATTGTTGTTGTGATTTCTTGCTGCATTGTTGCTTTCTTGATTTCTGTTTCTGTTATTAGCTATGTAGTTGATGGAGTGATCTAAATTAGTTGCTTTCTTTTGCTCAAGTCTTCCTTCATGGGAGAGGAGTATAGAGTGAACATATTGTAGTGATGGCAATACCTCATTAGAGGATATTACTGCCACTACTGATTCATATTCTTCTTCAAGACCATTTAGTATAGATAGAACTTGCTCTGTGTCAGAAATCTTATGTCCAGCGGAAGCAAGTTGATCACATATTGTTTTAGCCTTTGAAAGATATTCCCTCATGTTTAGATTATCCTTCTTTAGGTGATGCAGTTGTCTTTTGTACTGCATGACTCTTGCAGCAGATTGAGAACTGAACACTTGTTCAATAGTGTGCCATATCTCATGTGTTGTTTTGCATCCAACAATTTGTGGTAGTAAATTTGCACTGATAGATGATATCAGCCAAGAACTGATCAGGCTATCTTGTCTCTGATGAGTTATATAGTCTTTATTACTTATGAGTTTTCCATCTTTATCTGTAGTGAACTTGGGTGGCACACATATGGTTCCAAAAACGTAGTCTTCAATTCCATATCCTCTGACTGCAGTTTCCATTTGGAATTTCCACAACAGATAGTTTGATTCTTCCAATTGAACAGTGAATGCTTGACTCTGTGGCTTGATAATGGAGTTCATGAATTCTTGGGGAATATTGGATTGAGTCTGAGTAGTTCTTGGACCAGAGGTTGATGATGCAGCTGCATCTTCTTCAGCCATGATGCAAAGATATTTTCTTGAATAAGAGGGATAAAAGAAAGATTACAGGACAGATTCTTGAAGCAATTGACAGGGGTTGGATATGAACAGGTATGATGCAGCCAGATTCAAATGATGATGATTTTCTGATGGATCTTGGGACTGTACGATCCTGTTTTTAAATTTGAGAGAGATTTTCTGGTTTCTTGAATCTGTTTTCTGTGTTTTTCTTTTTTTCTTTCAACAACTTTGTAAGCAGAGATATCTAGTGCAGCCAGTTGGGTGGTGAGTGATGAATGATGACACCTCCTGACTTGGCACGACACTGTGATGATCAAACGAAGGATTCTGGTGATCAAATCTTAAATCTCTGATGATGATCTTCAGATCTGAAGAGATTCAGACGTGCAGCCTATTCTCAGATGATGAGATGGTTGCTGATGAGAGTATGGCAGGGCACGATGCTGTTAAGCAATAGGCTCTGATACCATATAAGAATTTGAATGTAAAAGAGAATTTTATTATCACTTGATTATTTGATACAACTTAACATTATACACTCTGGTACAAGTTATTTAAATAAGAAGAGTAAAGGGCTAAGGTGCTAAGATGGGCTTTCAGTATAGCAGCCCAAGTCCACTTAAGGCAAAAGAAAAGAATTGCCGCTTGATGATAAAGGAACGGTAGATGAAGCAATCTCTTGTAATACATACGAACCAAGTCAGAGATATATTTCATTCTCTTATACTTTTGAAGGGATTATCCGATTTTGATGATTTAGCCCATTCCGGAAAGCTCGAAATTAACTTAAGCTATGACTTTTGTTTGAAATATTTTGCGAAATTTTGATGTCTTCAAGGCTAAAATCGCCGTTTTATTAGGCAGTCCTTGCACATAACTTTGATTTCAGAAATTAATGTTTTTAGAAAAAGCTTTCAAAGTTCTTTGCATACTTAATATTCTAATGATCTGAAAAATGTTTGGGAAATTAGAACATTATGATACGATTCAATCTTTGAGAATATAATCTGATTTGGTAGTTTCAACTTTTAAGAGTTTGTTGAAAGAGGCTCGTACATAGATGTGATGTTATTCCTATATTTGATGATTGCATTTTTATCTTATTTCTTCTTTTTTTGTGCAACTAATGTCTATATTGAGTTAAGATTAGGGGCTCAAGAGGCTATTTGGATTTGATGGTGGCGCAAACTTGCTTCCGCTTGCACTAAAAATTAATAGTTGCTTATAATGCTAAAATAAAGGTACGTTTTCAGATTAAATATAAAAGTATTAAAAATATCGATATATATATTGTGTTTCTGACCGTGTGGTCGATGTATATCATATATATTATAATTGTGAAATTGCAAACGGCTCTTCGTTCAAAGGAGACTCTGTTGAAATTTTTCAAAAATTTTAACACTTAGAAATTTATTTGGTAAATGGACTTATGAATGGATTTTATAAATAAATTAGATTGATAAAGAAATGGATTTACAAGTGGGTTTTGATAGTAAAATAAGTTTTTATAAAAGAATGATTTATAAATAGAATTTTATAAATAAAGAGATTTTATAAAATAGAAGTTTATAAAATAGAAAGGAGATTTATAAAAGGGAACGTTTGCCATACATCCTTAATAACTTTCATAATTCACCAAACATCCCTTAGATACAAAACATAAAAATTTCATCCCTATTTTTAAAGACAGCCTTTTCTTTTCCCAAACTACCCTAAAAAATCTTCGTAAAACCCTGAACCCACGCTTTTTTTATCGTTCAACCTTTGATACAATTGAAATCACAGTTTCTTCAACATTCTACAAAATCGAACAACTGAACAACCAAAATCAAGTCGAAAATCTCACACGAGGCAAAATGGGAAGATCGAAGGCGATATACCTCAATTTCATAAGTAGTCGATTTATATTCCACTGTTTTAAATCAATAGATCTTAGGATTTTTGCAAGGATTTTAGAGATTTTCGAGTTAGCCATGCATGTAATCGAGCTTTTTTACGGTAATACAAAGAAAATTGAGAATGCAGATGATATACTAAAAAACATTCTGTAATTACTGCAATTTTTGTAAAAAATTGTTCAAAAAACTATTTCCTCTCTTCAAATTTTAAGCAGATTCATATTTGTATTAAAGGTGCAATTATTCAAATATTCGTAGATAATTAAGCAAATTTTAAACGTTTTTGATTTTTTTGCAAATTTACAAAATTTGCAAATAATTGCAGATATTTCTGCAGCTATATGGTATAGTTGCAGAAATGTCTGCAACTATGTGCAATAGTTGCTGAAATTTATGCAACTATTCGGTATAGTTGCAGAAATATCTGCAACAATTGCACATAGTTGCAAACATTTCTGCAACTATTGCATATAGTTGCAGAAATGCAACTATTTGCAAATAGTTGCAGAAATGTCTGCAACTATGTGCAATAGTTGCTGAAATTTATGCAACTATTCGGTATAGTTGTAGAAATATCTGCAACAATTGCACATAGTTGCAAACATTTCTGCAACTATTGCATATAGTTGCAGAAATGCAACTATTTGCAAATAGTTGCAGAAATGTCTGCAACTATGTGCAATAGTTGCTGAAATTTATGCAACTATTCGGTATAGTTGCAGAAATATATGCAACAATTGCACATAGTTGCAAACATTTCTGCAACTATTGCATATAGTTGCAGAAATGCAACTATTTGCAAATAGTTGCAGAAATGTCTGCAACTATTGCGTATAGTTGCAGAAATATCTGCAACTATTGCACATAGTTGCAGAAATATCTGCAACTATTGCACATAGTTGCAGAAATATCTTAATACTATATATCATCAAATCGAGCCTAAATTCAGTTACATATTCATTATAACTGCAAGTATTTAACATTACCTATCATATTATTAGATTGTGCATATTTATTTCATAATTTTTAATTTACTTTTACAGAAGAACACAAAAGAAGATATAAAAGAAGGAAAAAAGTTATGTTGGAAACATCTATTGTTCCTGTTGAACAACAACCAGGATCAAATATTCTACCGGAAAAAAGAAAAACAATCAGTGAAGGGAAAATCAAATCAATAGAAGATAATTACAGAAATAATTTGAGGCCTTTCATCGATGTTCTTGGCAGGATTAAGAATGAAGAATTGCTGACAGTATCACATACAAAATATCTCCAGAATCTACCTTTCTACAAGTTCATTCATATGATCTATATTGGAATTATACCTACAAAAGAAAACACAAAAAACTCAACAACAATAGACATAATCATCAAAGCATACAGAAAGAATTTGAACTGTTTCCAATTTGGAGATATGTTACTAACATTTACAGAGGATGATATAAGCCAATTGTTATCAATTCCTACAGAGGGTCAGCAAATCAAAACTTCTGGCCATATGAAAAAAGAGGGTAAAAGCAATGCTCAGTTTACATCATTCATCAGCAGACACTTTGAAGGAGAAACAAGTGTCAACAAAAAAAACCTAGAAAGGGAATTGTTTGCAACAATAAAAGGATCATCAAAAGAAGAACAAGCAGATACGGCAAAGCTTTTGCAATTGCATTTGGTTGCAACATTCTTAATATCAAATCCAAACTCAACTATATCATGGAATATGATTCCATATTGTGTTTGTGAAGATAAAATGCAGCAGATATCATGGCCAAAAACGATTCACAAGCATTTGATAAATCAAATTGAAAAATATATTGACACCCTAAGGAAAATAAATGCATGCGTTACATTATTACTGGTATTAAATTTTTAATTAATTAGATAAATATCCTATTAATTAATAATTTATTCTAATACTAATTGTCCTTTTTGCAGTGGTGGATCTGTGAGAAAACACAAATTTTGAAATCTGCTAAATTGCAATACAACAACTCGTATCCCTTGGCTGGCAAATGGGATATATCAAAACTCAAGCCAATAATGTTATTGACCATAGAATACAACTCAGTAAGTATAACTACAATTTAATTTATAGAATTGTTAAGCTTTAGTAAAAATATAGCCAGTACTCTATTTGTTTGCAAACTTATCTGCAACATTTAACAATGGTTGCAGATATATCTGCATTTATTAGCAGCAGTTAAGCTTTTTTTGGCTGCAATTATTCACTACATATGATGACTTATCTGCAATTTTTATAAACAATTGCATATTTATCTGCACTTAAAACAACAAAACTGAACATAGTTATACAATTATTTACAATAATTAAAGATATATCTACTATTTTGTATAATACTTGCAGATTTTTCTGCCATTATTAAAAATATTTATGGACATACATACCAATCATAATTAAAATTATATTCATTTTTCCAATTATTCACAGTTCTTACATAATTACATACAAATATTCTTAAGCTTCAATTTTGATTGAATTATTTATTCCAGGATTTTCAAGGAGAGGAACTAAAATTGTTGAAAGATGCAGTTGAAAAAGATGAAGAATATGAAGCATTCTACAAGAAAAGAGAAGAAAAATATAAAGAAATAATAAGAAAACTTGAATTGGACAACAGGAAACTTCAAGCTGAAAATACGCTGCTAAAAAAGCAATTGAGACAAAATGTGGAAACATCATCATCCACAGAATCTGAGAATGTAGAGCTACAACTAATAGAAAGATCTGGTAGCAAACTAAACTCCTCAGATGAAAGTGAAAGTGAAGAAAACAAAGAAAGTGAGGATAATGAAACAGAAGAGAATACGTCATCTGGTAATACTTTCAGTAATATATTGTTTTCCAACAAGAATGTAAAAAATTAAAATATTTGATGATATATCTGCAAGTATTCTTACTAAATGAAAAAAGCATTTTTAAAGAATAAATGCAGATATCATTGCAATAAGTATTAAAAACTGTAGCACATTCTTCATTTTTTACATAACACATTGTAACATAACACAAAATCTATAACTATGTCAAAAATACTAAAGAGTTGAATTGCAAACATATATTTCAGCTCAAAGGACATAAGAAAATGAAATTTTAACTGATATTCAAACTGAAGACAAAACTGTTGAAGATGAATCTCAGCTAATGGAGAAAGATGAAGAAAAAGAAGAACAAAAAGGAAAGGATGTTGATAGTGGGGAAAAAATAAATTTTGAAGCAAAACAGAAAGACCGAGAAGATGGTGAAGAAACAAAAATAGTTGAGGAAGATAAAGCAATTGAACAAGATCCTTCATTTGGTAATGCTTTGAATAACTATAGTTTTTCAACTAGACTGTAAAAATTTAACATATTTGTTGATATATCCGCAAATATTCTTCCTATTATATATTAATAATATGAAGAATAATTGCAGATATTAATGCAACAACTGTTGTAAAGTGCAGCATATTCTTCACTTTTTCACAATTATTCACAAAATTTTTATTAACCAACAACCAATAATTGTATTCCAAAAACCAATAATGAAATATTAACCATCATTCAAATTAATTTCAGGTGAAAGCATTCAAAATTATACACAGTTACAAGGCAAACAAACCGAAGAAATATCTACTTCAGCAGAAACAAAAACTGAAGAAATCAAAGAAAAAACATTGGAAATTGAAAATCCAAAAAAAAGGGTTAAATTAGCTGAAGAAGTGAATTTTCAAACTGAAAAGAAAGCAAAAAAAGGAAAAACAGCAAGTACAAACCCTACCAATAATAATTGAAGAATATGAATCTGAACCTAGATCAAAAGAATTATCTACCAGTACAAAAATAAATGTCAGAAGGAGGTCAAATGTACGAAGTCTATCTGAAGAAAAAATCAAGCTGCTTGAGGACTTCTTTAATAACTCTGACCTCAGGTAAAACTGTATAATTCTTTTAGTAGCCAAGTATACCAATAATTGCTTAACTAAAAGTAATTATTTAAATTTCCTGGTTAGATATCAGCAAATATTTGAAAAATACAAACATTTACTAATATTGATCATTATATCACAGCAAAAGTGCATACTTAAATGGAGACGATGACATAATTATAACTGGAACAGCACTTGGTGAACTAATTATAGGAAGATTTCTTGATGGCCAGGTACAACTTTACTCAAAAGTACATTTATTTACAAATTTATCTGCAACATTTAATTAGACTTGCTGTTTTATCTGCAAAAACCCATTTATCTGCAATAACTCCATTTATCTGCATATTTATCAGCAATATTTCTTTAAACTTATTGTTTTGTCAATAAAATTTCATTTATCCAAAACAATATCATTTATCTCCAGATTTTTCAGCAACATTTAATCAAACCTGTTGTTTTTTATGCAAAATTTCAAGAACTTGTTATTTTTTCTGCTAATCATATTATATTATTCTGTAAACAAATATACTATCGCTATTTCCTTATAATAATATTTGTAGATCATTGATTGGTATTCACATGAATTGCGTAAAGTTCATCCAGAAAACTTGTACTTCAAAGTTTACGCTACTTTAAGTTTTATAATCTTCTACTGAAGAATTTGTTTAAATGTTCATCAATTCAATTGTCTAATATATTATCCTACAGACATTTCTACTGAGCAATTCAAAGAATGTAACACAAGCCCTAATCGATAATGTAGTTGCTAAACATTTTGCAAACTGCAATAAAATGTTCTTCCCTATCCACCAAAAATCACATTTTACACTGTTGGAGTTTAATAAACAAGGTAGAATATGGATTCACTACGATTCCATAAAACCACGGCACGAAGCAGATCATCAGAAGGCGGCAAGAAAGCTGGTATGTAAATTAAAAAATGAATAAATCAGAGAAAAATAAACTATTTAACAAAATCTTTGTTTTTTTGTACAGAGAGTTTATGTCACTGCCTTACTAAAGAAATTGGAAAAAGCAGAGCATGAACCATCAAAGCAAATCACTTTTGCTAATAGCCCACAACAACGTTTTGATACGTAAGTACACAACAAAAAAAATGTACAAATATTTCCATATCATAGAACATTTCTTCTAATAATTATGTAATATTTGTCAATCATTGCAGAGTTAATTGTGGCATGTTTGTAATGAACATTATGAAACAAAGAAGTGAAGACAAAGAAATCAACAATGAAGACCCTGAATTCTCATATGAAGCTATGGATTTACAAAGAGCTGAAATAGCACATCAAATTCTTTCTTGCAAACCTTACAGTTGGAGCTTAGAAGAAAGCTTGACACAAAAGTTTTTACTTTCTGAAGCAAATCAAAATAATTGATGTATCAAACTGTAATGTTTTCTATAAGAATACTGAAATGTATGTACATATTTTGCTAAACTTATGTAGTTGAAAGACAATATTACTGTGTTACCACAATATTAGAGTATATTACAAAAAAAATTATATATAAATTTCTAACAATTGTATTCAGCAATAAAAGCACATATCTGCAGTCATCTCGACAAATGTATAGGTAATTAAATACTTGCTCTTAAAAATTGCAGAAATATCAGCAATAAAAACATATATCAGCAGATATCTCTATAAATATTTATTTTTTTCAAATTCTTACTCATAATAATTTCACAAATGTCAGCAAATGAAGCACATATCTGCAGATATCTCCAAAAATATTTAGCTATTGGAAATTCTTTCAACAAATAGTTGCAGAAATTTCAGCAATAAAACCATATATCTACAGATATGTCCACAAATTTGTAGATATTCGAATTTCTTGAACCAGATAATTTCATAAATGTCAGCTTAAGAAATAGATAATTGCTGATACCTCCATATTTATAAACAAAAATTGCACATACTTATGGATACATCTTATTTATTTCGTTCCAAACAATTATACAAATATCATCTTCATATAAAAAGCATTATTCACAAAAGGGGTATAAAAAGAAAACAAATATTCAGAAAAACTGCAGAAATATGTGCAATTAACAGTAATAATTGCAGAAAATACTGCAACAATGATTAATCGAAAGCAAACCATGATTAATACATTACAGACAGTAAACATCCAACCTAAGGATAGAGAAAATACCATTAAAATGAATAAGAAAAACATAAACTCAACTCCATACATTTTAGCTTTCCTATATTAAAGAAAAGACTACATGTGTTTCACTGAACAAGTCCTTTTATTATGACCCAACTTCTTGCATATGCTGCATCTAATAGTCTTTGAAATTTCACCAGCAGATTTTATCCTCTTAAATGCAGATGGTCGACCAGGCATTCTTCTACCTTTAGGAGGTGCTACAACCACATCTTCAATCAAAACATCTTCTTTCATAAAGTTTATAATAGGATTGATTGGATGAGAATATGCCAATCGAAAATAAACAACTTTGAAATAATCTTCAATGTAATCATAAACATTTAACTTTCCACAGCTCAAAATACATCTAACAGCATGAGCACAAGGAAAACCATAAATTTGCCACAAATTACAAGAACAAGTCCGATTATTTAAATCAACAGATTGATGAACAGGAGAATGAACTTCAAACACATGATCACTAGATTTTATAACAAACCATGAAGCTCCTTCCAAATGAAGACTTTTCAACCGATTTTCATTCACCGGACAAACAACACTATTCCAACTATTAGCAAGTTCTCGACGATCAGAAATTAACTTCATCAACTTAACTCTAATGCTATCCAAGCATGCAGTGATTGGTAAATGTCTTTCTTCCAAAATCCATTTATTGAAACTCTCTGAATAATTTGATGACATTTCACCATAACGACAAGCAGGGAAAAAAACATTAGTAAATTTCTCAAAGGGAATTCCATTCAAAAAGTTTGTCACAGTAGAACCACCAGCATCTTTAAAATTCTTCAATGCAAAATTGAAATCATCCAAATTAGAAGCATATGCAACACGTCCAAACAAATCTATCAACCATTTCTTTTTTGATTTGGAAAATTCAGACTTTAAAGCAACTTTTAAATTATTGTTTAAATGATAAAAACCAGGAACCATGAACTGAATCTGGAAACACTTTGGGAATAGCAACAAGAATACCAGGATGACGGTCAGAAATGAAAACAAACTTTCTACAATCATCTTTCAAAAAATCTTTAAGCTATTCACAATACCAAATCCAATTATTTTCATCTTCACCAGACACAATTGCAACTGCTATAGGAAAAAAACCTGATAAAACAATCACAAATATATAAATAACTGAACAAATTGCTTAATACTATTCACTTATATTGAAAAAATGCTGACAAAACTGCAACTATTACCAAATATTACTGCACAACAATTTTCCTTAATTCAAAAAAATTGCATACTTTTCAGCAATTTTTTAGGTAAAATTGCTTCGATTTCCGCAATGATTTATGTAAGTAAAATATTTTATTTCTTCTTAATAAATATTGATGTTGCAGAAACATATAATAATTATTGCAGATATTGATGTTATAAATTAATTTACAACATACCTTCATTGCCATTTTTACCAGTAGCAGCCATCAAACAACCTTGAGCTCTACCCTTCATAAAAGTAGCATCAACAAATATTAAAGGCCGACAAAATTGAAAACCATGTGCACAAGCTTCAAAACCAATGAAAACCCTCTCAAATTGACGAGTATCATGATTACACTCCAAAACTACTTTACTACCAGGATTACTTTCAATTACAGCATCACAAAAAGACTTCAAATGGTGATAAGACATCATATCACTTCCATGTAAATCTTCTAAAGCCAATCTCTTCCCACTATAAGCAAAATAATACTTCAAAATGATATTATACTCAGTTTGAAATAGGTTAATGTCCTTTGTCTTCATTAACGGATTAGCTTGAATATGATCATAAACCAACAACTTAATCAATTTACTTGAAATAGGAGGATCATTAATATCATGAATTCCAGCACCACAGGTATGTTCAGGATGAAATCTCTTTATAACAAAATAGCCCGGAAGATTAAACTTAACAGAAGCATGAATTTTGAAAGTACATTTTGTTCGAGAACAAACAGCCGTAACTCTTTCCTTATCATTCTTAACCAAATCAAGCTTATACCCTGTCTTAATACTATATATCATCAAATTGAGCCTAAATTCAGTAACACCACCTGGAAATTGTTGACCAACACCCGTAAAAACAGATTGATTGGAATCATTTCTTAATAACTGCCTGAATTGAATATTAGAATCACCGGTAATAACAAATGAGGAATCACTGCTACAAGTAACAGCATCTTATCTAATATTGGTAGCTGAAAAACTAGAAGGAACAACATCAACAAAAATAACAAAGTAATCCTCATGGTTATGAGCAGCCAACAACAAAATAGATTGAAGATCAAAATTAGTTTCAATATTCCTTCTCAATCCATCTCTAACATAGTATAATTCAAATGACATTGAACTCAATTCTGTCCATTTACCAGAAATAGCACTTCTCAACATAACAACCGAACTATCAAATTGAAGGCGTAACGAAAAGCTATCATATCCAAACTTCAACAGCACAAGCACTCCAGCATCACCAGGAACACTTTAATTTTAAAAAAACATAATTACAATTATAAAAAAATAAATACAAAAACGCAGGATATATATATTATATGCTGATATGTAAGCAATAATTATAAAAAATTGCAGACAAATTAGCACATAAAATAATATTTTAATACTTAAGCAATATCATTTGCTGATATGTAAGCAATGTTTCTAAAAAAAAGCAGATAAATAAGCAGAAGTCTGAGCTTAAACAAATAAGTGAAATACGAACATTACTTGCTGATATGTATGCAATAATTGTAAAAAGTTGCAGATAAATCAGCAACAATTAGTAATTTGTACCATTTTCACCATACATATTCAAATTATTTGCGGACAAGCCTGTAAAATACCTACAATAATTCCAGACAAATCTGAACTTAATCAAAGCTAAAAAAATTATATCAATGAACAGTACCCTATACACACGCATTAATTTTTCAGATAAAATAAACAATAGAATACTTGTAATTTTCATTTACCTCAAACAAAAAAAACTAACGAAACAGAAATAAAAAAATTATAAACGAATATCGCAATATCATTTAAAAACAAACAAAATCGATTACAAATCCAAACAATATTTTACCTGGAAGAAGGTAAAGCCATGATTCCGAAATAATATCTTAAAACAATGATAGAACTGAATCAGAATTAAAAACTTGCAATCGAAATCACAACCACCATAAAAAATTAGCGCGACATGTAAACAGGGGTATTTATGGAATAAATTTAGGCAGAAATAAAAACAGGGATCGGAAATATAAGTTTTCAAACGGGAGGAGTTTACGCGGACTAAGTTTAATTACAAGGACGTGGGCCTAATTTTCACTTTATAAAACATAGTTTTATAAACATGGAAATAATTTATGTTGAGATTTAAATATGGGTTTTATATAAAGGAAATACATTCAAGTTTTAAAAAGTTAAATAATCTTTTAAAAGGAATGTTTGAAAGTAATATTTTGATGAAATTAATGGCTTTAAAAAATAATTTATCGTTTTAAAGTAATGTTTTGAATGTAATAATTCCAAATGGAGTTTAAATGGTTTTAAAAAAGTGATTTAAAATGTGATAAGTATCGAAAACATAGATTTCAACATTTATTGTTGTAATAGACGTTTTCGGAGAAGTAAGGAAGGCAAGGACTATAACACTGTTGTTATAGTAAATGATTTCTGAAAGGAAATGTTTTATATAGTATATGGGATATATACATATATATAATTAATCAAATCCATATACTAGTGTTTTCGAGTTATCGTAATGATGTTTTACGAAACATTCGTTTTAACCCAATGAAATGATGTTTTGATCTTCTATTATGAAATACACGAATTGGCTCTTATGATCGTACTAAAGGCTTGAAGGTATATGAGCATTGCTTCTTACACTTAACATCCGTCCGGAGGCGTACGTACTCTGGAGTTGTACGGTTATAGAAATCTATTTGGCATGTCTCCAAAATGGTAGTGTTATCATATATGCTTATACCGTTGATATACGTATTTTGAAATGTTTTCCAATATCAAAGGATTGAAATGGTTTTAGGGATATATATTTTTAAATAAAATCTGAAGTAAATATTTGGAAATTGATTTAATTAATAAAAGATTAATTAAATGGGCCTAGTGACTGCTTATGTGCTAGATATTGTTTGTTGCTTTAATAGTTAAATAATCGACTCTCAAATTTGGCCATTTTTAGTTCCATGACTTGATGTGGGAACTGATTAGTCGAGCACTTAGCACGAAGCCAACCGAGTAGGCTTGATTATGTTTGGATTAAGAATGTTGATTTGAGTAGTTCAGAGTGTCTATGGTACTCCAATCTACCTAGCTTACTTCTTGGCCGAAGGATAGCAAGTTGAGAGTTGGAAATCATGAAAAGTCTACGAGACTTGGTTTCCGTATAAAGTTAAGTGCCTCTTATCGTTGTTGGTCCAGAGAGACCGGGGTCGGATTTATCCGAGAACCACTTCAGATCAATGTATGCGTTCGAAAGTGCAGGTTTATGATGATGATTTTTAAGATGGAGATCTTCATGATGCAGGGCTACTTAGACCTGCGGTTTCATATTAGGTATATGGTGGCAGTAGTGCTTCGTTTCGAAAATCTATGATATGCAAGGACTTCTCACTACTAATTCTAGGGGTAATTCCACCTCCAAAGCCAAGGTAATGAGCACCCCAAGGCTAGGCCAAGCCCATCCAAGGCTCTCGAACTTGGTTTCGTAGAGTTTTATTTCGAGTTAGCGAAGCCATAGCCAATTTTTAGTTATTTCATTTGAATCTAAGGTGAGAAACTCCTAAACTATAATTATATATGTTATTGGATGATATATATGTTTGGATATGATTGCTAATGATGGTTGTTTAATATGGTTGTTGAGTATTAATGCAAGTCACGTTAATACATATCCATAAGTACAAAGGAAATCACTTTCCTTTATTGAATGAAATGGTGTACATGGAATATTTAAACCACTTAAAAATGGTTTAATATGATTTTGAAATTTTTTTTATAAACATTTAAAAGTGTTTTGACAAAGTTTAAATGAACATTAAAAGTTGAGTCAAAAATAGGCGCGTCGCGTAACGGTAGTTCGCGATTTCGCGCCGTAAAAGTCAAATGAATATATATAATGGAATATAGCTCAGAATTCTTCGAGATAAGAATTTTCCAAACTATTATATCCATAGTTTTCAAACAAAGAAAGAAAATCGAAAATTTGATATGTAGATTTTGAAATATGAGTAAAACAAGTTTTTGAAAAAATCGCGGTTGTGCAGTTCGGATCCATAAAAGGGATTTTTTTGAAAATGATATTCTAATTTTTTTTTAAAATATGAAATAAATTCTAAAAATATTTCCAAATGATAGAAAAGTCATTTTGATCTATATAGCTTAAAAACGCACTTTCGCAGCATATTGTCGCAACACTTTTCTATAACTTTTGAAATATAGTTTTAAATGGAACCATTCTTTTCCAAATCTTTTGTAAATGTTTTCAAATGATTAACAAAGTATTTTAAAGGTGATTTGAAGGATTTATGGAATGGTTAAATAAAAGTTGAATGATTTAGAGTCGATCAAATACTTGACCGCCTTATGGGTGACAAAGGGATGGTGTCTAGGCTTGAGTTTGGAAAACCACTTTCCTGCTCTCCCTGGCTATCCAAACTAGCCCGATGGAGGGGATAGTAAATTTGATTTACTCAGATAAAAATTTCCCAAAGTATAAAGGATAAAAAATTTCAAATATAAATAACTTAGATTTTATGGAGATAATCTTCTTATACTTGGTATTAAATCCTGAAGAGGGAACTTGTGCTGTTCGTGGAATTTAAAAGGTGATTTCACTGTTATTTCACCCATAGAACTTGTTGAATACAGGAATTGATATTGGAACACCCCACACCCCTTAATATACCCAAAAGGACACATTAAAAGGCGTGGTGAGTTGTAGGTATAACTGAAACTAACAGAGACTAAGATCCACAAGATAAAAATTGATAAAAACAACGAAAACTTAAAATAATAACTTAATTAAAACAAAGCTTCATAATTGCTTCATAAATAAGTCAAATACCAAATACCACGTACATGTCTAAAAATCAAATATGTCTCATGAAACAAAAACTCATAGTCTTAAAATTAGAGTACATAATATCCCTCATAATAAGACAGTACATAGAAAGAACAAAAGCTGAAAGAGAAGAAATACATAGTAGATAACTCTATTGATACACGAAGATTTTGATCAATGACAATGTACTTCAACAAAAAGGAAGATATATATGCAAAATCAGAGGAAGATCGATGAAGACCAAAGTATAAACATGAGTATGATTTTTAAGGTCTAAAGTCTAGATTATTTGTTAAAATCTATCCTCAAGAGATTTGCACGAACATAAAAACACATCCTTAAAAAACTACATTCATGTGTCCACATTCACTGTGCAGATTTTATAGTTCAGTCGACTGAACAGGCATGGCCAGTCGACTGAAACTGGCACAGAATTACAAATATGCACAGTTTCAGTCGACTGAATTTCCTATCCAGTCGACTGAATACATTACTGAAAATTTCTCTGTATATTTTCAGTCGACTGAATTTCCTGTTCAGTCGACTGAATCTGTAACTGCGAATTTTCTATGAATAGACACCTTCTTCCTCCCAAGAGTTGCAACCATTCTCCAATGGAAACAGAAGCATCTCTTCTCTGCATCTCTAGCAAACAAATGCAACTCTTCTACAAGTATAAATACATGCTTTTAACATTTGCAAATTACCAATTCTACTTGCTTTAATCTCTCTACTTACTTGAACATACTTTCAGATTCTTTTAAGTTTTCAAAAGCAAACCAATTGCTTAAATCTCCGTTTTGACTATAACATATCTTGATTCATAGCAATTCACATTTCCTAAAATCTTCACAAACACTTTGTATACTCTCGAGGATAAGATTATAGGAAAGTTGTACTAAATTGACTCATTAGTGTTATCAAGAACACAACAAGTCAGAAATATTTTTTTTGTATCCAAGTTGAAGTCCTCTTCGGTAGTTGAGGCAAGAAATCCCGTTCGGTTGTTCGGGTAAGTTGTAAACCTATTCCTCCGGGTTAAGTGAGGGTTGTTGGTTAGTTGAATTCCTAAGAGGAGCTTAGGGACTGGACGTAGGACAAGAGGTCCGAACCAGTATAAAGTCTTGGCGTCTACTTTACTTACTGCTTACTACTATCTACCTAGACCATTTCACTATTCCATATTATACGATTCTACCACATAGACTCTTTCAATTGGTATCAGAGCAAGGCCGTCCTATAACCATAACACCGTTATTTGACATATTAATAATATGGAAAACAACACAAGCACAACATCTACCTATAACTCTACATTTGCGGAAGGACAATCTACTCAAAGACCCCCTCTATTCAATGGACTAAACTATAATTATTGGGCTACAAGGATGAGAATTTATATGCAAGCAACAAGTTTTGAAGCCTGGAATGCTACCCAAGCAGAGTTCGTTGTACCCACGACCGATTATCCTACATGGACACATATTCAGAAGAATGAAGCTAGTGCAAATGCCAAAGCTATGAATATGTTATTTTGCGCCTTGGATAGAAATGAATTCAACCGTGTTAGCATATGTACTACTGCACATCAGATATGGAGTACACTTAGAACCATACATGAAGGCACAAACAAAATCAAACAAACAAAGATCTCCATGCTAAAGAACCAGTTCCAAAACTTTAGAATGCGACAGAATGAATCCATCAATGACATGTACTCGAGATTTCAAGACATTCATCATGCCTTATTAGGATTAGGAGAAAAGTATACGGATTTTAATATTGTATCTAAGGTCCTAAATTCACTCACTGATGAATGGGAGAGAAAAGTCTTAGCAATCGAGGAAGCAAATGATTTATCAACAATGAAACCAGAAGAATTAATTGGAAACCTTATGTCTTATGAAGTTAACATGCAAGCTAAGAAAGATCAAACACAGGAAAGAAAAAATGTGGCTTTTCACGCAGAAAAGAAAGATTCAAAGTCTAAAGATGAGGATCTAGAATTTATTGCCAAAAATTTCAAGAAATTCTTAAAATATAGAAAAGGAAATGAAAACGACTTCAAAAAGAATTTCTTGAACAAACCTTCATCCTCAAATATGGAATGTTTTAATTGTCACAAGAAAGGTCATATGATAAAAGACTGTCCGGAGCTAAAGAAGGAGAATCAGAAAAACTTCAACAACAAGAATAAGAAAGACAAATGTAAAAAGAAGGCTTTTTCTGTCACATGGGACGATTCTGATTCAGATTCATCAGATAGTGATAGTGATAGCAACAATGAACAAGCAAATGTGTGCTTCATGGCTCAAGAATCTGAGGTTAGTGATTTATCTTATGATGATTTAATTGATGTAAACACTGAACTTTTGAGCACAATAAAAACTCTTAAAAGGAAACTCAAGGAAACTCATGAAAATCAAAACAAAGCTGAATTTGAAAGAGATATGTTAAAAGATGAAAAGAAAATATTGGAAGAAGAACTTGAAAAAGTTCAAGAATCTCTCTCAAACTCAGATAGTCAACTTTTACTTTTGAGCCAAGAAATTGAAACTCAAAAGACAAAGAATGATGAAATTATTTCTGAAAATCACAATTTAAAAAATAAACTAAAACAAGTTGAATTAGAAAATACTAGTCTTCAAATTAAATTAGATAACATTACTAAAAATGTTTCTAATTTTAATAAGGGAAGAGAAAATTTATCTAAAATTCTTGAAAATTCTCAATCCTCTTCAAATAAAAATGGATTAGGTTTTAAAAAGGAATCAAAAATTCTTCCAAAGAAAAATACAAATTTTAAGAGGAATATTGATTCAAAACAACAAATGTTATTAAGAGAACCTATTAGAACAAAAGATGAAACCAAGATTGTTAAAATTTGGGTTCCAAAGACTAACAATATTTTAATTAGGAATAAATATATCAAAGCATTTATGGATAGTGTTCATAATAATAAAAATTATATTTATAAAAAGGATACTGAACCAAATTGGGTTTGGTTTCCTACGTTCTAACTTTTAGGACCCTATTGAAAGGTGGGTACCAATATTGTATTTATTTTCAGGACCCACTCAAAAAGAAGAAATGAATACTAGACAGTGATTGCTCAAAACACATGACCGGCGACAAAGATATACTTATAAACATCACATATTTTGATGGTGGCTTGGTTACCTTTGGAGACAATTCAAAAGGCTATATCATTGGCAAAGGAGATGTGAGCAATTACGGATACTCAGAGAGAGAAGGTTCTTACGATTGGGATAAAGATGAGTAATTTTTAATGGTTTATTGATCTATGTTCTATGATGTTAAAACCTTGTATCGGTTCTACTTATGCAACTTTGTTTTATTATTTGACTATTCTCTGACAATCTTTGAATTCTATTGCTAAGTTGTTGTGTTTATATATCTATGATTATTACTTCCTTTTTGTCGATGACAAAGGGGGAGAAATCTATGTAGCTAACTCTGTTTTGTAGGAAAGATAAGTGCATACATTCAGGGGGAGAAGATTAGTAAATATATCTCTATAACACGTTAGTGTTGTCATCAATCAAAAAGGGGGAGAATGTTGATACACGAAGATTTTGATCAATGACAATGTACTTCAACAAAAAGGAAGAGATATATGCAAAATCAGAGGAAGATCGATGAAGACCAAAGTATAAACATGAGTATGATTTTTAAGGTCTAAAGTCTATATTATTTGTTAAAATCTATCCTCAAGAGATTTGCACGAACATAAAAACACATCCTTAAAAAACTACATTCATGTGTCCACATTCACTGTGCAGATTTTATAGTTCAGTCGACTGAACAGGCATGGCCAGTCGACTGAAACTGGCACAGAATTACAAATATGCACAGTTTCAGTCGACTGAATTTCCTGTCCAGTCGACTGAATACATTACTGAAAATTTCTCTGTATATTTTCAGTCGATTGAATTTCCTGTTCAGTCGACTGAATCTGTAACTGCGAATTTTTATGAATGGACACCTTCTTCCTCCCAAGAGTTGCAACCATTCTCCAATGGAAACAGAAGCATCTCTTCTCTACATCTCTAGCAAACAAATGCAACTCTTCTACAAGTATAAATACATGCTTTTAACATTTGCAAATTACCAATTCTACTTGCTTTAATCTCTCTACTTACTTGAACATACTTTCAGATTCTTTTAAGTTTTCAAAAGCAAACCAATTGCTTGAATCTCTGTTTTGACTATAACATATCTTGATTCATAGCAATTCACATTTCCTAAAATCTTCACAAACACTTTGTATACTCTCGAGGATAAGATTATAGGAAAGTTGTACTAAATTGACTCATTAGTGTTATCAAGAACACAACAAGTCAGAAATATTTTTTTTGTATCCAAGTTGAAGTCCTCTTCGGTAGTTGAGGCAAGAAATCCCATTCGGTTGTTCGGGTAAGTTGTAAACCTATTCCTCCGGGTTAAGTGAGGGTTATTGGTTAGTTGAATTCCTAAGAGGAGCTTAGGGACTGGACGTAGGACAAGAGGTCCGAACCAGTATAAAGTCTTGGTGTCTACTTTACTTACTGCTTACTACTATCTACCTAGACCATTTCACTATTCCATATTATACGATTCTACCGCATAGACTCTTTCAAACTCCTCCAAGAAAACTCCAAGCAACAGCAATCTACTGACTTCTCCCTTAATTGCCTATGGGGGGAAAGGGGAAAATAGAGGAGTGGATCAGACTAAAAGTCTGGTGAATGATAGTAATTACTCGAGTCTTGAAGCAAGATAAAAGTAGAAATTTCTACAACAGTTCTAGCATAAATAAGAATAATAAAGGAAATAGGAAAGAGATAAACTAGAAATATGTACGATTAAATATTGTCAATTTATAAGATAGGTTAACTTTGATTGTTTGCACTTGTCCTTGATTTCTGCTTTGATTAGGCTGAATTCCTAATCATGTAGTTAGGATGTAACCCTAATTCTACCCTTTTTGATCGGCCTGCCACTCCATAGACCTTACTATGGACTAGACACTATATAACTCCCTACACAGCAGCCAATGGTATCTACGAAAGATGCACAGAGCAACCACGATGGATCTGGACGACATATATAGCTCCCTGCATAGAAGGCAATGGTGTCTACGAAAGACACCTATACTAAGCGCTTGGAACTCATAGCAATTACTAAGCACCCGAATGGAAGTCGCACACGTAACTGCCACCATGCCCATGCTACCTTTTGCTCCACCTATTGGGTCTTCTTATTACCTCTAACTTCTAGCATAAGCATGCCCTTCATCTCACTTCAGGCTAATGTGAGATCACCGTGTGTCCATAGAAAATAGGGGGAATGCTGTTGGTACTGGACCTTCATCCAAACAATATCTAGTTGCACCCCTTATCCAAATCCCTCGTGATTTGGACTTCTAATTGAACAATTACTACCATTTTTAGCATAAGCGTGCCCTCGTCTCACTTCAGGCTAATGTGGGGCTACTGTTTTGTCTAATAGGGAATGCTATTTGGTACAAATCCTACTTTCATATTTACTTATTAACTTAGGTAAATTATTTAAATAAGCCTTTACACTTTTCTCTACTATCTGTACTTATTAATTTATCCTAAGTCTTAAGATAAGCCTTATTCTGTTCCTTTACTTATTATAACCTACGTTATAATCATGCTTATTACTTAACCCAAGGTCTAAGTGTGAAAATAAGCTCCTTTCATCTTTTACTCTATTTAGTTATAATTCTAAGTTATAACTATGCCAATTATCTTTAATTAGTCCAATTCTAATTGTAATTAGGTGTAATTTCAGTCCAATTCCATTATTTATTACAGTCCAATTCCATTATTTATTGCAGTCCAATTCTATTATTTATTACAGTCTTTATAATTTACATCTTATTTTCTTCATTCAATATTCTTACTTATATAATCCATATTTTCATTTAATTTATTATAATCCATACACGAAGAAAAAGAGGGATAAAGAGAATAGATGCTTGCATAAAATCCAAAACGTCGAAAAAGATGTAAATAAGAAATAAATAACAGTAAATAAACTTAAATACGATAAATAAACTGTAAATCAATAAAAAGCTATGCTTAACGGTAATAAATTATAATTAACAGAAATAAACTAAATTACTGAAAAGAATAGCTAAAA
The DNA here is from genome assembly GCA_030737815.1 of Allium fistulosum. NCBI lineage: Eukaryota > Viridiplantae > Streptophyta > Magnoliopsida > Asparagales > Amaryllidaceae > Allium > Allium fistulosum. Next base: position 850,544,385 of record CM060905.1, read on the forward strand.
GTAAATAGACTGAAATTAATTCTAAAAACTGTAAATAAAACTGCTAAAAAGGTTATTCCTAAAATCATAGTAAAACTACAACTATTGGAAACCCTATTATTTTAAATTACTTAAAGAAATCTTAAAATAATTACAATCACTCACCTCCGGTCCTAAGCTCTTCCTTTGGTCTTCCCGGATTCACTTGGTGTTGTAAAATAATTTAATTATAACGATTTTCTCTTTTGGAAAAATTATTCCATTTAGGGTCCTTCCTACAAAGGTGAACCCAATTGGAGAAAACCTAGAATGAGAAAAAGTATTCGGTCTAGGGGTCTATATATAGGTGTAGAAGTGGATCTCGGACCGTTGGATTTGGAGATTGAATATGATGCAACCACGTCGTAGGCTGAATAGGAGCCATCGGATGCAAAACTGGAAGGACCAAATTGAAATAAAGGATGCAAATGACGTGCAAAAGGTTCGTTGGAACATACTGGAACGAAGGAACGATTCTTTGTTCCTTCACCTGAGGCGGGTCGACCGCCCCCTTGCCCAGGTCGACTGGCCGGTCGACCTGGCCATACATTTTTTTTCGTTTTCTTGTTTGTCTCATATCTTGCTCATATTAGCTCGAGTTCTGACGTTCTATATATGGAAATTGACTAAAAAATTACCACGGACACAATGGTGCCACTTCCGTGGCTTAATTTTGATAATTTCACAAAGTTATTTTATTGTTTAGTTAATCAATGAATTAATTATTACGTATTAAATTTTGGGTTGTTATATTCCCCCCTCCTTAAAGAATTTCGTCCCTGAAATCTCTAAGGATAAAAGAATGTACTAAATGTTTTCATCCAATTCTACAACCAGCTACTCAATCATCAACCATTCATCCATTGTCCTTAAGTTTTTCTAATGCAATTTATGATACTTATGCAATTGGTGTAGTGTAAATGTCCCTAACTAATGCAAAAGATTAGGCGGTCCACTAATTCAGTTGACCTCCTTTTATGCAATCATGTCTGTGCCATGTATCCAAATGAATGCAAAAATTTCCTAATGATACTGATAATTCTATACATGTGCTACAAACATCATCCAAATACAACAATCATGTGATAAACATCCATTTATAGCGACCATGGAAATAAAATAAAAATGTGCACACATCTATATGCATATGCTCTAGTGTCCTAATTAGGCCGATCCCTAAGGAATAATAGTGCCTAGTGTACCTATATGCGTCCATAGCATCCACTAGCAAATACATGCAATCACTAGCATACATCATTCATAACATGTTCAATTAACATGTTTACATCAAATCCTACCATCCATGGGTTAAATCCTAAGTTCTACCCTCCCAAAGGATAATAAAGGGAAGAACTTATTCCAAACTAAAGATGGAAAAAGGAAATTCTAAAACCTACTATCAAAGTGACATGGATATGAGATACGAATTTTTCTCCTAATCAAATTAGTCTTCTCCAAAATCTCTCTAAACATGTCAGAACCAAGAAGCAACCTTTTTGTAGACTCTAACCAACATGAAGACGTCTTACATGTCCTTCCTAAAAAGTGCTTCAAAAGGTGCCATTCTAATGCTAGCTTGAAAACTACTACCATATGAATTCCACTAAAGAAAGATGCTTTTCCCAAGTCCTTCCAAACTCAAGAATACTCATTCTCAACCATGCTTGTCTTACTATCCTACTAATTTCATTTTACTGTTCTTCGTGAATCAACATTCCTAGTTTCTTACTAGTGTCCTATACACTTTACGGAAACTTCCATTATTACTTCTAAGAGTAATTACTACTATCTCCTTACACCTTTTCCGTTACTCCTAGGAAATGATCCTTATCTACTCCACATTTAAGTGTTTGGTTTGGTATTTATCGCCGTGTTTTAAAAACTAAGGTTTCTAAAAAATTTAAAACATCAAATTCCAAAATCTTTGTCTTTAAAAGTGTTATCTTTTCAGTTTCTATTAATTTCAAAAATACTTGGTCACTTAATATTATTTCCCAAACCTAGTGGGAAAAACTTCCAAATTTTTAAGTCCAAAACTTATATCTCTCTTTCTTTTAAAGACTTTTACAATGTTCTATATAAAAATTTGAATTTTCAAATTTTACTTTTATTAGGTTTTTCATTTCAAAAACTTTATTTTTCCACCAAACCATTTTCTTTTAAAAATATCCTTTATGTGTTTTCAAAACAGCTTCTTATTACACCTAACAGTCTCATATCTTAATGTATTGGAACTACTTTCTCTTATGAGAAGTTATTAAGGCTTAAATCTTCTATGAACCCTTTTAAAAGAGGATTTCATATTTATGTGAAATTACAAGGAACTTATTTTATATTTTTCGAAATAGGCTATACAAAATATGGTGCTTTTCATACCTTGTATATCTTTCATGTATTCATTGTAACTTGCACAAAACATTTTTATCGGTTTCATAGAAAATCATACCATTATTCTTTTCATTCCAATAGATTAAAATATATTTAAATTATATTCCTCCATGATAAATATTTTTAATATTTAACTTACACATTTTCCTTTCAGAAAAACTCATCTTCAAAACTGTTTTAATATTTCCATAACTGCAAAAAAACTTCCTTATATTTATTAATAATAAGTGTACTTTACAAACCATTTTGTTTTTATACTTAGAAATTACCTTTTAACATACATTTTTATTTGGGTTAAAACGGATGTTGCGTAAAACACCGTTACTAAAACCCAAAAAAATACTAGTGTATGGATTCAATTAAATAAATACCAATAAATCTCATATACCTATGTAAAAATATTTCTCTTGAGAGTCACTTACTATAACAATAGTGTTATAGCCTATTCTCCACTTATTTTCCATGAAAACATTTATTACAACAATAAAAGTTGTAATCTACGTTTTCGATACTTGATACACTCTAGGTTTTTATGTTTAAAATCTTTGGTTACTTACAATGAAACTAGTGAGTTATATATATACTACATAATTCTTCAAAAGAATTCCAATTTTTCATTATATAAATCCCAACTTAAATTTCATACCATTCTTCGAAAAACCACATGTTTATTTTCTGAAAGAAAATATTAACAATGAAAAATTTTCAATTCCAACAATTACAAAAAAAATTAACTTTTTAAATTTCAAAATTTTCATTTTATTGGACTTAGCATAAAGTGGGTCTTCCTACTTAAAACCCTCGGAGTACTTTTCCTAAACTAAAGGCCTTTACTCCTATTCCTCTTGTATACTCATATTTATTCTAAGCCATCACCATCAAATCCACTTGTCTGAGACAATTCTAATTTCTGCAATTACCTACACATGGACTTTCTTCTCTACTTATCTACTAAATTTTATTGTACATCTCTAACCTTTGCCTACCTCTCTTTGGATTTCCATAATCCCAATCCTAAATGTACAAAACCATCTCTTAAATCCCTATCATGTGTAGACATTCTCTATGCCCCAATAAACGCACTTCAAAAGTGATACTTCAAGAACTCTGCTCTCAACCGACGAACATGAAGTGTACAAAGAACTTCTTTTAGATGAATAACATGCTCTTCCATACTTCTTGGAAAATACCAAAATGTCAACCACAAATACCACCCCGAACTTTATTTTAGGACATATCTAAAAACATGGTTCATCAAATCTATAGAATAGGCTGGAACATTGGTTAGCCCAAAAGTCATGACTAACCACTCAAAGAATCTGTCTGGTGTCCTAAATGCGGTCTTATCAATGTTATCATCAGCAACTCCAAGCTGATGAAATTCAGTGGCTAAATCGAGCTGGGAGAATACTAAAGAGCTAACTAACTGGTTGAAAAGATCATCTATCCTAGAGAGTGGATAATGGTTCTTCTTTGTGAGCTTATTCAATTCTCTTTAGTCAATGCAAAGTCGAAGAGAACCACCTGCTTTCGTAGAGAAGACGACTGGTGCTCCTATTTCGATATGTTTCTTCTTATGAAACCTTTCTCCAAAGCTCATGGATCTTCTTGCTCAATCCCTTCCTTTCCCTAGGCACCATATGCCCTACGGGTAATGCTGCTGGCTAGCCAAATCAATCCTAAAGTCAATATCTCTCTTAGGGAGTAGTCCCCTAACCTCCTCAAAGATGTCTGGAAAAATCTCTGATGGTAGGAACCAAATCTAACTCTGATGATGATGAATCGAGGGAATAAAGGAAGCTCAACATAACTGACCCTTACGAGTCGAAAGAAATCTCGAAAGTCCTATTGATGCATGTCTCTAGTCTAACGACTCTCCTCTCGCAATCTAATATAGCTTTATATGTGGATAGCTAATTTATTCCCAAAATCATCCCATACCCCGAAAATCCCAAAATATAGGCATCATAGTCAAATTCTACGCCTAGGATATAACTTTTCAAACCCCTACAAACCATAGACAAGAGTTTCGATCCTCCCATGGGGTTTGAAACAACAATGGGGTCTACTACTAAAGAGATGTCTAAGTGTAAACAATCTACCAAAGAACTAGAGATGAAAGAGTGTGATACTCTAGGATCGAAAAGAGTCTGAATGGGAAAATCAGAAATAGAAACCAAATTTTCCTACCTCGATCTGGTCCGCTGCTGGAAGGTGTTGCATCCAAAGCCTGAATCTGCGTTGTAGGTGCACTCGCTCCGTGCCCCATCTTCTAAGGACAAAACTTACTAAGATGACCGGGTTGTCCACAGCTATAACACTTCTTCACCTTCTCTCTCTTGCAGTATCTTGCGTAATGACCAGTCATTCTACAACAGTTACATTTCCCACTTTTCTTGATTTGCTTCTGAGGGCCTTCCCTTTCTTTCCTCTTACCCTTCTTGTCCTTCCACCACTGTTTCTTAGAGCTTGTAGGTACCTCCTTAAGTTCTCCCTTCAGCTTCCCATAAGTAGGTTGAATTCATTGTCGGTCCTCCATGCCTAACTGCCTAAACTTTCGCTCCATATCTTCCAACCTAGCTTGTGTCTCCTTGAAATCATTCATGCCAGAAAATGTTCCGCCCCTTATGCTAGTGCAGTCCTTGCATAGCTTAGAAAAATCGACTGGTGTAGGTGGATTAAAGGGATTTCCACCTACCGGTGTTGTATTGGGCGCTTTCCCTTGCACCTCTGGTACCGTAGCTTTACGGAACCAGTCAGCCATACTACGCAAAGAAAAGGAAACTTAGGCTCGAAAGAATCGAAAGAAGGTTGAACTGGACTTTGAGGGTATTTTTATAAAAACTCTTTTATACTTAAAAACTATCTGTATAAGTTCTTTTCTAAAAAATGCTTTTTAAAACAAGTTATTTTGGAAAATACTTTACTTTTAAAATAAATTTTTAGGAATCCTGTAACCTTAGGCTCTGATACTAAGTGAAACACCCCCACACCCCTTAATATACCCAAAAGGACATATTAAAAGGCATGGTGAGTTGTAGGTATAACTTAAACTAACAGAGACTAAGATTCACAAGAAAAAAATGGAAAAAAATAGTGGAAACTTAAAATGATAACTTAATTAAAACAAAGCTTCATAATTGCTTCATAATAAGTCAAATACCACATACATGTAAAAATCCAATATGTCTCATGAAACAAAAACTCAGTCTCAAAATCAGAGTACATAATATCCCTCATAATAAGCCAGTACATAGAAAGAACAAAAGTTGAAAGAGAAGAAATACATAGTAGAGAACTCCTCCAAAAAACTCCAAGCAACAACAATCTACTGACTTCTCCCTTGATTGCCTATGGGGGGGAATGGGGAAAACAGAGGAGTGGGTCAGACTAAAAGTCTGGTGAATGATAGTAATTACTAGTCTTTAAGCAAGATAAAAGTAATAGACTCTACAACAGTTCTAGCATAAATAAGGATAATAAAGGAAATAGGAAAGAGATAAACTTGAAATAAGTACGATTAAATATTGCTTAATTTATAAGATAGGTTAACTTTGATTGTTTGCATTTGTCCTTGATTTCCACTTTGATTAGGCTGAATTCCTAATCCTGTAATTAGGATGTAACCCTAATTGTACCCTTATTGATCGGCCTGCTACTCCATAGACCTTACTATGGACCAGCCGCTATATAACTTCCTTCACAGCACCCAATGGTATCTACGAAAGATGCAAAGAGCAACCACTGTGGATCCGGATGACATATATAGCTCCCTACACAGAAGGCAATTGTGTTTACGAAAGACACCCATACTAAGTGCTTGGAACTCATATTTATTACTGAGCACCCGAATGGAAGTCGCACGCATAACTGCCACCATGCCCATGCTATCTTTTGCTTCACCTATTGGGTCTTCTAAATACCTCTAACTTCCATCATAAGCGTGCCCCTCATCTCACTTCAGGCTAATGTGAGATCACCGCGTGTCCATAGAAAATAGCGGGAATGTTGTTGGTACTGGCCCTTCATCTGAACAATATCTAGTTACGCCCCTTATCCAAATCCCCCGTGATTTGGACTTCTAATTGACCAATTACTACCATTTTTAGCATAAGCGTGCCCTCGTCTCACTTCAGGCTAATGTAGGACCACTGTTTTGTCTAATAGGGAATGTTATTTGGTACAGGTTTTACTTTCATCTTTGCTTATTAACTTAGGTAAATTATATAAATAAGCCTTTACACTTTTCTCTACTATCCATGCTTATTAATTTATCCTAAGTCTTAAGATAAGCCTTATTATGTTCCTTTTCTTATTATAACCTACGTTATAATCATGCTTATTGCTTAACCCAAGGTCTAAGTGTGAAAATAAGCTTCTTTCATCTTTTACTCTATTTAGTTATAATTCTAAGTTATAAATATGCCAATTATCTTTAATTAATCCAATTCTAATTTTAATTAGGCGTAATTTCAGTCCAATTCCATTATTTATTACAGTCCAATTCCATTATTTATTACAGTCTTTATAATTTACATCTTATTTTCTTCATTCAATATTCTTACTTATATAATCCATATTTGCATTTAATTTATTCTAATCCATACGCGAAGAAAAAGAGGGATAAAGAGAATAGACGCTTGCATAAAATCCAAAACGTCGAAAAAGGTGAAATAAGAAATAAATAACAGTAAATAAACTTAAATACGATAAATAAACTGTAAATCGATAAAAAGCTATGCTTAACAGTAATAAATTATAATTAACAGAAATAAACTAAATTACTGAAAAGAATAGCTGAAAGTAAATAGACTGAAATTAATTCTAAAAACTGTAAATAAAACTGCTAAAAAGGTTATTCCAAAAATCATAGTAAAACTACAACTATTGGAAACCCTATTATTTTAAATTACTTAAAGAAATCTTAAAATAATTACAATCACTCACCTCTGGTCCTAAGCTCTTCCTTTGGTCTTCCCGAATTCACTTGGTGTTGTAAAATAATTTAATTATAACGATTTTCTCTTTTGGAAAAATTATTCCATTTAGGGTCCTTCCTAATAAGGTGAACCCAATTGGAGAAAACCTAGAATGAGAAAAAGTGTTCGGTCTAGGGGTCTATATATAGGTGTAGAAGTGGATCTCAGACCGTTGGATTTGGAGATTGAATATGATGGAACCACGTCGTAGGCTGAATAGGAGCCATCGGATGCAAAACTGGAAGGACCAAATTGAAATAAAGGATGCAAATGACGTGCAAAAGGTTCGTTGGAACATACTGGAATGAAGGAACGATTCTTTGTTCCTTCACCTGAGGCGGGTCGACCGCCCCCTTGCCCAGGTCGACTGGCCGGTCGACCTGGCCATACATTTTTTTTGTTTTCTTATTTGTCTCATATCTTGCTCATATTAGCTCGAGTTCTGACGTTCTATATATGGAAATTGACCAAAAAATTACCACAGACACAATGGTGACACTTCCTTGGCTTAATTCTGATAATTTCACAAAGTTATTTTATTGTTTAGTTAATCAACGAATTAATTATTACGTATTAAATTTCGGGTTGTTACAAATACTAAGTAGAATTAGATGATTTCTTTTTATTTTGCTCACTTAATATTTACTCGTTTTAGATTAACATCCTAGATAACATGGTTTCAACTCAATCAAAATTTTGATTTCGAATTAAGAAATGTTTGTTAAGATTTAAATAAATAATTTTCCAAAGAGAGGTTTAATGATTCTGTATATACCGAAAAGAAATGTTTTAAAAGATACATATCTCTTGAAGATATTTTTGATAAAACGAAATTAATCAATCAAATAATAATTTCTTATTCACCTAATAGTTATTTATCAATGATTGGTTCGAAGGAACCGGAGTCGGATTTGAGTAATTCTTATCTGAAAACCACTTCAAACCAATTTATGTATTTAAAGTGAAGACATGAAAATGATTTGGATGATGGAATGTAGGGCTACTTGTCACTGATCCTCAAGGGAAATTTCTCATATCATATTATGTGACAGTAGTTCTCCATTTGAGATCTTCGATGCAAGGACTTCTCGCTACTAATCCTTGGGGTAATTCCCGATAGGATGCGGTAGGAGAGTGCCTTTGGTTTGTCCTGTTCTTGGACAACTTGTATGGATGAATGTTTGACGTTGCATTTCTAATTACATTGATTGATCTCTATGAGTGTATCATCTGTTTGTCAAAGAAGGCAACTTCTCTTAGCTTAACACCCTTTCCTGAGACTTATGAGCTCAGGAGCTATACATTTGTAGAAATCAATTATGTGATCATGGAATGGCAGTGTGGAATTCAAGGTGGAACATGCTATGTGAAAGGTAAAACATTACCTCAGGCCTCATCAATCGGAAATGGCTAAAGCAGGGTAGACGCGGTAGAGCTATGTGGGTCGCGCCCATTAGGAGATGGTCATCACCTTTCTAGATTACTCTCTATATGTCGCTATGTAGTTTACGCTTCGGGATCCCGTTAAAGGTCTGTAACGATCGGGGCGATGTCATATTCGGTACCATCCAACGTAAGGGTAGGCTAGTTCTATGTTGGCATAGGCGTTCAGTATCTGGGCCCTAGGCATATCCCTCTAGAGGTATACTGCACGGAAGGTAGTCCCTTACCATGCCATTGTATGGAATCCATTCTCCGAACGAGCCTTATAAGAGTTTTGTTTGTAGAGCGTAACATATCCAGAATTTAATAATAGTAATAATTTCGGCTAAGATTAATAAGTTTACTTGCAAATGTTTTCAAAGAATGTCATTAAAAATTATATAAAATTTTTACATAGCAAATGTTTTGGTTATCATAAAGTAAAAACCCATTCCGTGTTTATATGTGGCATGGTCTTATGAGATACCTTTTGTTTTCAGAACATCCATATTTTCAGTTTCTCACACTAGTTCCATGACTAACTCAGAGTTTATTTTTCTTTTCCCTTAAACTCTAGATGCCCTAATTTTCTCGGGCAGCCAAGTAGTTGGGAAAGCTTGGAACATTTTGGAATAGAGCACGGAGCATTTTGGGTCTTCTGAAGAAGTTATCTATGTTCTGCTGTATCTTTATTATGTATCTACTAGCACTTGTATGGATACACCATTATAAATATCCTGGCTGGGTTAGTACATACTATAACTCTGATAAATCACTGGGAGTGATTGTTTGTATCTTCCATATGTAAAATTATAAGTTGTTTTAATGCGATGTGAGATTCTATTTGTTCTATCTTCAATCTTTATTTTCTTTTACCCCATGATTATCTGCCTCTCCAACACTTGAATTTGTGGCACATGAATACCGAGGATGTATTAGTGTCGATCTTTGAGGGTCGAGGAGGTGGGTCGTCACATTTGATATTAGAGCTTATGGTTGAGTGAATACCTAAACCTGGTTAGGGTCAACTCATTAGAGATAAGGTTAGCAGTGCTCTAGAATGAGTTAGTCCAAGAGAGCGCTCATTTGAAAATCTTATCCAAATAAGTATATTCAAATTTTATGCCATTCCCAAAGATAATCTCGTCTATGATCCTAAAGATATTTCCTTACAATATTCCAATGTTAGGAAATAAGTACTAAAAAAGGACGAGGAAAGGGAAATAAAAGGGTTGAAGAAACGATTGCTCTAGTACAACCTGAAGTTAACCTTTCAACTTTATGCCTAACTTTTACCAACTTTAGCAGGAAACCATTTAGGGGTACAGAATCTGTTAGTGAATCTCAGGCTTGGTTCTGCTAATGTGAAAGAATCTTTAAAGGATTGGGCATCAAGGATGAGAAAAAGTGCTTCCTGGCATCTTGGTAATTGCAGGATGGGGTTTTGGCTTGGTGGGAGTTAATTACCATCAATGAATCAGAAGATGATATTTCATGGGAAAATTTAAGAAAGTTTTTGGAGAATGATACATATCTGTTGCTGGTAAGTCCTGTCTCTATAAAATCTTCATGGATTTAAAGCAAGGAGAAATGTCGGTAGAGGAATACTTAAGAAAGTTTGATGAATTATCTCTCTTTGGGCCTGGATTGATTGATACTCCACTTAAGAAGAATGAAATATTTGTAGCTAGGATGAGAAAAGATTTTCATGATAGAATGACTGCTCACCTAAAGGGATCATTCATGAACCTAGTATACATGGGTTTGCGATATGAATTTCTTGATAAGGAGAAGCCAACATCAGAACTAAATATTAGCAATAATAGCAACAACCCCAGTGAGAAGGAATTCAATCCAAAGGCGAAAGGGGACAAGGAGGAAAGAAGAAAAAGAATTTAACAGGTACCAGGTATGGGAATTGCCAAAAGAAAGGACATATCATGGAATATTGTAGGAGTGAGAAGAGGCAACGAGAAAAGGCACTTTGTTCTAATTGCCACCAACTGGGGCATATGATGATGGGTTGCCCATTTATGGAGATAGTCCAGTCAACTAAGACCTATGTCATGGAAGAAGAACCATTAACTTCAGAAGAGACTAGGGAAAGAGGAGTTCTGTAGGGTGCTATTTGTATTGAAGGCGTTACGGTTAAAGTATTTTTTGATACTGGGGCTTCCTGCAGTTTTATTTCCAAAGAATTAGTGGAAAATTTGAAGCTTACCAAAAAAATAGTAGATACCTCTATTTGTGTGTTAAATCCCATAGGTGGTACAACAAACCTTTGTATGATTTGTGAAAAGGTCCTAGTTACCTACCTTTCTCATTGTTTTTCATGTGACATGTTTGTCCTCGATTTTATCAGATTTGAAGTATTACCCGGTATGGATTGGTTATCCAAGAATAGAGCTGTCTTTATTGTGTTAAAAGAACGGTATCTATATGGACCAGCTTTGGAAAATTTATAGAAGTATCTTATAATGGGCCTAGTCTGGTAAGGGACAGCTTCCAGTATGCCCATGATTCACCCTAAGAAAATTTAGAGACCATACCGATTGCTAATAAGTTCCAGATGTTTTTGAAGATGTAAAAAGTTTGCCCCCACATCGGGAAATTGAGTTTCGTATCGATTTGATTCCTGATGCAAGACCTGTTGTTCACCGAAAGCGAAGAATGGCTCCAAGAGATATGGATGAATTGAGAGAATAAACTGATGAGTTATTGAAAAAGGGATTGATAAGACAAGTTGCTCAAATTGAGGAGCAACGGCAGTCTTCGTTGCCAAGTCTGATGGTTCCCTAAGGCTTTGTGTAAACTATCGGGACCTGAACAAGTAAACGATTAAGAACAAGTATCCTCTACCTTGAATAGATGACTTGTTTGATAAACTTCATGGTGCTCGAGTATTCTTAAAAATGAATCTAACCCCAAGATTCCATCAACTTAGAATAGCAGAAGATTGCGTTCATTTAACTACATTCAAAGGTCCAGATTTCTTCTATGAGTGGTTAGTAATTCCTTTTGGGCTAACTAATGCGCTCGCTTATTTTGTAGACCACATGAATAGTGTATTCAGAGATGTGCTTAAGAAATTCGTGTTAGTCTTTATTAACGAGAGGCATCTGGAGATTGTACTGGAGATATTAAGAAGGAATGTGCTTGAAGCCAATTCTCGAAGTCCCATTTCTGGGAGAAAGAAATAAGATTCCTAGGGCATGTAGTATTAGGAGAAGGAATTTTAGTTGATCCAGGGAAAGTTGTAGCAGTCCAAGATTGGAAGACATTCCAAACTCCAAAAGACGTCCGTAACTTTTTAGGATTGGTAGGATATTATCGGAGGTTCATCCGGGATTTCTCAAAAATTTCCTCCCATCTTACAAAGTTAATAAAGAAGAATGTTAAATTTGAATGAATGCCGAAATGTGAAGCAGCATTCAATGAGTTGAAGAAAAGATTAACCAGCGCTCCAGTCTTAGCTATTGCTGATAGAAGTGGCGGTTTAACCGTCTTTATTGATGCTTGTAGAGAAGGTGTAGGTGCAGTTCTAATGCAGCATGAGAAAGTAATCGCGTATGTGAGCCGACAACTAAAGACTCATGAGAAGAAATATGCAACGCACAACTTAGAGTTATTAGCCATTGTATTCGCAATGAAAATGTGGAGGCACTATTTACTGGGTAAGAATTCCTCACAATTTATTTAATAAACTTTGAATTAACCTTAGTAAGTAATATTCCTTCTTTAAACAGGTGAAAAGTTCGAGATCTTCACAGATCACAAATCTTTAAAGTATCTTTTCACCCAGAAAGACTTAAACATGAGATAGCAGCGTTGGTTAGAATTTCTTGCATCTTATGATCTGAATATCTTATATACACCCGGGAAGGCCAACGCAGTAGTGGATGCATTGAGTAGAAAGCATGCCATTATAGCTTATCTTGTAATTAGCCCGACTCCTTTAGAAAGAATCGTCACCAAGCAAAAAGAAGATCAGCAGCTAAAGGGGATTTTTAAAAGAGTATGCCAAGGGTAGAGTTCAAGCATTGAAATAGATAACCATGGGATATTTTGGTTAAAAGGTAGAGTTTGTGTTCCAGAGATTGACAACTTAAGACAGGAAGTATTGACAGAATGCCATCAATCTAAACTGAATATCCACCTAGGAGTTAAAAAATGTATAAGGACGTTAACAAACATTTTGGTGGAAAAGCATGAAGAGAGACATCTCCATCTATGTTAGTAGATGTGCGAATTGTCAACAGATCAAGAGTGATCAACAAAAGACTGCTAGACTACTCCAACCTCTTGAAATTCCAACTTGGAAATGGGACTAAATATCAATGGATTTCATCAACGGCTTACCTCGATCAAGAAAAGAAAATGAAGGCATTTGGGTTATTATGGATCGATTAACCAAAAGCGCACATTTTATCCCTGTAAAGCTAACACGAACTGCTGCAAGTCTTACAGAAATATACATAAGGGAAATAGTTCAATTACATGGTGTCCCAAGTAGCATAGTCAGTGATCGAGACCTAATCTTTATCAGTATGTTCTGGGAAGCATTGCAAACAGCTTTGGGAACGAAGCTGAGTATAAGCACCGCATATCATCCCCAGACTGATAGGCAAACTGAAAGGGTAAATAGAGTGTTGGAAGATCTTTTTAAGAGCTTGCATTTAAGATTTCGGTGGTTCTTGGGAAAATTATCCTCATCTTGTGGAGTTCTCCTATAACAACAGCTATCAGGCTAGTATTGGCATGGCACCGTACGAAGCTTTATATGGTCGTCTGTGTAGACCCCCAACATGTTGGATCAAGACTAGAGATCAGTTTATACTAGGTCCTGATATGATTAGAGAAGCCTCAGAAAAGGTTGACATGATTAGAAAGAAGATGAAAGAAGCCCAGAGCAAGCATAAGAGTTATGCGGATGAAAGACGAAGAAATCTAGAATTCTCAGTTGGAGATTTCGTATGCTTAAAGGTCTCCCCGATGAGAGGAGGGGTGAGATTTAGGAGAGCTGGAAAATTGGCACCTTGGTACATTGGACCTTTTCCTATCCTTGAATGGATTGGCCCATCAGCTTATCGAGTAAAATTGCCCAAAAGATTGTCGGATGTACATAATGTTTTTCATGTATCTTATTTGCAAAAGTATGTGCACGACCTGGAACAAATAATGAAAGAAGCTGCCCAAGAAGATTTGGAAATTGAGCCAAACTTGACTATCGTAAAACATCCAATTCGAATCATGGATCGTGATGACAAACGATTAAGGGGAAAGGTTTTGAGACTAATCAAAGTTCGATGGAGTGGTGATGCTAATGATTACACTTGTGAAACAGAAGATAGAATAAGGAAGGCTTATCCCAAGTTCAGATTTGATGATTAACATATATGTTGTATCGATGTAATGTACTCACTGACCTGTGGTGTAGTCACTTTCCATATCTTACATATACATACATACATATATATATATATATCATCTTGTTATATATGTATTTTTTTCGAGTTATCTTCTTCTTATCCTTCATTTCGGAGACGAAATTCTTTTAAGGGGGAAGTATGTAACGACTCGTAAATTCATCGCTTCGAAAAAATTTCAAAATGTTCAAAAATAAGATTTTTAAACATAAATGACAATGTTTTAAATAATAAATAATAATGGTGATATTATTTTGAAGAATATATAAAAGAAAAATATACACTTTGGTAAAAATCGATAAAATGGCCGGAAACCGTTTTATCAATAAATAGGTCTAAAATCATAAAATGTCACGCACGGAGCTGGATACATACATTTACTTTTACAATTGAACAAGAATATGAAATAAAATTAATTATTTCATTTTTGGGAATAAAATATATTTAAGACATCATCAGTGATGCCCTTATATTTAATAATGGATTTATGAATTTAAATTGAGATTTAGTAATTTAATAATTATTTTGATTATTCAAATATTGTTTAAATGATGATAATTCATTTTAAATAGTTATAAAATGATAATAAATCATTATAATAATTTTATGAAGATATATACTTGATTTGAAAATATAAGAAACTTTGTATCGCTTTATCAATATAATAGCGATTTTTGTAAATAATAGTTAATATTAATCTATATGGTTTTATAAATAAAATGTGATCATTTTAATTAGTTAAAAAAGATAATAAATTTATATTCAAATTTTATTTAAAAATATATGTATATAAATTAATAAGTAAAAATGTGACCGATAATCGGTTTCCCGATTTTCAAAGGTTGAACGAATGGAAGTCATTCAAAGGTTGTTGCAACATTATTTATATGTTATGTACACATATTTAACCATACATATACATTCACAAACTTGTCATGTGGACATATGAAAATATAAATACACATAACATACATATATACACATATATATACGTATCCAAGATATTTTAGTTTTCTTACTAATTAAGTATACAAAAGTCAACATATGCATGCCTTAAAGTGATGGAAGTGATGTGCACATGTAGGAGGGGGATGTGACCGTGCTACATGATGTAGGACGGGGGTGGGGTGATGATGAAGAGGTGATGTAAATGTGTGAAAATATCTAGATATTTTTATCTCTATTTTTTCCTATAGATACCCATCACTCTCTCCACTTCATTTCACACTTTCTTCCCTCAAAATTCCTAAGCTTTCTTCACTTCTTACTCTCCACTTTAATGGCCTCTAAACTTAGGAAATTAATGGCAAAATATAGTGCAAAAAGAAATTTAAAATATATAGTGTGTGTATTCAAACACCTCAAAACAATAACCAATCTCCTCCTCTCCACCTTAAAAGACCATGGCCACCACCATTTTCCATCAAGGTCGAGCCTTTCCCACCTCCAAAACCAAGGCCGTGAGCACCCCAAGGCTAGGCCAAGCCCATCCAAGGCTCTCGAACTCGATTTCATGGAGTTTTATTTCGAGTTAGCGAAGCTATAGCCAATTTTTAGTTAGTTCGCTTGAATCTAAGGTGAGAAACTTTTAAACTATAATTATATATGTTATTGGATGATATATATGTTTGGATATGATTGTTAATGATAGTTTTTTAATATGGTTGTTGAATATTCATATATATATATATATATATATATGCAAGTCACGTTAATACATGTCGATAAGCAAAAAGGAAATCACTTTCCTTTACTGAATGAAATGGTGTATATGGAATATTTAAACCTCTTAAAAATGGTTTAATATGACTCAGAAATGTTTCCAAACATTTAAAAGTGTTTTGACAAAGTTTAAATGAATGTTAAAAATTGAGTCAAAAACAGGCGTGTTGGCTAACGGTAGTTCGCGATTTCGCGCCATAAAAGTCAAACGAATATATATAATGGAATATAGCTCAGAATTCTTCAAGATAATATTTTTGCTAACTATTATATCCATAGTTTTCAAACAGAAAAAGAAATTCGAGATTTCGATAAGTAGATTTTGAAATATGAGTAAAACAAGTTTTTGAAAAAATTGCGGTTGTGCAATTCGAAATCCAAAAAAGGGATTTCTTTGAAAAATGATATTTTAAAATTATTTAAAAATATGAAATAAATTCTTAAAATATTTTAAAATGTTTTAAAAGTGATTTGAGTCATAAAAATGAATTTCCAAATGATAGAAAAGTCGATTTGATCAATGTAGCTTAAAAAGGCACTTTTCGCAACAATTTGTCGCAGCACTTTTCTATAACTTTTGAAATATAGTTTTAAACGCGACCATTCTTTTCCAAATCTTTTGTAAATGTTTTAAAATGATCAATAAAGTATTTTAAAGGCAATTTGAAGGATTCATGGATAGGTTAAATAAAAGTTAAATGATTTTGAGTCGATCAAATAACTTGACTGCCTTATGGGTGACAGAGAAATAGTGCCTAGGCTTGTTTAGAAAACTAGTTTCTTGCTCTCCCTGGCTATCCGGACTGGCTCGATGGAGGGGATAGTAAATTTTATTTACTTGGATCAAAATTTCCCAATGTATAAAGGATAAAATTTTACAAATATAAATAACTTGGATTTTATGGAGATAATCTTCTTATACTTGGTGTTAAATCCCGAAGAGGGAACTCATACTCTTCATGGAATTTAAAAGGTGATTTCACTTTTATTCCGCCTATAGTATTTATTGAATATGGGAATTGATATTTTGTAGAATTAGATGATTTCTATAGATTCTGCTCACTTAATATTTACAGGTTTTGGATTAACATCCTAGATAACATGGTTTCAACTCAATCAAAATTATGATTTTGAATTAAGAAATCTTTATTAAGATTTAAATAAATAATTTTCCAAAGAGAGGTTTAATGATTCCATATATACCAAAAAGAAATGTTTTAAAAGATATGTATCCCTTAAAGATATTTTTGATAAAAAGAAATTAATAAATCAAAGAATAATTTCCTATTCACCTAACATCTTTTTATCGATGATTGGTTCGAAGGAACCGGGGTTGGATTTGAGTAATTCTTATCCGAAAACTATTTCAAACCAATTTATGTATTCGAAGTGAAGACATGAAAATGATTTGGAAGATGGAATGTAGGGTTGCTTGTCACTGACCCTTGGGGGAAATTTCCCATATCATATTACGTGAGATTAGTTCTCCATTTGAGATCTTCGATGCAAGGACTTCTCACTACTAATCCTAAGGGTAATTCTCGATAGGATGTGGTAGGAGAGTGCCTTCGGTTTTTCATGTTCTAAGGTAACTTGTACGGATGAATGTTTGACGCTGCATTTCTATTGCATTGATTGATCTCTATGAACGTATCATATATTTGTTGGTGGAGAAGGCAACTTCTCTTAGCTTAACACCCTTTCCTAAGACTTACGAGCTCAGGAGTTATACATTTGTAGAAATCAGTTGTGTGGTCATGGAATGGCAGTGTGGCATTCAATGTGGAACGTGTTATGTGAAAGGTAAAACATTACCTCAGGCCTCATCAATCGGAAATGGCTAAAGCAGGGTAGATGCGGCAAAGCTACGTGGGTCGCACCTACTAGGAGATGGTCATCACCTTTCTAGGTTACTCTTTATATGTCAAGTATGTGGTGTATGCTTCGGGAAGCCATTAAAGGTCGGTAACGACCGGGGTGATGTCATATTTGGTACTATCCAACAAAGGGTAGGCTGGTTCTGTGTTGGTATAGGCGTTCAGTATCTGGACCCTCCATCTAGAGGTATACTGCACGGAAGGTAGTCCATCACCATACCATTGTATGGAATACATTCTCCGAACGAGTCTTGTAAGTGTTTTGTTTGTAGAACCTAACATATCCAGAATTTAATAATGGTAACAATTTCGACTAAGATTAATAAGTTTACTTGCAAATGATTTCAAAGAATATCATTAAAAATAATATCAATGGTTTTACATAGTAAATGTTTTAGTTATCATAAGGTAAAAACCTGTTCCATGTTTATATGTGGCGTGGTCTTATGAGATACCTTTTGTTTTCAAAACATCTGTATTTTGAGTTTCTCACACTAGTCCCACAACTGACCTGGAGTTTATTTTTCTTTTCCCTTGAATCTCGATGCCCTAATTTTCCCGGGTAGCCAAATAGTTAGGAAAGCTTGGAGCATTTTGGAATGGAGCATTTTGGGTCTTCTGAAGAAGTTATCTATGTTCCGTTGTATATGTATTATGTATCTACTAGCACTTGTAAGGACAAACCATTATAACTATCCTGGCTGGGTTAGTACATACTGTAACTCTGATAAATCACTAGGAGTGATTTGTGTATCTTCCATATATAAAATTATATGTTGTTTTAATGCGATGTGAGATTCTATTTCTATCTTTTATCTTTATTTTCTTTTACCCCATGAGTATCTACCTCTTCGACACTTGAATTTGCGGCACATGAATACCGATGATGTATTAGTGTCGATCTTCGAGGGTCGAGGAGGTGGGTCGTCACATAGTTCTTTTATGTAACTCTGATAACCCCATGTTAAGGAGTAACCTTATGTACAATATTATTGTTGTATTATATTTATCTGTTTCATTGTGAGATTTTATGTTCTATTCTTTTATTTTACCCCAGACAACTTGTTTTTCTGATGCTTGGGTAACGACACATGAATACCGTTGATGTATTAAGTGTCGTTCTCAGGGGTCAGAATGGTGGGTCATCGTAATAATATACTCTAACTATTTGAAGTTATAAACCTATGTTAGTGTGCTTTGAAAAACATGCGATCGTGTATATATTTTGTGCCTTGGAAGGCCTTTGATTGTGTTGATTTGTTGCATATACGCAATGGCGTACGCAATAATAGACATTGGACTTATTTATTTGAGCATATGTAAATTCAATGGAATATGATTTGGACATTGGACATGGGCTTTTATATTTGTGCATATGTAATGATATATGGGATGAAATTGTACTTGACTATTGAAAAGCATATGTAATAGAGTAGATATTGTTATTGTCGTTATAGCAATAGTCACTGTAGAAGTAATTTGATGTTTTTATAATTATCTTACTTTCTACTTGTGTTTCTTGCCTATATTTGTTGTATATATGTTATTCCATGCTTCTTTGTGATGCTATATGAACTTGAGAATCACTTATGTATATGTAACTGAAGGAAATTTGAATTTGAATTGAATATGGAATTGTCCGTATAGCAATAGTCGCTATAAACACATTTGAATCCCTTTTTCTGTATCTTACTTTTTAAAACTCTACCTTTTGAATATTTTCAAATGATATGTTTTCTATACTTATAGTAGTATAAAAGGTAGTAAGTACATGATTTCAAAAGTTATTTTATTTATAAAACAAAGTTACAAAAGTTATGGTTCATATAACTATAGTCGTTATGGATGCACTTTAGAAAAACATGTTTTTTTAAGTATATAATGTTATTACTTCAGATATTTTATGAAATCTTTCGAAGGAGTTTTATAAAATATATAAGTATTTTAAAAGGAGTTTGAAGTTTAAATATATTTTTAAATAATTTATTTTGGATTTTTAAACTAAAGGTTTTCTTATTATCTATATAGAACTTGTTTATTTTGTTGAAGTAGCAAAAATTTTCAAATCAATATTAAGTAATTATTTTTAAAGCAATGTTTTATATAACTATTTTATATTTATTTTAAAGGTTATTTTTTTCAATTATAACTTTATAAAACTAGTGTAATATTTTATTATAGTATAAAGAGCTTTATTTACACTTTTCTCCTTTAAGTCTATTTTAAATTCTACTAAATATACTAGTTTCATAACTAAACTATTATGCATATTTATATCATTTTAAAACCA
This sequence comes from Allium fistulosum, assembly GCA_030737815.1. Taxonomy (NCBI): domain Eukaryota; kingdom Viridiplantae; phylum Streptophyta; class Magnoliopsida; order Asparagales; family Amaryllidaceae; genus Allium; species Allium fistulosum. The sequence continues at coordinate 850,564,507 of CM060905.1, forward strand.
TTTCTAACTTATATACAAGTATTTTTGAAAGAGTATTATTTAGAGGAGGGATAAGAAGTTACATTGTGCAAAAATGAATAAGTAATTTATTTATTTATGGAATGTTAGTATTACTATAATTAACAATAAAGCCGAGCGAGGTAGACTTCTCTATTTGTGAGAGCCAAGATTGATGTTCGAGTAGGGATAAAAGCAATAGTGCTGTAACCTATTGACTTCCCTCTTGATCGAGGAATAGTTAAGTTGGAATGTCGAAAACGTGTTACGTATACGAACCTTGATTTCCATAAGCAATCACTTTGAAACTCAATAGTCGATTAGTTGACTATCGAACTTTCTCAAATATAACTTAAGAAGTACTAAAATGTTTCACTATTTAATATGCTTTGAGAACCCCTAAGGAGAAGCACTCGTATGAAACGTCTCTAGCTTTCACTTACTTCTTAAAGAACCGAAATTGAGTTAAACGAACATTCATTGATTGATTTTGAAGAGTCTGAGATCATAAGTGTTCCACTTACCAAATACCACTTCAAAACCTGTATACTAGTCAGTTTTGGAAGGGGTCATCGAAGTGGAATGTTATAGAGTTGAACTATCTATCCTAAGGTTAAGTCCCAGTGAGAGATCAGCATTAAAATTTCAAACTTATGCTGTAGAGTTGAACCATCTATCCTAAGATTAAGTCCAAGGAAGAGGTCAGCGTTAGCATTTGTCAAACGGGCTTATGAATGCATGAGTGATGTGGGTTCTGTCCGAGTGATGAAGACTCGTAAGAAAGATGTTGTACATAGCCTCGATATTGGAAAAATGACTAAAGAAAGAGTAAGATCCACAATCTTGGGTTTAGCTAACCCATGAGGATATATTAACTCCATTATCTAGAGTATGCTTATAGATGTTGCTAGTGGGAGTTGTTGATACTTGGTTCCACGTAGTTCTATATGTACGGACATTAGGCCAGTTGTGTTTACCTTATGGTACATTTTATCTACGACGTCCAGAAGGTGACTTATGATATTTGCCATGGAGATTTGTCTTAGTAGTTTACTAGGGAGGTCTCAATGGAAAATGTAGATACGAACGTGCCTTACCCAATTTAATTATACTCTAATATGTTGTGGTGTGATTAATGTAAGCATCACAGCTATTTTTTGATTTATATTCATAACTTAGACATTATCTATACAATCACCTAATGTAAATACCAATTGAGTTGGGTCCTTTTGAGGGGAAAACAAATCCGATGATTCAATTTGTCTCGAAAGTTCTGTTATATGTTTATACGCTTTCTGAGTTTTTCATACCGGACTTAAGTCTGACACGTGGTATTTATTTTCCCAAAATTCCATGTGTACTCTTTCGGGTAGATTGAGGAAAGCAGGTTTTAGTTGGATGCCTCAAGCTTATGGATATGAGCTGGATGCTTCCACCTATCTATCTATCTACATATTTTTATTTCCATTCACAATAGGTATGTATATAATCAGCATTGTAAGGGTAGGAAGTTATAACTTTCTAGGCTGATAGCAGTACTTAGACATGTTGTAACTATGATATTATCATGTAATATTATCATGTATGTTGGAGTAACATTTTGTAATACACTTTTGAGATATTATATATTATCATTTTGCATATGAGATTCTGATATTGTATTATTCTTTCTTGTTCTGTTCCCTTTTTATTTTAACCTAACTATCTGTCTTTCTGGCACTTAGGTGCTCGGCAACCGTGGATGTATTAGCATCGACACTCGAGGGTCGAAAAGGCCAGTCGTTACATATGTTTATGTTAATGACTGGGATACAATTACATAAGACATTGAGAAGCATAAGAGCGGAGTTGAGTGAAAAGTTTCCTAAATGATTGAATAATAGAAGATTGATTGTATAGATAGTCTCGAAAAGAGGATGAATACACTTGTATGTGCAAAGTGCTTTTGGAGTATGGCGATGTGAATAAGGGCTTTCTAGTCATATGTTAGCTTATAGGATGTCACAAGCATGTGGAATTAATATTATTTTTGATGTATCTAGTGGTATATGATTTCAAAACATGAAGGCACAAAGTAAATGTCCTAATTTGGACATACGAAGGTACGAAAGAAATTTAGCCAAGAAACTACTTTTCTAGAAACCACTCAGATAAGTAAGTTTAATTAGTTAGCCCTATGTGTTGAATAATTATATCGTATTTTCCATTTGGGCTCTGATACCATTTGTTGGAATTGGGCTAATCTACATCGGGTAAATCGAGTGAATTTCAAAAAAATATTCCTATTTGAATCATGGTCCTATAAAGTCTAATAGGTTATTTTTGGATTTAATTTAAGTAATTTAAATTAAAATCCAGTTTTATTTAATTATTTAATTTATTTAATTAATGAATTTAAATAATAAATATTTATATAGTTTAAGAGTATATCATTATATACTCATGTGTGTATGTCGTCCATGCACAACATATAGCAATTGTATATAGTTAATGTCTACATATATATGTTGGGATTTGCATCTACAATGTATACATTCGTCATTCATGTGTGCATTGGCTGTCATAAAATATTATTTAAATATATAATATATATATATATATGTATACACACACACGCACACGCACATGCATACATATATATGAAGGAACCTAGCACTACAAGAAAAGTTTGTTTTATTAGCATATGCTAACAGCATATTTTTAATGGTTGCTGCCAAAAATAAAAATTACACAGTAAATTTACTAAAGCCCAATGTTATGTGCACTATGTACTAAATTTCTTTCCTTTCCCTCCATTTTAACCTACTGCTAAAAAAACTTCTCCAAAATTTCAATTCCCCGATCCAAATTTCATTACAGACTTTCAGTTCCCCAAATCTTCCTCCTCCAAAATAAAAAAAATTCATCGCCAAAAGCTATCATCGCCATTTGCAGTCGTCCTCATTATAGTCATCCCCGTTCTAGTCATCCTCGTTGCAGCTCGTTAATGGAAACGAATCGGCAGACTTCACTGCCGTTAAACCTAGTGCCCACTGTAGTTGTCGGTACTATAACAATGTTTGATTTCTAATTTCCTAGTTAGATTTTAGAAATGTACATTAAAAAATTATGTTTTATTTGGGAAACTGTAAAATATTCAATATAGATTTTGTCTGATAATGTATATTAAACTGAATATTAATAGTAATTTATTATGTTTCATATTGGATGATGTGTTTAAATTGATTTAAATTGTATGGCCATTGTCAAAGAAAAGAGCCATGTTGTAATACATTTGTATTGCATCCATTATTTTGTATACAAATCTGCTAATACATTTGGGTCAACATGTTCATTTATTTCTTAATGAATCAATCGAAGGACAAAATAATAGTGGCATCAAATACTTTATGTATAAACCGTTATTGGATAAACCTTATATGTGAATCAGTAGTCCTAATATATCTCAGATCCATCATTGACTTTACCTAGTCAAAAGGCATTATACATTATATATTTGAATATGTGCATCATTGCCTTTAAAAAATATGGTAGATATAAATCTAGCACTACATAAGTGAAGACGACCGGATCTAAGTTAAAAAAAATTGACCATGTTATATATATATATATATCACAATGCTTTACACTTAAAGAAATACTATATGCAATACTATATTCTCAATTGTCACTTGTATCTTTTCTAATTTCTGCTAACTGAAAAATGAAAATAGCATGTTACACAAGAGGAAACAAACAAATATAAGGAAGAGTATATAACATTATAGAGTAACTATTTCTCCTCGTCAATACTACCACACTGAATGAATTTATATTTCAATGTAGAGTGTACTCAATAGTTTATGTTAACTATTTCTCTTCATCAATGTAGAGTATATAACATTGTAAACGAAATTGTAATGTAGAGTATCATAGTTATGAAAGGCGCGGTACGGCGCGCGCCATGGCTCAAGGCGTGACATTTGCGCCTTTTTTCTGTATGGTGCAGTGTACATGAAAAGGGGCATGAATGATGCAAATGGCTCACGGCTGCAATTGCTTGGTTTGCCGAGAAAGTTACAACAGATGCAATTTCAAGTAAGTGTAATTTAAATCAATATTATCATCTTTGCAAGTTCAAATATTGGCTATGCCTGCACTTTGGTTACATGTACACTATATATGTCACCAACAGTACATCACTTAAGTCCTCAATTATCCTTTGGACCTAATTCATTCTATTTTACTAATTTCATTTGTATTCCTCGGGATATTTGAATTTGAATCAGTATATCACATAAGCATAATTTCTTAGCTTTTAAAATGTAACCATTAGTATTTAACCTATATATTTTGGTTATCAAGATGTAAACTGCATTGGATTGATTGACCTGGAAAAAATTGTGTCAAAGCCTAAATAAATTAAATTAGGATCTGCTATTTTCTTATAAACAAAATGATTCAAAGTCATAATTTTGTGTTGCGCGTTGAGGACCATGTTGGGTAGAAATGTCCTTGATATACTGTAGAAATGGTTACAAAAATATTTATAGTTGCATTCAGCTTGGTTTGGATTTGAAAATCAAGGAGAGAATAGCTTAAATATGTTGGGTATAGATTTGGTTGGTTAATTTGCAACCTTGAAATTGCCAAGAATTTGAAATTTTCTTTGATTTCATTGCTTCCAAACATGACTATATTTTTTTCATCTCTTCCAAATGTGAATGCATTAGCTATTTGGGTTGTAGCCACCTATTCATGCATAGAGGCCTGTATCTAAACTTTGGTTATAAGAACTTATGCACTAACAACATGTTATGAAACCTCATCATGCATAGTTCATACAATTTGAATTAATTTGGTTATAAGAACTTGTTTCATACATAAGCTCTACACAGTTCATACAATCCGAACTAAATATCAACATACTGAAATATTACATAAATCAATTCATAATTCTCGTTCATATTTTGTACATATTATAGCAAAGCTAAAACAAGAACTTGTAGTAGTTCACACATCAAAGCAAAGCTACAACCAAGAAATGCAAGAAGAAATGTTTCCAATCCAACATGACCAACACAACTCCCACCAAAGCAAGAAAATTAATTGCACTGTAAGTTTATAGAAGATTAGTAATATAACTTGGAAATAACATATAAAATCATATATAAAGTTATAAAATTATACAATGTTTATATTAAACCATGTTAGATTATTTCCCATTATAGTTCAACTTTGAGTTATACAGTGAATGTCAGTATAGTATTGAGTTATACATAATTAACTATAGTTCATAAAGACCATATGTCAACATAGTATACAAAGTTATACCAGATGTCAATATAGTATAACTAAATGTATGATCATACTCATTATTTTTCCCTTGCACTTTTGGAACCTCGTCATGTATTATTGTTTCATCCTATAACTAATATACTTTGAACACAATTGTCAGAATTTGCATCTGTGCTTGTTGTCCCCCATAGAAATATTATTGGTTGCTTCTAAAGCTTTAGCTATAAGATTAGTAGCTATCTACATAGAAATTTAACTGTTCTTAATTGTTGGTTTTGTTTTATAATGATATATATTTGTCTATATGATAATGAGTTATTTTAATGCTTAAAATTATTTAAGAACTAGTTACTAAATGTTTCATTCTTTTAATTCTAATCAAGTACGTATAACTAAAGAACATTTACTTTGTAGGTGGTAGATATATTTGATGCAAAAAAGTAGTAATATGTCGCAACAAGTTATGAATTTGAAGTTACTTTTGATGCCAGAACTACATTTTGGTTTGTATGCTTGTATGTATTACTACTTTTGGTCTCTAGCCGCTGCTTGTTCTACATTGTGAAATATTATGGACGTATTATATGTTTTTTATGTAAGAATATTGCGTATGTTTATTATGTAATGTTACATGTTGATTATCGGAAGTGTGATTAATATAATATGTTGATTATAAACTATGTGATTAATATATTACCTTGATTAGAAAATGTATGTGTTTATATTAATTGTGCTATATAGAAATTGTTGTGTATAGAACTGGAACCTGCTATGTATGTTGACTATGTACAGAACCCTACATGGTAGCATTTGAAAACACTGTTACATATTCAACGGCTTTTAAAAAACGCTGTGGAAATATTCAACAGCTTTTAAAAAATGCTATAAAAAGGGTTTTACAATGATAACGCGTTCACATCAATACATAAAACCACTATAAAATAACACTTATAATAGCCCAAAAAATGCCATAAAAAGATTATGGCAACAAATAAAACATTGTAAAAAGAAGTCATAATAGTGAAACAAATGGTAAGAAAAGTGATTTAGCTCATCAACTAAAACGCTGTAAAATGTATTATACTAGTCAAATGCTATAATGTACTTTTGACAACGTTTACTGTATTGCTATGGCATATTTCTGATCTATAATGGCATGTTGTTACAAAGCGTAGCCAAAAACACTATTAAAGGAATTTATAGCACTTTTTAAATGTTGTTAATTGTCCAGTTTGTTGTAGTATAGTCCTTCTCGCAATGGGTGAAATGAGTAGATTTAAAAAAATTATCTACTTGGACCATAATAGGTCTTTGAGGTTTTCATTGGATCCAAACTAGTTAATTTTAATAAAACCGTATTTTATTAATATTGTATCATTCTTATTAACTAAATTTATGTTAATTAAATGTGAAATTCAAAAGATGTGAATATATCAAATATATTAATATTTTAAAAGGTGTGACAAAGGTGTGATAAATATGTGAAACATATAGTGTGGCAATTGTTTAGTGTTTAAGAATGAAACAAACATGAACATAGATCAAGATATGATTACATCATGATCTACATGAAAAGAGATAAAGGAGGCATCACAAATTGATTCCACCTTTCCTCTTTTGTAAACATTTAATTGGTACTACATCTAACCAATTTACAAGGGATGATATATTACAACAATATGTTCAAAATGACAAAAGCAACGAACAATAACATGGTTACGCACGCGCGCACGTGCATGCATGCGCACATGCATGTACACACACATCTATGTGTGTGTACGTGCATCCATGCATGCGTATGTATGAGTATATAACCCAGAAATAAAAAATTTGTTCTTTAACGATCAAAATATTATAAAAATCAACATTGACATCAAAATCAGACAAAATATCACAATCTCTATATTACTATAGAGAAATAATTTAAAACATATTATTATAGGTAATTTAAAACATTGATTTATAACCCATAACAATGCTTTATACATATATAAATCTTGGTTTTAATTTATTAAGTTATAACAGATCAAATCATTTAATAAATTGTTTGAATTGTATTACTACTTTTAAATCAAGATGAGGAAATAATACGTACATATAAAATTATGATAAACACATTACGTTAAGAAAGTAAATTAAATTTTAGAATATACCTTTTAGATCTAGCTAATAAGTGATATTTTGATTTGGAATTTTCTCCTTAGATTCTTTAATCTACACTCAACCTTACTACAAAAGGATGAAGCACGTAGCTTTTATGTCTATTTCATGTTTTGATTTTTTTTGAAGTTGATATTTTCAAAAAATAAAGAAGGAATTTTCAGCCATGGAATTGATGGAGGAGGTTGCCATGGATGAATGAATAAGGAAAAATTAAACGTGAGAAAATAAATGAGAGGAATTTGTTTTAAGGAAATAACAAGAATCTTTCCTATTCTTTCTTTAGATGCTTCTCCTTTTAATTTCAAATTCATTTTCAATGAATCTAATACTTTCCCTTTCCTTTTCATGACTATCCAAAAAACCCGAGTAATCAAATTTATTTAAAGCCCGTTTAAATACATACCTATACCGTATGTCAATAAGTACATATAGAACTTTTATATGTACATCTAACTAAAAAAATACCACAAAATCAAATAAATTAATAATTAATAATTTTTAAATATTATTTAATTTAATTAATTCATAACATTTTATAAACTAATTAAATCGTGTAATTTTTTGGAGAATTCACAAATACGGTTGTGAGACTCAGTGATGTAAATTCAGTTAACGATCAATATTGAATAATTCAAATATTAATGTTTGCATGTCACCTTAGCTAGTGGCGTGATGGTTTCGCTAAATTCATCACTTAAAGATCTTTTCGGTAAAATCTAATATCAAATTTTCTTAAGTGATAACTTTTAGTAATGACAATTTACACACGTTCTCTTCGTTAGAACTATATCATTTTAGGATATATGGAATTTGGTATTGGTAGAAATTCCAATATTATCCATATTCGACTCAGTAGGTCAAAAAACAAAGCCTTGGCACAATAATAACATTTATTATTAACTGTACTATTCTGGCCAGAGATTTTAGCTTTTAGTTGGCTGCCGTTGACTGTAATACAAACCTCATACAACTTAGGAGACAAATTCTCTATTGAATAGTGATTCACATTCAATGCTTCAAATTAGACCCAACTATAGTTGCTCGATGGATCACAATGCCATGACTTAATTATAATCAAAGTGGAGTTTTTACGTTGAATGTTTAACGACTAAATTCTATCGGATTAGAAAAATAGCCGAAAAAATTACCGCAAGCGCACGGCGTACAATTCTAGTACGTGGCGAGTACGGGTCGATCCGCAAAGAATTGTATTGATTTTAAAATATCCACTCAATCAAATTACACCAAGAATTTGAGAGTGTTGTTAACTAAAGAAATTGTAAAAACTAACTACTACAAAAGTGAATGAAAACTATGAGATTAAAAGACAATTTAGAGATAAATCCACTCTCATGATCACATAAATCAACACAACATGAAATTATGATCTCTCTTTTTGGTCATTAGTAAATTTAATTGATGTGTTTATCATAAGTATGGAATATTTATGCTATTAATTAGTCCAACATAAATCATCAAACTATAACACACCCTCCAAACTCACTATTCAACTCTCATGAAAATGATACTGAAATTAAAAATAAAATCTATTTTAAGCATGGCTTATTTACTATTGAATTAGTAACATAAACCATCGAATTTTTATTCTAAATCCACTTCCATTACCAAAATCAATTGGTTAGATTATGAGATAAATTGTGTTTATTTGAGTAAGAATAGCCTATATGTGATTAACATCAAAGACAATCAAATTCACTAATAAACTTACATCAACATTCAACTTTCCATTAAGCACAAAAAGAGAACATAAATGAGAAAATTATGTTGAATCTACATGATAAGAGAGCTTCATTACCCCTAAATTGAAGGAGTTTAGCTACTTATATTTGTTATCATTTCAACAAATGTAGATTGCAACATAAATATAGACAAGAGGAAAATGCAAGTAAAGTAAGAAGAGAGCTAACTAAAATAAAATAAAGACTAATCTACTTGCATAAATAAAAAGATCTACACTACTAACATGAAAATAAAGAGAGCATGTAAATAGAAAAAAGCATGAATTAACATTGCATAAAAGAAAATTACATGAAAGAAAATGACTAAGTAGTCATGAAAAAGAAAAGGGAATTTCTTTTTATTTTATTTTTGAGCCTAAAACTAAACTAATTAAAGAGGAGGCTAAGAGAGCATTACATGAAACATAAGGGGTATTTATACATGTTTGAAACCCTAATCCATATTTTTGGAGACTATCCAAAATACCCTCTTAGGAAATGTAACCTCCAAGTAATCATTAACATGAGCATAATCATCCATTTAAATGTTCATGTAGCTTTAATCATGTGCATTAGCTCTTAATAGGGGATCATGCTAAGTGGGTAGATGTGGTCCTCCATGATGCATGAGTTCGAATTATTTCCATCTTCATTTGCTTGTCTTCTCTTGTGCATGCATATTTTCTATGAAGCCTCTTCCAAAATTCACTAAAATTCCTACAAAACAACATTAAAATATCCAAGTAAATTTTCTAAAATTAACATGTGCACAAAAATGACCATTTTCCTTATATGAAGATAAATAAATGATAATTTGAAAATAACTGAAATTTTGGTTTAAACATGTTAAAATACCCTATATGCTCATTTATTTAATTAAATTCGATTAAATATGGAAGTAAAAATATGCACGTTTACGTGCACATCAAATACCCCCACACTTATCTTTTTATTTGTCTCCGACTAAAGAAAACTAAGATAAATCTGTTTTCGTAGGAAACACGATTGCATTAAGTGTATGCAACAAGCCGTTAAACCTCTATGTGTCCCTAGTAGGATGAGTGTTGTCTCGTGAGGGTTTTCAATGGATACTACCAATAAAATCTAAATGAGAAATGAAAAATCCCTAAATTCAAGATTTATTTACAAAGATATGGATGCAAGTTTTTGAAAATATTTACAAATGAAAAAATTACTTTCAAATTGACATGAATAAGTTAAATATAAGTTTTGGTCATTATCAAGAAATTTAAGTCCTTTTACTTGTCAAAATTTTGAATAAAAATTAAGTTATCATAACAAATAGACTTTAGTTTGGCTAGTTGTTTCGGTTGATAACATAATGCAATTATGAAAAGGATCCTTAGTTGATTCACAAAGTTTTTCAAAGTGGTATTTTCATTTCTTTTGAATAACAAGTCAAATCACATAAGTTAAAAATAGTGTTTGGACTTCAGTTGCTTACTCTCTCTTATTTGAAAATTTTATTGATATTAACAATATTTACATATGCCAAACTCAGGAAACTGAGGCCAGATATATGACCTATGCACTACCTTTCAGGCTTACGTGAGGGGAATACAGAGCGTGGCGAGTGAACACACAAGTGTGTACACCTACAGACTGTAGGAATTATTAATGAAAGAATTTTTATATACATACACTTAACTCAGATAAACTAAGGCCAGATATAACGATTGTGCGCTGCCTTTCGGGCTTACGTGAGAAGGGTACAGAGCATAGTGAGTGTACACACTTGCGTGTGAACACATGACTCTAGGTGTTTCTTATTTTTATAAAAACCATTATATATATACATATATTTTTTTCTTTTTGTTTTTTTTAAGAGAGAGTTTTGCAAAATCATCTTAGCACCATTTAACTTAGAAGATAAATTTTTTTATATCCTTTACTTTAAATTTACCACTTTTTTAAACAAAGATTTTCCATTAAGATATACTTCATAATTATCACCCATGAATCTTCCAATATACTAGTTAAACCGTCTTTACTTGTAATCAAACTTTATTTTTAATTTTTGTTGAGACAAATAAAATTTTCAAAAATTTCAGTTTAATATCCAAAATTCTATATTTACCTTATAGTGTTTCTTCAAAAATAAATAAAATGCTAAAAAGAGAAAATTTGTTTTTGGGATATATATTTTTAAAATTTTTTGAGTTTTGGAAGAAAAATGGAAAAAAAATAAACCATGAAAAATAAAAAAGAAGACGAGACTCCCTCCCCACACTTAATTTTGATTGTGTCCCCACAGTCAACCCAAATGGAAGGAGAAATTAAAAAATATGACCTATATTTACATGAAAATGAAAAGATTATTATTTACAAGACATCAGAAAATATACCGTTAAAGAGTAAATGAAATGGTCTTCCAAAGACCAATTCATTTGTCTCGTCAAATATGAGACACATTGCTTAAGCGTAGAAAACCAAAGCATAAAATATTTCAAATTGAATGTTGATTTGGGAAAACGAATGTCGTTTTATTAAAAATGGTGTGAGTTGTTTTATTTTCGATGATTTTCGGGGTTGATAAAATAATTGGTTGAAATTCAAGTTTATTTTCACTTAATTGAAATACAAACTTATCACTGAAAACTTCTTCAAAATTATTGATTTCAAAATCAAAATGGTGATTTACATCTTCCCCTTCATATTTCAACAACTTATCTTCGAAAAGTCCAAAAAATTTGTGTTCACTAAATTCGTCTTCCTTTACTGAATTGTCAACAACTTCATTGCATATATCAATTTCAAAATCTAAAGTTGTATTCGATTTTTCAAAATCGAAAAAAAGAAGATTGAATTTTAAATCGAGTTTCTCACCCTCAAAAGAATTGAAATCCAAATCAATTAACATACTTTCAACAACTTCATTAAGATTGTCATTTTCAATTTTAAAAGCAGTTATTTGAAAATCGTCAATTTTGGTAAAAGGTGGATTCTTATTTAACTCGTCACACGTTGGGATTTGATTTTGTTGCTCACGTTGTTTCATGTATGTTTCAAACAACAAATCCGTGTGATTTTTGTAAATTCTTCCATTTGCTCAACAAAATCAAATTTATAATTATTAATTTGAGGATTTTTAATTTGAAATTGTTGAGAGTAAAAAATTTCACCATGATTAAAATAACTCCCATTGCCAAAATCATTTAAATGGTTGTTTTCATTTTCGTTTTGATTTTGAAATTCATTTTGGACTTCGAAATTGAATGGGTATGGGTTATAAGCGAAATCATTTGAATTTTGAAGTGAATTCAAATTTTGATTATTTTGAAATCCTTGACTTGATTTATTGCACAAATATGAATTATAGAAATCATTTATCCTTTGATCTATAGAGAGTTCAAGTAAAGATGAAATTGTTTTAATACTCTTTTCAAGAGTTGAGGGTTGGTCATCATTTTGAAAATTTTGTGGTTCAAAATTCGAATTGTTTGTACAAAAGTTGTCATCTAAATATCCGTAAGAGTTTGATGTGAAACTATATGGATTATATTGATTTTCAGAACTATTGTAAAAATTTTGTGAATAGGGAAATTCAGACATTCTAAAAATGTTTTTTTATAAAGGAAATAATTTACCAAAGGGAATTTATTTTTAAAAAGAGAAATTTGATTTTTGTTTTGTTTTTTGGATTTATATGTTTTTTTTGAAAAGATTTTATATTTTTTTGGATTTTTTGTGTTTTTTAAAAAAAAATAACTTAAAGTTTTTTTTTGGATTTTTGATTTGATTGAAAAATTTCAAGGGAAAAAATTTAAAAACTAAAGAAAATTTACAATTTTTTTACTTTTGGATTTTGAATTTTTTTTTAAATATGCATGAACTAATGAAATAAATGCAAGGATTTAATTACAAATTTTCTATCCTAAGTAGCTCCTAACCCAAAATTATATAATCACACTTTGTCTTAATCCAACAAGATAGTTCTCAGTCAGGTAACAGACAGGATTTATCGGTGCTCCACGAATCACCATAGTAATGCAACCGAAGGTTTAAGTACCTTCAGAGAAACAACTACTATAATATTTACGAATCACCATAATATTTATAAATGTTATTGCTCTGCCGTAGTCTAGACACCAAGAAATTAAATTGTCAAAAGAGGACAACTTGTCAATGTACAATTAAGCCCTAAGTGAGCTCGTGACTCCCTTAAGATGTCTAACCATTATTATTAATCAAAATTCTAAAATGAAATGCAATTTGTGGGCCAAGAAAGGGGTGATGAAATTCCTCATCTTATGTGAATTTGGTGTTGCCCTTAGAAAATAAAAATAAGATATGAATGTAAACTGAAAATAAACGTGAATTAATAATGCAACTACGAATGGATTTTTGTTTTTGAAATCTTTTATAAAATGCAAGCAACCAACAATGCAAAGCAAATAAAAACAAGAGATAGGGGCACGATACTTGAGCTTGCAGAATTATTAGTAATTTTATTTTAAAGTGGCAATTTGTTTTATAGCAAGCAAGCAAAGCAATTATTAAGCAAGTAGTTCCTCCTTTTTTCTACAACCTAAAATTAAAAATAAGATATATACAGGTTTTTTTTATATATCAAAGAAGAAACTAAAACAAATTAAAAACAAAACAAATTAAACTAAAACAATTGCAAACACTTGTTGCTTTTTTTTAAACAAAAAAGAACATAACAAAAGAAAACTTAAAACAAAGGAAAAACAAAACCAAACAAATTGGAAAAACAAAGAAAAACCAAAACAAACTCTTTTTTTAACAAAGAAAACTAAATAAATTAAAATAAACTAAAAAAAATTGAATTCAAGCCTGTAAGCCCGACCCGATTTAAAACCAAATACACAATTTAAAACCAAATTAAATAAAAGATAGTGGGATAGCAGTTTTCACGTCCAACTCACAACTAATCCCAAAAATTTAAAATCAAAAATCGATATCCACACCCAGAAATCAATTCGAATTATTTTCGCCAATTATAGAAATCAAAATCAATTGTAAACTCGAAATTGAAACCGAAGGTTGTTTGTGTAGGGTTGTTTTCGCAACGAAACCATGCTTTGGCAGGAGGCGGTGATTCAATTTGGGTACGGTGAGGTTCAGGTGAATTGATGGTTGGTCGAGTTGCGTGATGGGTAGCGATGCAGGGAGAGGGAGGATGTAATTTGATTGGAGTTCGGTTCTTGATTTTGAAGGGCGATTTCGGGTGGTTTGTGGGTTGGTTGTGAAGGTGAATTGACAGTTGCAGTGGCCAGATAGGTGGTTTGTATGGTGGTATTATGGTGGCAGAAGTCTGTTGTTTAAGGTGGTGATAACTGACAGTGGTGGTGACAACTGTCGGGATGTTGAAATGTAAGTCTGTTGCATAGTTGAGATTGGTATATGATAGTGGTAAATGAGGTTTGCAGTGTTGGTATAGTTGAGATTGGTATGGCATGCTGTGATGGGGAAGGACTAAGGTGATATAGATATTGTAGGGGAAGGTTTGTGGCAAAGCTTTCAGGTTGGTGAGTTTTGTGGGTTGAATTGTCAGTAGGCAAGTTGTTTTGTCAATCAGTAAATGGTTGTGAAATGTTGAAATAGCAGTAAGGAGTTGATGAGGGAGTTGTTTATGTCAAAGAAGCAAGGCAGTAGAGTGTAGTTTGATGTGGTAGTAGTTTGTAGCTTGATGTGGTTGTGATGTGTGAAGGATTGTTGAAGAAAATGTGGTGGCAACAGTTATTGATTACAGGGAAGTGTGCAATTGTTTGTGAGGAAGCACAAAAATAGTGATGATGCTATGGTAGTGTTGAGGCAGGTGTGTGGTTTCAGTAATAACAGTGGCTGTTGGGGAGTGATTGATCACTGGTGACAAGGTGGTGAGCAGAGGTGGTTGTAGATGATGATGTTGAATGGTTAGTGGTTGTTTTATTGAGTAGAGATGACTGGAGTGAGATGTTTTGGAACAGCAATGATGGTTGGGTGGTATAGCAGAGAAGGGTCTGTTATAGGCAAGTTTTTATGCACTGTTTACAGTAGGATATGCATAGTGGAGCAGAAGTCGGTACGAAGTTATGGAACAGGGTAGTTAAAACAGAAATTGTAAGCAAACAGAAAGTGTAACAACTAGAAAGTGTAATATGAAATGTAAATGCTAATGTAATTGAAAATGAAATGGAATAAAAAAATTTCTTTTTTAAATAGAAATGCGAATGCAACTCAAGCAGAACAACAACAAACACACAAACAAATGCAAGCACAAATCACACAAACACACAACAAATTTTTTTAAATGCAAATTAACACACAATAAAATCAAACGAAAATAATTCGAATAATAGAAAATAAAATCAAATTAATTCCACGGCTACGGTGCCAAAAACTTGTTTAACGACTAAATCTCCATCGGATTAGAAAAATAGTCGAAAAAAATTAAATAAAAATTACTGTAAGCGCATGGCGTACAATTCTAGTACGTGGCGAGCACGGGTCGATCCGTAGGGAATTGTGTTGATTTTAAAATTTCTACTCAATCAAATTAAACCAATAATTTGAGAGTGTTGTTAACTACAAAAAGTTGCAAAAACTAACTACTACAAAAGTGAATGAAAACTATGAGATTAAAAGATAATTTAGAGATAAATCCACTCTCATAATCACATAAATCAACCCAATGTGAAATTATGATCTCTCTTTTGGGTCATTAGTGAATTTAATTGATGTGTTTATCATAAGTATGGAATATTTGTGCTATTAATTAGCCCAATATAAACCATCAAACTATAAACACCCTCCAAACTCGCTATTCAACTCTCATGAAAATGACACTGAAATTAAAAATAAAATATATTTTAAGCATGGTTTATTTACTATTAAATTAGTAACATAAACCATTAAATTTTTATTCTAAATCCACTTCCATTACCAAAATCAATTAGTTAGATTATGATGTAAATTGTGTTTATTTGAGTAAGAATAGCCTATATGTGATTAACATCATAGACTATCAAATTCATTAATAAACTTACATCAATATGCAACTTTCTATTAAGCACAAAAAGAGAACATAAATGAGCAAATTATGTTGAATCTACATGATAAGAGAGCTTCATTACCCCTAAATTGAAGGGGATTAGCTACTCGTATTTGTTATCATTTCAACAAATGTAGATTGCAACATGAACATAAACTAGAGGAAAATGCAAGCAAAGTAAGAAGAGAGCTAATTAAAATAAAATAAAAATTAATCTACTTGCATAAATAAAAAGATCTACACTACTAACATGAAAAGAAAGAGAGCATGTAAATAGAAAAGAGCATGAATTAACATTACCATAAAAGAAAATTACATGAAAGAAAATGTCTAAGTAGTCATGAAAAAGAAAAGAGAATTTTTACTGTTTATTTTTTAGCCTAAAACTAAACTAACTAAAGAGGAGGCTAAGAGAGCATTACATAAAACATAAGAGATATTTATACACGTTTGAAACGCTAATCCATATTTTTGAAGACTACCCAAAATACCCTTTAAGGAAATGTAGCCTCCAGGTAATCATTATCATGAGCATAACCCTCCATTTAAATGTTCATGTAACTTTAATTATGTGCATTAGCTCTTAATAGAGGATCATGGTAAGTGGGTAGGTGGGGTCCTCCATGATACATGAGTTTGAATTATTTCCATCTTCATTTGCTTGTCTTCTCTTGTGCATGCATATTTTTCATGAAACCACTTCCAAAATTCACTAAAATTCCTACAAAGCAACATTAAAATATCCAAGTAAATTTTCTAAAATTAATATATGCACAAAAATGACCATTTTGTCCCTATATGAAGATGAATAAATGATGATTTGAAAATAATTGAAATTTTGGTTTAAACATGTTAAAATACCCTATATGCACGTTTATTTAATTAAATTCGATTAAATATGGAAGTAAAAATATGCACATTTACGTGCACATCATTGAAGTTCCATTGTTTTCTTAAGTCGGCGGAACTGTGTAACATTGTTGCATTGAGATTCCATGTTTGACCTAGATGTTATCAACTAACAGGAAACTGTTAGATGGGTCATTCTATAGTTATCAAATAACTACGAACATGTAACCTCTTGGTGCCACCAGCTACCATGGGTAACACACCGCACAACATTTTGAGAGCTTTACACACTCTAGTACCAACGGACGTATCTATATCATTTCTCGAAACATCTTGACCAGGAATATTTAAAACAAAATGTCATTTGATTTTGTTATTAATTACTCACGATTGCAACTATTTGAAACTACAATCACATAACATTTTATTTAAGGATTTTCTTATTAATATTCTTTAAATTAATTACTTAATTAATTATATCACAAGTATATAAAACAAAGCAAACACCGTTACTAAGAACAAGGTAGACTCCACAGTCAGATATATGTAATAAATTACTGGCCCAAGGGCATACCACTAACTCTTTTAATATATATACATACATATATATAAATATATATGAAAATTCAAAAATAATTTTGTATATTAAATAAAATAAAGTTTTAAAATATCTAAAATATTGACCAAGTCGATAAAATTTGAATTCAAAATTAATATCTAAAATATTTAATTGACCTTGTAAAATAATTTAAATTTCAAATCTTGATCCAAAATAAGTTAGTTAAAATATCTATTAATCATTTAAAATGAATATAAATTTATATTTTATAAATATATATAATAATATGTAGTTTCCAAAAATAAAATTAATAATTTTTTTTATTAAATCATAAATGATTTAAAAAATGCATAAATGAATTAAGCATAGGTTTTATAAAGAAATAAATACTGAACTTATATTAATATTAAAAACAATCGACTATCATAAAGAAACATTAAATTAGAAAAAAATATTATTTGCTAAATTTTATATCCAGATATTTATGTAAATATCTATAATATAAACAATACTAAAATTAATAAATATAAATATAATTAAAATATTTAATATATACACACGAAAAATAATCTTTTTTTTAATAATCTAAAACTTATTTTAATTATGTTAAAATTTTATAAAATATCATAAAACATGATATTGTATATATATGATTTAAAATTGATAAGCAGATATTACAAATTATTAAAATTAATTTTAATATATTAAAATATGAAATAAATAATATAAAATATGCTTGGAGGATTTTTTTTATTTTATTAAATCTATACAACATTTGATTCATTTAAATAGATCAACATAATTCAATGACAAATAAATGGGAGATGGCTATTACGCAAACAAAATCATTATATGATCCAAATATTACTTGATGAATATGATATAAAATGTAAATGAGATTTAATACCTAGCCTTTGAACACACATCGATTGATGGATCTTCTAGATTCACCTTGAATTGATCTCCAAACGTTGCAATGGCCTAGAGTACCACTGGATCTACTATATTTAATGTGATTTTGCTTTGAAAATTTTGCAGCAAGGGGGTGGGGTTTGAGTTGCTCACGGCCAATGGGGAGCAATGAGAAAAACAAGAGAGAAAGGTGATCGGGGGTAGGCTTGTTTAAATAGAGAAATGGGAGGAGACAAGTTATCCTTCTTTTACTGCTTCTCCATTTAACAATCCCAAATCAAGATCCAAATTCAAAACAAAAATCCCCCAATCTCCCTATACCATGGCTGGCCATAAAATGGTCCATATAGGTCATCAAACACTGTAAACTCGTTTAGTAATTAATATCATTTAAATCGTATATAAATGCATATCGATATTATATATCGATGCATACATATACAACTTTTACATACATATCAAATTACTTACTAATAGCACGTAGAAAAACTGACAGCATCCAATACGTCAAATATGTAAATAATCAATATTTCATAAATATTAATTAATTTAATCAATTTATAACAATTTATAAATCAATTAAATCATGTGGTATTTTAGAGGAATCACCAATATGGTTGTGCGACTCGTAAATGTAAATTCAGTCAGCCTATAATATCGAACTATTCGAATATTAATGTTCACTCGTCCCCTTAGCTGGTGGAGTGACAGTTTGTTCGAATTTATCACTTATAAATCTATATCGGTAAAATCCAATTTTACAATTTAAGCAGTACCTTTTGTAATGATTATTTACATCGGTTTTCTTTGTCAACACCATATTACTTTAGAATTTATGGAATTTGGTTTTGGTCAAAATTCCAATATCATCCGCATTCAACTCGGTTAGTCCATGAACAAAGTCTTCGGTTCAATAATAATATTTATTATTAATCATACTACCCTAGCTATAAATTTTGACTTTGATTTGACTACAGTTGATCTTGCACTAACCATATACAACCGAGGAGACAAATTATCTATTAAATAATATTTTACTTCCAATGCTTCAATTTAGACCCAACTATAGTCCCTTGATGGTCGTTATGCCATTATTTGACTATAATCACAGTGGTGTGTCCACATTGAAGCTCAACATGTTCTCAAATCGAGAGAATTGTGTAATATAATCACTTCAAGATTTGATGTTTGACATGTTTCTTATTAACCAACAGGAAACTCTCGGATGAGTCATTCCATATAATAACTATCAGTATGTAGCCCTTTGATACACCCAACAAGCATGAGTAACACACTATTAAAGAGCGTTACGTACTCTATTCTTAACAGATGCATCAATATTCGTTTTTGGAACATCTTGGCCGAGAATATTTAAAATAGTATGTTATTTTATATTGTGGTAATTTTCTCATGATTACCCACTCCTTGTAATTATTATCACATTACATATCGTTGAAGGATTTTCTATTTAATATACTTAAATTAGTTACTTAATTAATATATCATAATGTAACAAGTATAATAGAAAATAAATACCTTTACTATGAAAATGATTATTGCCATCTTCCAAAAGAGTTACTTAATTAGTTACTTAAGAGTTAAATATATGTAATAAATTATATTATTGCCATTAGGGCATACCTTAGCTCTCTCGATCACTTCCATAGAAGTGAGTTTCACTAGTGGATCGATGACCCTCTACCTCAACATGTTGTTTAGTACATAGCAAAAGGGCAAAAGGATTTGGTCTTGCTACAGAACCAAGTGAATCTAGCATTGGTTCAGCGGCGATAAATGACTCTTTTGGAAGAGGTGAACTTTGATGTGTTATACAACTGTGGCCTTATTGCTATTATTGGCTTAACGAAAATAGGAGGTAGGGATATCGATCATTGTTTCTATAAAGAATGAATCTGCAATCTGCCTTGTTTAGTTAAAACTACATTTCGTTTTCTTCTTTATGTCTGTTGGGCTATGTGTGTTAAAGCCCATGATCTACTTTGCTGTACTTTCCTGATATAGGAATCATGCCTATAAGTATTGTACGCTGGATGATTATCATAATATACAAGATGAATAATATTCCAATCAATTTCTAAACTTCTCTCTGAAAACTTCTACATGGTATCAAAGCAGATAGATCCGTTTTGAAAAATCCTTCTTCTTCTAATCCAATCTCTTAATTAGGGATATGGCGGAAAACAAAGCAATCTTGGATGTAATGCCTGTAATGTCGAAAATTACAGATTATAAACTGAGTGATGAGAATTATCTAGATTGGAGTAAAACAATTAGGTTGTACTTGCGAAGTATTGACAAGGAAAATCACCTTAAGGAAGATCCACCTAAGGAGGATTCGGCCGAGACAAAGGATCAAATCTGGCTACGAGATGATGCTCGCCTATTTCTGCAGATTCGAAATACAATTGATAATAGTGTTATTAGTCTTGTTAATCACTGTGGATTTGTGAAAGAACTAATGGATTATCTTGAATTTCTTTACTCTGGAAAAGGAAATCTCAGCAAGATGTATGATGTGTGCAAATCTTTTTATAGATTAGAAAAACAAGATCTCTCTCTTATGAATTATTTCATGAAGTTTAAAAGAACTTATGAGGAGTTTAATCTACTTTTACCTATGAGTTCAGATATCAAGATCCAACAGCAACAGAGAGAACAAATGGCAATCATGAGTTTCTTAGGAGGATTGCCAAGTGAGTTCGAATCTGCAAAGTCACAAGTATTATCTGGATCCGATGTAACTTCACTACAAGAAGTATTCAGTCGAATTCTAAGAGCAGAAAGTTCAAGTAATGCACAAAACAATGTTGCACCAAATTCTAGTGCTGTTTTCTCAAACCAACTCAAGTGCACAGAACAGATATGCACAAAATAGTGCACAGGTGAGACCAAATCAAACTGGATATGGAAGAGGTGGCACACAACCTGACAATAGATCAATGAATCCAAATTTTTGTACCTATTGTAAGAGGAAAGGGCATAAGTATCAACAGTGTTGGAAACTATAGGAAAAGCAAAAGCAAAACAATGAACAAACAAGCAAAAATCAGACAGCAACTATTGCAAAAGCTAGTGATAATAAGCATGTTCTAATTTCTGCTGAAGAATACAACAAGTATGCCGAGTACCAGAATAGCTTGAAGGAGTCTACAGAATATCAAAACCCTACTATATCTACTGTGGCTAAAACTAACAAATGGGTTATAGACTCTGGTGCTACCGATCATATGACTGGTAATCCATTATTTTTATCAAATTTTCAAGGTAAAAATAAATCTCAAAATATAACCTTGGCTGATGGTTCTCTTTCATCCATTCATGGATCTGGATCCATAACCTAAATCCTTCTATTACCTTAAAATCTGTTCTACACACACCTAAGCTTGCTTTTAATCTTCTCTCTATTAGTCAAATAACAAAGGAACTTAATTGTTGCATCACTTTCTATCCTAATCATTGTGTGTTTCAGGACCTAGTGACCAAGAAAATTATTGGTTAAGGGCAAGAGCTAGGTGGTCTTTACATGTTTGATGACTCAACCCCTATTGCATGTACAAGCATCACTCAAGCTCTCAAAACTCACTATCAGTTAGGACATCCATCTCTATCAAATCTAAAAATTTTGTATCCTCAGTTCAACTCTATTAGACATATTAATTGTGACTCTTGCCAATTTGCAAAACATCACCGATTAAGTTCAAATCCAAGGATCAATAAAAGAGCAAAGGCTGCATTTGATCTGGTTCATTCAGACATCTGGGGTCCATCTCCTATTATTTCTAAACCAGGATTCAAATATTTTGTAACTTTTGTAGATGATTACACTAGAATAACTTGGTTATTTCTTATGAAAAGTAGGGTTGAGCTATATTCTATTTTCTGTAACTTTTGTAATGAAATAAAAACTCAGTTTAATACTAATATCAAAGTATTAAGGAGTGATAATGCCAAAGAATACACCTCTGGAATATTTCATAAGTTTATGAATAACAATGGGATGCTACATGAATCATCTTGTGTAGACACTGCACACCAAAATGGAGTTGCAGAAAGAAAGAATAGACATCTTTTAGAGACCACTAGAGCATTGCTATTTCAAATGAACATGCCAAAATTCTTTTGGGCGGATGCTATTGCTACTGCATGCTTCTTAATAAATAGAATGCCATCTAGTGTTTTAAATGGTGAAATTCCCTATAAAGTTTTGTTTCCAGATAAACACATCTATCCTGTTGAGCCAAGAATCTTTGGATGTGTTTGTTTTGCTAGAGATGTAAGGCCTCAAGTATCTAAACTTGACCCAAAGTCCATAAAATGTGTGTTTGTGGGTTATTCGAGATTACAAAAGGGATATAGATGTTATTGTCCAAGTTTGGATAGATATGTGGTGTCTAGTGATGTGACCTTTCATGAGGATATACCCTATTATCAACCTATGCTAAAACAAAGTGAAACAATAGCTGATGATGATCAAAACTTCCTTATATATTCTACTCACACACAAGATACTAACAATACTGAAGACTTACAAGAACCTATGGATAATAATATAATTCCTATCCCAATCCATGAACCTATACCTCAATTTAATCCAGAGATTGATCTACCTATTGCCCTAAGGAAAGGAAAACGTCAGTGCACTTATCCTATAGCTTCTTATGTCTCTTATAACAATTTATCACCCAACACTTGTCTATTTATCAAAACTCTTGATACAACTTCTACACCCAAAACTGTCAAAGAAGCTATCTCGCAACCCAAATGGCATGAAGCTATGATAGAAGAATTAAATGCACTAGACCTTAATAAAACATGGGATCTGGTTCCATTACCAAAGGATAAGAAACCAATTGGATGTAGATGGGTGTTCTCTGTCAAAGTTAACCCTGATGGATCAATTGCTAGGTTCAAAGCGAGGTTGGTGGCAAAGGGTTATGCTCAAGTTTATGGTGTAGATTATTTGGAAACCTTCAGTCCAGTAGCCAAACTAACTTCCATTAGACTATTCATCTCTCTTGCTGCGACACACAACTGGGAATTACATCAACTAGATATCAAAAATGCCTTCTTACATGGTGATCTTCAAGAAGAAATTTACATGACTCAACCACATGGATTCATTGCTCAGGGGGAGGAAAAGATGGTATGTAAGTTTAGAAAAAAATTGTATGGTCTTAAGCAATCTCCTCGAGCATGGTTTGGAAAATTCAGTCAAGCTTTGGAATCATTTGGTATACATAAAAGCAAATTTGACCATTCTGTGTTTTATAAAAATTCAGGTGCTGGAATTATTCTGCTTGTTGTTTATGTGGATGACATTGTTGTTACTGGAGATGATATCAAAGGAATTCAATCTTTAAAAACATTCATCCATACACAATTCCATACCAAGGACTTAGGTCATCTAAAGTACTTTCTTGGAGTTGAAGTTATTAGAAGTACAAAAGGTATATTTTTATCCCAAAGAAAGTATGCTCTTGATCTCTTGACAGAAACTGGAAAACTTGGTATTAAACCAAACACTACTCCAATAATACCAAATAATGATCTAGCTAACAGTGGAGAACTTTTCAAAGATCCAGAAAGATATAGGAGACTTGTTGGTAAGTTAAACTACCTAACTGTCACAAGACCAGACCTATCCTATTCTGTAAGTTTGGTGAGTCAGTACATGTCCTCCCCTTGTGTTCATCATTGGAGAGCTTTAGAACATATTCTAGGTTATCTAAAAGGCACTGCAGGTCTTGGCATATTATATACTAATCATCAACATGCTACAATAGAATGCTTCTCTAATGCTGACTGGGAAGGGTCTAAGCTTGATAGAAAATCTACTTCTGGTTTTTGTGTTTATGTTGGTGGTAATCTTGTGTCTTGGAAGAGTAAAAAACAGAGCATAGTTGCAAGGTCGAGTGCTGAATCCGAGTATAGAGCCATGGCTAAAGGAGTTTGTGAAGTAATGTGGCTTGTTTACCTTATGACAGAGATTGGTATAAAAGTTGAGAAGCCAACTTTGTTGAACTGTGACAATCAGGCAGCTATATATATTGCTTCCAATCCCGTATTTCATGAAAGGACCAAACACATTGAAGTTGACTGTCATTTTGTTCGTGAAAAAATTCTACAAGGATTGGTACAAACAAGGTTTGTTAGGACTGGTGATCAAGTTGCAGATATTTTAACTAAAGCTCTAAATGGAACTCGGATGAAGATATTATGTGACAAGTTGAGCATGATGAATCCATATGCTCCACTTGAGGGGGAGTGTAAAGAATGAATCTGCAATCTGCCTGGTTTAGTTAAAACTACATTTCATTTTCTTCTTTATGTCTGTTGGGCTATGTGTGTTAAAGCCCATGATCTACTTTGCTGTACTTTCCTGATATAGGAATCATGCCTATAAGTATTGTACGCTGGCTGATTATCATAATATACAAGATGAATAATATTCCAATCAATTTCTAAACTTCTCTCTGAAAACTTCTACAGTTTCTTTACTTGTCCAAACCGCATGAGCGGTATTTTCACTTTGTTCGACAAACCACGCCATCAAAGAGTCATAGACTTTGCCACGAACGTATGAAATGAGATTAGGCTAACTAAATACCAACTTGCATTATCTTTTACTCAACGTAGTTATTAGTTTATGAGAGTAGTGTGATTATCATTGTATGACTTATTTAGGAATTGTATCATTTGATCCTTAATTTATGAATATATATACTATCCTTATATTATAAAAATGTATCTTCTACTTTTACTTGCCACCATATGGCATGATATATTATAGATGAAAAGGCAACTCTCTGAAAATAATTGTATGGACATTGGCACTATTGATTAAAGTAGATTCCATCAAGGCTTGCCATATCAGTAAAATATATGGCACCACATGCTAAAGTTAAAAAGACAACTCTCTGAAAGTAATTGTACAAATATTGCCGCTATTAACTAAAGCAAATTCTGTCAAGACTAGTAATTTCGATACAATTTATGGTGCCATATGTTAAAGCTGAAAAGATAACTCTTTGAAAATAATTGTACAAACATTGTCATTTTTAACTAAAGAAAATTCCACTCAGGCTTGTCATATCGGCACATTATATGGCACCATATGCTAAAGTTGAAAAGACAACTCTACAATGATAATTATACAAACATTGCTACTATTAACTGCAACATATTCCACTAAGACTTGTCAAACCGTTACATTTGGAACCATATGTTTACTTCTCTAATATAAGAATTCCAATATTAATCTTAAATGACACATTATAAACTTATCAACTTCCCTCACACATCAAAAATATTAAATACTAATACAATTTCTTTATCTCTTCTCAATAGCGTTCTATCGTTCGATAGTGATTCAGATGAAGAAGCGATTGACCGAGAATAATTCAATGAAGTAAAGGAAATAATAGAACTATACTACGAAAATTATTGGTCAACATCCAAGAAGCATGGTGGTTCAGTCATTTATCAGGAACATATTATTCCATAAGACTAGCATGCAAGACTACATCAATCCAAATCCAACATACGGACCAATACTTTTCGAAGGAGATTCAGAATGGAATGAGATTTATTTCTGAGAATTTTTGCAGATATACAAAACAATAATGATTACTTCATTCATAATCCAAACGCTTTGAAATGCAGAGTTTAAGCGTGTATCAAAAAATGATCGCCGCTATTGGGATGATAGCTTGTGAGACTTATGAAGATGCATTGTATGATGCATACTGGATTGGAGAGAGTATTGTAGGAAACTCTAGCTAAATCTGCTAATCTATAGAGAAATGCATAGGAGCAGAAGATGGGCATGAATATTAGGAAGTATTGATTGTATGCATGGGAAATGGAAGAACAGCCCTAAAACATATCACAAAACTTATAACTGTAAGGAAAAGACCAACTACCATTTTGAAAGTGGTTGCTTCGAACAATTTGTGGATTTGAGATGTTTTCTTCAAAATGTCTAGTTCTATTAATGACATAAATGTGATTGAGATGGCACATTTGTTTAATGATCTTGCACTCGGTAAATTAACTCCCTTATCATTTACACTTGGTAAAAACATCTACGAACACATATACTATTTGAAAGACAGAGTTTATGCAAAATAAAGCATCATTGTGAAGACGTTTTAACATCCAAGCACACTGAAGCAGATACAATTTGATGAGATGCAAGAGGGACAAAGGAAATATTTAGAAAGAGGATTTGAAGTCCTTCAATCCAGATTTATAATAATTAGTGATCCTTGTAGATTGCAGAAGCAATCCAAGATGAATAGAATCATGTTTACATGTATGATTTTATACATAATATGATTATCAAAGAAGAAAGATATATGAAAGAAGACCGTTAGAATTATTTCGAGATGACATTCTGCTACTTGAAGAAAATTACAACATCCACATGGACCAACAACTAGCGTACTGAAACGCAACACTACATAATAGGCTACAACATGATCTAATGGATCATATTTAGAATCACTGTGGAAATTATTAGTTTAATTGTATGTTTATGCTTATGTACTTCATGTCTGTATATTATTTTTAAGGAAAATTATTTTGGTTCTTGTCGTATTAATTAATCAATGTTGTACTTTATTTTTATTAGATTCTAAAGAAAAGATCTTCGATTAATAATTAGAATCCA
Source organism: Allium fistulosum (assembly GCA_030737815.1). Classification (NCBI taxonomy): domain Eukaryota; kingdom Viridiplantae; phylum Streptophyta; class Magnoliopsida; order Asparagales; family Amaryllidaceae; genus Allium; species Allium fistulosum. The sequence goes on from CM060905.1 coordinate 850,591,713, forward strand.
ATAAATTGTTGCACATAACTAGAGAGAATTACAACTTCTTTAGTAAATTACAAATGCATCATTTCAAGTAATACAAAGTAAATATTTAAGTATATAGATTGCTTGGTTCAATATACATTATAATTTATCTGATTTAGGGAAAAAATCGCTTTTTGCACTCCATCCAGTAATGTGTTCTAAGTTCATCGACCCGTGTGAAATCCATTTCCAAATCCATAGTCTCGTATCTTTGACGTCCAAAATCGAACGTTTCTTGCTCAATATCTGCAAACATGTTCATCACCTCTAACTTTTTCCCTGTAGGAATGTTCTTTTCATCATTATTTCTTGCGTGCCTTTCTTGAGTTTCGCGTACTCAAGAATCCAAGGACGCTTCAATCTTGTTCTTCTTCTTCTTCGCGGCTTTCAATCCCATTGGTCTAGATTCTTCGTTAGGTTTTTGAGTAAGCACATACACGTTACCTCATAAGTTGTATCACTTTTGGATGAGCTACCCGGATCGGAGTAGAATGATGATTTTAATGCTTTCTTCTTCCCTTTGTTTTAGTTTGAATGTCTCTCAAGTTCCTCACATTGTCAAAATTCTACTTTGGTTGACTAGTCAACATGTCGTAAAATTTCCAAACTGGTAACAATGATGTTTTTGTTAGCATTTCCCTTACAAATAACTTTAAGAATTCTGCATTAGCTATTTTTTCTAATAGAAAATTAAAACAAATCAAATATCCCAAGTTTTTATTAACGCAAAACAAAAAATTAAGAAACATACCAACACATCTTCTCCTTCCATTCCACTAAGGTCCGCATTCTTGATTTTGTAAATCTGTAATTCGTGTATTATAAATTATCGATTAATTTTTCCAAATTGCCCTTTGATCGGTGACATTAATCATGTGTTATTCGAATTTGGTCTGTTGTAGCAATCCATTACTTCTCTCGAACCTCTCATCGCTTCGGTCATTTTCCATAATTGAATCTTTAGAATAATGATAATATACATAACACAAATCATAATCTTTTTCACTTTTCCATGGATTGGATGAATGAAAGCTAAGAGGTGTTTAACTTTGCTACCAATTGTTTTCAAACACAAAATTATTTGAATTTGATGTTTGCGTGAACTCGCCGAATGATGTAGACAATTTACGTATTGACTTTGGTACAAGTTTTAATTTTATTTTATTTTAAAAACTCTGTTCCAAAGAGTAGAGGTAGGGGATTCAGATGGTCCGCCACAACCGACCCCCATTTTTTGTTTGCCCAACACAAAGTATCAATCTCTCAAGCATTCTCGTTTTTTCGAGGGATAACCGCTTCACATCTTAAGCGTTACACAGCGTAGCTTACTAGGACTCGAACCCGCTTTTAATTATTTTAGCAAAAAAAGTAGTGTAGATTGTGGTGTATTTTGAAGATTGGAAGTGAATTATTTTGTATGTTTGAATAAATAAAGCCGTTGGAGGGAAACTAGTTGTTATGTGACCATTGAAACTTGGACAAGTATTTAATATGTGCCCAACTTCAGACGTCTATTTAATAAGCGAGTGCATGCCAAACGCTTATTTAATAGACGTCTGATTTCAAACCTATCAAATAGGTGTCCGGGTCCAATCCATTCTAAATATTAAAGGCAATATTCATCAATGGGAAATTTTTTCCCCCTCTTCTTCTCTATAACCTTTTTTTGTTCATCATTGGAGATGCTCTAAAGGTAACTATTGAATATGGAAAAATCTTAAAAAAACCGTTTGTGAAGTAATTACGAAACTCCCTTTGACTTCGTGTCCGAACAAAATAAAGTAGTAATAAGTTTTAAAAAAATCAATTGATTAATTCATGGTAAAATCACTCCACAATGCATTTTATTCCAATTTTAACGAAGCGGGGGATCAAATGGTATAGTTCATTTGTTGGTAACTTGAAGGATTAAAAATATGACTATTGCTTTCCAATTAGCCGTTTTTGCATTAATTGTGACTTCATCAATCTTACTTACTACTGTACCTATTGTATTTGCTTCTTCTGATGGTTGGTCAAGTAACAAAAATGTTGTATTTTCCGATACATCATTATGGATTGGATTAGTCATCTGGTAGCTATCCTTAATTCTCTCATCTTTCGAACTTCTTTGGCATTTTCTCAACTCCAAAATGCCGTTCTTTCTCCAAATTTTGGATTGTGACATGTAAACTCAACTTGAGTAAAAAAAATTCTATGAAATTTGTTATTAGTTATTAATTAGCAATTTGGAGACAATAAGAAGTAATTACGAAACCCCCTTCGACTCCATGTCCGAATAAAATAAAATGGTAATAAGTTTTAAAAAATCAATTGATTAATTCATGTTAAAATCACTTCGGAGTGCATTTTATTCCAATTTTAACGAAACAGAGGATCAGATGGTATAGCTAATTTGTTTGTGTTAATTTAAACCGCTATTTCTTTGATTCCCAAAATAAGATTAGGGGATGTTGGATGCTCAAGAAAACACTGGCAAACATTAGGGATTGTACATTGATGGAGGATAGTGGTTTGGGGTCTAGTTGACTACTAGAAAAGGAAACCATTTTCATAGTTTTATTTTTATTAAAAAAAATCGTGAAGAAGTTGAAAAGTTTACTAAATGAATATATTGCCTCTGATTAGTAGCTGGCGGGTACAAAGACACTCTGCTTTGTAAGTGCTGATGAATTCATAACAAGACTCTACATGTTCATCATGCAAAACAATCAACCAGACATTTTGCATGTTACTGTCTACACATTTGGCACAGAAATAAAAATATAACCAAACCATCTTTTGAAGAAGAGTAACCACAAAGCCAGTACGCAGAATTATAACAAATCACTCGTCAAAACAAAGCTTGGTAGCTTCAGAAGCCAAATGGCTCTGAAGTATATACTCTGACACTTTCCAAATATAAAAATTCAGGCACCTCTAAAGGTTCATGCAAGATGAAGCAAAAACTTATTTGCCATGACACTGTGTAAAATAATGTAATAATAATAGCTCGAAAATAGTAAACATTTAGAGAAAAGAGATTGTGGAAACAATTAAATGGTTGTTTACAGAAGGGGAGGAAAGGAAGGTAGTTATATGTGCTATTTTCCGACTATGTATTCAAGTTGCTCTCAATAATTTCCGCACAGATGTCGATTCAATTCATATAAAAATATACAAGAATATCACTCTCTATTCATGTGTGTTCCTCCCAAGCAGCAAACTGCTTATGGCGCCACTATTATTGCTAAGAACAATTCACGACTTTAACCCTGTTTTTGGGGACCCCTCCATATAAAAATTGGAATCTGCATTTCTCTCTCCTACAATGACCCAGTTTAAGACGATCTGACTCAAACTTTACTCGTTGAAGTCTTCATATGATGATGATCCACCAGAAGTATCACTTGGAAATGGCGAGTTTTCTCTTGGAGAAGATGGAAGTGATTCTTGTTGCAATGAAGCACCTTATGAAGAATAGAGGGTAAGAATGTGTGAAATTATATATAGTAAAAACCTTTATGAGTATTTGAATGTGTCACTGTAAAAAAGACCTGGGAAAGAAACTAACCCCCAAAAAAAATGACAGAAAACTACAAGGATAAGCTACTAAAAATCATTTTGCACCAAAATCTACCTTTTCTAGAATAAACAAAAGTTAGTTTAAATCTGCATGAATGAAGAGAACCCTCATGTAACTAGTCTAAAATCAAGATGTTAAGATATCAACTATGACAAGCGGAGATATTCTTCAAGTATCGGTTCAAGTTTAGTCAATCAAGCTGTGTTTTATGAAGTGGGATCCTCTACTCCTAGAGTACAAGGGAGCCCCACATATGCTGCATTTTAGCAAAATGTGCACATTTTTGTTTTAATGTGTAGACCCATATACTCTGGGGAATACTACATTTTTGTAGCGTAGGATCCTAGTCTCTTCTATGTACGGCGTTAAACTGTAACACAGATGAAAATAAAGCAGTGCCTGCAGCTCCTGCTAAATTTACATTTAATTCTGCACTTAATCTAATAATTATAGTTTTTGAAAAACGAGTGAAATTGCCTGTTACTTTCAAAAAAAGAAAAGAAAAAAAAGCTCAGATGTACAATCGGTACAAATGAGTAAATCAACTATATAGTTACTTGGCCTGTCGGGAAGCACGATAACAATCAAGAATTTCAATCAGTTATCGTTGCCAAAATCTTTTCCGGAATTTACCCTATGCTAACTAGTATAAAACGCAAGTACGTGCATCTAGTAATTGGAGATATTTAATTTCTATTTAATAAAAATAATAATAGACGAATGTGTGCTATAAGTGCAAAATCTTTAATAGTCACAACGTTTTTATTTCAAGCAATTTCATTGATATCGTTGGTGTCAAATTGATAGCAAAATTTTGTTGATGAATGACCGAGAAGGGGATGGTGGTGGAGTTTGCAAACCTATGGTGAGATTCCTTTGATGGAAGAGGGTATTTTTGAAATTTCAAAAAGACACCGTGGAAATTCTGTTCATTGAATTCTCTTTATTAATAGTAAGGATAGAGATGAAAACAAAAGGATCTGCATATTACACTAACAAATCTAGCACAGTAAAAAACGGTAGTTCCAAGAAACCAATAAACCAAAAGAGAAGTTGCTGGGCATACAAGAACGAAAACCAAGGTTTAGGAGTATATGTAAAGAAGTTACCTGAACTCCTCTGTGCCCTAGATCTTAACTTATTGGTGTGACGTCTTATAAGCTTCTTTGCTTTTGTAATTGTAAGTTGTCTAGCAAAAGGATGAAATTCACCATCACTTCCACTCCACTCGCCTGGAAGTTCATTATCAGCCTCTCCTCTCATAGTTCTTAATAATGCCTTTGCTTTACGACGTTGTGAATTAAATAAACCTTTAACTGAGGTGACAAACCCCTCACCAGCACCATCAGTTCGCTTGTTGCGTGTTAAGGGAAAATCGGATTTTCCAGGATGACCACCATCACTATCACTCAAATCTAGAACAGTTTCAGGTATAATAATTCCATGTGGCTCTTTTTGGCTTTGAGCTTTATCTTTGAACTTTTTCCCCTATATAAGAAAGGAATGTACTTATTAAATTTGAAAACAGCAGAGATGCTAACAAAACATGCAAACAAGCGCATAGAATCTAACTGAAAACTAAAATTAAAACTAATAACACACACACATACATATAATATATATGTATGTATGTATGCAGAGAGAGAGAGAGAGAGAGAGAGAGAGAGAGAGATGTCTAATGTTCACATTTGCCAAATATGACCTTGTGCCGCATAAAATCAGATGAAACTTGAATGGTGTAAATAAACAAACTAATACAATGGTTCAATAAAGTTAACCAACATTCAAATAACCTACATCCTCAATGGATAATTAATAGGGAACTTTTTGTAAAACACGTCTTTAATTTTCAAAATACACAGCGGTCCCTTCTCAAAAACATGTTTTGAAAAAACACCCATATTTTTTATTTCAGTCAGACTGCAAATGTTTTTGCACTATTGCAAAAAAATCACCAAAAAAAGTTTAATTTTGATCATAAAAACCTGCGATTAAGTGCGGATTTAATTTTCGAAGAATAATGGAAAAATAATTGTCAAAAATAATTTTAGGAATGTAATATAAAACCTGTTTATGAGAAGGGTTTTTCATGTATTAAGATTGAAATAAGGAGCGAATTCTAATTTCCACTAATTAATAATAGAACTTGGGAAAAACATCCAAATATATTAGATCAACAACTGTGGTTAACTTTAATACATATAGGGTCAGTAATATGCTCTGTATACTGTAAATCATAATGCTTCCAAACAAAAATTGGAATTTTCTACAATCAACTTCAAAAATTATGATGAACCAAAAATATAAGCTAGAGTATTGTACTTGTTAAACACATTTATATGTATATATACATTTATAAATGCATGTATTACCAGACATTATTGAAAAATATTCGTCGCAGATATCTTAATATTTTAAATTATATGAATTCACCTGCATTCCAGTTACCGACTTCAGAACTCCCCATATAATATGCTTCTTAACACGAGAAAATAGCCTCCGCCAGGTACCAGTGAAATCCTCACGATAAAATGAATCCATGAGCAGCCTTAAGTCATTGACTGCAAATCTTGAACTCTCATAAGTCACAAGCAGCTCAACCTATAACATTACACAGCAACTCTATTACAATTAGCTGGCAAATCCGCTGCCTATTGGCCTATTAATTATTGATGTTTGCAGTTCAATTTTCCAAGCTGTAAAATGCTTAAAAAGAAATGTTTAAAGGTTATAATATTATCCATGTACTCAAATGTTATTTCAGTTGCATGGATAGTTTTGCTGCCCAAAAAATCATCTTCACAACCGTTTATAACAACATGCCTAAAATACACGAGTTTTACAATGTTGATAAAGTTTGGAAAAACTACTATATACAGTTATGAAAAACAATAATAATAATAACCATAATTTTAAAAATCATATTAAAATGAACATAAGAAATAACCTGACTGATTCTTATGTTGTGAAATTCCATCAGTTTACGAGTCCGGGTTCTTTTATCATCGGGTACCTTGACTACTTTCTTTTCTTCATGGGACAAACGACCTAATCTTACAGGCTTGGAATCTTTACCCTTGTTATTTTTAGACGTCTCTTCACCAATTGCAGGTTGATATTCTGACCCAAGAGGTCCATTTTTGGTAGAAAGGTTCTGCAGAACAAGTTCGTTGGGTACATACTCTGCTACAGTTTCTTCCCATGTTCTATCAAATGATGACGTCCTTCTAAGTTCAGGATGGGAACCAGATCCATTATTCACTTTCAAATTCACTAGCTTTGTTACCTGCAGAAGGAAAAGAAAAACATTCATCATAAATCATTTTATTAGCCTGGTACCATTGTTGCTAAAACCACAATTCAAAGAGTTCAAGCTTTGACAAAAATGACTTTCATGTTATCAGAAACCAAGTTTTAAAGGGTCTGCCAAAGATTAAATCTCCTCGTTATCTCCATATTCAAAGTATAGTTCTACACAAATAGGTGTTGATCTCTTTGTCCAGATTGACTGTAACAACCCTGTTTTTTTAGTTGATTAAATAAAATAAATACTGATTTAAATTGGACAATTTAAATCATTAGTTTAGAATTTGTATTCTTTTATAAAGGACAATTTGTTTTAGAATGATTAATTCTAAATCATTGTGAAATTTGGAAATATTAGTATTTTTCAAAGTGTTAAAAATCACTTAAAAATATTACTGAGAATTAATTAATTATGGTGAATTTTAAACTTAGGGAATATTTGAGAAATTAGAATTTTTGTGTTGTTTGGAAATGAATAAATTCCTTTGGATGAGAATATTAAGTTTAAATATATTAAGGAATGAATATTTTGGAGTTACTAAATAAATGTAAAATGGATTTGGGAATTTGATTTATCGGAATATATTAAATAGAGAGTTAATGTTATAGAGAGTAATAATAATATTTAGAAAGAAGTAAAAATAATCCCTTTTCTTATTGGATTGTACCTTTTCAACCCAAATCCCAAACTAATCATAAGAGAAAGCTTCTTTTCTTTTCTTTTTTCATTCCAGCATATTCGTTTAGTTCAAAACTGAAAAGCAGAAAAGAAGTATTCTTCTTCAACCTAAGTGCAAAATCCATCTTTTAAATTCCAAATAAATTTCTAGAAAATCTGATAAATTCAAGGTGAAGTTTTCAAACCCAACTCTATCAATTAGACTAATTAATTTCGGTTTTTATAGGGTTTAATTGTGTGTTTTTTGTTTTTGGTTGAGATGAGTTCTAGGCTTTGCTGGTTTGAAATCTTGGATTGAAGTGATAATCTTAGTGGTTGAATTGAAGAGTAAACGTGAGTTAATTACTCATAAAATCTATCTCTGGACTTTTAAGTAATATGCATATGAATTGTATGCTATTTTGTGAAATTGGATATGTGAATGGTTGCTTAAGTGATTGAAACCCTATTTATTCACCTCAGTCAATTTCAATTACCGTAAATCAGTTTTCACCACTTTCCAATGTTTTGCTTGCTTTGATCAAGTTTGGTTTGAATGCATGTGTATTTCAAAGATAATATTGCGGGAAAGTGGAGGAGTCGAGCTGGAGTTAGTATGGGTCGTCGGTAGGAGGAGGAAAGCATGGAACGCACGTTCCAGACTTCCCACCGGTACCGGTCATTGACGACTGATCGACCGGTCATCGACCTGGAACATGCGTTCCAGGTTACGGTTGCTCTTCCCATCATTGTGTGTTTGAGTTTGCTTCTGCCTAACATTGTTTTAGTGATTTCCAGGTGCTTGGTTTACTGATTTCCTGTGTTTGATTCATTGATTTGGTGATTCAATTTGATTCAAAGTTTTGGAGTTTTGTAAACATATGTATATATCTAATAAATATGCATATGGTTTGAAATAAAGGAATTTGCAATAAGATAGTTTATTAAAATATATAGATTTCAAACTAAATTTCTATATCAATCTAATTTCCTCTTATAAATGATTTTATAAGTAAATTATATATATAGTATTATCAGTAGAAAGAGTTATGGACTTTTGAAATATGGTTTGGAAAATATAAAACTAAGTTGTTTTTAACACAAATGTTCAAATACCAATTTGGGTTTGGAATATGAGTAATTATGGTTTCATAAATAAATGGTTGCTATTATATATAGTCTTTGGAATATGATCGTGAACTATGGATGTTTAAAATAGGAATTTGAAACACACACATATATATATATATAGTTGAATAATAAATGAGTTTATGGGTTTTGAAATGAGAAGTTTGAAAGTAAGTTATAAATAAAGTATTTTAGAAATCATTTCATATATGATAAAATTATAATTAATTGCTTTCAAGCTATAAACTCTTATTGAATTTTATACCATTTTGGTATTCTCGTGTGACTTTTGGGATTTGGAGATAAAAATATTTTTGAGAACCTTAGTTCTATAATATGAGTAGTGCTAATAATTGATTTAGTGTTATTGATTGGTTTAAACGCTTTCAAGTAACGCTTCATCGAATATGGTATAACTCATTGAATAGAATGTTTAAGTGGAATTTATTAAACCATTAGCGAACACTTGAATTTCACCGGATAGTATGGGATGCTTTGGTTAAATTCTTGTAATTGACTTTGGAAAAATAGTTAACATTTTAGGTTTGTATTCTCTTTTGGTGTTCGGCATGGGGCCGATAGATCCTTACGAGAATATAGTTCAGGTTTTCCAGTGATATCTGTAATAAGTGAGATTTACTAGCTTCTAGTAAATACTTGAATTTCACTAGGTGGTATGAGACTTTTGGTTAAGTTCTCGTGATTATTAAGAGTGATAGTATTTAACACTTTAGAATGTGTTATCTTTTGGTGTTCGGCCTTTGTGTAGGCTGATAGATCCTTAAGAGGTACACTCATGGCTTTTTTCTACGATCCATGTGATCGGTATGAGTTATATCTTCTCCGGTCTTTGAGTTACGTTTCTACGACCGTTGTGATCGGTCTGGATTTGTTTTCTTGGATTTTGAGATTTTATTTTCACGGTATAGACGATAATTGGTATCGAATCGTATGAGTGATACCATCTTTTGTTTTCCACGGTATGAGTACGACCATTGAGATCGATATGACTTTGGTTTCTTGGATTTTTAAGATATTATTATTTATTCTGGAATTTTTGGGTTTTGTGACTGTTCTAAACTCCGCCCGTGTAGTTTTCTATGCAGCCTGTCCCAAGCCAGAATAAAGGAGGAGGGTTGTGATAGGCTTGGCGAGCCAACGTATAAACCGCAGCCTCTCTTATGGAAATGGAACCTAATTATATTTCGTTGGGGCGTAACCCTCTTAGCGACGCGCCATATCGAGGCTCGGGTATGGTGAAAAGTGAGCAAGGGTTGGGTCGCCACTCCCTTAGTGGCGCGCCATATCGAGGCTCGGATATGGTGAAAAATATGCAAGGGCTGGGTCGTCACTCCCTTAGTAGCGCGCTGCATCGACGCTCCGATGTAGTGATAAATGAGCAAGGGTCTTCGCACTTTACTCGGCGGGTGCGAAGGGCAAGAAAGTTAGTCGATGAAAGTAGGATTCGGTTAGGTAGTTGGAATGTAGGATCATTAACAGGAAAGCTAAGAGAGATAGTTGATACTGTGACTAGGAGACGTGTAAATATCTTATGCGTTCAGGAGACCAAATGGACGGGCCAAAAGGCGAAGGAGGTGGAGAACACAGGCTTCAAGTTATGGTACACGGGAAAAGAGCGTAACAAGAACGGGGTAAGTATTTTAATTGACAAGAACCTTAGAAATGGAGTGGTCGACGTTAGGAGACAAGGGGACAGGATCATCCTAGTTAAACTGGTAGTGGGTGATATGATTCTCAACGTCATTAGTGCTTATGCCCCACAAGTAGGTCTAAGTGAAGCCGTCAAGAGGAATTTCTGGGAAGAGCTAGATGTTATGGTTAGGGATGTGCCTAGTAGCGAAAAACTTTTTATAGGAGGAAATTTCAATGGCCATGTTGGTACAACTAGTGGAGGGTTTGAGAGAGTGCATGGTGGTTTTGGATATGGCGATAGGAACCAAGAAAGAGAAGAAATATTGAATTTCGCTATTGCTTATGACCTCATGATAGCTAATACCTTCTTTAGGAAGAGACAGTCACACTTAATTACTTTTAGTAGTGGTCAACACTTTAGCCAGATTGACTTTGTACTTACTAGAAGAGACGACAAACGAGCTTGTGTAGATTGCAAAGTCATACCTGGAGAATGTGTCGTCTCACAGCATCAGCTTTTGATATCCGAGTTTCGTTTCCGAATACGTGTTCAACAGGGTAAAGGAGCCAAGACTAGTCGAACGAAATGGTGGAAGCTCAAAGGAGACGCCTCACGGGTGTTTAGGGATAGAGTGATGGTAGAAGGGGCATGGAATATGGAAGGAGAAGCAAATCACATGTGGGATGAGAAGGCAAGACGCATTCGGAAAGTGGCTACTGAGGTGTTTGGGATAGCGAAAGGAAATAAGCGCAAACCTAAAGATTCTTGGTGGTGGAACAGTGATGTGCAAAAGGCTATCAAAGAGAAGAAGGAATGCTATAAGTGCTTACATCATCACAGGAGCGAGGACAACATGCAAAAGTACAAAGTGGCAAAGAAGAACGCAAAGAGAGCGGTAAGTGAAGCAAGAGGCCGAGCGTATGAAGATCTATATCATAACCTAAGTACGAAAGAGGATGAAAAAAACGTCTATAGGATAGCTAAGCTCCGCAAGAGGAAGACAAGAGACGTCAACCAAGTTAAATGCATCAAAGATGACAATAACAGACTTTTGGTAAAGAACGAGGAGATAAAAAATAGATGGAGAGATTATTTCGATAAACTATTTAATGAAGAAGGTGATAGCACTACGATCGAGATAGACGACTCTTCTGATGACACTTGCAGACATTTTGTTCGGAGAATCCAAGAATCCGAGGTAAAGGAGGCACTAAAACAGATGAAAGCAGGCAAGGCATTGGGGCCTGATGACATCCCCATTGAGGTGTGGAGATGCCTTGGAGATGCAGGGATAGCATGGCTAACTAAGTTGTTCAACAATATTTTCAAATCAAACAAGATGCCAGATGAGTGGAGGAAAAGCATACTAGTTCCAATTTTTAAGAATAAAGGAGATATCCAAAGTTGCACAAACTACAGAGGAATTAAGCTTATGGGTCATACAATGAAGCTTTGGAAGAGAGTCATTGAGCATAGACTAAGGAGAATGACAACTGTTTCAAAAAACCAATTTGGCTTCATGCCCGGAAGGTCGACCACAGAGGCGATTTTCTTGATAAGACAACTTATGGAGAGGTTTAGAGAGCAAAAGAAGGATCTACACATGGTATTTATCGATTTGGAGAAAGCTTATGACAAGGTACCGCGAAAGATGATGTGGTGGGTCCTGGAAAAGAAGAGAGTCCCAACAAAGTACATTACACTTATTAAGGATATGTACGATGATGTTGTGACTAGTGTCAGAGCATGCGATGGTGAAACCGGTGACTTTCCCATTAACATAGGATTACATCAAGGGTCAGCTTTGAGCCCCTACATTTTTGCTCTAGTGATGGATGAGGTTACGAAGGGTATACAATGTGAGATTCCTTGGTGTATGCTATTTGCTGATGATGTTGTGCTAATTGATGAAAGTAGGATTGGAGTTGATAGACAACTGGAGCTGTGGAGACAGACTCTAGAATCAAAGGGTTTTAGGCTTAGTAGAACTAAAACAGAGTATATGAAGTGCGGGTTCAGCGGTGTCAGGTCGGAAGATGGCGATGTCACTCTGGCTGGACAAATAGTTCCTAAGAAGGAATCATTTCGATACCTAGGATCAATGTTGCAGTATAATGGCGAGATTGATGAAGATGTTAGTTTTAGAATTCGAGCGGGATGGGTGAAATGGCGACAAGCGTCTGGGATTCTCTGTGACGGGAAGGTCCCACAAAAGCTTAAAGAAAAGTTCTACAAAACGGCAATCAGGCCTGCAATGTTGTATGGTGCAGAATGTTGGCCTACTAAAAGCCAACACGTCCAAAAGATAAGCGTAGCAGAGATGCGTATGCTACGATGGAGCTGCGGTCATACAAGAAGAGACCGAATTAGAAATGATGATATATGTGATAAACTTAGAGTAGCACCAATTGAGAAGAAACTAATTCAACATCGTTTAAGATGGTTTGGACATCTTCAACGAAGGCCGCCCGAGGCACCTGTACGTGTTGGAATTATAGGCCGTGTTGAATGCCCAAAGAGAGGTAGAGGTCGACCAAGGTTGACATGGGAGGAAGTAGTAAAAAGAGATTTGAAGGATTGAGGTATATCCGAAGAGCTGGTGACGGATCGGAGCGAGTGGAAGTTAGCGATTCACGTATCAGAACCATGAGCGTTGAGTTTTATAAGTTTTAGATTATAGGACTAGGAAACACGAGTCTAAGACGTAGGTTTGGTCTTTGACCAATATTACTATTAGTATCATTATCGCTATTAGTATTATTATTATTATTCCTCTTATATATATACATATATATTTTTATTATATTTTACTTTACTTAGCTATTATTATTAATTTACTTATTTGACTTTACTTTATTATTGCTACTGCTATTGTTATTATTATAACTTTTAAATTGATTTTTTTTTCATTTAGTTTTGGGTTCCATCTCTAGCCGATCCCAACTTGTTTGGGAATAATGGCTTAGTTGTTGTTGTTGTTGTGACTGTTCTACGTTTGTGGTTTGTGTCTTGAGATGGATTCTGAGATTTGATGATTTATCTATGTTTCGTGATTTAAATTATTCTGTGTCCTGAAATAGATTCTGAGTTAAGATATTTCAGTGACTTATTTATACATATGACATATGTATTTATTTATATGTCACATATTCTTGTGTAATATCTTGTTCTCACCCTTTTGGATGTTTAGAGATAGTCTGATCCGTTTATTTTATAATACTCGAGTCAGATCGAGACTTTTCAGGTTACAGGACATTAGACTTTTGGATGGATGAGCTAGCAGGGAGATACACCAATCTGACTTTTAGCTTAACTCATTTAGGGTTTTGTGCATGTATATGAGATGTATATTTGAGTTAGAGATTTGTACCGGATGTACATTATGTGAGTCTAGTGTTATATTTTATAAACTCTCAGTTTGTATATGTATATGATGTTTATTATTCCGTTGTGATCTGTGACTATTATATATATGATATACTGTTCTGATTCTGAGAAACCGGTGTGGTTATTACTTTGGGCTAAGACTGTACACGTCAAATTTGATTCCGGAGATTAAGTAAAATCGTAAGTATGACGTGTTAGTGTTAGTTCAAAAATATATATTCACATTCTGTCGTCCTTAACAAGCCGTATTCTTCGTATTATCGGACGATATTATTTATAAGGTTCTTTAATAATATGAGTACAACGGTGGGGTCGCTACATTGACCCACTCGAGGAAATAATCTAGGGTATATATGAATGCTCATGCACAACTCCATTTGACTTCATTATGTTGAATAGCAGTAAATTCTTAATTATAATCAAAATACCAACTTCAGCATACTTAACGTCTCAAAAGAGTAAACACTGCTTCCACTATCTAGCATCGAAGTTACAATATCCAGAAAATCATATCCAGACTATTCTGGTATACTCCATGATACCAACAACAGTAATGAAAATTAAAATAGTTTTTCAATCCATATCGTGCTATTCGTAAACCTTCTCTTGAAAATAATCTTAAAAGTAATCAATTTGATGGCTCAACATAAAGTAAACTTTTTGAACTTGGAAAATAAAGATGCAGGGTTCATTTTTATACATAGCTGATATAATTAAAATAAAGTCCAGAATGGAAACTCACTTCAAACGAATCACCATGGTTAGAAGAACCAGCAGTAAAGGAATTCGAACCAATTTTCTTTGGGATTTCAGATTCATTAGCAGCCTGGCTGGTTGATGCAGTTATTTCAGTGCCAGATGTACTTTTTCTAACACGTCTAGCACCAGCAGTTGTTGAAACTTTCCATACTTCCTACAAATATTAATTCAGGAATTAGAATACATATGACCAAGTTCTGAATCGGTATTTTATTGGGAAACTGGTTTCCTTAACCATCAAAGATCTGTATTATATTTGACCATTCAGACTTATACCTCAAATAATTTTCTGTATGCATTTACCACAACAGAAAAATTACACACATACAGAATATATATATATATATATATATATATATATATATATATATATATATGTGTGTGTGTGTGAGCTTGGATCAATAGCTCTCTTATTTAGCACCATTTGTAGCCCCGATATCAGCCACAAGTTTATATATAAATATTTGATCCATATGATAGGAGCGAGAAGAATAAATATTTAAATAGAAAATTGTGTCTGATATTAGAGGCCTACAAAATGGTGCTAAATAAGGCGGGATGTTGATCCTAGCTACACACACGCAGTTATTAATGACTCACGGCGCAAAACCTCCCCGGAGCCTTGGCGCACGGCGCGACAAATGGAGCGTCATCTTTTTAATTTCTTGTGCATGTTTAGATTTTTTTTATAAATTTAATATATATATATATAACAATTAATTTAAAAGTTCAATATGATTTATATATTTTTTATTAAAACATATGTAACAAAGATGTTTTAGACATTTTGCAAAAAACATCATCAAATATATTAGTGTAAGCATAGAATTTCAAGTATAATAGTCTTCAAAGACGAAATCTAAGATAATAGTACATATTACTGGTAAACTAGAAATTCGAATCTGATTCAGCAATTATATTTTCCAAATCAATATCTACATCATCAAACTCATAAGCTTCAACATATTCCTCATTTGCCTCATTTAGACTCATTTCTTCTCCATGAAGAGGTAAAAAAGCTGAAACTGATGCTGAAAAACCTCTCGATGTGGATGTTCTTCTACTTTGATATCCAGCTTCATCTACCCCCGCTGCTCTAACAGCAATACCCAAAGTTAAATCATCGTTATCAAATACAAGCTAATCTTCAGCACCAGATGCATCATCCATATTTTCCGTTAACCATTCATTACATCATCAATGCCTTTTAAGGATATCAAATCAATGATGTCACGGATGTGATTCCTTATTTTTAGTGCTCGATTATATTTTATAAATATCAAATCATTTAGTTTACTTGAGCTAGTTTATTTCTCTTTTATGGAGTTTGGACTGTGAAAAACGAAAAAGAAATAAAAAAAAGAAATACAAATACAATAAAACAACAAAAATGCAGCTCTTTTTTGCGCCACGCATCATTCGCTGCGCCTTTCCATGTGCGATGCATCATATGCAAGAAAGGCACAAACGACGTGACGCACCGCGCCTTAGCATGCCTTTCATAAATATGCACGCACACACATATATACTATAAGGAGGGATCTAGACCCCCTTCCTTATAAATCCCCTATCAATCCCTCCTCTGTCTTTATGAGCAAAGAAGTTCCAGATCGAAATGAGTTTGAAGATGTGTTATGTTCTTAGCAGGATCATCTATCTGAAATTTGAAATCGTTCCAAAAAATTTAACTCTTTATAGATTGCAAACCAATATGAACCTTTGAAGGGGATAAAGTTTCAAACCGATTTCAAATTCAACATAATGGAAGTTTCAAATTTTCTGTATGCATTTACCATATGAACATAACATGTCTAGAAAAGCTCACTTTGATTCGGAATTTTTTTTGCACAAAAAGACGAAGGGGAGATATTTGGAGGATAAATAAGAGGCAAATACATGCATGCATCCATCCATCCATACATACAAGTATTACAATACACACGCACGCGCGCGCACATGCACATGCCATTTTGATGAAACCCGCGCAATTAAGTGATAAATGTATACTAATATACTAAAAGGTATATACTTTTACCACAAAATGTACATGGAGAATAGCATTTTAACAATTACTTGTTCTCCAAGATTTTCAACCTAGCCAACTTCTGAAAATTGTTAAACTGTCTAGACTTCCCATATATTACTTGATGATAAAGCAGTTAAAACCTGGATAACACCAGTCTTGTACTAACTTCGATTTGAAATAAGCAATTTCCAAAATATGAAAATACTGCAAAATACAACCTTTTTTTTTGCACAATCATTTAGATTAGCATATGTTATATACTTGAGTTCCCTGTACAGATCATGTTATGGCTGATCAATTACAATAAGACATGGTTGACTCAGACTAGAGTTAACATAGATATAAGAAGCTTCTTTGAGAAAATTACCTGTCGTCTCTGTGAGTCTTGCTCTTCTTCCGGGAAAAAGTACTCCCACATCATCCTGTACATTGTTTCAGTCAAGTGTATCTTTAATGGATATATATCCACCTACAATTTACAGTTTTAATTTACAGTTAGTGAAATGCAAGCAATTTTAGTAGTATAATGTAGCCAAACACGGCAAGTGTTGGACATAAACAGGGCTACTCTTTAGGATTTTCCTTGCTTCATGTGAAGAATAAATAAAATGATGGGACAGCATTCAGAAACAAGTGAAAAATAAAAGCAGAGGATGTAATGTAAATATCTACAGAAGTTCAGATTGCATACTAAGCTTCTTATGACTGAACATAGGAGTGCGTAAATGCTTAAATAATACAATCAAAAGGCAGAATTTTCATTTGTTTTATTAACAGAATCAGCAGACAGGAGACAGAATGGATACAGTCATTGAAATACCCTAATAACTTAACCTCTAGAATAGCACTAAGTGTGCATTTGGTATCGTGAATTGAAAGTTCTTAAGTAAATCATATGAAAACACTAATAACATTTGGAATTCAGAGTTCTCAGAGTCCAGTTCATATGAATATCGCATTAATTGTGGTGCAACTAGTTACATTCCTGAGAACCTAATTTCATATTTTCTTTGGTCATTGTTTAGCTAAAGAGTAAAAAAACGAAGTAATATATTTTTATTTCAAATTCCCCCAGGATTCAAGAAATTGCATTAAAATAGTTCAGTCAATCGTTGTAAATATGCAGCAGCAATAAATATAAAAATGATTTACTACTATTTATTTCTGATACTAATATTCAGAATAGGCATCAAATGTAACCTTAAAATGAATAGTGAAGGTACATTGTGATTCATAAAATTTGATCTGAAAACCTAGAGCTATTTATTTAATCCATCAGTTGAGAAGAATCTATTAGTATCTCAATGCCATTTTATGTTGAAATACGAATATGCAAGGCTGGGCTATCTAGTAATATAACTACTGAGGATTAAAAAATGAACTGAAGAAAGGTTTTCCTACTGTAGAAAAGCAAAACAAATAAACTTAGGTACCAAAGCTTTTTAGAACACCTTATTTTTACCCTAATTAATTAAAAAGACTCAAGGACCCATGGTACCAAATACCTTAGATTAGTCAAGTCTTTATCTTCTTTTTTTCTTTTCTAAACAACAACTTTATAGCTACAATACTTTTTAAAAGCATCAAACTGAAAATCTGATTTTCTCATCAAATCATATGTGTAATATTCTTTTCGACGAGACACATATGTTGCATGTAAAACATAGTAAAAAATAGATGGTCAGAATTTAATTCTATGGGCGAAATTCAGCATCTGAACTGTAAACATAACAGGACTAAGATATAATCAAGCAGACTGATAGAAAGTTTTCAATAGAATAGAGAAGTATTCAAAAGCTTTATTTGATCATAGCATCCTCAAGCATAACTTTACCTCGTTATTTTTGGAAAGTGAACTATATATCTATCTCATTCTGCCTCAAACTTAAAACACATACTCATGTCCGAATACAAGCTTGCATGCATGCTATACAACAAATGTTTTAGTTCAGTTCCTGACAGTAATATACATGTATAATATTCTAGAAAATTCACCATTATAAATCAAGATTCATGGTAGACTAAATTTTACAGTATGCAATGTAAAACTCAAACTATTAATAAAATTTAAAAACTTTTTTTTTTAAATGGTTTGAAAATTTAACCTTTTTTTTTCATGATACTCAAATTGCTTATCATAATTATTTTATTCAAAAAAATGTAATTTAAAATAACAGATTCAGGAAAAGATAGGAAGAAATCCAAGTGATAAGAAACTAAACAAAAAATTGTCAAAATTATAAATTATGAATTTGAAAAAAGTCTCTCTGCACCGAGGCCCAATGAGAATGAATGGCCAAAACAGAATGATCACCTCTAACCAGTCGTTACGCCAATCCTACCTTCGCCAATACATGAGTCGGGGAGGACTGGATCCTCTCTCTCTAGGTCAGTTTAATATTTACATTTAATTCAGTAATCAAACTAAAAAACAATCAATAATTTTCAAAAAAAGAAGTCTATTTCTGAAATCCTCATAATTTGATATACTAAAATTAAACGTAGAACACGAATTGATTTCAAATGTTAAACACAAAACACTCATTTCTAAGAGATGCTTTAAAAAACTTCATGATATTTAGACAAAATAAACATAGTTTACATAAAAAAATTAAGAAAAAAACTTTTCAAAAAATGATTTGAATATTGGCTTTCTTCAAAATATTCAAATTAAAAAGTAACAAATTTTCTAGACCTTAGAAAATAAAATCCAGAAAATTCTATAAGCCGATTATTATTATTTTGTTGTTGTTATTACTATTATTATTGGTGGTGGTGTTGTTTCAAATAAAACTAAAAGTTTATAATTATTAACAAATTTATATTATCTCCTACATATTTAACATAGTTCAAAATAATTTAACTTTTAACATATCTTAAAATTATCGAAAGCTTTCAAAAAATCGTATATAATTAATTGATTCCACCTTTCATGGAAGTTTCCTTTCATGAAAAATTGTTTGTGACTTAATACTTATTTTTTAATGAACTTTAAAACATCCACGTTTATTTATTTTTATTTGTGAAAAGTGCTTATCAAATGAAATTGTCAGTTGGTTCCACCATTGCACAATAGTGCTAGCATATAAACATGTAACGAAAAAGAAAAACTGCCGATAAAGTAATAAATTAAGAATTTGTAAATATGAAAAAATTTGCACAATAGGGAAGATGGTATTATTATATCCCCCGTTATAGTAAGGAACAAGGTTTGAGGTTTCGGTTTCGATTTCAGTTTCGAACATTTAAGATTTTAGTCATCAAGGTCTAAGTAGTTAATATCGGTATCGGGTATGTATTGGTCAAGTACCGATATGAAATATTTTAAAATATTGTGATACTATCGGATAATATTGGTAAAATATCGGACATGTCTAGAATGTGTTATAAACGATATTGTACTATGTTATAATGTTATAACGATGTTAATTTTTTAAATATTTGGATCTATATTGCCAAACTACTAATAAAGACCGATTAGATATAGTTTACTTATTACAATATGTCTACCGGGATATTCTATTAAACACAAATCATAAAATAAGCTCATAAAAGTCAAGAAATTCGTATAATGTGCATATTTATTATTTTCTTCAATTTTATACTATATTCTGTTTTTTTCAATCATCTCTATTATTTTTCAATTTTTTCATATTTTATGTTTCTTCATTTTCATTTCACTTAAATTATCGAACAAGTAATGCTGATTTTATCCCGATTACTACTTCTAGCTAGTTTTATTGATACATCAAATATATAAATCTATTGTTCTTCAACTTTTAGTACTTGGTGCATGATAATAACTAAAACCAAAAAATGAATTTTGATAAGCTAACATAACAATTGGAAATAATGGACAAAGAAAATAACCAAGGAGAAAGAGCTCTTACACGATCTTGCTTTTAGTGGTAAAGCGTTCACGCAAGATAAAACATATGAAATAATATAATAAGTATAGTTTTCTTTATTTAAAGACTAATGAAGAAGACCGAAAAAACATGGTTAAAATTGAAATATTAGTGCATTGGGATTTTTGATATGGTCTGCACATAGTCATTCACCATTTATGAAAAACAAAATGTAAAGATATTTATTTGTAATTTCATTATCTCCAACACCTACAATAATTATCGATAATCATAAAAAATATCGAATATTCGATACTAAATATCGGAGCGATATATCGATAAATATCGGGTGATATATCGGTAATAATATTTTAAGCAATATTTAAAAAAAAATCATCTAAGGAGCGATATGAGATATATCGACGATATATCAGCGATATTATTCGATATCAACTACTTAAATCATAGCTTATTTCGCCAATTTCGGAAATTCTGTTATTGATTTCGGTTTCAGATTCTAATTCATATAATATATCTAAATCAATGACATGTTCACTAAGATAAAATTGAATTACAGGTCCAAAAAAAATTGTTATTCTATAATGCATTTAAACTTAGAAAAAAACCAATATATTATAGCCCACAATAACATTATAGTCTCAAATTATTTTCATTCTATAACTTTATTAATAATAAAGTAAAAAAGCTTCTTACAACCAGGTCCGTAACAAAACAAAAACCCAAAATTAAGATGGAAATAAAAAAAACACGAAATCAAAAAATTTGAAAGTTCTGTTCGTTTGATCTAACTGACAAATCAAAGAGGAATTGGGGATCTCAAGGTATGATTTGTAATTTATATCTAATAACCTCAATTGATGATTATTCTTTTTGTTCCTTCCTTCCTCATTTCTAATTTCTCTGTTTTCATCCTAAAGCATCGAATTTTGCAAGATAATACCATTGCTTTGATCCGAATCGGAATTTATCCAAAGTTTCGTCTCGATGGCGGCCAAAACCGAACCGTAATGGTCGAAATCCTGAGGTGCCGGCCCAAATCTCAAACCTTAGTAAGGAGTCATTTGCTTCGGTGCAGCAAAATATCGGATGGTGGCAAAAGATAAATTTGTAGAAATAAACTTAACTCCCTTGGATACACACACACATAAACATACACACACGTGTGTGTGTGTATCCAAAATTCAACATATGCAAGAAGAATTCATCAAAGGATTTGGCATGGTTTTACAGTAGGTTGTCATTCAGACACTAAGCCATACTCTTTTTGCGTCTAGTCGTGGCTACTTGTATCAACATAGAAAATAAACAAACTAAATGCCAATGATTTACAAATTTGTTTGATAAAATGCCGACCGAAGGGAAAATGGCAAACAAGTGGTAGAAGAGCATAATAGTACCAATGCTCAAAAATAATTATGAATATAAAACGATGATAAATACAGAGAAACCAAATCAATGAGTCGCACAAAGAAATATTGAAAAATGACATTCGAATAATTAAAAAATGAATCATTAGTGTCGAGTAACCAATGTGGTTTCAGACATATCGACAAAAGAAGTTATATAGTTAATGACAAAATTAATAGAGCAATTTAAAGGTAAACAGAAAGGTTTACATATAATATTCATTGATTTAGAAAAAGTATATGATGGAGCATCAAGAGACATGATTTGTTGGACTATAAGAAAAACAAAATTAACATAGATGATAAAACTAATTCAGATATGTATGGAAATTTTGTGAAGAAGGTACGGTCTACATGTGATCTTAGATGAAAAGAAAATTAAAAAGATATGCCATATGGCATAACGTTTGCAGATGACATTGTGCTAACTGATACTTCAAAAAATGTAGAAAAAAATAGAAAAATGAAGGGATACACTAGAATCAAAAGAATTGAAACTTAGTAAAACTAAAACAAAGTATATGACATACAACTTTAATCAAGAAACTATGGATAACAAGTTAAATATACAGGATTAAAATATTAATAAGAAACATATGTTTACAAATTTGGATTCAATAATACATAAGGATGGAGAGATAGAAAAGGACAACAAATCGAATCAATACATGTTGGACAAAATGAAGATAAGTTAGTACCATTTTATGTGATAGAAGAATAACAAACAAAATAAAAGAATTTTTCTAGCAAACTGTTTGATTAAACCTACTGTATTGTATGAAGCGTAATGTTGGCCTGTAAATAAGAAAAAAGAAAATAAGATAAATGTAAAAATGAAAATGTTAAATGGATGATTGGAATTACTAGAAAAAGTAAAGGCAAAAATGAGAGTGGGAGAGAAACTAAAGGAGATACCTATAAACGAAAAATTAGATAGTAGATTTAAATGGTATGGATGCGTTGGTAAAGAGAGGGGATAAGATTTACAGTGAAGGGAAAAGTAAAATAAATAACGCGGAAAGAAAGTATTAAAATAATCTAAAATTAAAATTTATCTAAAGATGGAAAACTACGAAAACTACTCAGTACCATTCAAGTGGTTGACCTCAATACTTTGGGAATACAGCACGATGAGGATGATGATGAATATATGCAAAAAGAAATGGATGCCAAATCCAAGCATTTTGATTATGATTGATTCTATCAATACCACACAATTGTGTTAAAAGAATGGGATATGGTACTGAGTAGTTTAATCAAATAAGGTTGTTTGTTAACATGTTTTATTTTCTGCTTAAGGGGTAGGCATTTAGGTGTTATGCTTAGGTGCATTCATGAGCAAGTGAACGGGCATCCGCACGGATTATTCTGAACAAGGCGCGAACGGAGAAAGTTCGTCGAAAGAGAACGTGTTTTTGTGCTACAAACGGAGTAGCAAAAGAGGAATGATTGTTTGTATGAATTTGTATATTTATTTGTCTTAAATTGTTTCAAGTGTTTTTGAATATATATAATAATTGATATTAAAATATGCAAAAGTTGCAAAATTAAAAAACAATAACATTAAAAAAATGGTACACCGAGATTAAAAAAAATACAATAGACATAATACAAATATATGAAAAGAAATACTAAAATTGAAAATGAGTAAATGATTTTCTAAGAAAATGTTTGCCGCTACGAAAAATACCAGTGCAATTTTTTATTTTACACAAAATATCACATTAGTATGACTATTGTGTTTTTTATATAACAAGAGTGTTACATTATTCAAGTAGAGCGCTTATTTTAATGTCTCAAAGATTCAAACTCATGGCATCTAGAACCTCGAGCGATATACCATTTATCATTTGAGCTAGTGATCCTTGACAATATCGTTTATTTTTTACAAAATATGTTTAGTTTTACTGTGATTTTTGTACCGAAAATAAATATTTTTACAAATTATTAATTTTTTAAGAGCTAGGAACAATAGCCCCTTTATTTACCACCATTTCATAGCCCCCGATATCGGACACAAATTTCAATTTAAATATTTGTTCTTTCTTTCTCATGTCATATGAATCAAATATTTAAATATAAACTTGAAGCTCATATCATGGGGCTACAAATGGTGCTAAATAAAGGGGCTATTGATTCTAGCTCTTTTTTTTATTTTTTTACTTTATTTATTATTATATATTATTTAATTTTAATCATATTACCACTTGTCATCAAACGGTTCTATTTTCTGGTCCTTCAACAACGGGGAAAATTGAACTCTGCCCCGTTCGGAATTTCCGAAGCTTCAAAAAATTGAACTGTCCAGATCAAAGACTTGAACGCACCTTTACTACACATGCTCATTTTGGCTAAAGAATAAAGCTAACTTGTTAAATTTTAGATTGATTAAAATTGTTAACGATTGGATAAAACAGTACTATTTTGCTTGATAAAAATCATTAATAACTTATAGCGTTGCCTTTTTGTTTCTCCTAATTCACATGAAAATATATATATAAGAAATCAATCAAATATTTGTCCCGTGTTAATAGAGACAAAAAAGATATCCTACACACAACAGTGATAAAACATCAAGAATATTAATTTTGGATTAAAATATAATCGATGTTTGAATTCTTTCTCAAATGCCATTACTAGATAATCGAGATATACAACATAATCGCTATTTGGAAAGCATCAATAACAATATTTCTTTATTAAAATTTAAACAATATTTGAATTCTTTTTCAATTCTCTCTCAAAAGCTGTAAGTTTTAACTAAATACTTGATCAAATAAGATTTTTGTTGAATTATACAATTTCCGATTAGAGGGGAATGGATTTTTTTGGTGGTTACTATAGATTTTTGGCCACAAGACACAACTCGTTTGTTAATTTTTGAATGGAAAAATAGTTAAAGGAACTGATCAAAAATCATTTGCTTGCCCAATATAAATCGTTAAAAACTTTCAATATTATTGTATTTTTCTCTTTTCCTTTATTCGCTCGTTAATATAGACAAAAAGAATTAACGATTGTAAAGCATCAAAAATGTTAGTTCTCAGATTAAAATTTTAAACAATGTTTAAAAAATTTCCTTATTCTCCATCAAATCTTTATATAAATGATGGAAACTAAAGCATGATATTTAGTGAAAGAAAATAAATAATTTGATACTTTTATTGAATCTACTGGAAGGCTCTAGTTAACTATTTCTGATTTTGAAATCTTTTTTGTACTTGGTGTCTCTTATTTAATTTTTCTGTAATACCAAATAACAATGGAACTGATTATGGATTTAGAAAATATATTCTTTTAAAAGAGAATAATTGATAAAGGTAATTTTACCATAGCTTATTAAAATATAATTTTCTTCATTTATTAAAGAGAATAACCCCAATTAGCCAAATATTAGTATAAATGATCCCTTTTCATGGTACCTAGTAGGAAATACGAGGGACTTTTCACCATTATTCATTATTATAATGATTACTAATAGTTTGAAAGGGGATCTTTGGATATACCAAAATTTGTAAGGGAGTAATGGGTATCAATCAAACAAAATGAGTTCGGCTCAATCAAGAGGAAAATACCAACTTTAAATTTTTAGTAACATCGAATCAATTGATAATTCCATACATGTTATAAAGATTTGTGCATTTTACAGAGATGGAAACAGAATTTTCTTCATTCAATGTGATGACTGTTGTTAAGTATTAAATTCAATGATTTATATTGTTCAATTGTTGTGATACAATCATTGCACAGCTTGGGGACTTTGAAATCCACCTACTTCGTAAAAATAAAAGATAGTGAAGAGGACAATTAACTTGATCTATATGGAGATACCAATATCCAGATTCCAAGGAGGTATCAAATATTTTTGGCCATTTCAATCAAGTGAACACTAAACAAACTGCAGTTCAATACTTCATCAAATGTTTAGCCTCCACACTCAATATTTTATAATAAGACATTTTATATAAACAAGAACTGATTTCACCAACTACTGACATTACAGCTAACTTTATCTGACCTTACGTGAACCTGTCTTACTTAAGGAAAACAGAACAATGGCATTTGGGGTGAGGGTCGCACTTAGTACTTTTCCACTCTCTTATTGCTAGCTAAACATTACAATTAGATATTCATGTTGATCTTGGAATTAATGATCCCAACATAACTAATAGCCCAATTATTTTGACTGGTCACATAACCACCTAAGGTAAAAAAGAACAGTATGTTCACTAGAGTTTTAAAATACTGGCAGTTCAGGAAGAAACCCGAAAGCTCACTAAATGTTTTCAAATCAAAATGGTTGAGCACTTGAGCCCATTCAAAAAGAAAAAGAAAAAATAATTTCGTACATAAACATCAAAGTACCACTACACAAAACAGGGTTATAATCAAAGTAAATTCAATGAAGGTTGGACATGGGTTAAAAAAGATTGAGGTGAAAATCTTAAGTTTGGTAGACAACCAAGAGAGATAAACAGACTTAGTGGTAAAATCATTATTAATCTTTAGAAACGAGGAAATTATGAGTTTCTGTACAGTAGAGGACAAGCATGTCAAATATTAATTTAATGCTTATTTTTTCTTGGAATTGTTTGCTTATAACCCTAATACATATAATCATCCTATATTAGTAATAGCCTGCTATTATTATTACCATCCTCCTCAGTAATTTAAAATTGGTAGTTGAAATCTAAGGAATTTGAACCCAAGGCCTCTAGATCCACAATCTAGAGATCTTACCCCTAGACCAGCGGCCCTTGACAATTTTTCTATTACATAAAATAATTGCTTGTAATATTTTGTAAAATAATAAATTCCTGAGTATGTTAGTGACCAATGGAGCAACATCCTTGTTGGCATAATATTCATAACTTTGTTGCTACATGTAAAATTTTTATATCCTGACATTAACCTTCTATCATTTTGTTATACCTTGCATCTATATCATGCGGTAAGATATATTTTTATTTAGTTTGATCGAATAGCAAGTACAATGTGTCAAAACAAAAGGAACTAATTATCAATTTAATGTTGGTAAACATCAAACGAGACTGTCAACACTCACATATATGAATATAAATATTTTCATAACAAATATAAATGTTTCATAAATCATATCATGTCTTTAGCCAAATATTTAGAGATGAAAATTTTGCTTATCTTCAGTTCCACTAGGTGAGAGCAATTGAAGCACCGTATCCTGACACTATATCATCTGAATGACTTGAGAGAGTGTAGGAGGCATGCTTATTTCAGTTTACCCGAATTTTATAATGCTCTTTATGATGTGAGGAAAGAGGAGGGGAAAGGGGAGGAGGAGGAGGAGATAGTGGGAATAGGCATATTCCTAAGCATGAAATTTGTAACAGTCTTGATGACATGCAAGTAATTGAGGCGAAGCCACGCAGCAGCTAAGTTAGGATTACTCAGTATTTGCTCTAGATATGCTCTATTAGGTTTACCATCCGTGGAAATTTTGTAATAGCCTCGATGACATGCGAGTAGCTGAGGCAATCATGTTATTTTGAATTTTATAGTAGCGTTAATTAATAAAGTAACACACTGGTTATCAGTGCATTTTCCTTGCATGTAAAATTGTTGATGTGAAAACCAGTTAGCGGACAAACGTGAATGAAACGCATATCTCAAAATACATTAGTTAGTATAGTATGTGATGAAGTCACCTGAAAACTTTCAAGCAGTGAGTTTCCATCTTTTGGAGCTCCCTGTTTCGCATGGACACGAATCATAACATTTCTGCAGTCGAATATATAGTGTAAACTATAAGACTGTATCCAATAAATCTTGATCTAAATTTCAAATGGCCACACATATGAATATACAAAACTTATTATGAACAAGAGAGATGAGCGTAAAAGCCTTACAATTAGGGATTGCATATTTATCCCTATATTTTTCTATTTTAAAAAACCCCCGGACATTTGCATTCGTAACTACCCAAATTGCTTGTGCAGCTTAAATATGCTCCTCTCTAAAAGAGGGTTAGCGCAGGAACATAGTTATTTTCTTTTTGGTGTGCATGTGTGTGGTGGTGGTGAGTGGGTAGCTAGGGGGTGCAGGGATGGGTTTGAGCAGAACAATGTTTTGAAAATATAAAATAAAAATTGAAAGACCCAAACCATTAAAAAGGTCTCTCTTTATAGAAGGACCAAACCAAAAGGATGATTCACCAACAAATCCTGGGAAATCTAAAACACTGACGTTGTAACTATAGTTTGGCAACTAATGATTGTAACCCTTACAAATACTTGGAAAATATACAAATACTTTTTTTCCCTTAGTAAATGTTTCATGATTCATGGGTTTTATGTTAATACGTAACAGATTTACAGAGGGAAAGAGGGAAGATCAGATTTTGTTAAATTAATGAGGTGTCAAAAGAAAACCAAAGTACTTTATGTAAATATATGTTTACACCCAGAAAAAAGTAACTGTAAATAATGGAATCGTAAAATAAAGATTTAAAACAAGCAACTAAAGGTTGAAGACTAACAATGGACGTAAACTATACTTTCAGAAGAAAAAAAATACGTACTTTTCCCAGTCAGAGGGTGGATTCCAAGCAGACAATAGCGTATCACTTTTAGCATTTTGAAGACAGTTTCTCAAAACACAGGATTTTGTAGTGAAAACAGCAACTCCAATATCTTTATAATCACGGTCAAAATCATAGATCTGTCAATTCATATATAGTAAACAAACTTTAATATGAAACAAAAACTGAATGAAACATCTGAAGGTTATATTTTGTTGCTATGCCCCCATATGATTGGATGTTAGGCGTTTTCGTTAAATAACAAATATTATATGTAATTTCATTACACGATTGGTCATGTAATTATCATCAAATGCATGCAACCAGCTACACAACCAATCTCAGATAAAATAGTAATACTGTGTTATATCATACAGTTATACATATAAACAATCTGCATAGCCTGAAACTATTAGTTAACTTGAATCGCTATTTAATGCACAACGTACTGAATCTGAAAATGCACAGTATCAACTTGGTATGTGTTCCTTATTCAGTGTTATATGTATCATTACACCATTGCAATGTTATTATGGATTATGATCAATGATTGCTGTGAATTTTCATATGTAAATCTCACCATATCGTTCAGCTCAGCTTCAGCAAAAGATTTGCCATCTGCAAGCATACTCCAAACTACCCTGTTGATTCTCAAAGAAATCCTCATTGCATAGGAAGGGCTTTTGTTCTTTTCTTTCTCCATTAGACGTAACTGTGCAGCTTTTTGAAGAGCTGTTCTCAGTGCCGAGCATGCTCCCTTCCTAGATGCATTTACATTACTCAGATCTTTCTCAAGATTATTCACCTGAGTATGACATTAAGTTATTAAAAAATGGGACGATGCAGTAACATAAGAGTGTTATGGGTGGACTGTATGTATCTTATAACAAGTCTGATTGAAGGATGTGGCACGTGATTACAGTATGTTCCAAATATACTAATATCATCAACAAGCGAATTTGATTATTAACATTCAACTACCGATAACAAGAAAAGATAACCTACCAGTTTTGATTTTCCACCTGTTATCATCCACAGTTCTCTGTCATTTTGGGGACCCACGGTCTCGGTCAGAATTTCGCTGCCACCTGATAATGTCCTTATATCATCAAGAATTAACTTTCTTTCCCTTTCTCTATGCTCAACACTTATTCTTGCAAGTTCCACTTCTTCAACACCATCTGGAACCACCTCATCAGCCTCTTCTTCGACATCTTCATCGTCAGTTGGATATGTGAGGCTACTTTTACGAGGCCTGAACTATATTCGATCAATAATAGCATTCTACTGGTATTGATAACTAAATAAAACCATGGAACAAAAGAAACCAGTTGCCTTCTTATGTTTCACACCACAAAGTGCAGTGTTCCATATCATACAGGCAAACAAACCTTTTGTTTATTATAACCCTATTTACTTCACTTTACATATGAGAGTCTGAGACTGATGTTTATTTGATCTGTGAACCACGGAACAAATTATATTATTCTATGGTATATCTACGACCCCGCACGCGCACGCACACAAAGATATACTGTGTTGCTTATTTTAATTGAAGGAAATGTGAACGGATATTTGATTTCTTTTGCATATAAAGAGAGAGACACTACAAACAAGTAAGCTACCGGTCTAAATCTACAATTGAACTTTCAGATTAAAAACATAACTCAAAATTATCAATTAAAGCTTCAATAATATAATGAATTTCAAGCTATTGTCAGGTACAAAAAAAATTCATTATTTCAATCAACAAGGGTATATACGCATGTGCGCGCGCGTGTGTTTTTTAAATGGATAACAAATGATGCACATCCATCCATATACATAGTCATTGTATTTTATGTGAGTAGGCCTTACTTGGGAAGTCGAGCGAAAAGGAGATTGGTTAGTACATCCAACATTACTTGAAATTGCCTGGATGTCATTGTAGCAGTAATGTTGGGGGAATTAAACTTTAGCTCCTTCAGAGGCTTCACCTAAACAAGCAAGTATATTATTTAGAAGATTATAAGAAATACTCCATAAAATGTCCATAAATAGCTGTAGACTACAACAACTTCGCACAAGATCCATTAAACAGCTTTTAAACATATATCTTTATTGTTTATTCTCAATCATTGTCTCCATATGCTATTTTAGGAAGCTCTTGGTTAACCTTTTGTAATACTGCATTTTATCTTTGTGTAGAATGCATAATATTCCATCAATAAAGACTATATAGTCAAAGACCCAATAGTAATTAACTGTGATTTAATAAATTAGTCTTGCCCATATTACCTTCAATTCTGGAGTGCCACCTTTGTGTCTTGTGTAACGAAAATACATTTGACAAGGCATAAAAACTCTCTCTAGCAACGCACCAGTTCGTTTTACTTTTGGTGAACTCCTAAGAATTTTGGGTAACCATTGAAGCCCAGCTCCAGGGTCAACATCAGTTGGTGCAACATGAGCTTGAACTTGTTCGAGCATAACAGAAAGCTCTACTCTTTTCCATGTCATCTCTGGTTCCACATCAGGAATTGAGATGTTGCCAAGAGCTTGCTCGAGCATTTCAGAACCAACATGAAGAATTGAATGAAAAGAACGTGCTAACACACGGCCAGTAGCTGCAGCAAGTAGAAACCTACCCTGATTTATTAAAGAAGCTACTGTTGGTTAATTTAGAAACTTTAATTATAGGTAATTACTTTGTTGTCAATTATTTGCAAAATGTAAGAGTCACAACAACAGGTGAAGCTGATTTTGAATTGATAGGTAACGGATGCAATCTTTACAGAAAGCAGCAAGGTCTGCAGCTGATTTAACTGATAGCAAGTACAGATAAACATTTTCAAAACACAATTAGCTATAAAATGTACAATTTACATTAAAGAAAATTTGCAAATAAAAGTTGAATTACATTAGCATCCTCGGAGTGCAAATTAAATTGTGGCTGAATAACATTGACCATGAAGTGGCGAGTGCCATCCTCCTCAGAGTCGGCAATTTCTCCAGGATCCACTAGAAAACAAATAAGCACATTTAGCTATCGCAAAAACTCACATATATAGACACACACATACCCATGTGTGCACGTGTGTGTAGAGGGGGGATCTTGATCCCTCTCTTATTTATCCCCTAAAATCTCCTCTGTCTTTTTGTGTATAAATATTCGGATTGATGTGAGTTTTTGTAGATACATTATTTTTCATTAGCAAGATTATTTATGCAAAATTTGGAATCATTCCAAAACTTCAGTCGCTACTTCAAATCGATGCTTGAAGTAAATATTTTTGATGGTTCATATTGACTTGCAAATTTGTAGTAACCAGTTCGAAATGATTTCAAATTTTGCATAGATGGTCTTGCTAATGAATATAGCATATCTACAAAAATTCACTTTGATCACTTAATATAAGTAGTGTGTAAGTTGTGCAATATTTAGATGAAAACTGGGATCTCTTAATACTTCGTGGACTTTGATAATATATCTAGAAGCACTTCATGCACAAGCTAGGCAACACGAGTTCGGTAACGAGATCTGTGATTTATTTTGGAGCTTTTAAGCTTTAAAATTCAAAAAGAAAACATTGCAGTTTTTGCAGCTATAGCCATATTGCCAAACTGGCATATATTCTAGAAGCCTTCGTAACATAATTTAGATCAAATAATACAGTACACTTACCAATCACATTGCACATGCCTTCATATTTTGTTGGTGGGGAGTGTAAAGAGTGAGTTACTAGAGGCTCAGCATGCTGTGGTGAAGAAGAATTTGCACCATGAAGTGCTGAAGAAGGTATATTAACTGTGGCCCCAAGTGATGCACCTCCTCCTTTGGTAGTTTGTTGTTCTTCTAAAAGCTTTCTTTGTGCATACTGTCGTGAGGGAGATGGTTTTGAAGGCCCAAATGCTTTTGATATTCCACCAACCCATGACCAAACAGCATCACGGTTCTCAATAGTCCATAACAATTTAAGACCATAAACAAATACACTTTGGCAATTATCAGACATTACAACACTAAATCCATCATCGTCGTCACTAAGATCAGATCTTGCATGATCGCTCTCGCTCCCATTTTCTATTTCGTATCTCACATACGTCATCTCAAGGTTTTTCCTACCCGCTTCTTGCCATGCCAATATTTTTGCAGCATCAGCTTTTGGAGCTTGCCTCCTAATAGTGAAATAGTCAGATTCCAGTAGGAAACCATCATCAAGGCATTTTTCGGTATTTAATTTATCAATTGAAGTTCGAGAAGATTTTGATGTGTGTGTATCCAAAGCCACAGATGTTTCTTCAGTCCTAATCAAATATGCCTTCAGTTGATGCAAGTCAACGCCTTGATAAACAAGATCAAGAGGGTCTCGCTTACTCTCAAAAGTAAACTTTTGTCTCCCACGACTATAACACCGTTCAAACTTAAGCTTCGCCATCTTAAATGTGAGACCACTAGCAGGATCATCATCCCCTAATGGAGCGTGTTTGATGCAAGTAGGTGTAGAATCAACACGTAGAAAAAATTCAGTCATGACTTTGTCTAATGACAAATTACCAGATCTGACAGCTCTAGGAATTCCGAACCTTGGCCATCTTGAGAAAGATCGAAGCTTCTGAGGAGGTATATATACCATATTCCACCATTTGAATAACCAAACAAGGTCGTGTGCTCCAAAGTTCAGAGTTGGAGAATTTGTGGTGGTAGATTCCAATATATGCAACTCCTGAATAGATATAGGTTCATCACTTGTAGGTAAAGAGGGTCTTAATAAAATATTCCATTTAAGTGAGAGAGATGTTGAACGAAAAGGATCAAGGACTTTCTCTCGTGTTTTCCCTTCTTTTGGAAGTGCATGTAAATAATGATCAAGGGGTCTACCTGACTCACATTCCCATCCCATCGTAACGTCAATAGTCAATGCAGGAGCATGAAGGAAAAAATTAATATCATTGTTTGGGAGTTTCAAACTACAATTCTTTAATAAATTCTCGATGCTACTTAAATATGCTGTAAAATCCTTTGCGGAAAGTGTTACATGACCATCCGATTGTAATATTTCCATGTAATTTGTTATAATCTTAAGCTTATCGCTTTTTTCATAAGGATCAGTGGTTGCAAGGAGATTCCACGTGCTCTCATTGAAATACATACTTATTTTTCCATGGATATAGTTCCTCATATCATCCCACCAAGGTAGGCTGCGCTCTTTTTTGGGTGGTTGATTAGCCATTGGATTGTTGCCTCTGATTCCCAGAACAGCTCTACGTAGTGCTACTGTAAATGCATAGCTTATATCTGCAAACGCAGGTTCATATCCAACTCCATAAGACAACTGAACTTTATTGAAGTGTAATGGTAAGTCGGTGTAAGTTTTTATAGGTGGACTTGTTCCACTTGCTGAGCGTAACATGCAGACTTTCCACCATCTTCCTATGAAAACATCCTGCTGAATCTGAGGCTGGAAAAAAGTAGCCTGCATAGGGGGAAAAAACATACCACTGAAGGATGTGAGTATCAGTTAAAATTTTAAAAAAGACAGTGGACATGTGTAAACTTAGAAATATCCTCAAATTTCAAAAATAAAATTTAACATTCTGGATACAGGATTATGTAAGCCAACTTGTTAAATCTAGAAGTACTTACAGAAATTTTTATCCTAGAAGAGTGAAATGTTGGTTTCTTTCTCACAAAAGCGTTTCCAGAATCACAAGAAGAGTTATCAAATGCTCATTGAAGCAATTTTTTATTTTTAACTCAAAAGTAGAGTGAAAAATAGGGCCATAAATTTTTTGTGATCGGCAGAAAAGCGTATGGAATTTTTTAAGTCATGACAACTGAACCTATTTACCATTACATGACTTAAGGTCAAGGAAAAGAGATAGAATACAGTTCTGCAATATCTTCGCTTCTGAATCATAAGCAAGAACACTAACTACTAAACAAAAATCAATAATGAATCTTCAAAGCGTTTGCATAAAGAAATTGATACAAATCAGCAACACAATACTATATAAGAATTACTTCAAAGACGGATTACGAATTACGACAAGTTGTATCTTCAGCTGTTCATCAAGTAATGTTCAAAATGTTGTGTTGGAGTATGTAAACATATGATTCAGTGTATAATATCACCTCAATACAACTCAGCGACACATATTATTTAATTATTTACCTCCTGAGAAGAATTATAATTTACATCGATGTTGATATAGAAGTTACTAAGTAACTCACCTTTAATCATTCATCACATAATGTTCAAAGCACTGTTATTGGAGTTTGTGATCATTTGATCTAGTTAGAACACAGTTGCAAGAGAAGATGCATGAATGTAGATGTTCAAACAAGTTATTAACAACCCAAGCACATTTAATGCAATCACACAGGCCTAATGTAAGCAACAAAGAAACATTAACAAAATATAGAAGTTCCAAAATTTCAAACAAACCTGTTGTGCAAGTACAACACGTCCTTGACATTTACCGGATGTAGCCGAAAAGAGTGGATAAGTGTAGTCCCTAAGTTGGACGGTCAAAGATCCCACATTTACAGAAATATCTCTTCCATACATTCGTGAAAATGGTATTTCCTCATCTAAACTGACTGGATCGACCTTGTTTATAAATTCAATCATCCTGGTATTTCCCCCTTCAATTTTCATTAAAGTGAAGTCCAATTCAGTAGCAGAAACTTTTAAGAGTGAAGTTCTTTTTGCACTTGGTGTAAAACCTGACTGAAAACCGCTCCTACATGCCCCTGATCCTTCTGATAACACTAAACTCTGGCATGCCTTGTAATAAGACTGAAATGCTTGTTTATGGATTTCATCCTTTAGATACTTTATAGTTTCTGTATCAGACACATTAATTTCCTTCCCATCATGGAAATATTTTTTTCCAGATGATAATTCATTTGGATCTGCAGAGAGAAGCTCCTCAAGAAACTTCAGCCGTACACCTAATTCACATACTTCACTCTTCATCATACTGTAATGTTCATCAAGCCATCCCTGTAGAGGCTCTTCCTCGATCTCTGCTGTTAGTTTACGTATAATAAATCTGAAAGATCCAAATTTTGAGGATTTCGACGTTAATTTCTTTGATTTACTTTTTTTAGGGTATATGAGGTTAGTTTTTGCGGTAGCAATAAGTTTTAGACCTCTCAATGTATCTTCTATTGCATCATCTATAGCACGTAATTGCAGTCTATAAGGCATGCAAATATGAACATCTGGGCCTTGAACTACCCAATCCCATGTGGTGGTAGGTTGTACTTTTGTTTCTGCTATATTATTCATAATGGATACAGGGATTCTTGATATTTGCATTCGACTGCTTTCAAGTATTCTAGTATCATTAAAACTCATCATTAGTTCTTCAAGTAACACGCCAATCCTTGCATTCTCTGAGAATATGGATTGGACATAAACCACTGTTTTCACTCCATCTGCAAGCTCAGCTGTAATTTTTAATTTTTCCAGATCAATTGCAAAGATCGACTCTTTTTTCTTGCATTGTTTATCAAATTGTGCGTGTTCATAGATGATTTCTTTTTCAGGTTCCATGTCTGAATTAGGAAAACCTTCTAGAGTCCCAGTAACAAAAAGTTCATTATTTTTATTATCGATAGTTGATTTCAATAAGGTAATCAACTCAAATATTGCCAAGTGAAAATCAGGCTCCCACCTGACTGCAATATCAGTAACATTGATAAGAGAGCAAACAGAAATATCATTAAGACCCCCAGAACGCCGCACAAATTTTGCATTTTGCAAGTCCATTACAGTAACTTTTGTACCAGGCTTATTATCTTCAGCATATTCCATGTAAATTGACTTGGCTCTTTGAAGATCCATTTGCAATGACTTTTTCTCCTTGTTCATATTCAGATTGAGTTGAGAAATATTGAGTGATGTTGAGAATTTTAGCTTTCTAGAACCACCAGGAGAGGTAGGCATTATGCTTGCTGTGCGAGGCGTGCCATCAGCAGAAATACTAATTACACATTCACCACCTTGTGAACCATAATTCACTCGCTTAGGATCAGGCACGATCATCTCTTCAATTGTTGCATCCCCGCAATAATTTATTGAGCATTTTTCAAAATTTATCTTGATAATCTGTGTCCCTTTAGAAGTATTTTTCCTAGAAGGTCCCACCTTAATTTGAGAATGTCTTTTCTTGGAACCAGATAAGTTCTTCAAAAGTGCCTTAAAGCACATTAAGGTAAATATGAGAGACTCAACCTGATGAAAATCAAAATATACTGCCATGCCAGTCACGTCTACAACTAATGATAATTTGGACTTGTTTGGATCATGCGCCTCATAAGATTCTACTGCTTGATATCCCCAGTCTAGACTAACACGTGAAATGTGCATCAAAGAGCCTGAGTTCGTTTCTAGAGAAAACAAGTTTTCTTGCAAGCTTTCCTGATAATTGTCTGCCATATGCCATTGCAGTTCACCAAATTCAGCATGTATTTGAATTCCTTTCCTTGCTATATTATTTGCAAATAGATGGGTCGACTGTGAGCATACCTGTGTCATCAAGAAACATGGTTGGAAGTCAAAGAACTATAATCCTTGCGACATATCTGAATGTGTGATCATTGTCTATAAAGCAATCATTTGTGTATTTCTATTGAAAGAAAAAGAATATAGAGATGATATGTTGTTTGACCGACTCTTCTAGATTTTAAAAACAATAGAGTTGTAGCTGTTGCAACCATAGAACTATAGTCCTGGAGACAGAAGCAGAAACCGATACGTAACAGAGAAAAAGTGGCTCTTGAAAGTTAAAATTGAGAACCATGTGGAAAGTGGCAACAGAGTGTGTGTGTGCGTGTGTATAATGAGGAAACCCTCATTTGAAGCTTTTAAACTGTCCAAAATGTCCTTTACAATTTTTAATACACAGTGGTTATTTTTGTCATTGTATTCCCCGCATCCTTATAGTACTACATTTTTACTAGTCTATGCATACAACCATTATTTCACAATAAAATGTATTTGCTCATAGTTTTACCCTCGCACGTCCAATGAATTTGCCTAGCGTACTGGTATATATAAAGGAGTTAAATGTGTTATTGAATTTCATAAATATTTGATAAATATTATGTTTATACTTATTTTCATGAATGTATAATGTTAATAAAAGGATTGAATTCTTTCATCCAATTGAATATGTATGAAACTTCATTTAACTTTTTTTTTTTGTAATATTATCGGAAATGTTCCCTTCGCAAAAGAAACAAGTTCTTATCTGCTTTGAAATATGTTCATCTACATTGAACCATGTTTCCATCAAGTTTCAGTGGGACGCTAAAAATACAGTTGTTAAAAATTTAAACATCTAGACGGTTCTGGCATTGAGGGCTATAACTAACAAAAAGTAGGATAAATACATTCGCATCTGATCCTATAAAAATTGATATCATTCTCTGTTAAAATTCACACATTATTTGAGCTTCGAGCGTTACAAATTCAGACATCTCTCATATGGTTATTGATTTTAAGCATGATATAAAGGAAAATTTCCAGTAATGTATCAGAAATGTTTCCTTTTCAAGAGAAACATGTTCTCGACTACTTTGAAATATGTTTTCATCTACACATACAGTTCTAAGAAACATCAGCTTTCTGTAAGGTTCTGGCTTTTAGGGTTATAACTTGCAAAAAGGTGGAACCCAGTGCACGAGGCTACCGCACGATAGTGGGCTCTGGGGAGGTCGATAATGCAAGCAGTCTTTCCCTCGCATTGCGAAGAGACTGTTTCCTGACTCAAACTTGGGTGCCCAGATCACCATGCGAGTGTCCTAACCATTGAGGATATAAAGTCTGATGCTATATAAAATGAGATCTATCTTTTTAGAAATTCACACATTATTTGAGCTGCCAGTCATGCATTTAAACATATGTAAATGGTTGAGGATATTGAGCAAGATATAAAGACATATAACAATCAATAATTGGAAACATAAAAACCAGATCTAAGTGATTATAATGTGATTCTTACATTATATAGTGGTAATTCATTAAAGCCATAAAGCACAACAGTCATTTCTGGAGCTGACAAGGTACAAGTCCACATTACAGTTTTGACATTGCTAATCTGTGAGTTTTCTTCATTAGACTTCTTTTCACGGACAATCATGCTTTTCTTTCTGGAGAAATGAAGCTCTAGAAAGGGTTTCCATCTGCTAATAACTAAATTGCACTGTGTACCACCAAGCTTGACATCAATCTCGGCCCTAACAGGTTGAACTGGCTGAAAAAGAGAGCATCATAAAATTGTAATATAGGACTAACAGTTAAAACTCAGATTAATTTGCTTGATGTTCTTGATGAAGCTACATGCCTCGTGCATTTTTTTTTCAAGTAAAGCTAGCACTAGCCAGATTGTTATGACAATGACTTAAAGATGATCGCTGTGCGTAGGTAAGGAAAGAAAATTCAAGTTTAGTGGGTGGAAACAAAAAGAGAGACAATCTTGTTTACCTGTAAGACGTCAGGTTAGGATGGCTAGCATGCAAATATTTAACACCAGAAACAAATACCAAAGTTTTGAGTTAGTCCAATAAACAAGATATCGATATAGATCACCTATGCGTTAATGAAAACTAGAACTCAAGTCAGCATTATGAACTGCAGTTTAATAGTAGGTCAGTTCAACTCCCGTATTTAACTTCAAGTGGTTATGGGTGTGTTCTTGTGCAAGATGAAAGGAGAATGGGAAAGGGGCATTTGATAGGGGAATGAAAGGAGAAAGAGGGAAAAGAGAAGTGTGTGTGTGTGTGTATGTGAAAGGGGATGAAAGAGGTATTTGAAAGGGGAATAGACTGTTTTGATAGTATAAATTATTTGTTTTGGAAAGGAGATAAGATATTAGTATGTGGTTGGAGAGGGAGATAAAGAATTAAATATGTGGTTAGAAAGGGGTAACTATCATTAATTCTTCATGGCGTCTGACGCATCGGACGCCAACAGCTTAATTTGGTCAGCTCACCCAAACAGACCAAAATGATGGGTCTCACCTTTGATGCGTCGGATGTGTTTCCAACCCAACCGGAGCATATTTTGCAGCCGAACGCACCCTATGTCATTTATGGCTGGATGCTCAGATTGTTTCTTAGGAGAGGAAAACAAAGATGATTTCGACATTCTTAGGAGAGGAAAACAAAGATGATTTCGACATTCATTACTGTATAATCTTTCATTTCTCTTCCAGTTTAAATTTTTTCTTTTTGAGAAAATGGTCGCCGGAATGTTAGTAAAAATAATTGCTGAATTGCTGGAAAATAGGAAGGTAGAAAGCAGGTCCACAAGCATGCATTCAAGGTAAATGTGTAAGCGTGAACATACTTTAATTGCAGTGGTAAGGACACACAGCAAGCAGAAGTGTATACTCCGAAGTGCAACATGAAAAGGAGAGGAAAAACACACTTGACACCATATAAATTTACTAACTAGTAAGAATGAAGTACAGACCAAATATCTTAGAATCTAAAATTAAGAAGGAAAAAAATAAAAACAAAAGCATTTCAACATAAGATACTAATAGAGGTTACTAAAGGGATAAGAAGACTAACACTTAAGACAACATTACAAAGTCAAGGCTTTGATGCTCAACATAAACTTTACATAAGAAATATTGGTTGATTGAGTGTTTATAGTTAGTCTTTCATGTCACTTCTGACTGGAAGCTAAGATTGTTTCTTAGGAGAGGAAAAGAAAGATGTTTGGGCATTCATGGTCAACTCTTCAACAATGTTATCGTGGACAATGGGGAAATTGTTTATGAAAGTATTTCAACATAAGATACTAAAAGAAAATACTAAAGGGATAAGAAGACTAACACTTAAGACAACATTGCAAAGTCAAGGCTTTGATGCTCAACAATAACTTTACATAAGAAATATTGGTTGATTGAGCATTTATAACTTTATACCTTTAGACCTTTAGATGCTCCTGGGTTCCAATGAGCACTGTTGGACATTTTTGATCGTATTTTTTTGTTACTATTGAGCATATATAAAAGTTAATATGTTTATGTCTTTACTTTATTATTGTTGGGCATGTTCTGAACATATTAACTATTATCTTTGGATATGTTGCATACTATGTATTTACATAGCTGAATAACTGAATAATTAATAATAAGAATCTAAATTATATTAGTTGATGTGGAGTTTCGTCTAGGCTTCACCTAAACTCCATTGGAGTCGATGCCTAGCGCTTCGCTCTGCTCCGCTCTTGTCAAACAAAATGGCTCTTTAACTTCTCTTCTAGTTTTATATTTTAGACACTATATCAAAAATAAATCAATTTAGCTACCTGACATTGGAAAAAGGAAATAGGGTGCTGAATTGCTAGAAAATTGGGAGTAAGTTCTAAGCGAGTGCAAACAAGCATGAACGGCTAAATAGTTAGTATTGATAGAATATTGCTCATGGACCAAAATATCATATTTTGAAGAATAAAATATCAAAGATATATTGGCGATATTGAAATAGTACCATTCAGTTATTAAACAAGCAACGTATGTTCAAAAACTATGAAAAACGCTACAATGTGTATAAAATGCATTATTACTCAAGTATGTGTGGTACAAAGACATTAATAAAAAAAAATAAAACAAATTTCAGAAATTACAATTACCACATTGCATCAAATAAATTTATGCAAACAAAAATAAAATGTCCCAATTAAGATTATATGATAAAAGAGATAGAATACATTACCAGAAGATTCAAACTTAAAAGTAACAAAAACTAACAGTAGGAAAATGTTGAAAAGTATTTAGTCATCTTAAAATTAAGTTTTGAGTATCAATGAGGATAAGCGGGTGATAAAACTAAAGGGTTTCGGTTTTGAGCTGTAATCCATAAAAAAAAGTATGTACTTTCAATAAAATAGCATGGAACGACCGTTGTGGGATAGGTCGCTGTTTCCGAACTCCAACATGTTTGAACACATGTTAGTATATGCCATTAATTCTATGTTCCAAGTGATATTTTGTAACAATATTAGTAGGGCTGTCAATGGATACCCGAAAAATCCTAAATCCATCAACATCCGTATCCGAAAAGCGGATAAATATCTAATATCCAAAAAAACGGATGTGGATGCAGATACAAAGACATCCGCATCCGAAAATTATCCGTTCGGTTTTTTCATAATTATAGTTTAAATTATGTGTATTTTAGTACAATAAAAGATATTTTTTTATTATTTTATTAAGTTAAAAGTTCATATTATACGCACTTCATATACGAAGGGTATACAATGTGAGATTCCTTGGTGTATACTCTTTGCTGATAATGTAGTGCTAATTGACGAAAGTATGATTGAGGTTGATAGACAACTGGAGCTGTGGAGACAGACTTTGGAATCAGAGAGTTTTAGGCTTAGCAGAACTAAAACAGAGTATATGAAGTGCGTCTGGTTAGAGGATGGAGATGTCACTCTGGCCGGATAAGTAGTGCACAAGAAGAAATCCTTTCGATATTTAGGATCAATGTTGCAGTATGACGGTGAGATTACTGAAGATGTTAGTTTTAGAATTCGAGCGGAATGGGTGAAATGACGACAAACGTCTGACATTCTCTGTGACAGGAAAGTCTCACAGAAACTTAAAGAAAAGTTCTACAAAATGGCAATCAGACCTGCGATGTTGTATGGTGCAGAATATTGGTCTACTAAAAGCCAACACGTCCAGAATATAAGTGTAGCAGATATGTGTATACTGCGATGGAGCTACGGTCATACAAGAAGAGCTTAAATTAAAATGATGATATACGTGGTAAACTTAGAGTAGCATTGAGGAGAAGCTAGTCCAACATCGTTTAAGATGGTTTGGACATCTCCAATGGAGGCCTCCCGAGGCAACGGTGCGCGTTGGAATTATAGGCCGCGTCAAATGCTCAAAGAAAGGCAGAGGTCGACCAAGGTTGACATGGGAGGAAGTAGTAAAAAGAGACTTGGAGGATTGAAATATATCTGAAGAGATGATGTCGGACAGAAGCGCGTGGAAGTTAGCAATCCACGTAACATAACCATGAGTTAGAAGTTTTTTTGCTTATGATTGGTTTAGAGGTAGTATTATAAGTTTCGGATTATAGGACTAATGTATAGGAGTCTAAGACGTAGTATTTGATCTTCAGTCAATATTATTATTAATACCATTATTACTATTAGTATCATTATTATTATCGTCGTATTTTTTATTTTTTTTATTTTTTATTTTATATATATATATTTATTTATTTATTTATTTATTATCTTTATTTTTATTTTGCTTAGTTATTATTATTATTTGTTTACTTATTTGACTTTATTGTTGTTGTTGTTGTTACTATGACTTTTAAATTGACTTTGTCATTTAATTTTAGGTTCAATCTCTAGCCGATCCCAACTTGTTTGGGAATAATGGCTTTGTTGTTGTTGTATTAAGTTAAAAGTTCATATTATACGCACTAAATGCATATTAACTGCTCAAAATTATTTATTATCATTATATTTGTTTATTTTAACAATTTAATAATCATTGAGATTGAAAAAAGTTTATGGTAAACTACAATTTTATATTTATGTTTCTTGATTTATCGATCGTTAGCGGATATGACAATTATCTGATATTCATCCGTATCCGCGGATGCGGATATCCAATATCCAAAAATGATTTCGGATACGGATACAGATACGGATATGGCACTATCCGCATCCAAAAGTGTCTCTTGATAGGCCTAAATATTGGCCTATATTGGCTGTTGCTATTGATAATTTGCATTTAGATATTATTCAAGGCTTCCTGCTAATATTCACTAGTTAGAAGCATCTAATGTACACAAGCTACAAGAGTGGCAGGATAAGGCACTGCATGAACAATTCACAGCTGTAAGTGTATAAGTATGTGGAAAAAAAATTACATTGGGTACAAGTTCGGATGAACACAAAATTCACTGCTAGTGAGATTAAATAATAAAGCAAATACCTTCAAATTAAACAGGAGGAGCTAAACTTACTTGATTGGGAACATCAATTGATCCTATGACAACAACTTTGAGAATCTCCAGTACGGACTGATTTCTTTCTTTGAGAAGCTAAGACAGATGTGAAAACATAGCATAAATGAACCAACATGAGTAAAATAATTTGATTAGAAATCCTGATACTTGTAAGAATAACTGAATTAAAGTAAGTACATGAATTTCGCTGAAATCCAGTTTAACATCAAAGCGTGTAGCAGTTTCCCCTGAATCTTCGTATGAAATGCATTTGCTATATCTCAGCTGAATGCCCATCACATTGTTCTCAAAAGAGAGGCCTCGTCCCAGGTGAGTAAATTTAACATTTAGCCTAGGCAAATTGAAGCTAACCTTCCAAAAAATAAATAGCTTTGTTAACCAATATTGTGTAAGGTTTTAAACAGAAATACCAATGGTAGTGTAGCATGTATAACTATTCTATGGCCGACAAGTACAAAAGATCCCTCCCTGGAAAGAAATGATGATATATAAAGAAAAAAAATATACAAGTTAGTTAACACATCATGGACAACAATTCAATCCTAACAAACTGGATCGGGATAATCTAGTTGAATACCTAGATGTTGCATATGTCCGATGTTTGTGTCATAAATAAAGAGGTGTCTGTCAGAAGCTGTGGGAGTGAACTGTTTAATTCCTTCCATGACAGATTATATTATAGTTTATTGCTTCAAATGTATAAGTGAAAAATGCATTGTTTTCCATGTAAATTAATATATAGTGCAGGACCAGGAATTTATAACTGCCATTATGATACATATTTTCACATCAGTCAAGCAAATCCAGTTAGATAAGGACGAAATTGATGTCCTCCGAATTAAGTAAATAAAATTTGGGTGCGTCTACAAGAGAATCAACTTTCTTAAGTGTAATACATGTGTTAATACCTTCAAATTTCAATACATGTTGTTCAAAGACATAAGATATGTGACAATAAATAGACAGGTCAGTATACTATATGTTACAAAGCCAAGACTAAGTTGAAATAATAAATATTTTGACGGTCTCGCATTAATGACAAAATTGGAGTTTAAAGAAGGTGAAGAGGCGCTCGAACATCTAAAAAGATCTAGTCTAGGA
The DNA here is from genome assembly GCA_030737815.1 of Allium fistulosum. Taxonomy (NCBI): domain Eukaryota; kingdom Viridiplantae; phylum Streptophyta; class Magnoliopsida; order Asparagales; family Amaryllidaceae; genus Allium; species Allium fistulosum. The sequence goes on from CM060905.1 coordinate 850,636,153, forward strand.
AATTTTAATAAAGTGGTGTAATTGATCTGATCCGACTCTGGGTTATTACTGTCATGTAGAACATAGATACATTGGAACATGAAAAGAGATATATTTGGAAGATAGATGATCTAGAATACCAAACAAGATTTTAGCCCACAGAAATGGTTTTAGGGATATAACTTGTGAAAGAAATTTGGTTCCAGTGCTCTTCCTTTTTTCATAGACCAATATTTTGATGAATAAAGGTGTTTTGAAGAAATATTGTAAAATTATATCTCAAGCAATGGTGCAAAACCATTTGATGATGTTATAAAGACCGATAATGGAATTTGACCGACTAAATCAGCACATGATACTATTTATGATAGTGTACAAACCTTTTCTGGAATTATAGGTTTCCGCATTATGGAAGATAGCTTATTGTTTTGGGACTTTGAGGCCACTGTATCCACAGTAGGGTCCATGGCACCACTAACAACATTTGCATCGGATTTCTTCTTAGTTTTGAGAAGATGAGTCTCATTCAAATTTACAGTGATGTCACCACTCGTTAAATCCATGTTCTTGATTTTGATACCTTGTTCTCTGCAATGAAGTGTATTTATTATCATTACGAAACGAAGCGCCACATCAAAGTTAGGTTTCTATGTTTCTAAGTTCAGCCTTTTGCAATGATAATCCCTAAAAACCTTAAATAAGATATCATATTCTCCAATTTGATGTGCGATATATATATATATATATATATATATATATATAATTGATCCATGTTCCCCGCTTATCTATTTCCTCAAAATCTCTCATTCATATTTTTGCGTTTGAAATTATTAAAAGGGAAACAATTTTGTGGATACAATACATTTGCTCTCAAAATCACCTTCACAAATTTTCTGTTTTATTTCGAAACTTTAAAGTCGTTCAAACAACATTTGAAACTGAAGGATAAAAATATATATATTCAATGGTTCAATTAACTTGTATTTTTGAGTTAAATAAAAGTTTCAAAATGCCATAAAACTTTGTGCGGTAATCATATGTGCCAATTTAAGAGGATTCAATGATAATATGTGTATGTATCTATTTTTATCCCTATTTGGCCTTTTTATATTGGCCATTGGATTTAGAAAATGAGTGAATGAATTTGATGTGATTTTCTCTCATACTTCTCCCTCCTTCTAGCACGTGTGTGTAAACAAACCAAAAAATCAGTACCCATATGCCAGTTCTTTAAAGATTAGCTCACCTATCATGACCAAACACACAAGCAATCATTAAATCCTCAATCAAGAAAGGGACAGAATCCTTTTCTGTAATTTCTAAACTTGATTGTCCTCCAAAAAAGGAGTCACCTTGGTCTAAAGCACAAGGGTCGCACAATTGAACTTGCAGAGGATTAAGGCACAAATTGACATATAGCACAGGATTTGGTCCGCTGTTTTTAGATATTTCCACCCCAAGATCTTTGATTTCAACTGCAACTTTTGGAGCCTGTGTCATTCAAATGTATAAATTGAAATGTTAACAAACAAGCATACATGAAAAATATGGAAGCAAATAGTATTCATTCTTTTAGCTCAAAATTATTTTGTATGAAAAAATATTTTTTGCGGAAAAACCTAGTGCCTTCTTGAGCTTTTGGGTGCTTGCTCAAAAAGAAAACAAAAGCATCGGTTCCAATGCTGGATAAGTATATTTTATTTTGACACCACCATCAATTGTTGAAACTTGAAACTGAATAATGGGAATGTGACAAGAAATAACTAATAATAAATAAAACACCCTGATTTCCATCATACATCATTTTCTAAGAACTCCAAAATTACAACCTGAGCAGAAAGTACAGAGTGAAACTAACCTGTTAATTTATTCCTGGTTTCTTTTAGAAGTAGAAGGGGGAAGAAAAAAAGACAAACAGTATAGATGTATATCAAACTTTTAAAGAATGTGAGCTATTATTACTTTACTGCTATTACATAAAATGTTTAGATTTCATTTCAGTTGTTTTAGTCGATATTTTCACATGTATGAAAAACTTTTATAACTTTGGCAGCAAAAATTATGTTTATTATAAGATAATTTATAATGTATATTATTTTTACTTTCCAGGATAGTGCTGGTGGGAAGGTTCTCGCAATTAACATAAGAAGTCAAATAGGTGGAGCATTTCAATTGATTGTTAAAAGTATATGTTAATTTTGGTAGCCAATAAAAAGTGACCAAATAAGGGGGCTGCTCATTAAGAATCTAAGAAACCTTCTCACCAACAATTTTCTGTTTACTTTGAATTACTTCAACATGATATCAAAATTTCACATAGGCTTCAGACGTCAAAGGTTTTTTATGCAGAGTATCTACCCCATCAAATTAGGTTAGTTCTACCACAAAAAATATGGTGAAGTAAAAATGATGTTTTTAAATAGTAAGAGTAGTATGGTTGTAACTTATGTTGTGAAAAACGTTTACAAAATTATGTACGAACGTGCATGCATGCCCTTTGTTAGCATATAACACTACAATTAACAATGACATCATAAAGCATGAAGTCAGGCATGTACCGATGCAGATTAAATAAAGGTTTTTGCTAAGCATATAAAAAAATCATCAAGGTGCTCATATGAATAGTATCTAGAGCACCATCTCTAGTGAAGGCTCAGTGGAAGTCCACTTGTGCTTGAGATTTTAGCAGCCCTAACTAGTAACAACACAAAGGTATGCAGGAAAAAAAATACCTTCACAACTAAATCAATAATTGAAACCGATAGAAATCTTCCAATGTTAGTCAAGAGAGTCCACTTTCCTCTGCCAGATGGACGAGATTTCCGAGGTTTCCTCTTTATAATGCTTTTCTCAGATGGTCTTAATACAACGTCAAGGTCGCATATCAATAATTGCAGCTTTGGGTCTCCAGATATGAAACTAAATCCTAGGTTAACTAGCGATTTGCGTAGGCTTAGCTTGATTTCTCCAATGGATATAGATTCAACAGCTCCCTGAAAAAGGAAGTGTATGTTACGATAATCCATTATGTACAACATTAGAATGAAATAACAAACACGGCTTGTTGCATGAGCAAAAATAAATAAATATAAAAAAAAAAAAAAGCTAGACTACATGATATTCAACAAGTTACTAAACATAATTGTTACCAGTACAGACGTCCATAAAATGATCACTTGGCGGTGTTCACAAATTTAAAAGAAAAAATTTCTCTTAACACCTGTTACCTTGAAGAGATTTAAATATCAATCCTACCAAACTTAAAATTTATAGTCAAACTCTCAAAAATTATTACAAGTCAAAAAAGCCTTGGCAAGTAGTTTCCAAATAACATTAGTTTCTTTTAAGTTTGTATATTATTAGATGCAAGATTTCTACCCAGCTATCTTTTTATAGTTTCAACCAATTAATTACAATTAATGAGCAGTCAAAAGACTCGAAACAAAAGAAAGTAAACAATCAAAAATTAATGTTGATTGAGAATCAAAGTTTTGATCGCTTTAGTGATGTGTTTTTTGTGCGAATAAACAATGAATTTATTAAAACAGTAAAAGTGAACAATCATCAAGTAATAACCTAGTAATCATTAATCAAATAGCATTTTTTTGTGTATTTTGTCTTTTCCAAAATCCGTAAAGCATGCGACATAGGCACATGCCTGAAGTGTATCTTGAAAATAACATGTTGTTGGGGATATAACTGTACCTTGCACCTAGATTAACTGTTACAACTATGAATTAAGGTCAGTTATAAACTATTTGGTTACAGCAAGCATTAGTTGGGAGCATTGTTTAAAAAAAAAACCCTCGAAACTCGCCTCGAGGAAATGAGAGATGAAACGTCTTGAGTCTTTCCCAAAGGCTTTTTACCTTTAGAACTTACGCCTCAACCAAGGTTCGAGAACTCGGTTTCGGTCATTTGAAATTTTCTTGATTTCAATCCGTTTCGAAATTTTCATAAGTTTCGGTTTTAGTTTCGGTTTCGATCCCGTATCCATTTTTAATGGAAAAGTAATAATAAACGTTGTAAATAAAACACAAAATATTATCTACAAAGAGATAATAATACAACACTATTACATAGATGAATGCAAACAATATACTAAACAAAGTTTACAATATAAATTAAAATCAACCCAAGTCCATTTAAAGATAGACAAATCTAAATAATTAGCATCCAGCCCACTCATTCAATTAGACATTGATCGCAAAGTCATAAAATAAGTCCAAGCCCAATAACATTCAACCCACCATTCATTTTTAATTCAACCTTAACCCTAATATTGCAACTGCTCTTACTCTGTTGACTAACTACAATCGAAGAGAGAGAAAACGAAAGTGAAAAAAATTCACATAGGTCGACGACGAGAATCAAGGCAACGAAGCAATTTCAATTTTTAGCTAGATTCGATCTTTGGTTAGAAGGCGGCGAAGAAGAACGAGACGGCCAGGTTTTGCTTTTTTTTGGATTCGATTTTTCTTTCCATTTTTCTGTTGTTTACTCCTCTTTTCCCTTTTCTGCAGCAATTCTGATTTCTTATTTTTTCTTCGACAGCACATAATCTCGTCCCGCTTCCGGTCGGAACCGAACCGAGATGGCCGGCATCTCGTGGTTCCGATCGGAACCTGATACCATGGTCTCAACAATTTGAGACGTACAAGGCATACGCCTCGTACGCCTCAAACTAATGAAGCATGCGACTCAAGAATCTTTTTACCCTTAGTTGCAAATATTAATACTAACATGAGTTATTAAACCTCAATTATTTTGATGGAAAATAATAAAAGAACAAAATCTAAGAAAAAGAAAATTGGTGTATTTTTTACTTTTCAATTTTAATATCAACATGATTAAGTAAGATTGTTTCTGAGACATCAATCAAGAGTCATATAATGGATTTTCTTATTGCTATTTAAACAAAATTTCTTAATAGACTTTATTGAATTTTCAAATAAATTTTGCCGATCAATTTGAATTGTTAAAAGGAACCGAAACTGGAATTTTGCGAAATATTCAAATAAATTTTGCGAAATCAAAACTGGAATCATATGGATTCCAGCTATATATTTTTAGTCTTTTAAAAAAAATAAGACATGTATACTTGTTTAGGATCAGACCTGGATGTTTTGTTCTTCATTTTTTTGCATAGATTGATTTAAAATGTCAAATTTCATTATATGTTTTCGCGTTTTATTTTTTATCCGAAAAGTTTACGCATCAACATTTCGAGGCTTACGCCTCGCCTTACGAACCTGAAAACGCCTCATGTATGCTTTCGCGTTTTAAAACAATAATTGGGAGGGTATAATTGGATGGTATCAAGCCTACATGCACTCTAAAATAAACATGATAGCCCTGTTATATTAATGTGGCTGGTAAATCTAAGAAACTAGTGAAGATTTCATGGCTCGTCTCCCACACTATCAAAAAAATACCAATAAATCCAAACTTTACAAATTACATTGAGTTCACAAGAGCGCACACACGTGCACAAATATATAATCATATCAAATATTAACTTTATATACTTTTTAACTAATTGAACTCCATGTCATTTCTTATTACTGCTCAAATTCAAACAACATACCAGTTTATACATTTTCTTAATTTTGCTTCCATCTAATGACCAAATTCATTCAAACATGCACATTTTCTTAAGCTAAGTGCATCAATAGAACCCACAGGAAAAAAGAAAAAACAATACACGGTCAAACTACAAAAATTTGATCTGAGTATGACTTGTATATAATCAAACCATGATATGTTGTTACCATCATCGTTAAAATGAAAAGAACCACAAAACTACATAAAAAACCAACTAATATAAACCAATGTTTAAAAAACATGCATCGACACACGTCTAAATATAGTGCTTCTAATATTTTTGACGAGGCACATTAGACGGGGTTTTGTGTCTTAAAGGCTTATGCCTTGCACGCCTTAAAGCTCGACTTAGTCCATTTCTAATCGATATCAATGTTGTTTTAAGGTACAAACCCTAACTTCATCGATTTTACTCAAGGTAGAAGTGATGATGCTTAAATCAACTCAGATCGACTTTCAGTTAATTCAAGCGGGTTTGGTCCTATAAAATCTTAAAGTCAAGGATGTCATGGATTTGATTTTTTAACTTCGTTTATTACTAATCTTCTGTTTTATACTTGAGTATGCTATTTTTATTTACGAGTATTCCATTATTACTAATGGCGTGCTATGACGCAGCGTGGCGCGACAACTTTTATTCTCATGGTGTGGTACCGAATGGGGTACATAACATAATATACTTTTTACTCTTGACTATCTTTTATTTTTGAGTTATCAATTTTTTCATGATCCAAAAAGACATAAAAATTAGTGTTTATACAAAAAGATGTATTCAACTTAGTTTTCACTTTTTTTTGTGTTATAGAGAACTAAAGGATTATTTATTGGGTTCACCATGGTTTATTACTAACGAATGTAATAATTGATTAGGAAAAACCAAATTATCTTTGTATAATCTTCTCAAAGAAGATCGGTGTACTTTTTTGCTACATCATGTTTCAAATTATCATGTATGAAAGATACACGTTATCATTGAAGGACTAAACAAACTATTAATTATTTTCTTACAAACTAATTAGCATGTTTGTTTACAATTTACATGAGATATAAATATAGTATTGTTTTAAATAGTTTATATAATTGTTCTTATGATAATATGATATTTTATTTTTTAGACATACTATTATATGGGCAATTTGTGTATGATGTAAATATAGTAATTTTTTAGTTTGATATAATCAAAATATACCAAATAACCCCAAATAATACAAAATAAACAATGCAATACGAATAATTAACCAAAACAACACAAACCAAATCATACTAGTCTTCTTTCATTGATAATGTATGAAAGACATCGTTTGTTGTGTCGTGCACCAAAATTTCAAGAAAGTTCAACATTTTTGTTTGACTTGCGTCGTAAATGACAGTAGAATACATTGTTCAATTTTTTTGCTGACTTCCGAAACAATTTACGTTTGACCAATCTTATATGTTGTTTTTGGTCTAATTGTTAGTTTAGTACTAGTTTACTCTTTTGGTTTATGGATGCCTATATAGTATGTTTAAAATGCTTTGGACGCGATGTCTGCTTTTTTAAGCCTTGAATATTTGTTGCTAAATGTTTAATCCGTTGGTATGTTTGTTTATGTGAAAAGCTTATATCTTACGGCATCGAAGCTTATATCTCGCATCATGATTCAAGAAAAGCCTTAAGTAATGCTAGAGGTGACAATTAGATCCGATCTGATAGGCTTTAGGGTTAGTCGGGTTGAATATTGATGGATCAAAACTAAGGTTTGAGATCTCAGTTCCGATCCTGATCTCTTGAAATTGTAGAAATTTCGATCAATTTTGAAATTTTGATTTTGGCTTCGAATTCAATACATCTTTTGTAGAAAGTACTTCAAGAATTTAATAAAGTATTTGATACATAACTTTAATGATTAATTAAAAAATATGCCACGCATCTTTTTTATTTATGTATCAATTTGTAGGGCCCTATATATCATGAGTCCGTTGTCGCGTTTGGCGATGCAAAAGAGGTACTTGAGCGGAGTATTTGAAATGCGAAAGGAGGAGCAACAGAAATGAACGCACCAAAGTTGAGCGTTCAGCTCAACGGGGTATTGTTGAGGTACGGCCCATTACCGCGTAGCGAACGGCAACGACCCAAAATTTTGGAGCGAACGGTACCTCTATATATATATAAGTCCATAACACCGCACAAGCATATAAATTAATAACTTATGTTATACTTAATTTACCAAACCCATAACAATACAACTCAATATCATAATTATAAACCCTAGTTTTCATTTCAAAGCCAACTCTGCCGCCGCACAAGCATACAAAGAAACATATATGCTAGAATAATACACCCCAAAAGTTCAAATCGACAAAAATTAGTTATTCGACTAACATACTTAAGGGAGAAAATTGCATGATTGAAATCAAAGATGAAATCAGGGTTCTCGGATTTGGTTCCAAGTATATTCATTATTTCCATTCATAGTCATTCGAATTGATTGATTTTTTTTGTTTTATATTAGTTTCTTCCTTCTAAATTATGTTTTTGTTCATTTTCTACAATGGAAGTGCGAATTTTACAACAAAAATCATTATATCGATTGAAATTGAATTTTCCCTTGTTTCGTCTTGGTGACGGCCATATCAAACCAAAATGACTGAAAATTCGAGGTTCTAATCAGAGCCTCAAGCTATAATTAAAACTATATACATTTTAAAACACAGAATCAATACAACCCGAGGTTCAGTTCGATTAGATAATAACAATAGTATGTGTATATTTATATAATTTTGTTGTATCTTTCGGGTCAAATCGGATTTTTTTCCAGTTTGATTGGATATCATGATATTTTTTGTTACTCATGCCCAATTCAAGACTTAACGGATTCGGATCATGTCGGTTTGGTTTAATTTAGATTCGCAAATCTCGGACCTTATTTTCAACCATGTTTTAAACATGGTATCAGATTCCGGTCAGTACCACGAAATGTCGGTCATCTCAGCTCAGTTTCGACCGAAGGCGGCACGAGATTAGTCAAAATCTCATCCCGATGCTGTCGAAGGAAAAAAAGAAGTCGGAATTGCCGCAAGGAAGGGGAAAACGGGGTAAACAACAAAAAATGGAAAGAAAAACCGAGTCCAAAAAAAATGAAACATGGCTGCTTCGTTTTTTTCGCCGTCTTCTAACCAAAGATCGATCTAGCTAAAAATCGAAATTGCTTCGTTGTCTTGATTCTCGTCTTCGACCTTCATGAATGTTTTTTTTCACTTTCGATTTTTTTTTCTTCAATTGTAATTAGTCGACAAAGAAGTGGTTGCAATATTAGGGTTAGGGTTGAAGTTTAAGGCTAAAGTTGAATTTAAAATGAATGGTGGGCTGAATGTTATTGGGGTTGGACTTATTTTAAGACTTTGTTATCAATGTCTAATTGAATGAGTGAGCTGGATGCTAATTATTTAGATTTGTCTATCTTTAAATGGACTTGGGCTAATTTTAATTTATTTTTTTAAACTTTGTTTAGTATATTGTTTACGTTCATCTATGTAATAGTGTTGTATTTTGTATTATTATCTTTTTATAGGTAATATTTTATGTTTTATTTACAATGTTTATTATTACTTTTCCATTAAAAATGGATACGGACCAAAACCAAAACTTAAGAAATTTCTAAAACGGACCGAAATAAAAAAAATTCAAATGACCGAAACCGAGTTCTCGAACCTTGGTTTTAAAGTATTGCTATAAATATAAGTATATCCCCTGCTACAACCAAAATGTAAAATAGTGAAGAAAGGAAAAACTCTAACAAACAATAAAAAAATTGAAATTATCGTGACTTTAAGATAAAATTCTTTAACTCTTAGATTTTGGAGGACCACAAATAGCTAAAATGGAATGATTGTCCCTAAAGGCTAAAATATGCAAATGAAAATTCAAAATGTAGTTCTACCTTAAAATCTTATGGTAACTCTAACAATATTCATACATGAGAACTAAATGCAAGGAGTGCAGCATAGAAGAAACTTTTTTAGCTAAAATTCAACAGAAAGAGAATAAATATATGTTACCTTTTGAAACTTAATGGAAACATCCCTCAAACAATTGCAACCTGCTACACGAAATTCAACATATGCCTTCAAAACACGACTCAAGAACCATGTTAGTAATCTTGCAGCAAACCTATATAACAAAGTTATAGAGCATAAGTCATGGTATATTTAAAGATGCAAATCTACTGTGAGCAATCAATATGTAACTGCAAAAAAAGAAAAGGTAACTAAATTAACTACAAAAAACATGTTATGAAACTAGGTACATCAAACCAAGGTCCCATATGTTCTGTACAGTTTACTAGAATTTTAAATTATTTACACATGGTCAGAGTAATTCACAATGATCAATTATGTTTTGTATTGTTTGCATTTGTTTAATGACTATAATCAATACACCAAACATCATATTTCAAAGTTTTTAAAAGTTAGCGGTATCAACCAAATTTGTCATGTTACAGTTCCTGTGGCGTCGAATGTGGCGCAGGAATGGATGAAGAGCAATTTTAGCCCATTGGAGAAAGTCATTGGGAATGACAGGTTAGTGTCAGATGCATCTGACATTAACGGACCATTATCAAGTGGCTTCCTAATTACCCTATTAATATCCTCTACAAATCATCGCCTATCACCAATCTTTCTTCTTCACTGTTTTCCTTTCTTCCTTTTTAATGGCTAGTTTGAAATTCGATTTAGATGCCAACAATGCGAATGATCTGGTGACTATTGCAGTTATTTCTGAAGACAAAAGCATGTTAGAAGGCATGTGCATACATCATATAGGAGTATATATTAGGTTAAATACATACTGAGTAGCCATTAAAACCGATAACGGAACCCCCAAATGAAAAGACTTTGCTTCTATTCTTTGTGCAAGCATCAGCAAAGTTATGGGCTAAGACCAACCGAATTTTAGTACACCATATATCTTACCCCTCCAACTCAACAAATTGGAGAGTGATTAAAAAGATCAAGTAGCGCAATTTCAATTTATTTACATGTTGCTTTAGAAGTTGTACTACAACTTTCTAAAAATATAATCAAGTCTAACAACCCCCAATTTAACATTGTTCTAACATATATTAGAATTAAAACCATTATACATAAGTTTTAATGGGAGAAGGGACATGAAATATGGAAGGAGAAGCAAATGACGTGTGGGATGAGATGGCAACGCGCATTCGAAAAGTAGTTACTGAGGTGTTTGGGATAACAAAAGAAAATAAACGCAAACCTAAAGATTCGTGATGGTGGAACAGTTATGTGCAAAAGGCTATCAAAGAGAAAAAGTAAAGCTATAATTGCTTAAATCATCAAAGGAGCAAGGACAACATACAAAAGTACAAAGTGACAAAAAAAGCAAAGAGAGCGGTGAGTGAAACAAAGGGTCGGACGTATGAACAGCAGCTATATCAAAAGTTAAATACAAAGGAAGGTGAAAAAAAGTCTAGAATAGCTAAGCTCCGCGAGAGAAAGACAAGAGATTTCGACCAAATTAAATGCATCAAGGATAACAATGATAGATTTTTGATGAAGGACGATGAGATAAAAGATAGATGAAGAGATTACTTCGACAAGTTATTCAATGAAAAAGGTGATAGCACTACGATCGAGCTAGACGAATCTTTTGATGACACCGGTAGACATTTTGTTCAGAAAATTCAAAAATCCAAGGTAAAGAAGAGCTAAAACAGATGAAAGCAGACAAGGCATTGGGGCTTGATGACATCCTCATTGAGGTGTGGAGATGCAGGGATAACCGGCTAACTAAGTTGTTCAATAATATTTTCAAATCAAACAAGATGCTAGATGAATGGAGAAGAAACATATTAGTTCCAAATTTTACGAATAAATGAGATATTCAAAATTGCACAAACTATAGAGGAATTAAGCTTATGAGTCATACAATGAAGCTTCGGGTGAGAGTCATTGAACATCGACTAAGAAGGATGACAAGCATTTCAAAAAACCAATTTGGTTTCATGTCTGAAAGGTCGACCACAAAGACGATTTTCTTGATAAGACAACTTATGCAGAGGTTTAAGGAGCAAAAGAAAGATCTATACATGATATTTATCAATTTGGAAAAAGCTTATGACAAAGTACCGAGAAAGGTTATGTGATGGCTCTGGAAAAGAAAAGAGTCCGAACAAAATACATTACTATTATCAAGGATATGTACGATGATGTTGTGACTAATGTCAGAGTATGCGAGGATGAAACCAGTGACTTTCTCATTAACATAGGGTTACATCAAGGGTCAACATTGAGCCCCTACATTTTGCCCTAGTGATGGATGGGGTTACGAAGGTATACAAGGTGAGATTCCTTGGTGTATGTTATTTGTTGATGATGTGCTAATTGACGAACGTAGGATTAAACTTGATAGACAACTGGAGCTGTGAAGACAGATTTTAGAATCAAGAGGTTTTAAGTTTAGCAGAACTAAAACAGAGTATATGAAGTGCGAGTTCAACGGTGTTAGATCAGGGGATGAAGATGTCACTCTGGCCGGACATGAGTGCCTAAGAAAGAATCCTTTCGATATTTAGAATCAATGTTGCAGTATGATAGTAAGATCGATGAAGATATTAGTTTTAGAACTCGAGCGGGATGGGTGAAATGGTGACAAGCGTCTGGCATTCTCTATGACAGGAAAATCCCACAGAAGCTTAAAGGAAGGTTCTACAGAACGGCAATCAGACATGCGATGTTATATGGTGCAGAATGTTGGCCTACTAAAAGCCAACACGCTCGGAAGATAAGTGCAGCAGAGATGTGTATGCTGCGATGGAGCTGCGGTCATACAAGAAGAGGCCGAATTAGAAATGGTACGTGATAAAGTTGGAGTAGCATCAATTGAGGAGTAAAAATGGTACGTGATAAAGTTGGAGTAGCATCAACCGTAACTTTCGTCCGAAAGCACGTATTGTCAATCTTCTTTTGCAACATACTATCCCTCCTAGATCGGGAAATTTCAATAACCCGACTTTATAAGTTTGTAAAGCTTTTTTTGCTATCTTTGGTCATTATGACATTAATTGGACGCAAGTGATTATGGATGAACTTCGTCCTAAAAATTTGAAAATGGATGAGAATACCTTGTATCATGGAATTTATCTCACTCGGATTTTTAATTATTTTGGCGTTGATTACAAAAGGGAAGAATTTGTTTCAAAGAAAGTGTTTAATCATGCCAACATTTCTCTCATGAAAATTCCTTTCACATTTCAACAATATGAATCTCTTGCCAAAAAGGATGAAAGATTGCACATGAAGATATGGAGGAAGAAGATGAAGAAGAAGAAAGTGAGGAAATGTAAATTGAAGAAGATAATGAAGAAACCTCCTTGGAAAGTATTGAATATCCTACCAATACAAACAATCCTTCCAACAAAACTCTCCTCAAAAATCAAAAGATTATAGTGGAAAATCAACGGATTCTCAAAAGATCCGTTAGTAAGAAATTGGATAAAATGTCCACTAATATGAACAAATTCTTTGCTAAAGTTGGTCGGAAACTTGGCTTATCATCATCCTCCTCATCCTCTAGCACATTCTAAGAACTAGGTTGTGATGTATTAGTTTGTTTTGTGAGAGCTTGTATTGTTCTTTTTATCATATTATGTAGTATTTTATGTATCATCTCATATATTTATAAAAATCATCTATCTTATATTTTCCTACCTTATCGTGTCTCTGGAATAAATGTTAGTATAGTGTATAAGTTTATATATATACATATTTATTCACAAAATAAATAAGACACATAAATTAACAGACCCATGTCGACATGCTTCTACCCCCATGTCGACATATAACTGTCAGATTTGGTTATTTTTTAAATTCCGAAATTAAAATAACTAACTCGTGTCTATTCATTTTAAACGAATTTCTGCCTATTTAAACACATGTTTCTTCCAAAAATTTGTAATATTTTCATTTCTACTTATCCCTATTTGCATCTCTTCACTACTTATCAAAAATGGCTTCCTCTTCTCAAACTTTAAGTGATAATCTTGAAGAAACTCTCAATTCATTCAAGAATATACTTACTTTTATTCTCCGCAATCAAAGGCACTTAGAATTAAGTCAAATGCAGATGATAAAAGAACAAGAGAAGCATTTCGATGCCCTCCGTTGGATGATTTCTGCCCTCAACAAAGATGATCTCGATGCAAATCCTATAGGAACTTTGATTCAAGATAATGAAGATTGGGAAGTTATTAAAAAGAATCCTATCTTTGGAGAAGAAGGATGGGTTGAAGTTTCTAAAAATATTTGATCTCCTTATGGTTTAAATTGCTTGTTTTTGAATTGTGTGATTTGATTTGATTAGAATTGATTTGAATGGATTGTATAACATTATATGAAACATAGTATATATTTATTGGGTTTAAACTTTCATATTTGTCATGTCTTTATTATTAACTCATGTTATTTTATATACTCCAACATAATTTGTCACGGGTACTCCAGTATAAGACTAAGGGGGAGTTATATTAGTTTAGAATTAGTTTTTGTTGATGACAAAGGGGGAGAAGTATAAAATAGAGTAGTTAGGCTTAGATTAAGGGGGGTTATTAGTTTTAGGGGGGAGTTATTGTGAAGGAGAAGTATATTTTATAAACATAGGTTGTCATCATCAAAAGGGAGAGATTGTTAGTCCTTAAGATGATGGTTTTGATGACAACAACCTTAGAACTTGTTATAAAATATAAATACTAACGTTATGATTTAGATATATATGTATATGCAGAATATAAACATGCAGGTACCAAAAATGAAGACTGTACAGTATAGAGATACAAGACTGATGAATTTAAAGATCGAAGATATCAAGATTGAAGACTCATGAGTATCAAGAAATCAAGTTATCAAGATTTCAAACAGTACAAGATAATATAGTTAGTCTAGAATTATGTTAAAACTTCTTGAAAGCACTTACATCTTTATTCGAAATTTATTCGTGAAATGGAATCCACTTCGAGCCTGTTAAAGGGATGGAACCCTAGTGGGATGGAACCTACGACAATATCTAGTGGAACATATAGTGGTCTTATTTTGATATCCATTAATTTTATAAAAATGTTTTTCAAAAATATATCTCTTGTTTTTTTAAAATGTTTTCAAAACTTTCTTTTCAAAAAGACATCTCTCTTGTTTGAAATATTTTAGTCTCAAAACTATTTTTATCATTTTTAATATTTTGATTTTAAAATTGTCCTTGTTTTTAAACCATCTCTTATTTTAAATATTTAGCTTTAAAATATTTATATACTCGGATTTTAAATCACTTTATAGATTAAGATTATATATATTAAAAATTATTTTCTAAACTCTTTTATATGTTTAAACTATATTCAAATATATTTACAAAGTTTAGAAATTGTTTTGACAAATTATAGAAACCAATTTTAATAAGAAAATCAAAACATCAATTTTGCCTTGAGCATGTCGACATTCCTCAACCTCCATGTCGACATGGTGTCCGTTATTTTCAAATTTCAATTTTCAAAAGAAGTGTATTCGTCGTATCCTTTCACGAATAGATATAGTTGTTGCTCTATTATAAATACCAGTAAGTTCTAAACGAATGTTTTACCAGATTTCATTTATTTTCTCTCATCTTCATCTTCCACATTTATTCTAAAGAATCCTAAACTATACTCTGTCGAAATACCAAGTGAATCAAACTTGATTATCTCTTGTTTGATTCTTTGTCACTCTCTCCATAAGATATCAGTGCTATTCGGAGTTATAGAATCTTTTGTAAATCAAACTGTTGAGTAAAAGGTGCGGTTGAGCCTTGAAATCAATTGGGCGTGATTGTAGCCCCGGAAATCAATTAGATGATCTTGTAGCCTGGTTAAATCAAGAGAGTTGCCCTGGACTCGAATACAGGAGGGTGTACCTCGTAGCCTTGAAACCGAGGGTGTAATCTGAGAGATTATTTTGATAAGAAATCTGTACGATTGTACGGGACTGGATGTAGGGTAACTTTGAACCAGTATAAAATCCTGGTGTGTTCTTTACTTTACTGCTTTTATTTAGTATTTGCATCTGTGTCTGATTCTGTGATTATATCTGTGTTTTTGAATTGCATTTGTTGGTGTTTAAATTGAATAAAATTCAAAAAGATTTAAAAAAAATCCATAAAACACTATTCACCCCCCTCTAATGTTATTCCAACCTTAAGATCTGTAATCTGCATTTCTCACAAAACCTTGGATCGAACGCTCTGCTGGCACTCACGAAGAACAAATCTTTGTCTTTATATGATAGGTACTATGCAAATATGTGTCAAAATTGAGAGATTAAACGAATAGGAAATTTTTATCTAATTTTTTCAACAAAAATATATTAATATAACAAAGACGCTCTTCGGTTCACAAAGATTATTCGTATTTTTTATATTCGTTACTAGTTATAATAGATTTGATTGGGTTTATAATATAATCAAAGTCGTGTGATCATATAATCAAAAGTATGTTTGTATTTACTTTCAAAAAACAAAACAAAATTACTTACAAACAAGGTTATGCACAATCACAAATTACTTTCAACAACGACAAAAAAAGCTAACGGCTCATTTACACTGTATTTGGTGAATATTGATACAAGCCGTTGTAAGCGCTTTTTTGTTGTTTGGCTAGTCTTTCTTA
Organism: Allium fistulosum; assembly: GCA_030737815.1. Taxonomy (NCBI): domain Eukaryota; kingdom Viridiplantae; phylum Streptophyta; class Magnoliopsida; order Asparagales; family Amaryllidaceae; genus Allium; species Allium fistulosum. Next base: position 850,652,421 of record CM060905.1, read on the forward strand.
AATAATGGTTTACATTCGAAGGTAGAGTACTGGGATATATACTACTACAATTTTCCAAGTACATTATCTTTTTCAACAATGTTTTTAGATGGGATTCAAATTATAAATCGTAGAGGTACATCGAAAAGAGATTTAAATTGCCAATCATACATTGAATAGATCCATAGCATGATGATTATATACATGCTCAAATTTTGGAATTTTTGCTTATTAGGTTAGCAAATAATATTTATATATGAAAAAACATTAATTCTTCTTTTTCTATCAATATTTTGCATTTTTGAAACTACCTTTTACATTTGAGCTTCTACTTCTGAACCTAAAATTTAATATATGTTCTACTGGTATTTTTATGTTACCTACAAAACAATACTATTTGAATTGTAAATTCAAAACAAATATCTTATATTTTTTCCAACATGGATTGAAAAATCTTTTTTCAATTCTCATTTTGATTGAGTTTTGAATCGTATTGTGAAAATCGAATCGTGTTCGGAGAAAATTGATCTAAAACGGAATACAAATCGTAAAATTTTGAGATTTTTAGCAACAATGTTTTATAAGATAAAATTTGCAATTTCTTAAGCTTATTGGTTCCATGTGTTCATATTGTCGCCTACTAACTTATATGCTACTATAACGTGTACCTGTAATATGTTTAAGTGATTGTATACGAGAAAAATAAGCTATAACAACAACAAATACCCATAAGAAATTGCTACCAATGTAACTTTTAAGACATCAATTCCATTAACCTACATTTAACCTTAGTTCATCGCCTTTCAAATTCAAAAAGATTCAAACATATACTTTTTTTCAATTAAAACTTCAATCGTTTATTTTATTTTTCAAATTCTAAAATTACAAATTTGTCACAGAATTTTACAAGGACGAACATCGAAAGGTTGATTAGCACCAGATTTGTGATTATCGCTCAGCACTCTACTTTGTAATCCGTACTTCTAGGACACAAAACTACATCCAAGCATAAAGAGGTTATACGCTTAATCAAGTTAACATTTGTCGTAGTTTATCGCTCAACAACACTTAAACACAATGAAGTGTCGTTATTGTTCATGTTTAGATCTAACAAGATAGACTAACGACTATCACAGCGGGTTCTAGCCAACGCATCAGAAAAGTTGATTTCTTATCTAGTTTGATTATTTTTGAATAAAGAAGGGGAAAAATTCAAATTTGAGAAGCAAACGAAAAATGTTTCCAACTTGAAATTGAGTAGTGAAGGAATAAAAAAAGAATAAATTAGTATTGTCAATGGATTTGGTAAAAAAATTGATGTGTGATTTTTTATGAACTTAGTGGTTTTGAATGGAGATCTGTGAGGAAAAATGAAAATGGAATTTGTCTTTTAAAGATAGTTTTGATCACACTCGCGGCCAGCTTGAATACATCAATAACAATATTTAACGCGATTTATATTTCACTTAACATTCAATCAACAACTCATGTATTTTATAGTAACATTGCCAACCAATGCATTTTGAAACATTCGGAAAAAAAGGGTTCATGTAATAATTGAGTTTTACGCCTAACGTGAAAGTAGGTGCATTGAACGTAAGACATGATAATCTTCTTTCCTCGGTAAATTATCATTTCGAATTTCATTCTTTCAACCCTCGCTATATCTTCCAAACAAATGACCAATGTTTAAAAAACGCGATCGCTTGTAGTCAAAATTTGCTCTCTTTTGGACTTCTGCCTTGACAGTGAAATTTGTGAAACTAAAAACAGAGGATTTACATCTCCTAAAACAAGCAAGGCATTCATCAACGAGTAGCGGAAAGATTTGTGGAAACTACTTGACACGCCTTGACCCAGGAGCAAGCAAGAAATGATCATGATCATTCACATAAAAAGGTTGTCAATTGGAAAAAGTTAAGAAACAAAACTAGAGCAACCTATGATAATGAACATAACATTACTAATGGCGATGATAATTGATGGAATGATCGAATTCAAATACATAATAACTTTTTCTATTTATATTTGGTTAGTTATCATTTGTTTTATGCCTTTTTATAATAGGAATTTGGACAAGAAACATCAAAATACAAATGTTGACTGGATTTAAAATATTCGGTGCAGGTATGCAAAGAGGTGACCACTTGTTCAAACACCATCATATGGACTCAAATCGATGACAGTTTGTAGGATCCTTGGTTAGTTCACATCTTGACCCAGATCAAATCATTCTAGCATTGAAGACTCCAACTGGTTTCAACTACTATCTCTAAATAGAAACTTGGATGATGTCCCTCCGCTTCAACCAAATGAGAATGAAGATGAATCTCACTCCAAAGAAACATGTTAATGTTATCAACCTATTTAATCATTTAGGTCCTTGAGTTGCCACATCTTCTAATGTTACTAGGTGGGAAAGAAGATGTGCAAATAAATCCATCATAGAAGAAGTGCACAGTCTTGTGAGGATGTCACATAGAGGAACTCGGTTTGAATCCTCTTGGATTTCTGGATACACTGAGCATTCTAAGGCTTTTTAACCAAGGTTCGAAAACTCGGTTTCGATCTCGATTTCGATCATTTGATATTTTCATTGTTTTGATCGATTTCGAAAATTTCAAAAGTTTCCGTCACAATTGTCGTAATGTTAGTTTGATTTGCTAATGTACTTGAAATTGAACAAAAATTAAAATTAAAAACCCAAGTTAGAATGAGACATTATAATTAAACTACCTAAACAAAGCAGACCCAATTAATTAGAATTAACATTATATTTAATTCAACATTGCAGGCCCAACTATGCTATATTTAATTTAACTTAGCAGCAGGCCCAATTAACTATGTCTAACCATAAAACCATTTATATCTTTCTTAAAACACTCTCGTCTTCATCTTTCAGCCTTTCGACTTCATCTTTTCTCTCGCCTTCTCATTTCTCAAAGACGATGTTGACTTAAAAAAAACTTTAAACGAGTTGAATCAACTTCAACTCAATTAGGGTTTTCAATTTTATTACAATCAAATGCTAATTGCTCAATGATGGCTGCTCGATTTTGATTGGAGATAACTGATTCTTTGATTTTATTTTATTTTTTGATTCAATTCCTTTTCCACTTGCTTTTGCTGCTTTTGAGCGTGTTTCTACCACATAGATTAATTTTTTTTACTGAGTTTAAGTGGGAAGAGTTTTTGCCCTAATATCTTCCCGCCTTTGGTCGAAATCTGAGAGTTTCGGCCAGAACCTCGTATCTTGTTTTTAACAATTTGAGCACGCAAATCCCAAACTTGTTGATGGTAAAAAAAATTGATTGCGTCATCAATTTAGGCAAGAATTATGAGAAGAAGATTATTGGAAGGGGATTAAGATTTTATTGGAACTGGACAACACGCAAGCATACAAATGAATAAAGAGCCAAGTCGTTATACACTAAGTCTTTGCGTCATTCGATGTTTCCCATATATCTTATTTTCACTAGATGTTTCAACTATATCCTAGTTTTTATGCAAATTATTCGTATTGATAGAGATTTCATTTGCATTTGAATTAAATAATATTTAACTAATCAATAAATTAATTATAATAATCGAATTATTAATTATTTAATTAATCGTAACCTAAATAAAATTATATAACAGAGTAACAAAAATGATATTATGTTAATAATCTTTCGACCTTACATCTCTACTTTATGTTCTAGGAACAAGATTTAGAATATCAACTTTTGTTTCGTTCAGTCAAGATTTCGAAATTTCGCTTAGCTTCGTAGAAATAAAAAAAATGATTATGATTATAGTTTTTGATTTTGATATTTTTTTATAAAAATACTTTAATAATGAACACATATTTGTATTTACAAAGAAAAAAATGTATAATATTTTAAAAAGTTGGTTCAATTATAGATGTCTGCTATTCTTTCACGTTTTTCTATTGAATTGAATTGGAACTCATAAAAATTTGAAATCGTTTCGAAATTTTTTATCTTTTGTGCAATTTTGTATTATATTAATAGGTTTGCTGCATTTTTTTCCTTTTACATGTTTCTCATTTTACATTATAAATTCTTTTTTGTACTTCAACACCAAAATCAAAATTCAAGCTAAAACTGCAATTAATGCTAGAATAGAACTTTAGGATGGATTTTATTACGGTACGTCGATAACTATCAAAACTAGGTCGAAACGATCGAAATTCCAACCAAAATCTTGAACAGTGCTTAGAACGCCAAGTCCGATGAACTTCAATTCGCAAACTTATCCTCAAACGCATCCTTTAGCGTTTTATCAAACCAACTAATAGAGAATCTTTTTTACGGGAGGAAATGAAAAAAAATCATGTCTATCTAAAGCCCAATGATAAGTAATTTCAATAAACTTATATGTTGCCAATAAATCCATCTTCATATGTTATACAAATATGATTTATTATTTAACGAACTTATATTCTGGTAAGGTTGTATTTATATATACTAGTATAGCTTTAAAGTATGAATCAACTAAGAAATATGGAGACAAATTATTGTGAAAACACAATAAAGATCTATTTTTATCATTATTAAATAATTTGTTCGCTATACTTTTCAAAATGTTGCATAATTCAACCCGCACATAAAAAAAGTGCTAAAAATATTTACTTGGTTTAATTCAAAAAATAATTTTAAAAAAGACGAAGATACATGTATATTATATATAAATGAACACTAGAAAATAGACTCATTATTTAATTTTGAAATTTACATCTGCTTATATATTTTAAAAACAAAACAATTAGGATTGTAGTCGGAATTTAGCAGTTGAAATTGGAACTAATATTTATGATATACAAAAAAACATTTTGATCTTTCAAACAAAATGAAAAATACGTAGACAATTTATCAACCACTCGCAACGAATACAGAGATCCGAGACTTAGCTCCAATAGATAATCGCCAACGACAGAAGATAACGGTAGGAAGACGGTCGTAACTAAACCGACATACAAGATCCTCAACCATCTATCTGTTACATCTGTTATGTCAGCTTATCTGATTTGTAATGCAAGAGAGAACTTATTAGATTCAAGTAGAGAAAGATTAAATCCCCATGTATTCATAACAATAATTTTGTTTTCAAAACATGATCTTACAGCACCTCAAACATCTAATATTCATGCCTCGTATGCCTTATTGATCTGAGCCATGGAAGATAAGGGAAACTATATATGACTCGTATTTAACCTTGTAATATACAAAAAGTAATTTTACAGTTCAAACAAGAAGACACGCATATACACATACACATAGAGAGATATACATACATGTGAGGGATGATATATTGCTGAAAGGGATCGGTTCTGAACTTTTATAAATTTGCACCAAGCACTTAAAATTAGAAATTTTGACCCCTCTCAATTTATAAAATTTCCAAGGTTTTATTAATAAAATACATTTTTATTTCTTCTCTCAATGCAATACGTATCTAATCCACCTCCTTCAAATATCCGTCATTTCACAAAGTACCAAAAATTCTTAAACCCTAGTTGCTTTTATAAATCATTCAGTTCAATGATTTATTATGAATGAAATACAAATCATATCATTCGCTTTGCGGTTCTCCTCCTTCAATGTTTTGATGGTTGATGTTCTTCTCTAATTAGGTTTTATAATTTATCTCTAATTTAAATTTTTTAATACGACAGTATATACAGATTGATTGATCAAAATTTAGGCACTATATAGATGAATGTGATTAATGGTGGTTGTTGCCCTCTGGTTATTGTATTGAGAGAAGTAATACAAATTGTTTAACCAAAAAGTCTTGTTGATATCTTTAACATTCGTTAGCAATGTTGTTATTCCTTGATTATTTGATGACTATAATGGTCTCTAAGAGTTTTGCAAACAACAATGTTAATTTGAAGTTTAAATCAAATATGTTATGAAGTTGACGAAAATAATTGATAGTACTTAGTTTTAATCAAATAATTACTTCTAGAACATTTGCTGCTTATAAATTATTAGAACACCTTTTGCAAATTTTATCTAAAAGTTTGATATTGCCGCTCATAAACTGTTGCGGTTTCATTACGTCACTCTATGCATAAATTTGTCACTGGAACAAAATGCAAGATAATGAATCGATTTCCCCCTTGACTCAAGATGAACATGATAATGTAGTGAAAATAGATCGTATTGAAATCGACTATGAAATCTTTCGTTGTACCTTGGTTACAGTCCAAATGATAAAGATTCTATTTGACGATCATACTTACAGAAAGTTCCTTACCAACCTCCCCATCATGATTTCCTCAAACGCCCATGATGGATGAATTGAGAGGATTCACCAAGGATCGCTTTGAACAATATTTTCAATTAATTGAAGTATAGTATAGCTAAAGATTCAGTGTGTTATTTTACTGTTGTCTTTTCAAACCCAAAAGCAACCAAGGTGGTGGTGAGGTGTTTGTTGATATTGGGTTTTGAAATTGGAAAAAAAACTTAGATCAACATCTTGGAAAACATAATAATACCCACAATCAAGGGAAAAAACAATGTCAATACCTAATGAGTCAAAAGCTTATGGTTAGTATTTCATCTTTGTTTACTAATAATGTAAGTACATGCAAAACTACATATCAAACTCGATTGACCATTGCCATCGGCTGTGTGTGATTTTTTTTTCAACAAAACTTGCCTTTTCGTTGTCATGACAAATTTGAGTCATCGTCGAATAGAGGAAATTGCTTATTATTTCACTTTCTTGCTAACTATAATCAAGAAATTAAGAGTCCGACATTTGAAAATATTCTTGGAAACTTGCAATTGATTTCATCAAATATTCAAAAAGACCTTTGTATTGTTAGTGTTATTGAAACACTAATATATTATGAATGATACTGATGAAGCACCAATTACTCTTTTTGTTGATGGATTTCGTGACATATCAATAAAGGAACAAATGGTTGTTGTTTTGAAATATGTAAACAAAAGGGGATGATGGAATAAACTCGGAACAAAAGGTCTATGCAAAAGTTTGCTAGAGATGATGCATTCATATGATTTTGTTTTTACTATAAATTTGATGAGGAATATGTTAGGTATAACTAATGACTTATCATTGACGCTATAGAAAAATATCTGGAGACTGAAAATGCATTGAATTTAGGGAAAATATCAATATATCGTCTACAAGATATGAGATGTAGCGATGAGAAATGGAAACCTTTATTTTGTTATTTGAATGAGACTATTGTACCTAACATGGATTATGATTATGTACCCGTAAATGTTCCAAGACGTGAAGCTAAAATACAACAAATTTACATCATACCCGAGTTGATGTTTGCAACACTGTTGTAGATTTACAACTTTCAGAACTAAACAATAGTTTCACAGAGCAAAATAGTAAGGTGCTTTTGTGCATGACAAGTCTTAATTCAATTGACTCGTTTTCTTCTTTCAACACTACAAAATTGCTTAATTTTTCTTTATCCAAGATATTTTTCTACTTATGATCTTGTATTTGAGAATGATCTTGAAACTTACATCATAGATATGCATTGAGATTTTTTTTGGCTATAAAGACATTGTTGATATTGCAAAAAGATTGGTTGAAAGAAAAAAGACGCAATTCATCCCTTTGTGTATAAACTCATAGTGTTGACGTTAACTTTATTAGTGAAAACTGCAACCGTTAACAGAGCTTTCTCTGCTATGAAAATGGTTAAGAATTGATTGTGCAGTCGTATGAAAGATGATTAACTTAATGCTTGTTTAATCACATGTATTGAGAAAGATGTTTTTAAAGAAATTGACAATGAAGACATCATGCAACGATTTCAAACCTACGAAGTTTCAATGTGAACAATTGTAATTGAAATTTTATCATCAAGGTAACTTTTTTGCCCTTTTTTTTGGGTGTGAACGGCTAGAACAAATACATCAATATATTTTTATTGAACATGATCCATTAATGCCAACAAGTGTCGACCTTGGGATGGATCTCGTGACATTTATTCTTGTAGTTCAAACTACCAATCAACTGAGCCAACCTTGTTGGCAGTGTATCAATCTAAATGCTTAGTGGATAATTTTCCGTTGTTTATATCATGGCTCCTCTCACATATATGCAAGATTCGCCCACGTATCTGTGAGAGAGATATACATATCTTTGTTATGTGTGTGCCAACGCTCTCTATCAAATATCATGTATAAATGAGCAGCACAGGGTGCTAATATGATTTTAAAATTTTCATCAAACAAAAAACTTGAAAAAAGGTTATAAGATATAAATAATCCAAAAAAAACCTTCTTGGCATAAAAACAACCTCAACATTTCTACACGAATAAAAGAAGTAGAAATGTAACGAAGTCCTATTTGTCAAGATGCCAAAGGGAAGAAAAGGGAAATTTAATTGGAGACAGTGGGCTAAAAATAAAATTTTAAAAAAATAGCTTCACAAAGTACTTTGCTAATTATTGACAACGATGATTTATAATAAAACCGTATATACAACATAATTTAAACTACAATCCATAACTCTAGCAAGACAGCAAATCAAATATAAATAAATAAAACGTACACAAAGACGACCCATCCAAGAGCGGCAAACACGAGAAGCGCAAAGAGGAACTTGACTGGAGAAGACGCCATGAAAACAAATCTATACTACTTGATCGCCATTACAGTAGTTCAGCAGAACGTAAATTCTCGAGATTGATAAATTATTTGAAAAACAGATCTGAGACTACGGAGTGGTGAGAACTGAAATGGAAACTGAACTTGCGGATTTGAACACAACGGAAATATTAGGATTGAAATGGAACTGAGATCAGAGAAGAATGGAAAATAAATGTTCCATTTATTGTCGAATCTGATGAGTGTTGAGGAGGACATGAAGCTGAAATGACTTAGTGGTTTATCTGAACCGGAGAAATGACTTAGTGGTTTATCTGAACCGGACTTATCTTTGTTCGTTTAAACCGACTTATTTGAACCGCATGTTAGCATTTTGAACCGGATTTGATAGATGGATGTGTATAAATATGCATATTAGTATACACCGCACGTGTTTCGTGCGGGATGATAGTACACGCTTCGTACATGAGCTGTTTTTTACAAACTGCATATGTTTAACACATTCAAAAGAAAATGATTTGTACAAACTTTTAGTTATGTTTTTACGTTGAAATCATATGTAGTTAGTTTGAGTTTTTATTTCTAAGTTTCAACATCCAAATTTTGTTGGTTTGAATTTTTATTTTTATTCTAGATTAATAAAGAAAGAATTTGTAAAGCAAGTTTATTTGTTAGATCTTATTTTAAGTGATATTAAAATTTGGTAATATTTGTAAAGAACGTTCGAATTTGTAAAGGAAGACTATTTGTTGAATCATATTTTTAAGTATTATTATGATTTAATAATATATGTAGAAGGATGTTTTGAATTTGCAAGGAAAGTTTACTTGTTAGCTTATATTTAAGTGATGTTAAGATTTGATTATATCTATAGAAAGACGTTTTTGATGGTTCACGCTGACACCAAAAAAGTGTGACGGCAAAGGTATTACATCTATTATTAAAGATATGTGTGATATATATGTGTGTATTGGTACATTATATTACTAACTTGTAAAGAAATAAATCTCAATTACTATAAGTTTTGGTTTAAAAACATTTGCTCCAACCTTATATATTAAAAAAAAGGAAAATAATAGAAGACTAAAATATTAATTCTAATATAATCCTACAAAAAACCCTGATCGTGTAGGTGTATTCCAACGAATTAATCCTCCATGTGTCTAGCTTCTCGTTATACTCTTGTCATGAAGTCCATTGGAAGAAGTGTAATATCATAATTAGTATACCTTGTCCCTCTTAAAACACCAACTTCGATTCCTTTCTAAGTACGAAAAAATGGTGAAGGTTTGTTGTTTCTCCCTTATTTTCTCATCTTCTTCTTCTCATGCATCTTATTCACTGCTCACTAACCTAGATCTTCTAGAAATGGTATCTTTATCCACTTGCCTTGTTTTATCTGATGTCATAAAGGGACAAGAAGATTATAAGGATAAAATGTCAATAATGAGATTTAGGAGGTCTAAAAACTCCCAAATTTATATCATAGAAGTTCAATATTCTCCAATTGTAAGTGTTGTCCACGGTTTTCTTTATTGAATTCAACAATCTGTTAATACCTTATGTTATCTTTTGGTTTTCTCCATCAAGTTATTTTGGAAGATTCTTGAGCACCTTTCCTTCTAAATATGTTGGACAACCATGGATAAACAAATTTGTCGTGCTAGCTCTTGTAGTTGCTTAATTAGGCTGAAAAAAGGAGCTTTGGATCTCTTCAAATCCATCATTAAGTTTTGGTTCCAATTAGGTAAGTATTGGTTTTCAACTTTTAGTTTTACCGCTTTCCAAACATACGTTGAATAAAGACACATAAAATACTAGATGTAAGTTTTCATTTGCTTGTTGTACGTAAATTAATAGAACGCGTGATTTATGATAACATCCTTGTTACTTAGTACAACATAAGTGTTAGGTAATCTGTTCAATAATGCTCAAAATGCACATATTACCATTTAAGGATATGCTATGCAGTTCCAAGCAACCTCATTCCATGACATTATTGAGTAATGTGGTTTTGGTACGTTCCTAAGCAGATTTAAATGTAAATCTACCCTCTATCTCAAAACACCAAAACTGGTTATTCTCCTTGTTTATTTACTGGATTGCATTAATTCTCTATATATTTCCTTGTTTGAAGCAATTTCTTTTTTGTCATGAATAATCCCACTTACCTTTATACAGTGATAGTTCATCCCAATCCTATTTATTTATTAGGCTCTACTCTTTTGTTCAAGGGTCGAACCATAGAATGATTTGCTCATCGTTCTTAATAACTATTTGAATATACTATATTCTTTATTGATTTTTTTACAAAACATTTTTCCATGTTCATGATGCATTGTCATCTCATCCAAAAAAATCCTAAGTACCTATCTCTCATCCTTGCTACTCAAGGATTTTATGAAGTTAGAGAAGTCCAAAATATTTTAAATATCACTTCTCTTAAATCTAACAATATCCTTAATTATATTTCTCCCCATTATTTCTACATATTGTATCCCATGAAATTTTATGATGACCAACTTTCTATATGAAACCAATCATCAAATGATTAATTTATCAGTTGTTGCTAAATGAATGTGATAAGCTTGGATCCAATAAAAGATCATGGGATAAATTTTAGCTTTCACCAATTGAATTCTACCTACCATCGATAACGGCCTACATTCCCACCCTTCAAATCTCCCTTTCATTTTCTTTCAAAGTTCCACATTCTACATTAATGACCTAGTAAAGATAAAGGCAGTTCTAGGTAAGTAAATGGAAGTTGTAAGCCACTCATACCTAGTATTTGACAAATTTCATATTGTAGTTTTGCATCTTCTCTAAAATAAATGTGTGCCTTTGTCATATTCACATCAAGTACATAAATTTACATTTATTATTTCAAATACCCTTTTAATTGTTTTCCCCTTTCAATTGTTGTTTTAGTAAATATGATCAAGTCGTCTATGTTAGTGAAATTTTTCGTCGACTTACACTTCACAGTAGTACACTACTACATAATGCCGAATGATTTTATAGATGAGAGGAGTGCATTTGTGTTGTTCATGAATTTGCATATTTGAAACAACAATGTGGGTTATTTACTATATAACCTATTCATGAATTTGCACATTTGAAATAACAATGTGGGTTCTTTACTATACAACCCATATCAAAAATATGAAATAAATGTAATAATATAAGATATGGATGGTTGTTAGATACGTAAATCCATGGTGGAAACTGTATTTCATTCATTATTCTCATAAATACAAGAACAATTGTTATTGACATTGTTTATTTTTCTTTCTTTGGTATCTGTTTTTTTGCAAAATGTTAATTGGAAAGAATATCCCATTTTTTGCTATAATACATTCCTATTTTTATCATCCTTCGGTCCAATGGATTGATAACATTTTAGATTTGCTCGTGTTGTACATCATTGGATTCGATACATGTGGCTTTCATTTCATAGTTTCTCAAAAGATTAGATGTGAATTACCACTCATTTATGAACAATAATTTACTCTTATGCTTGATTATGTTTTGTAGTAGCAAGATTACCAAGTTTTTGATGAAAACAATTTAGAGGGACGTGATATGACACTTGGACTCATCCCCTGTTATGGATCATACGTTTGCTAATTGGCTATGGCTAACAAATGGGTGATTATGTCCTATGTTCTTCTTATTACTTTTGTTTGGCTCAGTATGGTTCATTTTGGTCCTGATTTGATTCACTTGATATGTTGTGCACATTGATCGGGCTACTTGGATTATACTCTACGCAGTGATCAAGCAATGTAGTGAGTGTGCCTTTTCTTCTGCTTAGTTTCCACGTTCACCAGGAATCTGGTGTGACACTTTACTCCCTCCCTCCCCTCCCTCGATATGCGTTGATATGAGTCACGATAGAATTACGCTTTCTTTTTATGTATCACTTCAAATTCTATGGCAAGTCATTTACATTTAATGCATTTGACGTGTGTCGCCATCTATTACATTTCCATACCTTTTCATCGATCAAAGGCTAACAACCAAATCCCATAGAATATATTTTTAAAATAATCATCGTTTAGCGGTTGTGATTTGTAGCATCTTTTCATAATGGGTGGCTGAGAATGCAGCTTTTACTATAAAAGCTCTCTTCTTCACTTTTATTTTTCTACTTTCTTTTTCACCTACTTACACTCAAAGAAAATTGTTGAAACTTTCGGTTTTCCTAGATTCTTTGTCATTTCGACAATATGTGAGTCTCTTTTACCCTTTTTTATAATAAGAGTGATACTTATTCAAGCAGAACACTCATTATGATGTCTCAAGGGCTCGAACTCATGACCTTTAGAAACTTTATTTAAAACATCATACCTATAACCACTTGAGCTAGAGTGTAACACCCCTAATTTTAAATAACATTATTCAGAAGATTTAATTGGATAAATTAAATAGAATAATGTAAAGATTAGAGTGATAAAGGGATTGAGATTTGAAAATTTATTAGAGGTCGTGCTTAACTAAATACAATTTAAAAAGTATGAGTTTATGAAAATGGATTTATAGGTTAACTAATAAGAGAATAAGGCAAGGGTATTATAGGAAATAGCCATCCACCATAACCCTTACCCCTAAACCCTTATTCCCATTTTCATTTCACAAGTTCATAATTCTAAAACATAAACCAAAGAGCTTAAACCGGCCATATCCTAGGGGAAAAAGAGGAGAAAAATCAATTAAAAGCTAAGAAATCAAGCAAGGAGAATTAAGCAAGATCAAATTTCAAGTTCCTTATCCAAAGCAAGGTGAATAATAATCAAAACTATCTCATTTTCGTTTTTAAAGAGCATTTGATTTTGGGTTTTAAGTTTAAAACCTTTATGACAATTTTAATGATGATATGCTTGGATTACATGATATGTTTGATTCAAACAAGTATGTATGATAAATGTTTTATTCGATTTTAAGGCTAAAATCGTATACATTGGGTTTCAAATGCCATGAGGATTTAATATGTTATGTAAAACATTATTTTGGAGAAGGATTTAAATTAAGCTATGGATAATTTATTGTGAATTTTTGAAGGAAAAAATAAATAATTGGGTTTAAAATTTATTTCGGCTGTTATATAAAGGATTTTGGGTTTGAAATTTATATATGTTAGATAACATATTAAAAGTGAATTATGATGATTTTTGAGAATTTTTCCTAAATGATTTTCTATGGAAATTAAATTAATTAAGTTAGAGGACTTAATGTCTTAATTGTTTTGCTAAAGGGAAGGGCTTCTTTGCTAATTATTTTTAATTAATTCTGGATCAATTCTGCAGTCTTTTAGAAAAGATTTTTGTGAAGGTTATGACAACCAATTATATTTTTACAAATAGGCAAGTTAGTTAAAAAGCATTTACTTAAAAAGATAACAAAACATTTTTATAAAAAATTATTGTTTCGCCACTTCCAATAACAACCTTTCGACCCCATACCTCCACCCCTAACCAAGTCGAAACCAATAACATGGTATCAATGCTTTGGTACGTAGTGGATTGGAGAAAGGCGGAAGGTATAGAGTTGAAACCATGCTTTCAAATGGGTCCGGGCCATTTTAAATAGCTTTCGAAGGACTTTGTTTACTTTCAAAAAGATATGTCGCTTGCCTTGATTCCAAAGAGATGCTTTCGAAAGGGGTTAAATATAGCTTTCGAAGAGGTTGCCGCCTTCTTGTTTTGAAAGGATAGCTTTCGAATGAGTTGTCGCGTTTTATGTTTTAAAATGGAGCTTTCGAAAGGGTAGTTTGAAGCTAGTCGAAACCATGCTGTCATCTTCATGCCTTTCAAATAGGTTGAAGTTTTCAATGAGTTCGAAAGGTAAGCTTTTGTTTTATAAATATAACAAGTTGCTTCCCAATGCTTTCGAATGGGCTCCAGTAGCCATTTAAACTAAAGGTTTCAAAGACAATAGCTTTGAAAGGTGTTTCGAAGCTATCCTTCCAATTGTTTTACTTAAAAGATTAAAGCTTTAGGAAGGATGGTTCCTAAGCCATCTTTTTTCTCCAAACTCTTTTACTTGAAGGTTAATGGTTTCGAAAGGGGTACTTTTGCTTATGTTCACTTTGACCCAAAAATTATATTTAAGATTAAACCCAATGATTTCGAAAGAGGTACTTTCAAATGGTTTCGAAGCCATGCTTCTACAAGTTGGAAAGATATGCTTTAATACTTTCTAAAGGAATGTTTTGATGGTTTCGAAAGAAAGGTTTTGATGCTTTCGAAAGAGATATTTTAAAGTGTTTCGAAAGGTATATGTTTAAGTGTTTTGAAAAGAAGATTTGAATGCTTTCGAAAGATATATTCTAATGGTTTCGAAAGTGAAGGTCTATGGTTTGAAAACCTTAGTTTTCAAAACAAAGAACCCAATCTCATTTTTAAAGGAAAACCCATGGCAATATAAAAGAGCTTTGAAATGGTTTTTAATTTTGAAGTTTTTGAAGAAGCTTTCCTTGATAAAAATAATGGGTTAAAGGTATTAACCATGTCTCATGTGGAAATGATTTCAAGGATATTAAATCATAAATGTTGGTATTGTTATGTTATTGTATTCGCTTCTTCTATAAACACATTCATAATATAATGGACCCATAAATGTATTTTGGGGAGAAAGGGCAGAATAATCAACTACGTTGACCCGGTAGTAAATATAAATTGAGTTAACTCCTAAATGAATAGAGCTACATCCAGGAGGTTAGTAGACCAGAACATAGGATGCCCAGAGGCTGACCAGAGAAGTTGTCAGTTTAGACGGGTTCATAGTAAACCCATGAAAACTATGTTTGGAGAGAGTTATTGGCAGGGGCCAATAGGTTCGTAGTGATCCCATGAAAACTATATCTGGATAAAGTTATCGACAGAGATCAATTAGTTCATAGTCAATCCATGGAAACTATGATATGAAAGAAGTTATCGGAGATACCAATAGGTTCAGGGAGAACACATGAAATAATTGGATGAAGTTATTGGCAGGGGCCAATAGGTTCTTAGTGATCCCATGAAAACTATGAAACCGGACAGATAGTCCATAAGCATTGAGCAGGTTATTAGTCGGCCCATAAAAACTAACAAGTTAATAGTGACCTTAGAAACTATAACTGAGACAGATAGTCAAATGAATGGGGATGAAAAACCCAGGATGTTTTGCTTGTTTGCATATCATCAAGATATTTAAGCTGCTATGTTTTTAACCATTGTGGATGTAGGACCACAGTATATGGCTATTATAAATTTTTGGGCAAGATACTAGTGAGGAGAAAACCCGTTCCGCTAAGCGGCGTGGTCTCACTATATACCTAAATGGTTCGAGATGGTAGGTTATTCTTCATACCGTGCTTTATGTCTAACTCGAAGTTTATGTTTTCCCCTTAAACTCTCGGGTGCTCAATTGATTTTGAGTAGATTGAGAGTTGAGGTTTTCAGGTTCTCCTTTAGACAAATAAGCTTCCGGAGACATGCAGGAGGCAAGCTAGCTAATGGGAGTTCTTTTCTATTTGATTCCGTTGTGTTTTGATGTAAAGGAAAAGTTGTTTAATTGCCTATGTTTAGACTCTGATCATCTAAGGGGGCATCTTCATATGTCGCTCTTGGCATAATTTGTAATAATTATATTTTCTCCGAACGTGGTTCACGAATATGGGATTATGTAATGAATTTGAAATATGATTGAAATGAAATGAGAAATTTGTTTAATGGTTTTAAAAAATTTCGTATCCATATGTTTCTGTTATATCAATGTATCTAACATTACCGTATTTGGTCACCAAGAATTAATAACTACGGATGATTACAACATCCGTAGTCGTTAGTTTTGGGCCTTCAAGTGGACTGTGTTACATAGAGCTCCTTGACCTTTTCTCCTCTTTTTTTGTTGCCCGAATTTATATTGATGTTTCATCGTTAAAAAAGTCGTTAAAACTTTTTTGAATGTCCTAAAGTGTACTTTTTATCTTTCTGATATTTTCTTGCACATGTTTGAATTGGCTCATTTGGTAGCGAGTGAAATATGTAAATTTAAAAAAAATTCCATATTTAAATCTTAATGGGCATATATAATCTACTAAATAACATTAAATGCAATCTATTTATTAGAATATATATCATATTATATTTTAAAATAATTTTATGTTTATTTAATTAATCACATTAATAAAATTGTTTAATAATGATTTTAAATATATCATATATATATAAGATTGCATATAACTATATGTGTGTATGTGTGTATGTATACACACACATAGATATTGAGATTTATCTATATTACATATACATATATATTATACTTGCATATACATATGACAAATTTATATGCATATCAGGAATATAAATGCCTAAGTGTTTACATATGTTTAATAACATGTATTTGGTTTGGTTTTTAGTCAACCTCGAAATTAGACTACTGAACAAAGGTTATTGCTAACACTAGGTTTAAAAATGGAAAATATGGAAGACCGTAAGCAATTAAAGTAAATAACATGGAGTATAGAGCGGTTCGGCAAGATTGTCTAGATCCACTATGAAGTTCTCTTACTATATTTCTCTTTTACAATTGCATGGAATTACGAGAGTATAATAAGAAAAATAAAGCACTTAAAACTAATGAGATTCCCAATCTTAAGAACTTATTACGTGAAGAGCTCTAAAATTGTGTATATTATCCAGAATTCTTATATTTTCCATCCCTTTTGAAGTGGCTGTTATTTAGCGGAAGATGGATTTTAAGGCTAATTTAACACTAGAGGGGGACTGAATAGTGTTTTCTAATTTTTGTGAATCTTTTTGAATTCTTTTAAGATTATAGTTTAAACAATGCAATTAACAATCATAGATTCAAACACAAATAAATATAAGTGCAGTAAAAGTAAAAAGAAAATAACACACCAAGATTTTATACTGGTTCGGAGTTACCCTACATTTAGTACTGTACAATTCCTTGTACAGATTTCTTTTCAAATAGCATAGTCAATACAATCTCGATTTCAAGGCGACGAGACACACCCTCCAGACTTTCCAAGCTTTGGGTAGACTCACTTGATTTACACCAGCCACAAGCACACCCATTTGAATTTCTCGATCACCAAGTACACCCAATTGATTTACATAGGCTACAATCACACCCACCAATGTATGAGTATGATTTGGTAGAGTTTTACAAACACGGATCGTTGATCTTGAATACAAATGATCCTATAACCTCTTAAATAGCACTTTGATCTTATTTGAGTGAGAGATACGAGAGAGATTAGAGAGTAGTCATAGAAAATCAAATCAGCGGGGTTGAATTTGATTCTGATTGAATTTGAGAAGAATTTGAGTAGAATTTCTTTTAGAAAAAAAGAGAGTGAAAGAGGGAAGAAAATATGAGAAAGCAGTTAACTAAATTTTGTTGGTTTACCTCCTGTTTATAGAGAAACAACAATCATGTCTATTCACGCAAAGATACGGTGAAAAGATACTTCTATTTAAAATTCGAACATTGAAAATTTTGGTCCATATGTCGACGTACTCTATGGGGATATGTCGACATACCCTTTGTAATTTTGAAAAACACTTTATAAAAATTATTTTAAAAATATTAAGGTTTGTGAAATATTTTGATACTTTATAAAATCATTTAAACATTGTTTATACATGTTTTAATTATATCAAAACTTAAGAAAACTTTATAAAATTATTTTTAGGTGTAAATATATAAAGGATTTTAAATATAAATAATAATGTATAAGTGAATATATTTAAAATCAAAGTTATAACAAATATTATAATATACTTATAAATATTTAGAAAGCTTTAAAACTAAAATTATAAGATGATATAATATTCAAAGTATATTTTAAAACATTTTAAAAAATTAATTTCTCAAGGTATAATAAAATCAAAAAGTAGAAATAATTTAAAGGCTATTTT
The DNA here is from genome assembly GCA_030737815.1 of Allium fistulosum. NCBI lineage: Eukaryota > Viridiplantae > Streptophyta > Magnoliopsida > Asparagales > Amaryllidaceae > Allium > Allium fistulosum. The sequence continues at coordinate 850,670,951 of CM060905.1, forward strand.
GAAAGATTATTTTGAAAACAAGAATTCTCTTTAAAAAATATTTTTAAATTTTAAGATATTTGGAATTGAAAATCATTTGAAAAGGAAAAATAGAAAGAGAGAGATGAAAGAAATGTTGTCAGCATTTTAACAAAAATTCGATGACTCTATGACTTATTTGGGAAATCTTGAGTTTTTCAATACTCTTGGGTCTTCAATCTCTAACTCTTGAATTTCTATATCAGCCTCTTGAATTTTCACTTGATATTGTGCTGTCTTCTTAATCAATACTTGTCTAATATCCTACACTGTATACTATATATAACTTGATAAAAACATTAGTATATGTATTTCATATAATGTTATCTGTATTTTATGTAATGTCATATGGTTGTTGTCATCAAAACCAATGCCTAAGGTACTAAAAATCCTCCCTTTTTGATGATGACACCCATGTATATAAAATATGTTATAACTCCCTATAAGTTACAAATCTCCCCCTTAATCTATGCCTAGATTTTATATATGTCTCCCCCTTTGTCATGAACAAAAATCTAACTAAAAAACTCCCCTTAACTAAGGTGCTACATAATATATATAATACTGAGATATAAAATCAATTAGAAAAGGCAATAATAATAATATAAGAGTGATAACATAAATAACTTGTATTAATCACATTAATCGATACAATTGATAAGTTAGATAAAACAAGTAAATCAAACTAATCAATCATATAATCCAACAAATTAAATACAGTTAATACACATAAAGTCAATCCAATCCACACAAATCAATATTGTAATATATCGATATACATACTTATTCAAATCCAAACCAATCAATCTTTAGACTTCCCTAGGAACTTCTACCCATCCATCAGATCCAAAAATTATATCTGCTTTGATAACATTCTGATCTTCATCATCCTTGTTGTGGATAGTTTCAGGATTGTTGGTTGGTTCATCTTTGATAAGAGAAGAAATCATCCACCCAATGACGTCAAAGTGCTTCTCTTGCTCTTTAATCATCTGCATTTGACTTAGTTCTAAATGTCCCTGATTTCTTAGAATGAAGGTAAGAATATTCTTGAACAATTCAAGTGTTTGTTCAAGATTTTCATATAGCTTTGAAATGGAGAAGCCATTATTGAAGAGATAATTTTATATATGAAAGAGAAAGAAGAAAGAGATTGAAAATGATCATTTTCTAGAGTATATGTATATGTAAAGGTAAGAAGTCGTTTGAAATGAATAGGTGTTTGGTAGTTAGTCTATTTTTAATTTTAAATTTTTTTGAAATATGGCAATTGTATGTCAATTTACATGCTTGGTGTAACGACCCAGAATTTTGGTCATTTGAAATTCGTATATTTAATTGATTTTAAATATTCACAAGTAAATTTTATAAGTTGAATAAATTATATTTTGGATATAGTGATTTAATGTGATAATTAAATGGTTAATTTAATTTTTGAAATTGTGTAAATAATTGAAAATTGAAATTAATGTGAATAAAAATGATTTGTAAAGTTGTAATAAATCTTTGAATTAGAATGATGTGAGAGAACTTTTAAAATTGAATTAAAAGTTAAATTGTAGAAATCGAATATTTTAATATTTAATTGACGAGTAAAATAGCCATTTTTCAAACAGTCTCGGATTTCGATGAAACCAGTTTCATTGGATCCGTAATATTATATTATTGTAGGATTTCAAATTTCGTGTCAATCGGATTTACGATTTGTCTGAGGCAAGCTAAAACGCGTAGAAATCGGTTTAAGTGAATTTTAAATTTAAATAGTCGATTCGAAAACCTATCTTCCAAATACGATCGAATTGGCTTCCGATATATATTCCATTGCGTTCGAAATAGGGGTAAAACATTATAAATGCCAGGCGGCACGCTTCGTTTAGAGTTCGAAAAATTTAGCGATGAATAGTGTCGTCAAATTTTATATAAAAGGATCCCATTATTTTCATTTTCCACTAAACCCTAATTCAACTAGGGCAGGCCGCCGTTTGCAATCAATGGCCGAAAACTTGTTTATTTCTCCTCGATTTTCTCCAAATCTACGCGTAATTAGCTAAAACCCCCAACTACAATGTTGTAGAGGATGGAGAGATGAACAACTTCAACGGTTGTGATCGATTTTGGAGGCATGGATCGACGGCAAAAGCGGTTTGAACGACCAAACTTCGTGCACGATATTCGAGAAACATAGGCAGCCGAGTTCGACCTGGTTGTAGGCGATGGTGTGCCTCGTGGTGGCCGTTCGTTTAGGGGGTTCTGATCGTCGTCAAAGTGGATGTTGGAGGTACGATAATTCATAGAAAATTGGCGGCTAGTGGGTTTTTTACGTTCGAAATTGCTTGGAGAAGATGATGAAAGTAGCGACCGTGATCTGCCTTGTTTGAACGTGCGGCCCAGATTGATTCTAGGTTAAAAAAAAATTGTAAATTATTATATTATAAATTCGTATAAACTTTAAAATGCTCTAACTTCTTCATACGAGGTCTGTTTCTGACGAAACGAATTGCGTTCGGTCCGTATTGACGGGCACTACATTTTAGAGCTGGTTTGGAGTTGATTGGAGCTAGTGTAAATTTTGGGTAAAATTAAATGCTCGTTTAATTTTATTCGGAATAAAACACTACAACTGCTATTGGAAGCAATGTGAGTACAACTCACTCTTTCTGCCTCACCGATATTTTTATATAAGTGAGAAATAATTTATTTTATGATGATTGATGATTGTTTGGATGATATATGATATATTGATTGGTATTTGGATATATAGCTGCCTAGTGGAGCAGATGACCCTATACGTTCCCGTGTATGAGCGGATGGCCCTTTGTACGTGCGTCTGCCTCGAAGCGGACATTGTATATATATTTCTAATATGTATATTTGTTGCAGGTGACAGGTTGGAGGGATCCAACTGGATTCCTCACCAGTATTGGTTTATTTACAGATATTGTGATATATGTTGTTATCATGTGATATATGATGTTTGGATGCCGTGATTGATGTATTTGGTGTTGTTGCATCATTGGGCCTATATTTTGGAATTTAAAATTGTTAAAGTGACGGTTTCCAAATTTAAAAGGATTTTAAAAGTGATTTTGTCAATATACGTTATATTGAGTTTTAAATTGTTAAGGAATTGATTTATTTTAAATAAAGGAAAGAGATAATTTTTATGGTATAAAAATGATGATTTTTTGTGAAATAATACTTAAGTATGATTTTTGGAGTTATATAAGCTTCAATAACGATTTGTAAGCTATTAAAAGAATTGGTTTGTTTAAATTGAGATTTTGGAATTATTATAAATGGTTTTATATATAAGATTTATATTGATATTTTATAAATCAAAATTGATGGAATTATAAAAGATTTTTATAAGTGTTAAAATAAAGTATAAATGGAATTTATAAACATTGTTTATAAATTCGAAATCAATTGATTTTGATAAGTTTAATATAGAAGTTTATAAAAGGAATTATATCCATGATTTTGGACAGTGGATTATCCTTTAATAAATATGTAGAAGTAATGAATTTGGTTAGAGAATTATATTCACGATTTTGGACAGTGAATAATATTTTAATTTAAATAAAATGTAAATGTTTTAGTAAGTGATATTTTAAATGGAGTTAAATGGTTTTAAAGATGTTTTAAAATATGTTAAGGATCGAAACCATAGATTTCAACATTCATAGTTGAAATAGACGTTTTCGAGAAATAAGGAAATGATGGACTATAACACTGTTGTTATAGTAAATGATTTTTGAAAGGAAATATTTTTGTATAGTATTGGGATTTATATTCTATCTTATTTTCGAATCCCTATACTATTGATTTTGGGTTGTTGTAACGATGTTTTACGCAACATACGTTTTGACCCAAATAAATGTGTTTAATAGAATCTTTTCCTTAAAGAATAAAATATATACTTAATCCTGATTTAAGTATACGTAATATTTTCTAAGTGTTGAAAATAAAGAGAATTGTGAATTACTTATTTTTACATAAGTATTTGGAAATGTTTTCCAATATAGAACATTGAAATGGTTTTGAGATTTTATCTTTTTAAAGGATTCTCATATTCAAAGTGAATATTTGGCAAATGGTTTAATTAATAAAGATTAATCTAAAAGGGCCTAGTGATTGTATATGGTGCTAAATATTTGTTGTTTGCTTTGATAGTTAAATAACCGACTATCAAAGTATTGGCCATATTTTAGTTCCTCAACTTGATGTGGGAACTATTTAGTCGTACACTTAGTACGTAGCCTTCTGTGTAGGCTTGATTATCGTTTGTGTTGAGTATGTTGATTCATTAGTGCGGAGTGTTACTCCAATCTATCGAGCTTCCTTCTTGGCCCGAAGGATAGCAAGTTGAAAGTTGGAGACGTGATAAGTCTATGAGACTTAGTTTCTGTGTGAGGTTGAGAAACGATTTTGCGTTGTTGGTGCGAAGAGACCGGGATCAGATTTATCTAAAAACCACTTCGGACCAACGTATATGCGACGATTGTGCAGGTTGCTTTTGATGATATTGATATTTCGGATTTTCATAGTGGAGGACTGCTTGTTGATCGTTTGGGGTTAAAATCCCAATATACATCCAGTAGCAGTAGTCTCTTCAGTATGAAATTTCCAATGCAAGGACTATTCGCTACTAATCCTAGGGATTTCCCGACAGGATGTGGTAGGAAAGTACATTCGGTTTGTCCTATTTCTGGACAACCTGTATGGATGTTCTCTGACATTGCATTTCTACAGATTACGTACATTGTTTTTTTACAAACGTACATCAGTTGGTGGCGGAGAAGGCAACTTCTCTTAGCTTAACCCCCTCCATAAGACGTATGAGCTTAAGGGTTGTATTTTTATGGAAGGCAATTAGTAGTCAACGAAAATGGCCGTGTGGCATTCAAAGTGATGTGATATGTGATTGTGAAAGGTAATCGTTACCTCTGGCCTCATCAACCGGAAATGACCAAAACAGGGTTAGATGCGGCAAGACTAAGTGGGTCATTCCCAATTAGGATATGATCATCCTCTTCTAGATATATCTTTACACGCTATGACGTCGTGTATCTGATTATTGTGGTTTGTATGCTAGAGGGCCCTCGGTAAAGGTCAGTAACGACCGGAGGATGATATATTCGGTACCATCTAGTTATAGAGGTGGGCCGGTCTTGTGTTGGTAGAGGATCCATGTGTGGTCCTCGGTACATCCCTCTATAGGTGTATCCTTCAGAAGGTATTCCCTTCACCTAGTCATTTGTATGGAAATCCAAACCCCACTACAAGCTGCGATTTTGTTTGTAAAGGCGTAATGAATAGCCTTGAAATTCTATATGGGTAATGTAACGATCCCGGATTTTAAATAAGTTTAAATTGATAATTAATTTTATTTTTGAATAAAAATTGTGAATTAATTGGTAATTGATATTAAATATCGGTTAAATTATGAATTACTTAAAGAAAAAAATGTATTTGAATTGGAAATTTAATTTAAATATTTTAGGAAACAAATTTGTATTTGGATTTTGGATATAATTAAATTTGATGTTAGATAATTAAACTTTAAAAAGAATTAAAATAAGTGTTGATGTTCAACAAATAAATTTATAATTATATAACATATGAAATAAACATATTAAATAATTCTAGAATTATATAAACTATAAAGATAAATATTATAAAGTAAAATAAAACACAAACAAAATATACTTACAAAAATAATAATAATAATTTAAGTCAGAAATAAAATAAAAATATACAAGATAAATTGTAAAATATAAGGTAAAACACATTAGCAAAATTTTAACAACTTATAAAAATTAGAACTCATCCATATTGCAAAGTGAATCAAGACAACAAAGAAAATAAAGACAACAATAAACTATGAACAAAGCAAGTAAACCATAAAAAGGAAAATGAAGAAACAAATAAAAATATAAGTATGATGAAAAAGCAAAGTGAAACAAAGGCAACATTTTATATTCACAAGTATGAAACCAGACTAAGTAATAAATGCAAGCCACTATATATCATCTCAACCGAGTTAAAGAAATGAATGGCTTGCAAAATGAATAAACAAATATATATAGGTATGAAAAAAGTAAACAAGAAGATAGTAAATATAGAATCTCAAGTATATTGCAAAGCATAAGGCAGAGTAATAAGACTAAAGGAAAATAAAGCATATTCAAGTATGTAGACTTGAAACCCAACATGACAACAGAAAAAAAAATACAATCATACAAGTACATACGAAAGATAGGGGATAAGTAAGTTGTACAAGGTAATAAATGAAGCCATCACGTTCAATTATATCAGCCTCCATACGAAAAAAATATCCCTGACCAAATACAAAAGTCTTGTACTAGTTGTATATTACCCTGTACAAAATAAATTATCACTTGTGAACTAAATTCACATATATCAACTTTCATCTCTCAGTTTCGTTCATTCTAGGCTGTGAAAAACTGAGGAAATACCATCTAAAATCTAAACAAAACTTCAATTAAAACAACAAGATATTAATACAAACCAGAGATCAATTGAAGACTTCAGTTTGCATTTTTACAAGGTTGTTTCAACTTGAAGCCCTGTTTTCTTTCTCTGGAAAAACAACTGTGAGTAACTTTTTTTTTTAAATACTTAAGTATCTGGTTGCTTGATTTAAGTATGAAGATAATGATGTTTTTGTGTACATATATGGGTCAAATTCTGTGTGTTTTTGAAATAGGATCTCTGCATGTTGTATAATCCTGTAATACATCTCTGTATAAAAAAAAATTCAAACTCAGGTTTGATTTAAAAGTTCAACTCTTCTTGATCTACTTGTTGTTCTGACCTAGGATCTAAACAAGATATGTTTTCTTGAATTTAAAGTTAAGTTTTTAAATTTAATTACGATAAAATTACATTAAATTTGTTCTGGGAAACAAAAAGGAACAGGGAGGTTTGAATTTGTGAAAATTCAAATTTGTTAATTTAACAATTCAGTAACATGAATTAAATCCCTATACTAAATCATGATTTTAGAAAGTAAAATTTCATTTTTTAGTTATGGTATGATAGTGCAATTCTGGTTTGCACTATTTTGGGAATTTTGGGAATATCTGTTGATCCAGTTGATCTGGATGTTTGGAATCGAGACTGGAGACAGTGGGATGACAGGAGAGTTTGGCAAAAATGGGTGGTGGACGGTCAATGACTAGTGGAGGCCGTGGTTGCAAGTTTTTATTCCTAAACCTAATTTTGTTGTGGGTTTGTAATTGGTCTCGTTCGTCATCGATAGGTGATCGAGTTAGACGTGGGTTGGGGAGTTGGTGGAGGAGGTGTTGAGGAGTGGATGGCCGAAGTTTCGTGGATTCAGATGATCGGAGCGTCGTGGTCGAGGCGATGACAGGTTGGGAGGTGGTTCCAGTTTTCTTGTTCCAGGTTTTGAATTTTTGCTCGAATTTCGTATACGAGGTTGTGACGAGATTCAGATGATCGGAGTCTGGTATTAAGGCGAATGTCGACTTGCTCGTCGATGAAGCACTGACCGGTGATGGCGATCTGGGTTGTACACGTGCACGAGAACGTTGGTTTGGATCTGTAGTTGTTTCGCTTGAGTGCTTCAGGTTGAATGCGTGTTTACTCGAGTGATTCGTGGTGTTTACTCGAAGCAAAGAAGGGAAGTCTCGGGTCAAGTTTTGTCCCAGTTTTAAACCTGAAAATTGTTTTCTGTTTTAAGGATTTTAAACCAAATTCAAATTTATCAAGCAAAGTTTTTAAACTGAGTTTAAATCTAAAAATGTAAATAAAGATCCAAGTTTGAATTGAAATGAAGTTTGTAAATAAATAAAGTTAAAAATTCAAATTGTTTAAATAACATAAAAGCAATTAAATGTTTGAAGAAAATTTGAATTTAAAATGGACTTAGGAAATGAAATGGAAATCTTAAACGAGTTGAAATTAAAAAGTTGAAAACTTGAAAGTTAATTCTAACCCAGATTTCCATATTTTAAAATTTATTTAAAAAAAATTTGTAACTTAAGTGTTAAAGTAAGTTTTAAAGTGTTAAATTTAAAAAGAAAAGTGATTTTAAAATTTTTTAAAATTTCTTTATGATCAATTATTATTTTAACATGTAAATTTAAAATGTGAAGGAAATTTGTTTTAAAACTTTATTAAAAGTAAATAAGGATTTATTTCAAATTTTAAATCTAAATTGGGAATAAAAAGGAAATTTGAAACAATGTTTCAAACATATTGTGAATAATAATTAAATTATAAATATGATTGAATTTTACTTTAAGTAATGAAATTTAATGATTTCTAGTTCATTAACGAATGAATTTTTAATAGTGAATCGATTTATAATTAATAATGATTAATATAAGAAAATTTTCTTTAAAAAGGTGATTAAAGAAATTGATAGTTAATTAGATCATTAACTAAGATTATTTGAAAAATTAATTAATGTGATAAATTTTAACAATCAATTAGATTGATTAAATTAATAATAATAAATTGTGGAACTATTAAGTATAATTACTTAATGACAGTAATTGTGGAATTAATTATTCATCATAATTAATTGAGTTAATCGAATTTGTTCAAGTTATTTACTTAAGTTAATAAATTCAGAATAATCACTTGAAAATTTTGAAAATATAATTACTTAGAGAAGTGATTAAGAGATAATCACTGAATGTAATAAATTGAATAATGATCTGAAACTTGAGTAAATTATTTGTGAATAATTAAAGGATTAATTAATAATGGTGATTAATTAAGATTAATTTGACAATTAAAGATTAATTGATTCATTAAATAAAACTGATTAGTTAATAATTAAGGGTTAACTAATAAATTTGAAAGGAAGATTTATTTCAAATAATTTGTAATTAAATTATGATAATTAACTCGGATTAATAATTGATACATCTGATTTGAATTAATCAGTTGATTAATAAATTTACTTGTGAATGTTTGGACTTGACTGAATGATTGAATTGTTTGATATTCTGATCTTTGTGATATATTCTGATTTGTGTGTGATCTGTACCGTAGTTCATTTATCTGGGATGAATGTAATTATTATATGTAATTTATATATCTGTGATTTGTGATCTGTGAATAAAAGATAAGCGTTATAGTTTATACCGCTTATCAACTATATTTCTGTATTTTGATCTGTGATGATTGAATGATGTTGCACTACTGTGTAAAACCCATGGACTACACCATACACACACAAATATGGATTTCACGTGGAAATTAGTTAAGTCGCGGATTTTTGATAATTTTAAAGATTGAATTCTTGAATCTAAATAGTTTTGGAAATTGAATTTACGAGCTTTGCAAATGAGTTTCAAAAGTAAAAGTTATTTTAAATAACTTGAGAAAACTTGATATTTTAATAATTTGATTTAAATTTGAATTCAATACTTGAAATTGAATTCAATGATTTGAAAAACTAATTGTTTTCAACTAATAAAAGCTCTTATATAAGAAATGGATTTCCAATTTGAATTAAAGGAATTTCAAATTTGAATTGAAGATGGTCTTCCAAATTACGAATAAATCTTTGGTAATGATTTTGAAAGCTATAAGTTAAATCTTTGTTTTAAAGATTTAATGAGTTAATCCAATTGAAATGGAAATTAATTTGGAAAATCTGTGAATGAATCTTTTGTTTAAAAGATTAAAGTGTGGAAATTGTTTAAACCATTGAAGGTTGTTAAAATGAATCTTTTTGTTTAAAGATTTGAAAATGGTAATTTGTTAAACCATTTGAAAAGAAAGTTTGGGTTTAAGATGTGACTTAATTGAAACCCCAATATCCATATATTTTTAAATATTACGCTCATTATTCGGTTCAGTCGGGAGAGGACCTTTGTGTCACATAACCCATTCCGAATAATGATACGTCGTATATGGATGGCATTTGATGACCAGTGGTGAAGACCGGGTATTTGCGAGAACGATAGGATGACCTATCGATTGTCTTTGCACTGAGTCGTGCCGGTATAGAGATCTCCTAAGTGATGGGAAATCCGATCGGGATTGTGAATACTCGAATTGCAAGGGCTTCTTTGGAAGTGCCTTCAGTTCTGTTCGAACCCGGAACAGACTTGTATGGTTACATGTCTGACATTACACTTTGAGATATAAAGCAGATTTCTTTCAAATACATTTCTGTTGGTGGCGGAGAATTTATTCTCTTAGCTTAACACCCTTCTCTGAGACGTACGAACTCAGAGGTTATGTAGTTGAAGGTTATCAGCGATATACTCCCAATTTGGTAATGTGGCATGCTGAGTGTTGCTGTGTGTTGATCATCTATTGATCATTTGTGATCAAAGCGTGGCTTTGTGAAAAAGCGTAGCTTTGTGGACGAGACCTCTTCGAACCTCACAACCCGGAAATGGTCGAAACAGGAATATGCGGCAAGGTTATGAGGGTCGCGCCCTTTAGGGTATGTCATTTCCTTCTGCAAAAGGGTGGTATCAGGTATGGAGCCCTGGTATTTAACCTATGTGGATACTCCGATCTCATTTACTGTGTGATTATGTGTTTATCGAGGCGCCTCGGATAAAGGTCCCAAAGGACCGGGGGATGGCATATTCGTGAGTTACCTAGTTACAGGGGTAACCCGGCCTTGTGTTGGCAGAGAGCTAGTTAGTTCTCGAGACTTCCAGCTAGAGGCGTTCCCATGTGGCGGTAGGAAGTTCCTTAGCCTGACCATTTGTTGGCAATCCATCTTCCAATACGAACCTTGTACGGTTTTAGTTGTAGAACCTGCCATTTACTTATGGTGGTGCCCCACTGTTTAGATGGTAGCTATAGTAGGCATAGTGTGAAATGCCTATGCTGGCTAAGATTAATATTATACCTTCGAAATGTTTCTGCACTATGCACTAGTAATAATATCAAAAGAGTTTTGTTTACGTAGTAAGCATATTTGACTATCATAAGAAGAAATCTCCTCCAATTCTGCATTTGCATTGTGTGTGTGGCGGGAGGTCTTATGGTAGTTTCATTTTCCAAAAGCATTGTGGATTTCAATGTTAAAATCCTTTTGTGTTGTTTTAAAGATAAACTGTTTTTTTTTGCTCACACCAGTCCCATGACTGACTCGGAGTTTATTGTTCCTTTCCTAAACTCTGGGTGCTCACAATTTTCCACACGAGCAGTCTAGAGTTGGGTTTCTTTTTCAGATAATCAGGTTCAGTTGACATTGGAGCTAGTTCGGTTTTAGAGATCATTTGGAGTTATCACTTCTGTTATTTTCCGCTGTATCATTATTTATCTCTGATATTGTTGTATCATATTGATATCATTGTTGTATATCATGCTGGGTATTGTATTCATTGGAGTAGTATATGATATCATCTATTTCTTTATTCCGCTGTGTTGTTATAATTAATGGTGTTATAAGCTCCGGTGAGCTAGATTCGGCATTTGAATCTACGGCATTTTGAGTACAAGTGAAGTACGGGTGCCGATTTTCGAAGGCTAAATTATGGATCGCTACAATTGGTATCAGAGCTGAGGGTAAAACTTTAGCTCAGGAGTATAACACATTAAGTAACTCATTAGAGATAGGGTGAAGTATAGCCTAGAATGAGTAATCTCTAAGATATCCGTCCGTATGCCTTAGTAAATTCTCTTACTATTACCTGATAGTGAGTGTGAGTGCGAGAAGAGGATGAGATAAGGGACAAGGGAATACGACTATAAATAGTCAATGCCCTGTAACAACAAGGAAGCAATCTTTTCTCTGTCAATCTCTTTTGTTCAGCATCTTTTTCTCAATTCTTCGATAATTCCTGGTAGATCCAGGAATATATTCGATATATTAATATGGGACATAAACTCCGGATGGACCAAAATTGTTTGTTTGGATGAATTGGTTGTTTTGCTTGTTATGGTTGATAGGTATACGTTAGTTCTAAACTAAAATTCTGAAATTGTATCCATATATATATATATATATCTATTTCTTTGGGATTCCGAATATATTCTACGAATGGTTAGTTATCCCTTCGAACTGACCGATGCCCCTGCATATTTCATAGATCTGGATAACCCGAGTATCTTGTGAAGTGTCAAACAGATTCGTTCTTGTATCTGTTATTGATATTCTGATTTGGTAAGCCAAATGCAGAATAGATGTTCAATTTGATTTGATGAAACATTCTTCATCTATCCTTGTGTCTCCCTGGCAATTTTAAGGACGAAATTCTTTTAAGGGGGAAGTCTATAACGATCCCGAATTTTAAATAAGTTTAAATTGATAATTAATTTTATTTTTGAATAAAAATTGCGAATTAATTGGTAATTGATATTAAATATCGGTTAAATTATGAATTACTTAAAGAAAAAAAATGTGTTTGAATTAAATTTGAATTGGAAATTTAATTTAAATATTTTAGAAAACAAATTTGTATTTGGATTTTGGATATAATTAAATTTGATGTTAGATAATTAAACTTTAAAAAGAATTAAAATAAGTGTTGATGTTAAACAAATAAATTTATAATTATATAACATATGAAACGAACATATTAAATAATTCTAGAATTATATAAACTATAAAGATAAATATTATAAAGTAAAATAAAACACAAACAAAATATACTTACAAAAATAATAATAATAATTTAAGTCAGAAATAGAAATAAAAATATACAAGATAAATTGTAAAATATAAGGTAAAACACATTAGCAAAATTTTAACAACTTATAAAAATTAGAACTCATCCATATTGCAAAGTGAATCAAGACAACAAAGAAAATAAAGACAGCAATAAACTATGAACAAAGCAAGTAAACCATAAAAAGGAAAATGAAGAAACAAATAAAAATATAAGTATGATGACAAAGCAAAGTGAAACAAAGGCAACATTTTATATTCACAAGTATTAAACCAGACTAAGTAATAAATGCAAGCCACTATATATCATCTCAACCGAGTTAAAGAAATGAATGGCTTGCAAAATGAATAAACAAATATATATATAGGTATGAAACAAGTAAACAAGAAGATAGTAAATATAGAATCTCAAGTATATTGCAAAGCATAAGGCAGAGTAATAAGACTAAAGGAAAATAAAGCATATTCAAGTATGTAGACTTGAAACCCAACATGACAACAGAAAAAAAATACAATCATACAAGTACATACGAAAGATAGGGGATAAGTAAGTTGTACAAGGTAATAAATGAAGCCATCACGTTCAATTATATCAGCCTCCATACGAAAAAAATATCCCTAACCAAATACAAAAGTCTTGTACTAGTTGTACATTACCCTGTACAAAATAAATTATCACTTGTGAACTAAATTCACATATATCAACTTTCATCTCTCAGTTTCGTTCATTCTAGGCTGTGCAAAACTGAGGAAATACCATCTAAAATCTAAACAAAACTTCAATTAAAACAACAAGATATTAATACAAACCAGAGATCAATTGAAGACTTCAGTTTGCATTTTCACAAGGCTGTTTCAACTTGAAGCCCTGTTTTCTTTCTCTGGAAAAACAACTGTGAGTAACTTTTTTTTAAATACTTAAGTATTTGGTTGCTTGATTGAAGTATGAAGATAATGATGTTTTTGTGTACATATATGGGTCAAATTCTGTGTGTTTTTGAAATAGGATCTCTACATGTTGTATAATCCTATAATACATCTCTGTATAAAAATAAATTCAAACTCAGGTTTGATTTAAAAGTTCAACTCTGCTTTATCTACTTGTTGTTCTGACCTAGGATCTAAACAAGATATGTTTGCTTGAATTTAAAGTTAAGTTTTAAAATTTAATTAAGTTAAAGTAACTTTAAATTTGTTCTAGGAATCAAAAAGGAACAGGGAGGTTTGAATTTGTGAAAATTCAAATTTGTTAATTTAACAATTCAGTAACATGAATTAAATCCCTATACTAAATCATGATTTTAGAAAGTAAAATTTCATTTTTTAGTTATGGTTTGATAGTGCAATTCTGGTTTGCACTATTTTGGGAATTTTGGGAATATCTGTTGATCCAGTTGATCTGGATGTTTGGAATCAAGACTGGAGACAGTGGGATGACAAGAGAGTTTGGCAAAAATGGGTGGTGGACGGTCAGTGACCAGTGGAGGCCGTGGTTGCGAGTTTTTATTCCTAAACCTAATTTTGTCGTGGGTTTGTAATTGGTCTCGTTCGTCATCGATAGGTGATCGAGTTCGACGTGGGTTGGGGAGTTGGTGGAGGAGGTGTTGAGGAGTGGATGGCCGAAGTTTCGTGGATTCAGATGATCGGAGCGTCGTGGTCGAGGCGATGATAGGTTGGGAGGTGGTTCCAGTTTGCTTGTTCCAGGTTTTGAATTTTTGCTCGAATTTCGTATACGAGGTTATGACGAGATTCAGATGATCGGAGTTTGGTATTGAGGCGAATGTCGACTTACTCGTCGATGAAGCACTGACCGAAGATGGCGATCTGGGTTGTACACATGCATGAGCAAGTTGGTTTGGATCTGTAGTTGTTTCGCTTGAGTGCTTCAGGTTGAACGCGTGTTTACTCGAGTGATTCTTGGTGTTTACTCGAAGCAAAGAAGGGAAGTCTCGGGTCAAGTTTTGTCCCAGTTTTAAACCTGAAAACTGTTCTCTGTTTTAAGGATTTTAAACCAAATTTAAATTTATCAAGCAAAGTTTTTAAACTGAGTTTAAATCTAAAAATGTAAATAAAGATCCAAGTTTGAATTGAAATGAAGTTTGTAAATAAATAAAGTTAAAAATTCAAATTGTTTAAATAACATAAAAGCAATTAAATGTTTGAAGAAATTTTGAATTTAAAATGGACTTAGGAAATGAAATGGAAATCTTAAACAAGTTGAAAATTAAAAAGTTGAAAACTTGAAAGTTAATTCTAACCCAGATTTCCAGATTTTAAAATTTATTTAAAAAAATTTGTAACTTAAGTGTTAAAGTAGGTTTTAAAGTGTTAAATTTAAAAAGAAAAGTGATTTTTAAATTTTTTAAAATTTCTTTATGATCAATTATTATTTTAACATGTAAATTTAAAATGTGAAGGGAATTTGTTTTAAAACTTTATTAAAAGTAAATAAGGATTTATTTCAAATTTTAAATCTAAATTGGGAATAAAAAGGAAATTTGAAACAATGTTTCAAACATATTGTGAATAATAATTAAATTATAAATATGGTTGAACTTTACTTTAAGTAATGAAATTTAATGATTTCTAGTTCATTAACGAATGAATTTTTAATAGTGAATCGATTTATAATTAATAACGATTAATATAAGAAATTTTTCTTTAAAAAGGTAATTAAAGAAATTGATAGTTAATGAGATCATTAACTAAGATTATTTGAACAATTAATTAATGTGATAAATTTTAACAATAAATTAGATTGATTAAATTAATAATAATCAATTGTGGAACTATTAAGTATAATTACTTAATGACAGTAATTGTGGAATTAATTATTCATCATAATTAATTGAGTTAATCGAATTTGTTCAAGTTAGTTACTTAAGTTAATAAATTCAGAATAATCACTTGAAAATTTTGAAAATATAATTACTTAGAGAAGTAATTAAGAGATAATCACTGAATGTAATAAATTGAATAATGATCTGAAACTTGAGTAAATTATTTGTGAATAATTAAAGGATTAATTAATAATGGTGATTAATTAAGATTAATTTGATAATTAAAGATTAATTGATTCATTAAATAAAATTGATTAGTTAATAATTAAGTGTTAACTAATAAATTTGAAAGGAAGATTTATTTCAAATAATTTGTAATTAAATTATGATAATTAACCCAGATTAATAATTGATACATCTGATTTGAATTAATCAGTTGATTAATAAATTTACTTGTGAATGTTTGGACTTGACTGAATGATTGAATTGTTTGATATTCTGATCTTTGTGATATATTCTGATTTGTGTGTGATCTGTACCGTAGTTCATTTATCTGGGATGAATGTAATTATTATCTGTAATTTATATATCTGTGATTTGTGATCTGTGAATAAAAGATAAGCGTTATAATTTATACCGCTTATCAACTATATTTCTGTATTTTGATCTGTGATGATTGAATGATGTTACACTACTGTGTAAAACCCATGGACTACACCATACACACACAAATATGGATTTCACGTGGAAATCAGTTAAGTTGCAGATTTTTGATAATTTTAAAGATTGAATTCTTGAATCTAAATAGTTTTGGAAATTGAATTTAAGAGCTTTGCAAATGAGTTTCAAAATTAAAAGTTATTTTAAATAACTTAAGAAAACTTGATATTTTAATAATTTGATTTAAATTTGAATTCAATACTTGAAATTGAATTCAATGATTTGAAAAACTAATTGTTTTCAACTAATAAAAGCTCTTATATAAGAAATGGATTTCCAATTTGAATTAAAAGAATTTCAAATTTGAATCGAAGACGGTCTTCCAAATTACGAATAAATCTTTGGTAATGATTTTGAAAGCTATAAGTTAAATCTTTGTTTTAAAGATTTAATGAGTTAATCCAATTGAAATGGAAATTAATTTGGAAAATCTGTGAATGAATCTTTTGTTTAAAAGATTAAAGTGTGGAAATTGTTTAAACCATTGAAGGTTGTTAAATGAATCTTTTTGTTTAAAGATTTGAAAATGGTAATTTGTTAAACCATTTGAAAAGAAAGTTTGGGTTTAAGATGTGACTTAATTGAAACCCCAATGTCCATATATTTTTAAATATTACGCTCATTATTCGGTTCAGCCGGGAGAGGACCTTTGTATCACATAACCCATTCCGAATAATGATACGTCGTATATGGATGGCATTTTAAGACCGGTGGTGAAGACCGGGTATTTGCGAGAACGATAGGATGACCTATCGATTGTCTCTGCACTGACATTTCTGTTGGTGGCGGAGAATTTATTCTCTTAGCTTAACACCCTTCTCTGAGACGTACAAGCTCAGAGGTTATGTAGTTGAAGGTTATCAGCGATATACTCGCAATTTGGTAATGTGGCATGCTGAGTGTTGTTGTGTGTTGATCATCTATTGATCATTTGTGATCAAAGCGTGGCTTTGTGAAAAAGCATAGCTTTGTGGACGAGACCTCTTCGGACCTCACAACTCGGAAATGGTCGAAACAGGAATATGCGGCAAGGTTATGAGGGTCGCGCCCTTTAAGGTATGTCATTTCCTTTTGGAAAAGGGTGGTATCAGGTATGGAGCCCTGGTATTTAACCTATGTGGATACTCCGATCTCATTTATTGTGTGATTGTGTGTTTATCGAGGCGCCTCGGATAAAGGTCCCAAAGGACCGAGGGATGGCATATTCGTGAGTTACCTAGTTACAGGGGTAACCCGGCCTTGTGTTGGCAGAGAGCTAGTTAGTTCTCGGGACGTCCAGCCAGAGGCGTTCCCATGTGGCGGTAGGAAGTTCCTTAGCCTGACCATTTGTTGGCAATCCATCTTCTAATACGAACCTTGTACGGTTTTAGTTGTAGAACCTGCCATTTACTTATGGTGGCGCCCCACTGTTTAGATGGTAGCTATAGTAGGCATAGTGTGAAATGCCTATGCTGGCTAAGATTAATATTATACCTTCGAAATGTTTCTGCACTATGCACTAGTAATAATATCAAAAGAGTTTTGTTTACGTAGTAGGCATATTTGACTATCATAAGAAGAAATCTCCTCCAATTCTGCCTTTGCATTGTGTGTGTGGCGGGAGGTCTTATGGTAGTTTCATTTTCCAAAAGCATTACGGATTTCAATGTTAAAATCCTTTTGTGTTGTTTTAAAGATAAACTGTTTTTGTTTGCTCACACTAGTCCCATGACTGACTCGGAGTTTATTGTTCCTTTCCTAAACTCTAGGTGCTCACAATTTTCCACACGAGCAATCTAGAGTTGGGTTTCTTTTTCAAATAATCAGGTTCAGTTGACATTGGAGCTAGTTCAGTTTTAGAGATCATTTGGTATCATTATTTATCTCTGATATTGTTGTATCATATTGATATCATTGTTGTATATCATGCTGGGTATTGTATTCATTGCAGTTGTATATGATATCATCTATTTCTTTATTCCGCTGTGTTGTTATACTTAATGGTGTTATAAGCTCCGGTGAGCCAGATTCGGCATTTGAATCTACGGCATTTTGAGTACAAGTGAAGTACGGGTGCCGATTTTCGAAGGTTGAATTATGGATCGCTACACCATTTTGACTATGATTAATATTATTTGTATATACTAGACACTAGTATAATATAAGAGGATTTGATATGGAAGAAATGTTTTAGTTATCGTAAGGTAAAAACATGTCCGTGTTTATGTGTGGACTTGTCTTACGAGATACTCTTGTTTTGAAAACTAAGGAAAAGTTTGGTAATTTAATAAATTCAGTTGAGTGTGTTTCTCACACTGGTTTACCAGACTGATCCGGGCGTTCTTCCTTTTCAATGCTCGGGTCAGACCGAGTATATTTACAGGTTTAGATTGGTGCTTTTGGAGCTTCAGCAGGAGAGCTGGAGATCTTCATTTTCGTACACGTATCTGTTTGATTATCCGCTGCATTATGCTTAGTTGTTTATATTATCGGCAATTGTGAGGATAGGTTATTATAACTGTCCAGGTTGATAACTATTGATTGATTGTTGAACTCTGATTAACGTATATATATATACAGTTTCTGTTTTGTAAAGATCATTGATATGATATTATATGTTTTCCGCTACGATGTGAGATTCTGTTTTGTTCTATCTTCTCTCTTTCTTCTTTTCTCTTCTTCTCTCTTCTTTTCTTTCTCTTGACTTTCCATCAGTCTGTGCTTTTTGGGTCGGACATGTGTGGATTATTGTCGATTCAAAGGGTACGGATTTGCGGGTCATCACATGTGGTATCAGAGCTGAGATTTTGTATATTTTTAAGCTTTGATGTGTACTCAGTATAGATAGGGACAGTAGCACCCTAGATTGAGTTTGAGTGTATTATATATATGAGCACGTATTTGTTAGTGAATATAAAATGTTTTATATTATGTTTACTTATCTGTTGAGTTGTTTGTGAATTCTGGTTGGTATGTGGGACGCCATATTATCGATGGGGATTTCTAAACACTTAAACGAGGCAAGTCGACATAGTATTATTTTAAATGTGGTAAATGAAATAATTTTACCTCGATTATATTTTATATGTAAAGGAAATGGTTTTTCAGAAATATTATAGTGTATATAAATTGATTGTTTGGTCGTTGAAGATGTAAATATTTATAAGTTAATAAAAGATGGTTGAATAATCTATAATAAAAACAACAATTGTAAAAGGATAAATTATTTAAGCAAATGAATTATAAAGTATGGAATTATAATTAAAATGATTTACAATTGTGAAATAATCTTATATATAAGAAATGAAACCTTTTTAGTTATAAATAAAAAATGGATTTAAACTAAGAATTTGAGAATTTGAATCCCGTTAAATTTGAAAGTTGTTTTTCAAAGTTAAAGAGATTATATTATTATAAATCTAAGTAAGATAAATGAATTTGGAATAAAATCTTATATAAGTGAAGTAAAATAGTGAAACTATATAAGTAAAAGATTTATAAATGTGATTTATAAATAAAAGAATTAATTTTTGAAAAGAATATAAAGCACTGAATTCACTACTGTTGCTGGGAAATAATAAGGGTGATGACTGCAGCATCATCAGTATCATTTTCGAGTTTCTGTGTGATTGATTTGCTACTAATAGTAAATTGAAAAGTTAAGTTTTGTTATGATAAACGAATTTGAATTTAAAAATCCAAGTTGAGATTGATAAATATAAGTAAGATGAATTTGGACTTATAACATGAAATAATAAATTTTAACTTTGGTTAAGTTAAATAAATTTGAGTAGCATAATAAATATATGATTTGAAATTTAGCTAAAAGGAGAGTTAAATAATTTGAACTGGATTAGTAAGTTGTTAAAATGGAAATTAAACTGAAGATAGTAAGTGATTATATAATATGAATTGGAAAGTTTAAATTAATAAGTTCTATAACTTATAAAGTGAGAAATTATAAGTAAAACCAATTGTTAAAATGGTTAAACAATTTTGTTAAGTAAAACGAAATCTGAATTTGAATAAGTGATGAAATTTGACTTTAGTAAAAGTTAAATAAAATTTGCTTTAGAATTGAAATCTGAATTGGGTTTATAAGTTGGAATTTAAGTTAATTGAAACAAGTGATGTTTATAAAAAGAAATGTAACTTAAGTGATGTTGAATGAAGCTGAATTTGATATCAAAATGAATTAATAAAGTGAATCAATAAAGTAAAGTGATGATATGAATATAAATTTGAGTTATATAAGAAAAATTCGACTTTAAGATGTTTCTCATTTGTTGTTGAGTGTTTAGTAGGTGCGGATGGCGCTTGCTTCGCATTTGGAGCTCGCTTTCGCGCTATATTAGCCGTATATGCTCGCTAATAATATATAAGGTACATATCTCAGATTACATATCGTACTTTTATACTTTTTCCCCTAGGGATGCCTCATCCTCGAAGATGAGATGTATATTTATGATATATATATGTTGTGATCCTACTACGATCGAACCGCGCAAAGGAGACGCTGGCGAATTTTTTTGAAAATTTGAGGCGTTAGAAAATTTTGAGAAATTTTGGGAAAAGTTTTTGATAATTAAAATTTTGTTATTGAGTTATAAAGTTAAACGATATTGGTTGGTTTTGAAAAAGATAACTAAGTATGGATTTGAAAACTTAGGAAAGTTTTTATAAGAAGTTTAACGAATGGATTTTGAAAATGTTAAAAAGATTTAACTGATTTTGGTAATCTAGTTTGAATAAGTTGTTTTGAAAAGTTAATAGATTTGTGACTTTTTCTTACTTGGTAATTTCGAGGATGAAATTATTTTAAGTAGGGGAGAATGTAACGACCCAGAATTTCGGTCATTTGAAATTCGTATATTAAATTGATTTTAAATATTCACAAGTAAATTTTATAAGCTAAATAAATTATATTTTGGATATAGTGATTTAAGGTGATAATTAAATGGTTAATTTAATTATTTGAAATTGTATAAATAATTGAAAATTGAAATTAATGTGAATAAAAATGATTTGTAAAGTTGTAATAAATCTTATTTGAATTAGAATGATGTGAGAGAACTTTTAAAATTGAATTAAAAGTTAAATTGTAGAAATTGAATATTTTAATATTTAATTGACGGGTAAAATAGCCATTTTTCAAACAGTCTCGGATTTCGATGAAACCAGTTTCATTGGATTCGTAATGTTTTATTATTGTAGGATTTCAAATTTCGTGTCAATCGGATTTACGGTTTGTCCGAGGCAAGTTAAAACGCGTAGAAATCGGTTTAAGTGAATTTTAAATTTAAATAGTCGATTCGAAAACCTATCTTCCAAATACGATCGAATTGGCTTCCGATATATATTCCATTGCGTTCGGAATAGGAGTAAAACATTATAAACACCAGGCGGCACGCTTCGTTTGGAGTTTGAAAAATTTAGCGATGAATAGTGTCATCAATTTTATATAAAAGGACCCCATTATTTTCATTTTCCACTAAACCCTAATTCAACTAGGGCAGGCCGCCGTTTGCAATCAATGGCCGAAAACTTGTTTCTTTTCTCCTCGATTTTCTCCAAATCTACGCGTAATTAGCTAAAACCCCCAACTACAATGTTGTAGAGGATGGAGAGATGAACAACTTCAACAGTTGTGATCGATTTTGGAGGCACGGATCGACGGCAAAAGGGGTTTGAATGGCCAAACTTCGTGCATGATTTTCGAGAAACATAGGCAGCCAAGTTCGACCTGGTTGTAGGCGATGGTGTGCTCGTGGTGGCTGTTCGTTTAGGGGGTTCTGATGTCGTCAAAGTGGATGTAGGAGGTACGATAATTCATAGAAAATTGGCGACTAGTGTGTTTCTTACATTCGAAATTGCTTGGAGAAGATGATGAAAGTAGCGGCCGTGATCTGCCTTGTTTGAACGTGCGGCCCAGATTGACTCTAGATTAAAAAAAATTTAAAAAGAAATTGTAAATTATTATATTATAAATTCGTATAAACTTTAAAATGCTCTAACTTCTTCATACGATGTCTGTTTCTGACGAAACGAATTGCATTGGGTCCGTATTGACGAGCACTACATTTTAGAGCTGGTTTGAAGTTGATTGGAGCTAGTGTAAATTTTGGGTAAAATTAAACGCTCGTTTAATTTTATTCGGAATAAAACACTACAACTGCTATTGGAAGCAATGTGAGTACAACTCACTCTTTCTGCCTCACTGATATTTTTATATAAGTGAGAAAAAAATTATTTTATGATGATTGATGATTGTTTGGATGATATATGATATATTGATTGGTATTTGGATATATACCTGCCTAGTGGAGCAGATGACCCTATACGTTCCCGTGTATGAGCGGATGACCCTTTGTACGCGCGTCTGCCTCGAAACGGACATTGTATATATATATTTCTAATATGTATATTTGTTGCAGGTGACAAGTTGGAGGGATCCAACAGGATTCCTCCCCAGTATTGGTTTATTTACAAATATTGTGATATATGCTGTTATCATGTGATATATGATGTTTGGATGCCGTGATTGATGTATTTGGTGTTGTTGCATCATTGGGCCTATATTTTGGAATTTAAAATTGTTAAAGTGATGGTTTCCAAATTTAAAAGGATTTTAAAAGTGATTTTGTCAATATACGTTATATTGAGTTTTAAATTGTTAAGGAATTGATTTATTTTAAATAAAGGAAATAGATAATTTTTATGGTATAAAAATGATGATTTTTGTGAAATAATACTTAAGTATGATTTTTGGAGTTATATAAGCTTCAATAACGATTTGTAAGCTATTAAAAGAATTGGTTTGTTTAAATTGAGATTTTTGAATTATTATAAATGGTTTTATATATAAGATTTATAAAATTGATATTTTATAAATCAAAATTGATGGAATTATAAAAGATTTTTATAAGTGTTAAAATAAAGTATAAATGGAATTTATAAACATTGTTTATAAATTCAAAATCAATTGATTTTGATAAGTTTAATATAGAAGTTTATAAAAGGAATTATATCCACGATTTTGGACAGTGGATTATCCTTTAATAAATATGTAAAAGTAATGAATTTGGTTAGAGAATTATATTCACGATTTTGGACAGTGAATAATATTTTAATTTAAATAAAATGTAAATGTTTTGGTAAGTGATATTTTAAATGGAGTTAAATGGTTTTAAAGATGTTTTAAAATATGTTAAGGATCAAAACCATAGGTTTCAGCATTCATTGTTGAAATAGACGTTTTCGAGAAATAAGGAAATGATGGACTATAACACTGTTGTTATAGTAAATGATTTTTGAAAGGAAATATTTTTGTATAGTATTGGGATTTATATTCTATCTTATTTTCGAATCCCTATACTATTGATTTTGGGTTGCCGTAACGATGTTTTACGCAACATACGTTTTGACCCAAATAAATGTGTTTAAAAGAATCTTTTCCTTAAAGAATAAAATATATACTTAATCTTGATTTAAGTATATGTAATATTTTCTATGTGTTGAAAATAAAGAGAATTGTGAATTACTTATTT
This sequence comes from Allium fistulosum, assembly GCA_030737815.1. Classification (NCBI taxonomy): domain Eukaryota; kingdom Viridiplantae; phylum Streptophyta; class Magnoliopsida; order Asparagales; family Amaryllidaceae; genus Allium; species Allium fistulosum. Next base: position 850,694,632 of record CM060905.1, read on the forward strand.
TTACATAAGTATTTGGAAATGTTTTCCAATATAGAACATTGAAATGGTTTTGAGATTTTATCTTTTTAAAGGATTCTCGTATTCAAAGTGAATATTTGGCAAATGGTTTAATTAATAAAGATTAATTTAAAAGGGCCTAGTGATTGTACATGGTGCTAAATATTTGTTGTTTGCTTTGATAGTTAAATAACCGACTATCAAAGTATTGTCTATATTTTAGTTCCTCAACTTAATGTGGGAACTATTTAGTCGTACACTTAGTACGTAGCCTTCTGTGTAGGATTGATTATCGTTTGTGTTGAGGATGTTGATTCATTAGTGCGGAGTGTTACTCCAATCTATCGAGCTTCCTTCTTGGCCCGAAGGATAGCAAGTTGAAAGTTGGAGACGTGATAAGTCTATAAGACTTAGTTTCTGTGTGAGGTTGAGAAACGCTTTTGCGTTGTTGGTGCAAAGAGACCGAGATCAGATTTATCTGAAAACAACTTCGAACCAACGTATATGCGACGATTGTGTAGGTTGCTTATGATGATATTGATATTCCGGATTTTCATAGTGGAGAACTGCTTGTTGATTGTTTGGGGTTAAAGTTCCAATATACATCCAGTAGCAATAGCCTCTTCAGTATGAAATTTCCAATGCAAGGACTATTCGCTACTAATCCTAGGGATTTCCCGACAGGATGTGGTAGGAAAGTACCTTCGGTTTGTCCTGTTCCTGGACAACTTGTATGGATGTTTGTCTGACATTGCATTTCTACATATTACGTACATTGGTTTTTACAAACGTACATCAGTTGGTGGCGGAGAAGGCAACTTCTCTTAGCTTAACACCCTCCTTAAGACGTATGAGCTTAAGGTTTGTATTTTTGTGGAAGGCAATTAGTAGTTAACGGAAATGGCAGTGTGGCATTCAAAGTGATGTGATATGTGATTGTGAAAGGTAATCGTTACCTCTGGCCTCATCAACCGGAAATGACCAAAACAGGGTTAGATGTGGCAAGGCTAAGTGGGTCATTCCCAATTAGGATATGATCATCCTCTTCTAAATATATCTTTACACGCTATGATGTCGTGTATCTGATTATTTAGGTTTGTATGCTAGAGGGCCCTCAGTAAAGGTCGGTAACGACCGAAGTATGATATATTTGGTACCATCTAGTTATAGAGGTGGGCCGGTCTTGTGTTGGTAGAGAATCCATGTGTGGTCCTCGGTACATCCCTCTATAGGTGTATCCTTCGGAAGGTACTCCCTTCACCTGGTCATTTGTATGGAAATCCAAACCCCACTACGAGCTGCGATTTTGTTTGTTAAGGCGTAATGAATTGCCTCGAAATGCTATATGGGTAACCATTTTGACTATGATTAATATTATTTGTATATACTAGACACTAGTATAATATAAAAGGATTTGATATGGAAGAAATGTTTTAGTTATCATAAGGTAAAAACATGTCCGTGTTTATGTGTGGACTTGTCTTACGAGATACTCTTGTTTTGAAAACTAAGGAAAAGTTTGGTAATTTAATAAATTCAGTTGAGTGTGTTTCTCACGCTGGTTTACCAGACTGATCCGGGCGTTCTTCCCTTTCAATGCTCGGGTCAGACCGAGTATATTTACAGGTTTAGATTGGTGCTTTTGGAGCTTCAGCAGGAGAGCTGGAGATCTTCATTTTCGTACACGTATCTGTTTGATTATCCGCTGCATTGTGCTTAGTTGTTTATATTATCGGCAATTGTGAGGACAAGTTATTATAACTGTCCAGGCTGATAACTATTGATTGATTGTTGAACTCTGATTAATGTATATATATATATATATACAGTTTCTGTTTTGTAAAGATCATTGATATGATATTATATGTTTTCCGCTGCGATGTGAGATTCTGTATTGTTCTGTTTTGTTCTATCTTCTCTCTTTCTTCTCTTCTTTTCTTTCTCTTGACTTTCCGTCAGTCTGTGTTTTTTGGGTCGGACATGTGTGGGTTATTGTCGATTCAAAGGGTACGGATTTGCGGGTCGTCACACTTGGCATATGTCGACATATGCACTATAATTTTCAAACCTACTTTATTTTACTATTCTATTGTATTTGGCCTATACTATTATACTTGTATGACTTTCTAGAGATGATTAACAATGTATAACTGTAGCAAATAGAATTTCATTGACAATAATGATAAGTACATGATATACGTTAGAAAAAGGAGAATGATACATAAGATTAACACAAATTCAAACTAGAACATCCAAATACAAAGATAGATAACTTTAATAAACAACTAGAAAGACGTAGATGGAGATGAAAAGGAACAACCAAGCTTGTAGAGGATTTTTCCAAAGAGTTTATCCATTTTGGTGGAAAGTGAAGTAAACTTCTTTGAAAATGATTTCTTGAGCTTTCTTTGATTGTGAATGATCTTCTCTTGATTTTTGAGAAGATCTTTTTTGGATGGATTGGATGGCATATTGATACTTTCCAAGGAAGTATCATCCTCCTCTTCTTATTCTTCCTCTTCGACTTCCATTTCATCTTCCTCATCCTCCTCCTACTCTTCCCTTATATCTTGCTCTTTTTCTAAAGCCAATCATTGCTCCTTTTCCGCAAGCATCTCATAAGGCTCGAAAAAAGGTGAAATATGCATAGGTGAGATGTCGGCCTTGTCAAATATTTTTTGAGGAATGGTTTCCTCTCCTTTAAGGTCAACACCAAAATAAATGAAAACTCTAGTGAGATACACACCATGAAATAGTGTGTTTTCATGCTTAGAAATATTTTTAGGAAAAAATTCATCCAAAATGACTTTAGACCAATCTATGTCGTATTAACCATAAATGGCGAAAAGTGCTTTGAAAACTTTTTGATTCGGGTTATTATAATTACCCGTTCTAGGAGTGATACTTTATTGCAAAAGAAGGTTTACAATTCTTGCTTTTGGGCGCAAGTTTTTGTTTTTGAATTCAAAGTCATCATCACTTTTGAAAATGTCGTGAATCACTTCGCGGTTTTGAAAATCAATTTGAAAAGTTGAAAGGTCCATTCCACTAGATTTGCATTCGAGAATGTGACCCAAAATCTCACAATTTAAACAATTCATGGCCCTTTGACACTACTCCAAAATTCTCCTTCGTTTTCATCATAAAAATTTGCTTTTAAATTTGCATAAAACATTTTTACTAAATTTGGATAAGAAAGGAAATCATTTTGAGAAGCATCGATTAAACTAAGAATTTAATTTTGCAAACAAAGATTGAAAAGATCTTAACTGGGAAAACCTTTTAAAATAGCGAATTTTCTGGGAAAAACTTGTTCGAAAGACATGTGCTCTATATAAGCTTGCATGGCTTCTCTGTTATTGAAAAGAAGGCCTTTTGTTTTCGTAGAAAGCCTTATGGTTGATGGAGTATTGCTTGAGGATGCCATTGAAGAATAGTTTGAAGAGATAAGAGACTTAATGATTTTTGAATTTGAAAATGAAAGTGAAATGAATAGATAGAAATAGAGTAAATAAGTAAAGAATCAAAGGACATGTTCTCTGGTCAAAGACATCTTTTCAGAACATAAGGGTTGGTGAAAAGGCAAAGGAAAATTAAAATTTTGAATTTGAAATTGAAATTCAAAATCTGTATGCATATGTCGACATATACGCGTTGGGTATGTCGACATATAGGTTGAAAATTTCAAAAAGAGAAATTCAATAGATAATTCCTATTTCTCTATGCTTATAATTATTATTTAATATATACCTTAAATAATTTAAAAAATATTTTCTATTATTTTTATTTAATATTTATTAATATATATAATATTTAAAATACACACACATAATATTCATCCAATATTATTATTAATCTATAGGTTATTCCTAGCAATCAACAACAATCAACAATAAGAAAATTTCAATTTTTTTATTTAAATGCGTACCTGTTTTTGTTCAGTTTCTCCAGATTTCTCATTAATTATCGATGTGAAGAACATATTAGCATTCCATATATCTGGTTCATTATCACTTGAGGAAGTATCATCTAGTGTTGCAACATAAGCCCTTCTCCATTTTCTGGATGAATCAGTATTTGATGTGTTTTTCAGTTTCTCGGAATGTGGACAGTCTCTTTTTATATGGCCAGGTTCATCGCGGTTAAAACATATAACACCATTTCCGCTTTCTGGATTTTTATTATCATATCTACTGGGATTTTTCATCTTTTTGTACTTCAGAATTTTTTTGAAAGTTCTTTCCATGAAGGCGATTTTCTCATCACCGTTATTGTTTGAATTCAGATTATCTGTTGTGGCGTTAAAAGCGATGGATTTCTCCTCTATTGCCTTACCTTCTCTCCTGCCCTACATTTGTGCTTTAAATGGCATTATGTTGCCAATTAACTCTTCAATTTTTAGAGTGCTAATGTCATTAGCCTCTTCAATCGCAAGAGTCTTTTGGTCCCATTCAGGAGTAAGTGAATTGTGGATTTTTCTAACTTGATCCTCTTTGGAATTTTTTTACCAAGTGAAATTAGTGAATGAACCGTATCATGAAATCTACTATACATATTAGAAATGGACTCATTTGGACCGATTTTAAATAATTGAAACTGATTAGGTAACATAGAAATTTTGGTTTGTTTGACTTTACTAGTGCCCTCATGTGTAACTTCCAATGTTCTCCATATTTCAAATGCAGACTTACAGATAGACACTCTATTAAATTCATTTCTATCCAATGAACAAATTAAAACATTTATGGCTTTAGAATTACTTTGTGCTACTGCCTTTTGGTCGTCAGTCCAAACTGAAAAATTAGTCTCGGGCTCAGTGTACTCATTTTGTGTGATGTTCCATATATTTAGACCAATTGACTGTAAATAAATTTTCATCCTACATGACCAATATATGTAATTACTATCATTAAAAAGTGGGGATCTAGCAGTAGATTGTCCTTCTACAAAGGAATTACTAATAAGTGGATTAACAGTGCTACTAATAGTTTTACTAACAGTGTTGTTAGCCATTAAAACTTTTCAAAAATCAAAATTAGGAATACTTTGAAAACCAATGTTCTGATACCAAATGTTATTTAACAGAAGATGGACCTTAAGGCTAATTTAACACTAGAGGATGATGAATAGTGTTTTCTAATTTTTGTGAATCTTTTTTGAATTATTTTAAGATTATAGTTTAAACATTGTAATCAACAATCACACAAACACAGATAAATATAAATGCAGCAAAAGTAAAAAAGAAAGAACACACCAAGATTTTATACTAGTTCAGAGTTACTCTACATCCAATCATGTACAATTCCTCGTACACATTTCCTTTCAAATAGCAAAGTCAATACAATCTCGATTTCAATGCAACATGACACGCCCTCCAGACTATGCGAGATCTGGGTAGACTCACTTGATTTACACGGACCACTAGCACACCCATTTGAATTTCCGGGTCACCAAGCACACCCAATTGATTTACATGGGCTACAATCACCCCCACCAATATACGAGTATGATTTGATAGAGTATTACAGACACAGATCATTTATCTTGAATACAAATGATCCTATAACCTCTTGAATAGCACTTTGATCTTTTTTGAGTGAGAGAGATTAAAGAGTAGCCAATAGAGAATCAAATCAATGGAGTTGAATTTGATTCTGATTGAATTAGAAAAGAATTTGAGTAGAATTTCTTTTAGGATACAAGCGAGTGAAAGAGGAAAGAAAATATGAGAAAGTAGTTAATCAATTTCGTTGATTTACCCCCTATTTATAGAGAAACAACAGTTATGTCTATAAACGATGAAAAGATATTTCCATTCAAAATTTAAATTTTGAAAATTTTGGTCCATATGTCGACATACTCTATGGGGATATGTCGACATATCCTTTGTAATTTTGAAAAATACATTATAAAGATTATTTTAAAAATATTAAGGTTTATGCAATATTTTGATACTTTGTAGAATCATTTAAACATAGTTTATATATGTTTTAATTATATCAAAACTTAAGAAAACTTTATAAAATTATTTTTAGAGTATTTTAACTATATAAAGGATTTTAAACATAAATAATAAAGTATAAGTGAATACATTTAAAATCAAAGTTATAACAAATATTATAATATACTTATAAATATTTAGAAAGCTTTAAACTAAAATTATAAAAAGGTATAATATTCAAAGTATATTTTAAAACACTTTAAAAACTTAATTTCTCAGGGTGTAATAAAACCAAAACGTAGAAATAATTTAAAGGCTATTTTGAAAACAAGAATTCTCTTTAGAAACTATTTTTGATTTTTAAGATATTTGAAATTGAAAATCGTTTGGAAAGGAAAAAATAGTGAGAGAGAGAGAGAAAAAAAAATCAAAGAAGTGCTATCAAGGTTTTAACAAAATTTTTTTTGACTCTGTAACTTATCCGGGAAATCTTGGGTTCTTCAATACTCATGAGCTTTCAATCTCCAACTCTTAAATTTCTATATAAGCCTCTTGAATCTTCACTTGATACTATACAGTCTTCTTAGTCAATACCCATCTAATATCATGCACTATATACTATATATAACTTGATAAAAACATTAGTATATATATTTTATATAATCTGATCTATATTTTATATAATGTCATATGGTTGTTGTCATTAAAACCAATGCCTAAGATATTAACGGTGGTAGTGCATGGGGAACTTATAATAGGTGAGAATAGATGATGGATGACTTGACATTTTGCTGCATAACAGGCAGGAAGAGCACCTGTTGATCTGGTTGCTTGGGCAGATGGAGATAGTTATAGAGGTGCAACGTGATTTGTGGCTGAGAAATATACGAATTGTCCCTCTGTACCATGTGCATACTTTGCAGTGAATGCATATTAAATGTTGATGGCTTACTACTAGAGTAGTCATCACTTTAGTCGGCTAGCTACAGGCTTGGTACAGATGAACAAACAACTTGTCGTGCAGTTCGTGTGCTTATGTAGCAAACTTGCTGGCTAGCAAACAAGCTGCTGAAGGTATGAAGTAAACTAAAAGTATTTAAGAAACTAACTAAAGAGATGGCACCAAGCTAGATGTGAGGTGACCAAGAGGGCTGTATTGGACTAGCCAGAGGCAGCTGTACTAAAGTCGAACCAAGGACGAGTCACGCTAGATTTAGTCTTTATCGAGGATGATGGTTGCTTAAGGCAGGCTAAAGCAGTGTCGACCTGGGATTAAAGCGAGGTTGAGATAGATGGGATGATTTAGGGTCAGGCGGAGAGTGGATTGGCATAAGGATGTAACAACCCGCCCTAAAATGTGCCTAAATTCCGATCCAAAAATGGCCTATCGAGACTTAGAACCATCTCAAAGCTGGCTGTTAGTTGGTAAAAAGAATAATACATTGTTATTTATCTACACATTCAAAATCTCACAGCCGAATGATAAAATATAATACTAACAATAGTGCCCATTTTATTCAAATTTCAAAACGTTATTCAAAACCATAACAAAATATCCATTATACCAAAACCCAACAATAATCGTACATATCCATGATACAATATTCCAAAATTACAACATTGTTTTTATTTCATGGGCACATCACAAAATATAGAAAATAACAAGTAAATAAATAGACTACTGCCACAAGCCTTATCATCGTCTCCGCCTTTAGCATCGTCTTTCCTAACCTGTGTTGTAACGAGGAGGTAATCTAAATAATATATATCTGGTAAATAAAAATCTCGAGCCTAACTATCTTAGTATTTGGGTAGTATAATTCAAATAGGAATATGTCTTGCATTTTCTACCTACATCATAAGTCTTTTCAAATATAAGCCCAAAGGCTTTTCTTAACTTAAATAAAAGGCTTTCCAAATATAAGCCCATAGCTAACTTACTATTAATCCAATAACCCATATCTATCGTCTATAATGTCCTCTCAATGTAAGAGATAGTACTCAAGTCACTTAATACCTTTTAATGGGAATTAAACAGACCCCGACCATTTAATACCTTGTTTAAGGCAAGTCCACATCATTTACTACCTATAATCCCAAGGTGGACTTTTCACTAGTAATTATCTAGCTGACATTGCATGGAATCTCTTCAGCCACTTAATACTTCATATTGAACTGGTCCCTTAGCCGAGATATCCTCCACCATGCCTAACCCATAACCCCTACCATTTACTACTTCCTACATAGAGAAGAGGCGGGCCCTTACACAACCAATGTGAATAAAAACAAGGGCTCTAGGGTCTTACTTATAGTGGTTGGAACGCACCGGAACCGTTGCATGAAGGTCGGTTGGAAATTATAAAATCCAGAACATTCAAATTCACAAACCCTAGCCGCCACTTGACAGTCAACGGTCGACCGCCCTACCCTACCAATCGACTGCTAGCAGTCGACCGGTCCTTGGGAGCGGTCGATCATGATGTTTGTTTTGGAAAGATTTTTGTGCCGTTATTTTTTTATTTATTATATTCCTTAATTAATTTTTAACTTTGACATTAATTTTAACATTTACTTAACCCATAAGTCTAATTGCTGTTAACTTTTGAATTTCAAATTTTAGAATTAATTATTCATTTGAATTTGAATTCTATTTAAATTATTTTAAAACTGAAAACTTCAAACGTCCATAACTTTTCCGTTTGAGCTTTGTTTCAAAATATTATATATAGAAATTGATCAAAATTTCACTATAAACGAAACAACACATCTTTCATGGTCAAATTTCATTTTTTGAGATTTTTTCATTTTTATCCCTATCTTATTTAAATTAATTTATCCAATTTATTTATGGTTGATTTTACGGGGTGTTATATTCTTCCTCCTTAAAAAGGATTTCGCCCTGAAATCTTTTCCAAGGTGCGAATAACATAACGCGCACTAAATATCCATGTTATACAACCAAGTTATTTACACATCCATCTACTCAACTAAAAGTGCAACATGATTATGTATTGTAGACATACTATAAGTGAGCTCAATCCTAGCATGGGTATGTGACTGTGATGTATAAGTATGTATGCAAGACACCTTAAACATACATAAAATTTCTACATGAGTACAAAGTGATGGTGAAAAGTGTAGCAACCATTTCTTACCATCCAATCTAACAACCACAATGCAACCAAAAATTTAATTTCGGAGAGAAAAGTTTACCGGTGGAAAACTCAGAATGGGAGATCCTCGTATTTTCTTCGGTCTCTCATGTGCTTTCCGCCAGGTTATCCCCTCATTATACTCGAACCAATTTAATTTCTTTGTTGTGGAGCTTTCTAGTTCTATAATCCACAGTGTGAGCGGTGGCACAGGATGTTATTGGCTCCGTCTCAATATCCCCTAATTGATCAGGCTCTACTACAATAACTGCATTATAAAAGCATTTCCTTAAGTACGAAACGTGAAAAACATCATGGACTTATGCTAATTTATCATATAGCTCCACGCGGTAAGCTAGTCTTCCTATTCTTTCCACAACTTGAAAAGGACCAACGAATCTTGGTGCTAACTTTCCAGATTTTCCGAATCTCACGACTTTACTAAGAATGGAGACTTTGATAAATACCATGTCTCCAACCTCAAACTCCAATTCTTTGCTTCTCTTATCCACGTAGGATTTCTGACGATCTTCCACTGCCTTCATTCGCTACCTAATCAACTCTACCTTCATCAAAGTTTCGTGAATCAAATCTAATCCGAGTAAAATTTTGTCCATCATTTCCGACCAACAATTTGGCGATTTGCCTGGCTTCCCATAAAGCGCTTCGAGTGGTGCCATACTAATTGTCGACTAATAACTATTATTATAAGCGAATTCCACTAAAGGCAGGTGGTGCTCCCAATATCCTCCGAAGTCCATGATGCATGCTCTCAACAAGTCCTCCAAGATCCTATTTACTCTTTGTCCATCGATTTGTGGGTGTTAAGCGGTGCTAACGTTCAATGAAGTTCCTAAAGCTGTCTGCAAACTCCTCCAAAGTTTGCTAGTAAGTAATGGGTTCCTATCACTAACGACGCTAACCGAAATTCCATACTGTCACCTCCTTGTTTTAAATCTGTGCTAGAGATGCTGCAGTCTTATTGCTCCTAAGGGAAAATTCTGCTACCTTCTTCTTCATCCTTGTCCAGTAGAAAATTCTTGTCACATCCCTGTTCATTTTGTCCCTTTCTTGAATGGTGATATTTTACAAGCTAAAATTTATTTTTCCCGAAATCCTAAAGTTTCTAGGATTAAAGCATTCTTTTGTTTTTGGTTGTTTTAACCTAACTTCCTCATTAACTTCCAGTCTTACCCATGGTTTATTGCTATTTAAGTGTCCCTATAAAATTTTCTTATTTATGCTGCTTCTCAATATATATATATGTATGTATGTATGTATTTATGTATATGTATATATATATATATATAGTTATCAGGCGGTTCAATCCCATCCAAAAACCATCACAGTTATAAACTGGGATATATCTTATATCGTATCTTACATCTTTCCAATAACTAAGGGAGACAACTGGCAATTACAACCCAAAAATTCCAAAAGAAAATTTTGCTAGAAGTTGTTGTTTATCATCAACTGGTGTAAATGATATCGAGGTCCTAACACTCCTTACTAAATCAAGATAAGCATTCCTAATATATCATTCCACTATCACCCACTTTCCTTAGTTTTCCTTTTTGCTAATAAATGTGGTCTATAACATCCCTAATTATAATGGCATTATTCAGAAGATTTAATTAGATAAATTAAATAGAATAATGATGATAAAGAGATTGAGATTTGATTAAAGTAATATATGGTCGTGCTTAACTAATTGAATAAAAGGGCTTTAACTTAGTTTAAGGGCTAATTTAGTTACACATGGGCATATTAGTAAAATAGCCTCCTTATTATTTTACATGGCTATTACTTCTCCTCTATGTCCTTTCACGTTTCATTTTTCTCACGGTCACAAAATCTAAAAACCTAAATCAAAACCGGCCATTACCAAAGAGGAAAAGAAGGAACTTTTATCTAAAGCCAAAGATCAAGCTAGGAAGGATTAATCAACAACAAATCTCAAGTTTCTTATCAAATCTAAGGTGAATAATAATTCTTACCATCTTTTTTTTATATTTTATAATCATGTGACTTCAGATTTTAATAATTATTTTGTTTCCATTATCAATTGGATGATGATATGCTTGAATTTATGGATTGCTTGATTTAAACTCTCAAATTATATGAAACCCGTACGGTTTTAGGGTCAAAACCGTGTTTTATTGATTTTAAAATGCCATGGAAAACTTTTATGTTAAGTATAACATAATTTTGCAGATGAGTTTTAATTTTCATAATTTTCCAAGCTATGGAAATTTTATTATGAATTTTTGATGGAAAATATGATAAAATTGGGTTAAATATTTATTTTGTGAATTTCAGGAAGAAATTGGGTCTAAAATTTTAATATGGTTGATTACATTATTAATTCGAATTTCTGTGTTTTTTGGGAATTTTTCCCAGTTGATTTATATGGGGAAATAAATTATTTTAAAGGAAGGGCTTTTCTAAAAATGTCGGTTTTAGGTTATATGGAAAGGTTTTTAACGTTTAAACCTTTAATTTAGGATCTGTATAAATGTAGTCATTTCAGAAGTATAGGAATTAAAAAGTTTTATGGTAGCCAATCAGTGTTTTACAACTAGGAAAGTTGTTAAATAGAAATTACTTAAAGTTGCAATGATTCTGCCTTTAAATCAGAAAAATGTGTTTCGCCTTTAATAGAAGGTACATTTCAACCCCTTTGATTCCACCCCATCATGGTCGAAACCATCATAGTCAAAACCTTCATAATCGAAACTAATCCACATAGTGTCTCCTGGAAGGTATGTAGTGGTTTGGAAGGTGGGCGGAAGCCTTGGTGTCGAAGGGTAAGCTTCCGATGGGGTCGAAACCTTGTTTTGTTTTCATAAGTTAAATCCTTGCCTTGTTTTATTTAAAAGCTTTAACTTAGTTGAAACATTTGTTTAGAAAGGGTGTACGTTTAACTTTCAAAGAAGGTTGCCATGTTTTACTAACGATATTAGCTTTCGAAGGAGTTCCACTTTTCTTCAAATAAAAGCTTTCAAAAAGGGTTGGTTTCGACCAAATCGAAGCCTAGCTGTTACTCTACCTTTCGACCTTGATGTTCAGGAATGCTTTCGAAGGATTGCCCTTGTTTTTACCTTAACCAAGCTTCTTTTTAATTGCTTTCGAAAAAGGGGTTGGGGTTTCATAGGAGACGAAGTCAGAAGGGATTTCGGCCCAGACCTTCGAAGTTTTGATTTTTAAGTCTTTTGCTTTCAAACTAGATGGCCCCGACACCATCAACTTTTCCCCAATTCTAGTTTTTGTTGGTTTTGAAAGAGATACTTTTGTTTATAACCATTTTGGCCCAAATGTTGATTTTAAAGAAGTAAACCCAATGCTTTCGAAAGGAGTACTTTCGTATGTTTCAAAGCCTTATATTTTAAAAGATGACTTAATACTTTCGAAAGGTACCGATGGTTTCGAAAGAGGATATTTCCCAAGAGTTTTGAAAAATATGTATACAATCTTTTGAAAAGAAGTCTTTGCCTTCGAAGGAGGCTATCTAGGATTTCGAAAGAGATGTTTTTATCATTCCAAAACACAAACCCAATCTCAATCTTAAAAGTAATAATCATGGCATAAATAAAGGTTTTGGAGATATTATTCACATTGTTAATCACCCATAACTGTATCTTGGGGAAATGGCAGAATAACCGGTTAGGTTGACCCAGTATTGAATATAACTTAACAGATGTTAAAATTCTTAATTTAATGATATCGGCAGGGGCCAATAGGTTTACAGTAAGCCTATGAAAATTGTATGATATTGGAAGGGGCCAATAAGTTCATAGTCAGCCCATGAAAACTATGATTTGATACTAGCAGGGGCCAATAGGTTTGTAGTTAGCCCATGAAAACTATATCTGAATTAAGATATTGGCAGTCAGCCAATAGGTTCCTAGTTAGCCCATGAAAACTAGCATAAGAAATATGATATTGGAGTTACCAATAGATTCTTAGTAATCCCATGAAAACTAAGTAATTGGACAGATAGTCCTTAATATTAACAGAAGACGGATAGTCAGAATAAATGGGGATGGGTAATCCAGACTTGATTTACTTGCTTTGCATATCATCATAATATTTTGAAACACTGTGTTTTAACCATTGCGGATGCAGGAAGTACAGTATATGGTTTTGTAGATGTTTTAGGATACTAGTGAGGGGAAAACCCGTTCCGCTAAGCGGTGTGGTCTCGCTAGATATCTAATGGTTTGAGATGGTAGATTATTATTCATACCAGGCTTTTTGTCCGACTCGAAGTTTTTTCCCCTTAAACTCTCGGGTACTCAATCGATTTTGAGTAGGTTGAGAGTTAAAGGTTTTCAGGTTTTCTCTTCGCCGAATAAAGCTTCCGGAGGTGTGCAGGAGGCAGATAGTTACCTAAAATTATTTTATTCCGCTGCATGTTTGGTTGTAAAGGCAAACTTTTTTAATACCTTAGTATGTACTCTGATCAACAAAAAGAGCATCTTCATATGTCGCTCTTGGCGTATTTTGTTATTATATGTTATATGAACGTGGTCTGCGAATGGGATTATGTAATCAATTTGAAATATCTTTAAATGGAATGTGGATTTTATTTGCTGTTTAAAATTCTTCCATATTCTTTTGTTTTTGTGTATCAATGTATCTAATATCGCCGTACTTGGTCGTCAAGAATTAATATCTATGGATGACTGCAGCATTTGTAGCCGTTAGTTTTGGGCCTCCAAGTAGGGGGATGTTACAGGTTCATCCATTATTTTCCTTAATATACTCATTATTGTCAAAATTGGACCATCTCTAATAAATCCTCATTTAAATCTCTTTAATCATTTTACAAATTTCAAATTCCATCTATTGCCCCGATTCAATTCCTCCATAAATGGCATATTAAATTTCTCTAACCAGTCTCTATTTAAATCCATTCAACACTCATTAATTATAAATTTATTGCCCGTTAAATTTGTAATTAATGTCCATAAATCCTAATCCGTTAATTACTTACTAATTCGTATCTAATCGTAAACTATGCTATATATATAATCATTAAGCGCTGTTATACATGTATACTAATATCTAAACTAGAATACTTATTTTCACATTTTTAATTTATCAGAGCTATCATTCTAAATATGATTACCGTTATAATTTTCCATAAATAGGATTATTGCTTTGTTTAAGATTACAATGGATTATTTCTTTCTTTTATTGAAATAGATAGTGTAAACTATGGAAAAGAACATCCATATCTTACACATCTCTTTCCCTTTTTGGTCCAACCCCTGTTAATTCAAACAATGCATTTTTACACATATTTTGGAATTGAATAATTTATGAAAATTACACGAAAACCGCTCCAAATAAATCGAAACATAAAAATTTACATTCCAAATCAACTAGGGCAACCAAACTAACAACCTAATTATAAATCTGGAATATCTTCACAATTTTTACCAATATTCAACAATTAATATTTGGGACCGATTTCTAATTTTCAAATCAGGTTGTACATATTATTCCTATTTTATTCATATCCTAAAACCTTTACATTGCCTTACTTAGGTAGTGGTCTCTATCTACTCCATATAATAATTTAGTTCACTTCACATCATTCTTTCAAACTAAAATTTCACAGTTATAAAGTACCTTGCCTAAAACCTTTATCTTTAAAAATATAAACTTGGAAACCCAATTTGTCAATTTCAAAAATTGCTTAGTTCCTAAAAGGAGTAAAATAATTTTCCTTCTCAAATACTTTTTTCATTAAAGATTTATTCTCTCGAAAGTTGGAATTTTCATTCATAACATTCAAAATTTGCTTTGTTTTCAAAAAGGAACTAAGAAAAGTTTCTCTTTTTGACTACTTCCTATAACAAAGGCTTTTATATTTTAAAAGTATGATTGTTAACCCAAAACATTCAAAAACCCAATCGTTATACCGAGTAATCATTTATTTTATAAAAAAATTCAAAAACATCTTGTATAACTTTAAACAATGAAAAGTGGAGTAGAAAATGATAGCTTTCATCCTATTATTTTCCTTTTATATTTCTAACTAGATTGCTAATCATTTTTATATAAATTCATAATGTTATTATTATCTATCTCAACTATCATTTTCTGCATTTCCTTATATGGGAATGTTCCTCTTACCTACCTCATCGACTATTCATAACCTTCTATTCTTTCTATCCTATTGTAATCATGTGTCAGTTTCCATTCATATACCCCTTTTAAAAGAATTTTAAAGAAGAGAACTTCAAATTTATAAAGTGGGAAAAATTATCAAGTTTGACCTACGTTCTACTTTATATTTATTTCAAAAAAAAATCCTTTTATCAAAAATCTTTAGACCAAAAACTCTTTGGCTCAATAAATTTAAACTAAGAATTTCAAGAATGTAAAATCATTTTAAGTTAGAACATTTTAACTAAACAATTTATAAATTATGAATTTCACTATTTTCTTGCTCCTTCAAAATACCAAATTTCAAATTTATAAAGTGAGAAAATCATTTGGTCCATCATACGCCCTATTTATTTCAAAAATGGAGAATCTAAAAATTGAAACCATTTAACTCAGCTAATTTTTAAACTAAATATCTCACAAATGAAGACCCCCGTTCCACCACTCTTTAAGATTACATCCATTTTCCAAACTTTTCAGAAAACAATTGTTCCAAACCCGATTAAAATCACTTTTCTTTCAAAAAAAGAATTTCAACTTATAATACATAAGATCTTCATTTAATAATCCTTTGAAAAAGCCCATTCAAAATGTTTCAAGGAATTTTCAAAATTCTTTTAATAAATTCTTTCTAATGGGGTTGGTTCTAGAAATTAACTTTAATTGTTCCTTCTTTTGAACTTTCTACTAAACCTTTAAAGAAATCTGGTTATCTTCTTGTGGTGATTAATGTACACCTTCTTTACATCTTACTTCTGGATGTTTACCAGTATTTTGCCTTATAATATTTAATTGCTACCTAACATGTTATTTGTTATTTCTATAAATGTCAAGTGTCTGTAATAAATGCTCATAATTCTAACATATAATTCTTAAAGACATTTATTCATTCATTCTAATTTTACCTATTATGTCTTCCTTATCTCTCCTTAATTTCTCTAGTAATGTCTTTAATTAGTCCATTTATATCCTCATTAAATTCTTGTAACCCCCGATTTATTCCATATTTATTGTCTTATTTTTCCTTAGAGTTATAATCTTTTCCATTTACATTTTCTATCCATATTATTTATTAAGAGATTTACGTTAATGCTCGAATTAAATCTAATGTGAACATCGACGTGTACTAGGCTTATAGAGTCACAATTATAAGGAAGTCTAGGTCAATAAAGAAACCAAATACTATTCAGCTTATGGGGTGCTTCCATATGTTGCGCTTATGCTCTTCTTAGTCCACTCCTTATGATACCACCTCCATCCCTTGGGTAATCGGAGCAGAAGTATAAATTTAACTCTATTTATTTTCCAACTCATAGTTTCTTTGCCCATCCTTTTGGAATATGGTCGCTACTATGCTTATAGTTGGAATTTATAGAGTTAAGCGCATCTTCAAAATAAGTGTTTATATATATATAAACTTATATAATATAGTTATTGAAAAATACTTTTCAAAAATAACAAATACGTCACTCATACGTATACTTTTCGCCGTTTATTGGGTAACCTACGTTCTGATACCAAAAGTAACAACCCCTGAAATGAGCCTAAATTCCGATTTGGAAAAGACCCGTCGAAACTTAGAACCATCTCAAAGCTAGCTATTTGTTGGTAAAAAGAAAAATACAAAGCTATTTATCTACACATTTAGAATCTCACAGCAGAACAATAAAATATAATAATAACAATAGTGTCCATTTTATTTAAATTTCAAAACGTCATTCAAAACCATAACAAAATATCCATAATACCAAAACCCAACAATAATCGTAACATATCTATGATAAATATTCCAAAATTACAACATTGTTTTTATTTCATGGGTACATCAAAAATTATAGAAAATAACAAGTAAATAAGTAGACTACTACCTCAAGTCTTATCATCGTCTTCGTCTTCAATATCACCCTTCCTAACCTGTATTGTAAGGAGGAGATAGTCAGAATAACATATATCCGATGAATGAAAATCTCAAGCCTTACTATATTAATACTTGAACAGTATAATTCAAATAGGAATGTGTCTTACGTTTTCTACCTACATCATAAGTCTTTTCAAATATAATCCTAAAGGCTTTTCTCAGCTTAAATAAAAGGCTTTCTAAATATAAGCCCATAACTAACTTGCTATCAACCCAATAACCCATATCTATCATCCATAATATCCTATCAATGTAAGAGATAGTATTCAAGCCACTTAATACCTTTTAATGAGAATTAGGCAGACTCTGACCATTTTGTACCTTATTTAAGGCAGGTCCATGTCATTTACTATATATAATCCCAAAACGGACTCCTGACTAGTAACTATCTAGCTGACATTACACGGAATCTTTTCAGCCACTTAATACTTCCTATTGAAGTGGGCCATTTCCCAGATATCCTATATCGCGCCTAACTCATAATTCCGAACATTTGCTACTTCCTACATAGAGAAGAGGCAGGCCCTCACACTACCACTTATTACATTCAATCTTTGAAGTAAGTCCTTCATATTATGATCTATACCCTACGGTGACGTCTCATATTAGCCCGACTATTCATAGGTACTGGTGGCCGGATAGCTGGGCAGATTTACTTTATAGAATTTGGGACTAACCCCACGTCATCGTAGTTACTTATTATAGGCGATGTCTTACATCAGCCCTAAAGTCATCCTGTAGGTAGCAAAATTAGCTTGGCATAGACTTCCGCATGCTTTTGGCTAATCTCGTATCAATATAGTTTAGTCATAATCTATACCAAACTCTACAAATATTATCACACATCTCACCATTTCCATAATCAAGGCATTATAAGAAATCTTTCTTATTTTTCCTTTAACATTTATTATCTTCCTAAAGGGAATTTAATAAAATTAATAACCTACTTAACTATGCCGTTATACGTTAATTACGCTAATATATGTATATAGATACACTCCAAGTAATTTCTAAGCATGCGGAATATACGTCCTAAACTATCATTTAAATGTCAACTCTTTCAATAATTACACGAGTCTCATCCAATATCATCAACAATACCAAAATTCCAATATTCATATCCAAAATTTCCAATAAATGGACTTGTATATAATAAAATTTATACTCAACCTATTATGTCATAATAATGGAATATATTGATAATTGAAACTTACAATTTCAGTTTTTTATGTTCCATTCTACTTCTTTTTCTCGTAAAAATAAACAAAAGAATTTCTATTTAATTCGTGGGAATAAACAATGACCACGAATAAAATTTGTACTTTACACACTATTCCTTAATCAAAATCCTTCAACCAAATTCAAGGAAAAAGAATGAGAAGTGGAATAGTAGGTTAAATTATCAAAACTGCAAATCTACACAATTTCCATTATTTTGACCTAAACAATTCAACTTAGAATTGACATTTCGCATTGAAGGAGTTTTGGGAGTTTATATGATGTTTTTTCAAACCCAAACTCCCCAAGGCATATTCAAACCCAAACTATACTAATCAGTCACTAAAATAGAAAAGCTAAGATTTCCATATACATTATATCCTTAGCTTTTCCTCCTTTGGATTTGACACGCCTTTGACAATCTTTATCAGATCTCTTCTTTTTGATATGTATATATACATACACACGGTATAGGATCTGTACATATAGATTAGATTCAGAAATTAAGAGATTGGAAGAGAATAGATTGAGAAAATAAACAATAAACAAAAATAGATGTATAGGGTTTCTTATCTGAAACCCTAATGGAGTTTTTTGAATCTACGCATAGACGAATTGACAGAGCTTCGCTAATGTCCCTAAAAAATTTATGAATAAAAGTGAGGGGTTTAGGGCCTTATTTATAGTAGTTGGAACGTACAGGAACCGTTGTATGAAGTTCGGTTGGAAATTATAAAATCTAGAACGTTCAAATTCACAAACCCTAACCGCCACTTGACACTCAACAGTCGATCGCCCTACCCTACTGGTCGCATCTTTTCATGATGGATGGCTGAGAATGTAGCCTTTTCTATAAAAGGCCTTTCTTCTTCATTTTCACTTTTCTACTTTCTTTTTCACCTTCTTGCACTCAAAGAAATTGCTGAAAATTTCGAATTTCCTTGATTCTGTGTCATTTCAACAATTTATGAGTCTCTTTCCCCACTTTTTTTGATAACAAGAGTGATAATTATTCAAGAAGAGCACTCATTATGATGTCTCAGGGGCTCGAACCCATGATCTCTATAACCTTTGTCTAAAACATCATACCTCTAACCACTTGAGGCAGAGGTCTTTGACATTTTCCCCTCTTTTTTTATTACCCGATTTTCTATTGATGTTGCATTGTTAATACTTGTTTGAATATCCTAAAGTGTACTTTTTATCTTTTTGATATTTGCTTGCACATGTTGGAGCTGGCTCATTTGGCAGCCGGTGAAATCGGAAAATTTTAAAAAATATCCATATTTGAATCTTTATAGGCATATGTAATCTACTAAATAGCATGAAATATAATCTATTTATTAGAATATATCATATTTAATTTTGAAATAATTTTATGTTTATTTAATTAATCACATTAATTAAATTATTTAATAATGATTTTAAATGTGTCATATATATATGATTGGTATAACTATATATATATGTATGTATGTATACACACATATAGATATTAAGATTTATCTATATTACATATATATTATACTTGCATATACATACGATAAATTCATATGCATATCAAGAATATAAATGTCTAAGTGTTTACATATGTTTAATAACATATTGTTTGCTTGATTTTTAGCCAACCTCAAAATTAGACTAATACGCAAAGTTCATTACTAACACTAGGTTTGAAAATGGAGAATAGGGAAGAACGTAAGCAATTAAAGTAATGACATGGAGTATATAGTGGTTTGGCAAGATTGCTAAGTCTACTATGAAGTTCTCTTACTATATTTCTCCCTTACAATTACAAGGAATTATGAGGGAATAATAAGAAAAACGAAGCTTTTTAGACTAATAGGATTACTAATCTTAAGAACTTATTGTGCGAAGAGCTCTAAATTGTGTACATTATCTAGAATTCTTATATTTTCCATCCCTCTTGCAATGGCAGTGCATGTGGTACTTATAATAGCTAAGATAGACGATGGATGACTGATACTTTATTGTAAAACAGGTAGGAAGAGCACCAATTGATCTGGTTGTTTAGGCAGATGGAGGTAGTTATAGAAATGCAACGAGATATGTGGAAGAGTTATATACCAATTGTCCCTCCGTACCATGTCTAGGCTTTACATTGAATGTGAATCACGTGTTGATGGTTTGCTACTGTAGTAGTCATCACTTCAATCGGCTAGCTACAAGGCTTGGTATAGATGAACAAACAGCTTATCATTCAGTTTGTGTGCTTATGTAGCAAGGCTCGCTGAGCTAGCAAACCGGCTACTAAAGGTATGAAGGAAACTAAAAGTAGCTAAGGAACCAACTGGAGAGATGGTACCAAGCTAGATGCGAGGTAACCGAGAGGGTTGTATTGGACCTGCCGGAGGTGGTTGTACTAAAGCCGGGCCAAGGACAAGTCATGTTAAAGTTGGCCTTTATCGAGGATGATTGTTGCTTAAGTCAGTCTAAAGTAGTACCGACCAAGGATTGAAGCGATGTTGAGATAGACAAGCCGATTTAGGTCAGGCTGAGAGTGGATTGGCATAAGGGTGTAACAACCCGCCCTAAAATGGGCCTAAATTCGGACCCAGAAAAGGCCCATCGAAACTTAAAACCATCTCAAAGCCGGCTGTTGGTTGGTAAATAGAACAATACAGAGTAAATTGTCTACACATTCAGAATCCCACAGCCGAAGAATAAAATATAATAATAACAACATCACCTATTTTATTCAAATTTCAAAATGTCATTCAAAACCATAACAAAATATCCATAATACCAAAACCCAACAATAGTCCTAACATATCCGTGATACAATATTCTAAAATTACAACAGTTCATGGTACATCAAAAACTGTAAAATAATAATAATAAACAGACGACTGCCATGAGTCTTATCATCATCTCCGCCTTCAGCATCGCCCTTCCTAACCTATGTCTCACATTAGCCTCAAAATCACACTGTTAGTAGCCAGATTATCTGGGCATAGACTTCATTGTGTTTTTGACTGGCCTTGCATCCCTATAACTTGGTCATAATCTATATCACACTCTACATATATCATCCCACATCTCACCGTTTTCATAATCAAGGCTTTATAAGAAATCTTTCTTATTTCGCCTTTAACACTAATTACCTTCCTAAGGGAGATTTAATAAAATTAATAACCTACTTAACTATGTAGTTATACATCGTAATTATACGTTAATTACGTTAATACACACACACATGCACCTAGGAATCACTAAACGTGCGGAATATATGCCCTAAACTAGCATTTAAATGTCAACTCTTTTAATAATTATACAAGTCCCATCCCATATTATCATTGTCTGCGCCTTCGCCTTCCGCATCACCCTTCCTAACATGTGCTGTAAGGAGGAGGTTGCCATAACAACATATGTCTGGTGAATAAAGATCTCGAGCCTTCTTATATTAATACTTGGGCAGTATAATTCAAACAGAAATATGTCTTACGTTTTCTACCTATACCATAAGTCTTTTCAGATATAAGCCCAAAGGCTTTTCTCAACTTAAATAAAAGGGTTTCCAAATATAAGCCCATAGCTAACTTGCTATTAACCCAATAACCCATATCCATCGTCCATAATATCCTATCAATGTAAGAGATAGTACTCAAGCCACTTAATACCTTTTAATGAGAATTAGGATGACTCCGACCCATTTAGTACCTTATTTAAGGCCGGTCCATGTCATTTACTGTCTATAATCCTAAGGCAGACTCCTCGTTCGTAACTATCTAGCTGATATTGCATGGAATCTCTTCAGCCACTTAATACTTCCATTGAAGTGGGCCCTTTCCCGAGATATCCTCTACCTCGTCTAACTCATAATCTCGACCATTTACTACTTCCTACATAGAGAAGAGGTGGGCCCTCACACTACCACTTAATACCTTAAATCTCTCAAGCAGGTCCTTCGTATTATGATCTGTACCCCATGACGACGTCTCATATTAGCCCGACTATTTGTAGGTACCGGTGGCCAGATTAGCTGGATAGATTTATCCTATAGAATATAGGACTAACCTCACATCATTATAGTTATTTATTATAGTCGATGTCTCACATCAGCCCCAAAGTCATCCTGTAGGTAGCCAGATTAGTTGGGCATAACTTCCGTGTGCTTTTGTCTGACCTCATATCACTATAACTTAGTCATAATCTATATCAAACTCTACATATATTATCACACACCGTTTCCATAATCAAGGCCTTATAAGAAATCTTTCTTATTTCACCTTTAACGTTATTACTTTCCTAAAGAGAATTTAATAAAATTAATAACCTACTTAATTATGCAGTTATACGTTATAATTATATGTTAGTTACGCTAATATATGTATATAAATACACGCCAAGTAATTTCTAAGCGTGCGGAATATACGCTCTAAACTAGCGTTTAAATTTTAACTCTTTCAATAATTATACAAGTCTCATCCTATATTATCAACAATACCAAAATTCCAATATCCGTATCCAAAAATTCCTATCAATAAACTTGTATACAATAAAATATATAATCAACTTATTACATCAAAATAATGGAATATATTAATAATGGAAACTTACAATTTCAGTTTTTTATGCTCTATTCAACTTCGTTTTCTCATAAAAACAAACAAATGAATTTCTATTTAATTCATGGGAATAAAGTGCAAATTGCGAATAAATTTCATACTTTACACACTATTCCTTAATCAAAATCCTTCAACCAAATTCAAGGAAAAATAATGAGACGTGTAATATAAAGTAAAATTATCAAAACTGCAAATCTACACAACTTCCATTATTTTGACATAAACAATTTGAGATTTCAACCTAGAATTGACATTTCGCATTGAAGGTGTTTTGGGGGTCTATAATATGATGTTTTCAAAGATCAAAACTCCCCAAGGCATATTCAAACCCAAATTATACTAATCAATTATTAAAATAGAAATGCTAAGATTTCCACTCATAGTTTATCCTTAGCCTTGCCTCCTTTAGATTTGACTCGCCTTTGACAATCTTTATCAGATCTCTTCCTTTTGATATGTATACAGCAAGGGATTTGTACAAATAGATTAGATTCAAAAATCGAGGGATTAGAGGAGAATAGATTGAGAAAATAAACAATAAGCAAAAATAGATATATAAGATTTCTTACCTAAAACCCTAATAGAGTTTTCTAAATCTATGAAATGACGAACTGACAGAGCTTCGCTTATGTTCCTAAAATATTTTTGAATAAAAGCAAGGGATCTAGGATCTTATTTATATTGGTTAGAACGCACCAGAACCATTGGATGAAGGTCGACTGGAAATTATAAAATCCGGAACATTCAAATTCACAAACCTTAACCGCCACTTGACAATCAAAAGTCGACCACCCTACCCTACCAGTTGACCGCTTGCAGTCGACCGGCCTTAGGGAGTGGTTGATCGTGACATTTGTTTTAGGAAGATTTTTGTGCCGTTGTGCTTTTATTTATTATATTCCTTACTTATACTTTAATGTTAACGTTAATTTTAACGATTACTTAACCCCTAAGTCTAATTACTATTAACTTTTGAATTTCAAACGTTAGAGTTAATTATTCAATTGATTTGAATTCTGTTTAACTTATTTTAAATCTGAAAACTTTAAATGTTCATATCTTTTCCGTTTGAGCTTTGTTTTCAACATATTATATATGAAAATTGATCGGAATTTCACCACGAACGCAATTTGGCATGACTTTTGTGGTCAAATTCCAACTTTTGCAAAATTTCCTTTTTTGTTCCTAACTTATTTAATTTAATTTATCTAATTTATTTATGGTTGGTTTTTCGGTGTGTTACAAAGGGAGTCATTTGTCCTCGAGCTGGGCTGGAATGGACCAGACCGGGCTATACTTAGCGTTGTCTTTACTTGATGAATTGAGTGAGTGTTGCCTAGGTCTAAGATGGCCAGTCTTCGATGTGGTGCCTTGTTGAGTGGATGGACTGGTTTTGAACTCACTTGAGTTTGGGCCGGCTTTGATTGCCCCGGTCGGAGAATAGCCGGGCTGACTTAGATTGGGTCATACCATGCTTTAATTGGCTTGCTAATTACTTACGAGAAAATTGAACAACATTTTGCCCCTATGCTCGTACCCATATACGGGTGCGAGCTTTTCAAATCATGAAGACCTTGCTGGTTGACTGCTTTACTATGCATTTAATGTGCTCTCCATGTGGCACAACTTCATTGGTTGTGAAGGTTTTCTTTCCAAGATGTGGTAGGGATGTGTCACGTCCCCCACGTGCATGATGTGACATATAACTTAATTATTCTTAAACAACCAAGAACTACTTTCTTTTTTGAATACAACAGTAATGATGGAAGGGGTAATCATATAAACTGTAATACCCCATAATTTTATGAAATCAAATGGGTAAAATTGTAATTTTACAAAAAATACAAAATAGATTTTTTTACAGGTTTCAGAATTAGGCTTGGGGACCAATCATATTATGTCCAGAATGCCGTTTATAATGAGAAAACATAGAACTTGCTGAAATTGGTTAAATGGGCTAAAAATTAGAAAAAGTCAAACGTCATGGAATTCCATAATTCAATGATTATGAGATTTTAGGCTAAATTGGTGTTGTTTGCAACCTATAAATAGAAATATAAACCCTATTTTATAATCTTATTTTAATCTAAACACCTTACAACCAATCTTCATCAAATCCTAAACAACTTCAAAACAAATTTTTTTAATCGTTTCATTTCTTTTTCCCTCTTCTCCACTAAACCTTGAAAATTCATAGCTTCTCCGTTTTTCAACAGATTTCGATGATACCAACGGAAAATCGAAAGATGTAAGCGATAATATGTTCCCATATTAGTTTGAAGGTAGAATTTGTAAGATGGAAGGCACAACATACCTAGACAACGAAGAACAATGATGAAATCTCGTACGCTATCTTCATCCTTTTCTATCAAACTTCAAAATGGTGTATGTCTCTCGTTTATTAATGGATTTTGACGATCTATCCACCGAAACGACCATGAGGACAAGTGCTATAATTTGGTAAAGGAATATTGGTGAACTCTTGAAGGTTCTAGATGTACAAGAGAAAGGATAGCGGAGACAACGTTGAATTCTTCTTCATTCGAGCGTTTGAGTGAGTGGGATTCATCCTATTTGTGTATATATTGATAAGACATAGTAACTTCAACCCTTTTGGTCTTAATTCAAATTATAAATGATGAAATTGAATATAAAAAATGATTTTGAAAATATACAGGATTAGGATGTTTTGTTATGGCAAGATAATTAAAAAATGATTTTTTATTTTAAATAGACAAAGTTTAAACCCTTCCTAATTAAAATCCATAAAACACAAAAGTACTACAAATTTGATATATTGTATATCAAAATTTTATTTTTTAACGACAATATTCCATTGATGTTCATCCAATGCTATAAAGTGATATTATTTAATTAAATTATTTAATAAATTACATAATTTCCTATGAACTTTAAACGCTTACATCTTTAGCATGAAGATCTCGGTTTTCACGCACAGTTTACGACATTAAGATAATTGTGAGATGAGGAACTCTTTGGTATGTTGATTGTTGTGTTTTGAACTACTTCAGAATGGTGTCTTATTTTAGTTTGGGTTCTACTAGGACCTTTCAGTACACGTATGAGGAATTAGTCCTTGATTGTACTGGTGATGTTTGGCGATGACGATTTGTGGCTTGATCCAGTGGCTTCATAAACGGCTGGGCGATGACAAGTTTTGGGCTTGATCCCAATAGTGTCATAGACCATTAGACGAATGTCTAGCATCGGTTTGACCTCAATAGTTATTTACGTCTTCGGTATATGAGCCGGGACTTAGGGCTCAATCGTGTGCATACGTTTGTTGCGATGGCGAGTTAAAACTTTTGGTTTAATCGTGTCATAGTTGTTTCGACATATGATTAGCACCGGTAGAGATTTTAGTAAGACCTTAGCATATGATGTCATTATAGTATCATATTGTGTTTAGTTGAATTATTGGGTGCAGGTGACACAGGTTAAGGTATGTTTTTCGAGCGTAAGTGTTGTTTTACTAGCTTATTGATAACATACAAGGATCTATAGTAATATGGCTAACTTATGTATATAAATGCATATGCAATATCAAGCTATGTAACAAAGGAAATAGTAAAATAAAGTAAGAAACAATCACACCAGGATTTTTATACTAGTTCGGACCTCCTGTCCTACGTCCAGTCCCGAAGCTGCCCTTCGGATTTTCCACTAACAAGAACGCCCTTACTTAGCTCGAAGGAATAGATGATACAATAGTTTGTTGACCATGATAGTCTTCCTCCGATCAATACGGATTTTGACTTGTAGTACAAAACTTCCTATAATATGTTTTGATGATTCAAAATGTGTGCACCATGATTATAGAAGTGTATAGGGTAATTCTTGAGTGAATGAATAATAGTTGAGTTTAAGAGCAAATAGATTCAAGGTAACAAAGAATTCCAGATAGAAAGTTGATAGACATTCTAAAGTTAGGCTATATTTGTAGACATCAAAAAGTTTCTTAAAATAGTTATAATTATTCAGAAAAGCCTTTACTCTTCGAAGAGAAGCACTGAACAATCACCACTCTTCGAAGTGTTATTTCAGATAATAGCCGTTATAGGTTATTCAGTCGACTAGTGATGGTAGTCAATCTACTGAATATGAACATAAAAAATTGAAGAGAACAAGATGAATTTTAGTAGACCGAAACATACAATAAGTAGATGTGGTCTAGTCGATCGGAATCATTTTCAGTCGATTGCCCTCGGTCGATTGAAAATGATTTCAGTCGATTGAACCTTTATATAATGATTTTTATATAAGGCAGTCTAACAAATCCTTGTTTTGTAAATACTTTGGCTCTTATATTTTAAATTCTCATGTGCCAATGGTATGTGTGTGTGCATATTAATCATCTAGGAGATTTTAAAAATAAATCTAAGGAAAATTACATACACTTGTCTTTGATTTGTAACTGATCACTTCGCTTTTCTCCTTGTTTCTTTGAATCATCGTCTTTAGATTCCTGCACAAATAATATACAATAAATATATATATATATAATTGTCATCATTAAAACATTCATGCAAACATGGTTCTAACATTCTCCCCATTTTTGATGATGACAACTTTATATATGTTATGAATTGATATGAATGCTTATATAACACTCTCACCCTTAATATGTGCTCTCCTTTTTATTATACTTTCTCCCCTTTTGACATTAACAAAAAACAAATAAAAGTATAACAAAGGCGAAGCAAAAACTAAAGTAAAATAGGGGATTCATAAGAGTTCGTACATTGTAACAACAAACACAACATCATTTCAATTTGAAACTAAAAAAACATGTTAAACTCAAACCATACTTAAATACAAATATTTGAAATACAAACACTAATACAACATAACAAAACAATAGTTCATACATAGTTCAACGAATACCACCCAAACAACACAATAATACCATAGTGTAATCACAAATGTAGACCAAAGATAAACAACTTAGTTCATACAACTAAACATACAAATACACCAACAAATACAAGGAAATTAAACTAACGAAATGAAAGATAGTTCAACTTTCAGCATGACCACAAGAGGCGTGAGAATGAGATTGTAACACCCTGCGAATTTTACATTAGGTAATTATTAAAGTTAAAAATGGAATTTACATAGACGGTGGAATTTGACCATAAAACTTGCACCATTGCCTTCGTGGTGAAATTCTGAGCAACTTTTGTGTTTGGGATTTTGCGATCAGAGTCCAAACGAAGAAGTTACGGATGAAAAACGAATTCGGAACGAAAATAATTCGATATAATTAATTAACGTTTATAATTATTTGCTCGGGCCTACAGGTCGACCCACTAATGGGGCCGGTCGACCACCAGTCGTCGACTGCTAGGCGTGTGACGGTTAGGGTTTGCCAAGGCCATAATAGCCTGGATTTAATATATTTAATCGTATGGCTGTGGTTGATTCTAGCGTTTCTAAATTCAGGCTTAGCCCTCTCCTTTCTTCTCATATTTTTCTAGAAAAAGCAGCGAAGCTCTGCCAATTTCTTTTCTTCACTACTTTTCTAAAATTATAAATTATTTATATATACGTACACAAATTGAAGAAGAACATAAATTAGAAAATAGAAAGAAAGAGAATCAATCTAGAATACGTGTATTCGAGGTAAAACTATATTTATATATTCATGTTTATATTTTTATTCCCTTCCAACCCACTTAGATCTGAAATCCTAACGTATTTATATTCCCATTTATATACATACTTTATGGACTAAAAAGAAGATGGAGTTGAATGAAAGGTTCTACTTTAGATCTGGAGATTTGGAGCACCTTTTTAAGATGAGTAGGAAATTTTATAGATTATCATAACATGAAAATTATCCATGGTGTTTATTTGATTATTATGCTTAACTGGATAATTGTGTATGAGTTGTAGGCAACAAATTGAATATAATTTGAACATAATAAATATCGCCTACATATGCTTGTTTATGAATTGATTTAGAATGTTTATAACCTAATCTGGAGACAAGTCCCAAAAGTATGAATTTAGAATGTTGATTTGAATGAAATTTATTGCAGATCTGAAAATAGGTTGTATAATAATGTTATGAATTTTGATTATTACCCTAATCTTGTTGGAATGTAAACTTTTCTATGTTCGGATTGTTAGAATTTAGATCCGTTTAATATTAGTAAATTAGTTTGATTTCTTTCCCTTTTAGAAAAATACGGCGTTTGATCTAGCTAGGAATAGATGAAAACAAAAAGAGGAATAGATGTGTAAAGTATGAATTCATTATGGTTTACACTGTCTATTCCAATAATAAAAAGACATTATTAATCCTCGTAATTTCAAGCGATGTAATCTTTTATATTTTAGTGAGATCTTTTGTTTTGAACTAGTTTTTAGAAATTTTAGCAGATAATCTTTTTAGATACGATTTCAACAATTGAACATGAAAAAAAATATTTTAGTAAAGATGTATAACTAGAATATATTTGATTAAAGGAGATATTTATATGTAATTTGCTGCGCATATAATAATTAAAATAAAACCTAACTAATGACGATGCTTACATGTAATATTCGCGTTTAGGATAATAATCAATAGAAAAGGAATTTAAAATGGTTATACCCAAATAAATGGAAAATAAATATGGGAGTTGCAATAATTTGATTGGGTAAATGGATTAATGGGACTGATAAATAAAAAGGTTGAATTAATAACTATGGAATAGTTAAAAAATTGCTAATTGGATATTAGTAAACATATCAATGTCTTTGGAAATGTCCTTAGGATGATATTCATTTATCTTGGACAAGTTGACATTTATGGATATGTAATTAAAAAGAGAATTGGTTAGTAATGAAATATTTAGGGTAGATATATAGCCTTAAATAACAAAAGAGGATTAGTAAGCTAAGTCCAATGTTCAACTTGGAATAATAAATAAATAAATTTAAGAATAATAAACCTAGGATAATATGGCTTAAAAAAAGCAAATAAGCTTAGGTTAATTAATTAGACTTAGAGGACTGGAAATGCGAGGTCGGTAGAGTTTCACAAGTGAAGTCCGCCCTTCACTCGGAGGCTACCAATAGTTATTCACACTTATTACAGATGTGAGACATTTCCAACTATAGAATTCGAATAAATGATTGTTAAGGAAAATTAAGAAGGAATTCTTATATAGCCTGATCAATCGACATGGTGAGATGTGTGTTTATATAAAAGTGTGATAAATATGGCTAAGTCATAGGGAGATCTCTATGAAAAGCACTTGGCGATGACACAGGGTTAGTTCCAAATTCTGTATGGTAATCTGCCTAGCTAATCTGGCTACCAGTTCCTATGAATAGTCGGACTAATGTGAGATGTCATTGTGAGTATAGGTCATAAAGCGAAGAACCTGCTTCTGGAGTTTGAAGGTATTAAGTGGTCATTTGAGGACCCGCCTCTCTCGAAGTATTAAATGGTCGACCCATGAAATTAAATGAAGGACCTACTTGAAGGATTTGATGTATTAAGTGGTTGTTTGGGGGCCTGTCTCTTTCCTTAGTTAGAAAAGTATTAAATGGTCAGTATATGCGGTTAAGAGCGGTAGAGGATATCTCGGAAATAGTCTGCTTTTAGTTTGAGGTCTTAAGTGACCATTATAGAGTTCACCTCTGCCTGTAACAAAAGTATTAAGTAACTAAGCGAGATTTCAAGCAATGTTAGCTAGATTGTACCTTTGGGGAGTCTGCTTGAGGATAGGTATTAAATGATGGGGGCCTGCATTAGGGGTTTAAGGGTATTAAGTGGTTGTTTAAGAACCCACCTCTCTCGAAGTATTAAACGGTCAGAAGTCTGCCTAGTCCTTGTTATAAAGGTATTACGTGGCTTGGGTACTTTCTCTCACATAGCCAGACTTATAGGGGCGATAGATGCATTGTAGAATGACAATTATGTATTAAAAAGCCATGTATAGAGGTTGAAGGTCTCGGTAGCTAGGACCAATAAAACAACGTTGACTGTGCTAGGGGATCCACTTCATTTTAGGAAGTATTAAGCGGCTAAATAGAATAAGTCATACCATTGGAAAATATAGGTAGATTGCGGGTAGATAACCTATTGTACGCGTATGGTAAACAAATTGATTTTACCTTAAATAATGCTTAAAACAATTAAAGGGAAACCTATCGGTATAAATTTATGTTATGGATAGTATATAGATTTTCCAGTCACCAGAACGTTGTTCTGACCCCCTCCTCATTACAACCCACATAATAGATTAGAGGGACATGTCAGTGGAGCTGAATATGATCGGTTGATGGTGCGGTCTTCTCTCTCTCATGTTGACAAGGCGATTGGTGTCCTAGAAATTCTATAAATTCCGAGGTAGTTGCCACTGTCAATAATTGTATCCTAATATTAATTCTTCCAATGTGAGTTTAGTTTGATCGATCTCCGATATGCTTATATTTATTGCAGGTATCAAATTCATGATTCGTGCTTTGGTGGACTTGGGTTTCGATTTTTGTCGAAATTTGGGCCTATTGAGGTAGGGATTGTTACATTTGATATCAGAGCCTAGGTTAGTTGATAAGAGGAATTAGGAAAAACTAAGAGAACATATTCATATTTTCTATCAGCATATTTGTAGTTGACTCTAAGAATTCTGACTATAACATAGTTGTAGTCCTACATCGTAGGAACTGGCAAAGCAACCTTGAGTTGAAAATATTTTAGAGTTCAAGATTCTCATACCAACCCTGAATTACCCCTCAGTGCGTTAGGCGATAGTTTGAAAGTGCATGAGTATGACTTATGGCAGAATCCTGGAAACTGGAGGTGTTCAACTTGATGGTTGAGATCTAACTACTTCTGATCTTGGATTTTGATGATGGGTTCCAGTCGGAGATACGCATTTGCTCCAAATAGGCGGGAAATTGTAGTCCTAATGTCGCAACTATCCGAAAGCAAGTTCTTGCAAGGGTGCATTCATCGATCCCTCTTTGATGGCAAGCTAAATCATTTTTTATTGAAGAATTGAGGTTAATTCCTTAGTCTAAACCCGTGGGAGAATTTTGATAAAGCATATTTTGGAAATGTCTTAGATTTTAGGAAAAAAGGGCTTCAAAGGATTTCTTTTCCCTAGGATTTATTTTAGAAATTTTGGAAAGTTTTGAAATTTTAATTTCTAAGAAACACGTATACCACTAAGTTTGGTCATGTTAAGTAATTTCGGTTTATAAAGGAGTAAGTTTTTAAATCCTTAAATATTTATATGTGTGTGTGTGTGTTGTTATTCAGCCTTTTGGCCCGGCTATATTCAAACTGACTAGACAAGTTAGACTGGATGATGATCGAGGAAGACAGCCCAAAGAGATGAGTATTAGGCTTAGAGGTCAAGCGCAAGCAATGATATGAAGCGACGATCAACCAAGACCAAGAGATAGACTCTCCAGAATATTATAAGTGTGGAATAATACTTCCTCTAGGCGGGGGATCAGTGCCTGTACCTTTCCATAAGGGATCAGTGCCTATCTTTAATTTATGTCCAAAACCGGGTGAGATCGATATGGAGTGACAAGGAATGCCCCATAATGCTACATTTCGAGTTTCAAGTCGTTTGGAGTTCGTATGCTCAAGCTGTGGGAAAATTACTTCACCTATGAAAAGGGATTGGTATAAAAGGGATCGGTATAAAAGGGATCAACCATATTCAGCTTTAACTACATATTGCAACAATGATCGGTCAATGACTCAAAATCTAGAGGGATTGGAGGGATCGGTACCTATCCCTTTAGAGGGATCGGTTGAAATCAGAATGCATGCAACACAACTTCATGGAAAACGTGATATCTCACAAACGGTAAGTCGGAATGACATGAAATTTGGAGGGCTTTTGTGCCAGTAGATAACATCATGGGGAACCCACCAGAGTGATCACACCATATTTGGACACCAAAATAGGGATCGGTACCGATCCCTATTGTGGGCCCCAATATTCTTGTGTGGCCTTGTCTTGGCGGGAGGTTCTTCTGCCGAAACTTCAGCCCAATTCGTGCATGTCTTCCTCTATAAATACTGCAGGCATGGCGTCAAAAAAGGAACCTTCTTTCTGCTGCTAAGGCTCTTCCATTTTTATTCTTTATTCTTATACTAATGGATCCCAGCTAATTTGAACATTTTTGTAATCATAATCAAGTGCAAGATCAATAAAATATGAAGTGGACGTAGACCAAGATTGTCGAACCGCTATAAAAATATGTATGTTCATTTATGATTTTTGCTCCATTTCAATTTCATTCTTCATTTAATCTCTACTAGATTCTATTGGGTGTTGATGCCCATTTTTGGCATCAACACACACACACAGATATATATATATATATATATGATTTTTGATTTTTGGCAAGAAAATAAATTTTCGATTTGGAAATGATTTTCATAGGGTGAATATTTAGCCTAATGATTTTCCTATTTACAGAAGTCGAAGGTTTTTAAAAGCTCTCTCTCTTCCAAGGGATGAACAAATAGGGATACCTTTAATTCTATTGGGCTATTTTGTTGAATTATTGTTCTACCTGCCAGCTATTAAAATGAATATTTCCGTAAAATGTGGAATAATAGTTGGAATATTTTCGTGTTTTTGGTATTATTGTTGGTCACAACAGTTTTTGTTGGGACTATTGTGAATTGCTGGATAATGGTTCAGAACTAGATGGTTGGCTTTGACACCACAGTGATAAGGACAAAGATTTTTCGGATCGTGTCGATTCAAAGGAGATGGCATGATATTATTATTTAATCTGACCCTAATTGGGTCTAGGTTAAACCAACACCTAAAGCTCGTCTAGCGGTTGACCACCTAAAAATGATCTCAGAGCGGTCTACTAGTCAATAAGTTTTGGCACAAGCTGAACCTGAAACGTGACTATAAACTCACATCTGAATTCCCCCAGTTACATTTTTTCGTTCCTCCTCCCTCAACCAGCCGAACCCAATCTTCAGCCTCTCTCCTCCACTCCACCACTAGGCAACGCCATTTTTCTCCTTCAAGAAGCAGAAGCCTTGCCTCCCCCTCGTGTTGGTTTTTGTGCGTTAGATCTCGTCCTACCACCACTCCAGATCTAAACACTATTTCTTACCTCCGACCACTTCTTAGCCCATGGCACCTTCCCGCACCACCGTTTCTTTCTCGCGCCATCCAGGCCTCACTCCTCAAGAGGCCTGTAACATCCCGAATTCCAATGGGTCCGGATTTTTCGCAAAAATGCTAAAATCCAAGCCCACTGAAGCCCGAGTTGGGTATCTGGTATCCTTCAAATAGGCAAAAATAAATATATCAGAACTCAAATAAATATCTCACAGCGGAACTGACTAAAATATAATAGTAAGTAAATACTCACCAACGTAATAGCACTTTCTAAACAAGTGTCACAACGCTGGATAATCTCTGCCTTCTATCTAACCTGTGGGATGTTAAGAGGAGGGGCTCAGAACTAAAGTTCTGGTGAATGGACAAATTATACACTTCTAAGCATAATTCTACATATACCGTTCTATTTCCATTTTCTGTTATATTATGTTTATTGGGTTTATAATACTCTGGCCTCTGTGCATGAATCGTACCCATCTACTCCCTAGCAAATTAAGACCTAATAACCAATATATATGTAGCTACATGCCCAAAGACCGCATCGGTCCTAGGTACTACCCATAGTACCTTCCGTATCCTCCTCGAAAAGGACTCCATCGTCTCGCTGCTAGAGCATACTGAAACTACATCTGTAAAGGACAGCCTCGTGATGCCTACAATACAGATGTTCCGTTGTCTACTATGAAAACGTAATACTGCGTCCGCACTAACTTATACTAGTGCTCGAACATCCACAATGTACCACCCAGTGAGTACCTTAAGGACTATACGTAATCGTTCTATCTACTCCATGAATCCCACCAACAAGGTCTACCTTGTACGGAACTCGGTTGGGGATTTTCTATATCTGTAAAGGTCCGCTTCGTTAGGCCTACAATACAGATATTCTACTTAGTCTGTCTCTTTTCTCATCGTGGCTATGGACCCATGCAGCCCCCCTTCAACTAATCGAAAAATACCTCTCAAGAGCTAAGTGGCTGTGCCCTACCGCAAACAATCTAAACATCCAATTGGATGCGCCCCTCATCCAATGTCTCGATAGTGAAAGAATCATTGGCCTGTTGGTTTAACTCTAGTCTTTCCCGAACTCGTTCTGATTGATGATAGCTTGATCTCCGCATGCGACTATCCTTTTGGGTCCTGCCCACTAAAACCTACTCGTAACTATGAGTATGGTGTCATATGAATATACTACTCCATCATCAACCTTTTGACTACCTACAAAGGTCTGATTTTTAGGTCCGCAATGCAAAAGTAGTCAAGGCATACTATCTTGATGGAACACCTACAAACCTGCCTCCGGGGGTGCAGCTTCGTTAGTCCTACACCAGAGGGCCATCCTAGAGTATCCTCACATCCCGTTGAAGTCTCGTATTTCTTTCTAGCCTAAGATAACTAAGTTGGACGTGCTCCTTATGTACTGAAATCTGTGATGAACTACTTCGTTAGGCTCTTCATCCTTTGTGTTGCTCCAAATGCATCTTACCATTTTATTATACCATATATCTAATCTTTTATTATGTGTTTAGTTTACTTTTCTTATTCTGTTGGCTTCTTATTTACCCTAATCAGCAAGCCCAGCCCCACCTATGTGTGAGACCTTCAGTCCTACACCTGAAAGGGAATGCTGTCGGTACATGCCACTTCTATTATTTTGCTTATTAACTTAATCCAAGATCTATGTTTGATAAAACAAGCCTCTTATATTTCTTTTTTTTAAATTATAACCTTCGTGTTACAATTACACTTGCAATTGTTACTTTTATATTCTTTTCTTTCTTTTATAACCTACATGTTATAAATGTAATTCCAAGTGTCTCTTTTCTATTTTAGTCTGTCTTCTTTTATTATGATACTAAATTCTCTTTAGTTCACTTATAATATATGATAGTCTTAGCTTGGGACTACGTCCAACTGTCACAAATTACTTATCATAATAACTACTTTACTTTTTATTCTACTATTTGCATAGTAAATGCATATCTAGTCACATATTCTGCTTATTGTTTCTAGTCTTGTAAAATATTAACTTGATTATTTCTACTTCTTTAATTTCTTTAATGCTTCATGTTATTCTCTTTTATTCTAGAAAGTAGTTCTATTCTATTTGGTTAGTTACAAAAACTATGCTAAAAATCCATTTCCATATTTTAATATTAAATAATGCTATAAACAATAATTCGTAACTGCAAGATATTTCTTTTATTATTTTTTTAATTGCTGGGTAATGCAAAATACAGTGATGTCTCTATTTTGCACTAATTCCACTTTCCTTGCTTTTATTCTTGCAATTACGTTTATTGTAATTCTAATATTAAACCATGGAAATGTATTCCTTTTTCTAAACCAACCAACTAATCTATCACTAACTTCCAAATCAAGTTATTAGATTTTTCCCTTTTAATTTATTTCTCCCGTTTTAGCATAATTTACTGTAAATTTCTTACTTTTAGGCTTATGCCTTTCTCTATAACTGTTAAGCCTAATATTATTCATATTTAATTGGATTCCTTTCTTTCTTTTCCATATAAATAATAATTAAATATAAGTTCTCTTATAAAATTTATAGTTTCAACATAACTAATTATTAGACTAATTACTTAAATAATGCTGAATTAACATATTTAACGGGAACCTAACGATAATATATCATAAACGTAAAAGATATATAATTTAAATCCACTCACCTGTCATCCTTAGCTTTACTCCATGGCCTTTCTGGATCCTCTTCTAAGGCGTCTAATATTTTTATTAAGAAGATCTTCTCCCTAGAAATATTTTCTATTTAGGGTTCAGCCTCAGGCAATGAACCCAATTGGGAGAAAATTTGATTGTGAGAAAGTAGCTAGGCCTAGGATTTTATTTATATAGGAGTTTGGGTATCTCAGACCATCAGATTTTAGGATTGAATTTGGTACAACCACGTCACAGGCTTGCTGCGAATCGTTGGATTTAGAAAATAACGGTTGAGATTGCACAAAAATTGAATTAAATAAGTTCAACACGTACCTAGACGAATTGTCGTCCAGGACAAAACACGGGTCGACTTATAGGTCGACCTGTGTGTTTGAGGGTCGACCTGTGTGTTTTGCAGGTCGACCTATGGGTCGACCCGTAGGCCTTACTTTTTTTTCGATTAATTTTGATTTTATTTTCTCTCGTAACTTCTTCATGTTAACTCGGATTTCAACAAGTTATATATAGAAGTTGATCAGAAAATCATCACGAACACAATGGTATAAGTTTCGAGGCCATATTCTGACAATTCCAAAAATGTTTATTTTCACTGTTCATCGTTATTTGATTATTTAATTATCTAAAAATGCAGGGTGTTACATTTTCCCACCCTTTAGGAAATTTCGTCCCCAAAATTCGACCAGTGTAAAATTATGAAATTCCTCGCATCAATCACATCCATGTTGTGTACATCCAATTTTACAACCATTCATGTCCTTGTGCAAAGGGTCATTCAACATAAAATATATGCATGTACATGAATTTCTAAGCGGTACCTCCTACATGAATGCTTTTCTTCTTTAAAAACTCCTTTTTAAAATATGATGCACACATCCTAAATATACTTGCAATTTTTATATGAATGCAATCTTTTGAAAACTCAAAACATTTTTCAACCA
The DNA here is from genome assembly GCA_030737815.1 of Allium fistulosum. NCBI lineage: Eukaryota > Viridiplantae > Streptophyta > Magnoliopsida > Asparagales > Amaryllidaceae > Allium > Allium fistulosum. The sequence goes on from CM060905.1 coordinate 850,732,391, forward strand.
ATTTTTCCCACACTCCTACTAAATAGGGGTGCAGTTCAACTAGTTTTACATCTAAATCCTACCACACAACTTTAAATATCCGAATTTCAGAAAAATCTAATTTTCCAAACTCGATTTCTTATGTAAGAAAGAAGGTAGAAAACATAAAAACCTAACATTTCTCCGTTTTACTTTTGCGCACCTCTTTCTCCGTACTTGGAACTTATGCCACTATTCTATAAAAATCTCTATTTGCTTTCCCAAGCACAGTTCACATAAGAAGATTTTTCTTTTCAATTTTTTCTGTTGACGTTTCTGTCGCTTTTCTTTAAATTTGTTGTTTTCCTTTTAGTTACTCTTTTTGGCTTTTACTTTTCTTTTATTACTTACATCCTATGTTTTTATTCTCTTCTTGTGAACATCACAGAATAAGAGCATCATACTAATCATCACTGATTTACTACAATAGGAACTAAATGCTTACATAGGAGTACAGTCTCATAACTAAAAGGGAAAACAAGTCCTACTATAAAGCGATACTAGATAGGTAAATATAGCAGCTAAACACATCTATCATCTGGGGCTAGGAGGCCTAGGACCATGTCCACTCCGACACAGAAGGGTCCTACTCTAGGAATCCAAGTAACTCATATGCTCCTCCTGCCACCTATTACTCGTTACTAACTTACGCTGTGTTACTCACAATGAATGAGATCTATTCATATCTTCCATACTCAAAATGGAATAACCAAGTCTCATTTACTGCAACGAATAAGGGTTTCAATCTATGCAGTCTCTATCTAAAAAGGCAACTAAGTTTGGAGAAATTTTCTCTTTACCTATCTTTCATTTTTCCCCAACTAGGGTCTAACTTTCCCTACCATGTGTATCTTACTATCTTACTAATATCACTTCAGTATTCTTCTATAGTCTACACACATGAAGCAATATTCCTAGGTTCTCACTAGTGTCCTATACACTTTACAGGAACTTTTATTATTACTACTAAAACTAATCACTGCTATAGTCTTACACTTTTCCCATCACACCTAGGAAATGATTCCTATCTACTCTATATTTAAAAGTATGGTTTGGAATTTATCATTTCATTTCAAAAATTAAATCTTCTAAACTTTTGAAACATCAAATCCCAAAATTCTTGCCTTTAAAAGTGTTACTTTGAAGTTTCTATTAAATTCAAAGGTACTTGGTTACTTAATATTTTATCTTTCTAGACTTGCATCTTTACAGCTCTTTGATTTGAATTATTCCCCAAACCTAAAGGGGAAAACTTACAAATTCTAAGTTCAAAACTTATTCCTCTTTTCCTTTTAAAGACCTTTCCATAAAAAAATTTGGATTTTTAAATTTAACTGTTTACTAAGTTTTTCTCTTCCAAAAACTTATTTACTTTTTCACCAAACCATATTTCTTTAAAACATGCCTTTCTTGTCCTTAAAACATTTTTTTCTTGACTTCCTAAAATGTCCTCACATGTTTTCAAAACATCTTCTTTTCATAGATTTTCAATTTTTCAAATTTACAAAAACTGGAGTAGATAAGAACAAATATTTTTATCAAAAATCCCTTAACTTTCTTACTCTTCAAATTACCTAACTTTGGAGGAGTTTCTAACTTACTACAAATGGGGACTTTCTACAAAGGCAAGCAACCAATGCGCATAATCAATGGAAAAATATGAAATTTCCATTGCTTAACTTCCTACTAAGGCTCTCTATAATATCCCTCCTAACTAACATTGTCTCTAATTATTACACTTCTTATTACACCTAATGGTTTTATACCTTAACGTATTGGAACTACTTTCTCTTATGAGAAACCATTAACACTAAAACCTTCTATAAATCCTTAAAAGTGGATTTCATGTTTATGTGAAATTACAAGGAACTTATTTTATATTTTATCGAAATAGGCTATACAAAATATGGTGTTTTCCATACCTTGTACATATCTTTCACGTATTTCTTATAACTTGCACAAAACATCTTTATTTGTGATTTGGATTCATAGAAAATTAAATCATTATTCATTTCATTCCAATAGATTAAAGTATGTTTAATCTATATTCACTTACAATAGACATTTCCTACAAAACTTATTAATTTCCTAATATTTAACTTACATCTTCTTTTTTTCTTCTTTTTTCTCAGAAGAACTCATTTTCAAAATTGTTTTAATATTTTCATAACTAGAAAACATTTCCATATACTTATTCAAATAATAAGTGTATTTACAAACCACTTTATTTCTATACTTAGAAATTATCTTCAAAACACATTTTTTTTATTTAGGTCAAAACAGATGTTGCGTAAAACACCGTTACTACAACCCAAAAATACTAGTATATGGATTCAATTAAAATAAATATTAATAAATCGCATATGCTATGTAAAAACATTTACTTTGGGAGTCACCTACTATAACAATAGTGTCATAGTCTGTGCTTCCCTTATTTTTCACGAAAACATCTATTACAACAATAAATGTTGTAACCTATGTTTTTGATACTTAACACACTCTAGGTTTTTATATTTAAAATCTTTGTTTACCTACAAAGAAACTAGTGATCTATACATGCTCTATAATTCTTCAAAAAGAATTTCACTTTTAACAAAATTTACATCATATAAAAACCGATATAAATTTCATACCACTTTTTTTTTCAAAAACCCAATATTTACTTCCTCAAACATATTAACAACTATATTTTTCAACTTTTCAATTCCAAAAGTTTCATTTTATTGGGCTAGACATAAAGTGGATTTTCTTCTTACTACCCTAGGAATACCCTTCCTAAACCTTGGAAATTTCATTTCCTTGCTAAAATCTCTTATTCCTTCCAAAATAAAAATACTCTCCCTACTATCCCTAGGGAACTTTCCCACTTCCTATAACATATGGATATCAATCTTCTCTCAAAACATAGCTTATTGTACCCAAGAAATCGGTAATAACATAGGGCTCAACATCCTCGGGTCATCCCAAACTCAACTAGCAAACTATGCACATATATACTTCTAAAAACTTTCCATATGCTAAAATCTAAAATTGGGGACTATTTGGATTTTTGTACATAATATGTTTATATTTTATTCAAAAATACAACTACGTTCACTCACTATCTACCTAGGGACCCTAAACCTAGGCTTTGATACCAAATGCAACAGCCCAAATTCCTGTGGGTCCGGATTTTTCGCAAAAATGCTAAAATCTAAGCCCACTGAAGCCCGAGTTGGGTATCTGGTATCCTGCAATTAGGCTAAGATAAATATATCAGAGCTCAAATAAATATCTCACAGCGGAACTGACTAAAATATAATAGTAAGTAAATACTCACCAAGGTAACAACACTTTCTAAACAAGTGTCACAAAGCTGGATAATCTCTGCCTTCTATCTAACCTGTGGGATGTTATGAGGAGGGGGTCAGAACTAAAGTTCTGGTGAATGAATAAATTATACACTTCTACGCATAATTCTACATATACCGTTCTATTTCCATTTTCTGTTATATTAGGTTTATTGGATTTATAATACTCTGGCCTCTGTGCGTGAATCGTACCCATCTACTCTCTAGTAGATTAAGACCTAATAACCAATATATATGTATGTAGCTACATGCCCAAAGATTGCATCGGTCCTAGGTACTACCCATAGTACCTTTCGTATCCTCCTCGAAAAGGATTCCATCGTCTCGCTGCAAGAGCATACTGAAACTACATCTGTAAAGGACAGCTTCGTGAGGCCTACAATACAGATGTTTTGTTGTCTACTATGAAAACGTAAAACTGCGTCCGCACTAGCTTATACTAGTGCTCGGACATCCACAATGTACCACCCAGTTCGTACCTTGAGGACTTTGCATAATCGTTTTATCTACTCCCTGAATCCCGTCAACAAGGTCTACCTTGTACGAAACTCCGTCGGGGATTTTCTATATCTGTAAAGGTACGCTTCGTTAGGCCTACAATATAGATATTCTATCTTTTCTCATTGTGGCTATGGCCCCATGCAGCCCCCTAACTAATCGAAAGACCTCTCAAGAGCTAAGTGGTTGTGCCCTACTGCAAACAATCTAAACATCTAATTGGCTGCGCCCCTCATCCAATGTCTCGATAGTGAAAGAATCATTGGCCTGTTGGTTTACCTCTAGTCTTTTCCGAACTCGTTCTGATTGATGATGGCTTAATCTCCGCATGCGACTATCCTTTTGGGTCCTGCCCACTAAAACCTACTCGTAACTGGGAGTATGGTGTCATATGAATATCCTACTCCATCATCAACCTTTTGAATGCCTATAAAGGTCCGCTTTGTTAGGCCTGCAATGCAAAAGAAATCAAGGCATACTCTCTTGATGGAACACCTACAGACTTGCCTCGTGGGGTGCAGCTTCGTTAGGCCTACCCCAGAGGGCCATCCAAGAGTATCCACACGTCCCGTTGAAGTCTCGTACTTCCTTATAGCCCAAGATAACTAAGTTGGATGTGCTCTTTCTGCACTGAAATCTATGATGAACTACTTCGTTAAGCTCTTCATCCTTTGGGATGCTCCAAACGCATCTTACCATTTTATTAGACCCTACATCTAATCTTTTATTATGCGTTTAGTTTACTTTTGTTATTCTGTTGGTTACTTATTTACCCTAATCAGCAAGCCCAGCCCTACCTATGTGTGAGACCATCAGTCCTAGACCTGAAAAGGAATGCTGCCGGTATGGGCCACTTCTATTATTTTGCTTATTAACTTAATCCAAGATCTAAGTTTGATAAAATTAGCCTCTTCTATTTCTTTCTTTTTTAATTATAACCTTCATGTTACAATTGCACTTGCAATTATTACTTTTATATTCTTTTCTTTCTTTTATAACCTACATGTTATAAATGTAATTGCAAGTGTCTCTTTTCTATTCTTGTCTGTCTTCTTTTATTATAATACTAAATTCCCTTTAGTTCTCTTATATTATATGACAGTCTTAGCTTGGGACTACGCCCAACTGTCACAAATTACTTATCATAATAACTACTTTACTTTTTATTCTACTATCTGCGCAGCAAATGCAGATCTAGTCACATATTCTGTTTATTGTTTCTAGTCTTGTCAAATATTAACTTGATTATTTCTTCTTCTTTAATTTCTTTAACGCTTCATGTTATTTTCTTTTATTCTAGGAAGTTGTTCTATTCTATTTGGTTGGTTTCAAAAACTGTGCTAAAAATCCTTTTCCATATTTTAATACTAAATAATGCTATAAACAATAATTCGTAACTGCAAGATATTTTTTTTATTATTTCTTTAACTGCTAGGTAATGCAAAATACAATAATGTCTCTATTTTGCAATAATTCCGCTTTCCTTGCTTTTATTGTTGCAATTACGTTTATTGTAATTCTAATATTAAACCATGGAAATGTATTCCATTTTCTAAACCAACCAACTAATCTATCACTAACTTCCAAATCAAGTTATTAGATTTTTCCCTTTTAATTTATATCCCCCTTTTAACATAATTTACTGGAAATTTCTTACTTTTAGGCTTATGACTTTCTCTATAACTGTTAAGCCTAATATTATTCATATCTTTTCCATATAAATAATAATTAAATCTAAGTTCTCTTATAAAATTTACAGTTTCAACATAACTAATTAGTAGACTAATTACTGAAATAAATGCTGAATTAACATATTTAACGGGAATCTAACGATAATATATCATAAACGTAAAAGATATATAATTTAAATCCACTCACTTGTCGTCCTTAGCTTTACTCCATGGCCTTCTGGATCTCCTTCTAAGTCGTCTAATATTTTTCTTAAGAAGACCTTCTCCCTAGAAATATTTTCTATTTAGGGCTCAGCCTCAGGCAATGAACCCAATTGGGAGAAAATCTGATTGTGAGAAAGTAGCTAGGCCTAGAGTTCTATTTATATGGGAGTTTGGGGATCTCAGACCGTCGGATTTTAGGATTGAATCTGGTACAAACACGTCACAGGCTTGCTGTGAATCGTTGGATTTAGAAAACAACAGTTGAGTTTGCACAAATATTGAATTACATAAGTTCGGCACGTACCTGGACGAATTGTCGTCCAGGACAAAACGGGGGTCGACCTATAGGTCGACCTGTGTGTTTGAGGGTCGACCCTAGGGTCGACTTGTGTGTTTTGCGAGTCGACCCGTAGGCCTTACTTTTTTTTCGATTAATTCTGATTTTCTCTCTCTCATAACTTCTTCATATTAACTCGGATTTTGACAAGTTATATTTAGAAGTTGATCAAAAAATCACCACGAACACAATGGTATAAGTTTCGAGGCTATATTCTGACAATTCCAAAAATATTTATTTTCACTGTTCATCGTTATTTGATTATTTAATTATCTAAAAACGTAGGGTGTTACAAGGCCGCTTAGTTGGACCGGAATGAGCAAAAGATTTCGCTTCTTTTGGGCTAGAGGAGTTATTCGTCGTGGTAGGATTTGCACCGATCCTCCATTTCGAGACCTTTGAGCAAAAATGTTACCCATGCTGCTTCCACCATTTCGATACACTGTTGGTGTAGAGTTTCGATGAAGGCAATAGTTTGATTCATTCAGAGGTGAAGGTTGTCTAGATTGATCTGTCTAATGATGATCTCATTGTGGTTTTGGAGGTTTCTGCGGAGGATGCAGACTTGGATGATTTTGAGATGACCAGCCTAGAGATACTGTAGTGGTTCTTTTCCTAGGGTGTCACTATTTTGAAGGCGGATAATCTACATCCGACTACCTGTTTGGTTGTGTGCATCATTTAGCATAATATCATCCCAATGATAGGAAGTTACGACCAGATTTATCATACGGTGCGAAAGGCCATCTATACAATTATTGGTGGCATAGCCATTAATTGGGCCCGCACCCTCATGATTCATTTTGTCAATCAAAGAGTCGGCACTCCATAGAGTTACCTTCCATATTATCACCTGTTCACTCTCGTCTATAGGCAATATGGGTGAATCTTCATAAAGAGGTAGTTTAGAAGAAGTTTCCTTCTGCCATCGATAGATCCTCCCTTAGGAAGATGGCGATTTTGAAGCCGCCAGCAACACCAGCAGTGCCAACAGCACGAGATTAGGTGTATAGCCACCATGCTACGGCCATTCAAGGGCCACGATAATGGCTCGAGCTCCAACTGTGGAGCAAGACATCTCGTAGTCTGTAGGCAATATTTTAGGATTTATGGTGTTGTTGTATTTTCCCTTCCAACATTCGTTCTTTCCTTTTAGGTTGTTTGGGTTGCAACTGTTAGTTGTCTCTTGTAAAAATGCACGTACAATATTATGAGAATGTTCCTATTTGTTCACTCTGCTATTGTATCTGGATATGTGAGCCGCTCTTATACATGCATAGCAAAGAAACAATATAAATATGGAAATATCATAAAGACACTTAACTAACAGTAAATGCAATATAAGACTGGGAGTTTAGAATAAGTGGAAAATTTTAGCGAAGGATAGGGTAAAGTTATTTTGTTATCACAGGTCATTATTCCTTTAAAGCTAAATTTTTTGAATAGTAGATATGTTGACATTAAATATAAAATGTCAAATTTTCTAGGTTAAGGTTAGTTATGGGATTTAAAATTTGGTTTATGCGTTTCGTGCATAACTGACTTCCGATTACGTTGAATTGTGGTTTGATCTATCAAAATTTTTGAGGAGAAATTTTTTTTGAAAATTTTCCCTTGATTTAAAAAGTTTCTCCTTTGAAGAAACAAAAATATACTCGGTTTGAGTTATTTTTGGCTCTTAAATAATTTTTTGAGTTTTTATCTAAAATTAGATTTCATGGGAAAATTAACGTCTAAATCTTTTTGAATTTAGTTTTCAAATGATATACAAATTTGAAAAAGATTTCTGTAAAATCTTTGATTTTGAAGGCCATATGTTAGGCGTAGTGAAGGCAAGTAGAGCTAGAATTTGTGGAATTAGCGGTGCATTAGGATCGTCGATACGATAAAATGCAAGTGATAACAAGGGAAAAGCTATTTTAACATTGGAATTTCTATTTCCATACCTTATTGACGATGCACGCGAGTCTATTTTTTGACTTAATTTCATTTTAGAGCTTGAAACAAGCCTCCTTATGCATTTTATACGTGGAAAATTTGGAGTAAATCTGAGGCAATTGGGAAATTACCACTATAATATGGGAATGGGAAGCTTATAAGGTGGTAAGAATGTTAAATTCTCCACTTAAATTCTTTTTTCCATCATAGAAGTAACATTTAGGAAGCGATTTTTCTATGCGTAAGATTTTTGGATGGTAGGTAATGGATGCAAAATTGGTTGCACCATGCTTCAATTCGTAGAAGTATGCAGATTTTTGGATGAAAAAGGATTTTCAAAATTGGCATACAAGTAGAATTGCAAGTATATTTAGGTTGTTTGCATCATGTTTTCAAAAATGTTTTTTTTTAAAAATGTATCCATATAGTAAGGCCCATTTTAGAATCATTTTGCATACATGTTTTCTATGTGATGATACGTTAATGCACTGTGCACTTGTGCACGTTTGGTTGCAAAATTGGATGTACATAAATTGGTTATGTAGTTTAGGATAAGCATGAATAATAACCATGACTTAGCCATTGGTATAAATTTCAGGGATGAAATTCTTTTAAGGGGGGAAGAATGTAACACCCTGCAAATTTTACGTTAGTTAATTATTAAAGTTAGTTAGTTGCCAAAAATGGAATTTTCACAAATAGAGGAATTTGACCGCGAAACTTACACCATTATGTTCATGATGAAATTCTGAGCAACTTTGATATTTGAGGTTTTGCGATCGGAGTCCAAACGAAGAAGTTATGGACGAAAAATAAATTTGAAATGAAAATAATTCGATATAATTAATTAACGTTTATAATTAATTGCCCGAGCCCGTAGGCCGATCCACTATTGGGGCCGGTCGTCCACCAGCGTTCGACCGGTGGCCCATAGGCAGTCAACTGCTGGGCATGTGTTAGCTAGGGTTTGCCTAGGCCACAACGGCCCAGATTTAATATATTTAATCGTACGGCTATGGTTGATTTTAGCGCCTATAAATTTAGGCCTAACCATCTCCTTTCTTCTCATATTTTTTTGGAAAAACCAGCGAAGTTTTGCCATTTCTCTTCTCCACTACTTTTCTAAAATTATAAAATATTTATATATACATATACAAATTGCAGAAGAACATAAATTAGAAAGAATAGGAAGAGAATTAACTGACAATACTTGTATTCGAGGTAAAACTATATTCGTATATTCATATTTATAATTTTATTCCCTTCCAATCCAAATCTCTTCTCAGATCTAAAATCCTAACATATGTATATTCTCCTTTATATACATATTTCATTGATTGAAAATAAGACGGAGTTGAATGAAAGGTTCTACTTCAGATCTGAAGATTTGTAGTATTTTCTTAAGGTGAGTGGGAAATTTTATAGATTGCTATAACATGAAAATTATCCCTTTGGTGTTTATTTGATTAGTATTCTTAACTGGATAATTGTATATGAGTTGTAGGTAACAAATTGAATATAATCATAATATAATAAATATCGCATACATATTCTTGTTTCTGAATTGATTTAGAATTGTTTACAACCTAATCTGGAAGTAAGTCCAAAAAGTATGAATTTATAATGTTGATTTGAAAGAAATTTATTCCAGATCTGAAAATAGGTTGTATAATAATGTTATGAATTTGGATTATTACCCTAATCTTGTTGGAATGCAAATTTTTCTATGTTTGGATTGTTGGAATTTAGATCCGTTTAAAATTTGCAACTCAGTTTGATTTCTTTCCCTTTTAGAAAAATACAATGTTTGATATAACAAGGAATAGATGAAAATAAAACGAGAAAGAGATGTGTAAAGTATGAATACACTATGGTTTACACTGTCTATTTCAAATGAAAAGAAACGATTATTCCTTGTAATTTCAAACGATGTAATCTTTTATATTTTGAAGTTAAATCTTTTGTTTTGGACTAATTTTTGGAAATTATAGTGGATAATCTTTTTAGATATGATTCCGATAATTGAACATTGAAAAGAATATTCTAATGAAGATGTATAACTAGAATATATTTGATTAAAGTAGATATTTGTACGTAATTTGCTACGCCTATAATAATTAAAGTAAAACTTAACTAACGACGACGCTTACATGTAATATTCGTGTTTAGGATAATAATTAATGGGAAAGGAATTTAAAAAGGCCGTAACCCAAATAAATGGGAAATAAATATGGGAGTTGCAATAATTTGACAGGGTAAATGGATTAATGGGACTGATAAATAAAGAAGCTGAATTAATAACTTTGGAAGAGTTAAAAAGATTACTAATTAGATATTAGTAAACATATAAATGTCTTAGGAAATGTCCTTAGGATGATATTCATTTACCTTGGACAAGTTGAAATTTATGGATATGTAATTAAAAGGAAATTGGTCATTAAAGGAATATTTAAGGTAGATATATAGCCTTAAATAATAAAAGGGGCTTAGTAAGCTAAGTCTAATGTTCAACTTGAAGTAATAAATAAATGAGTTTAAGAATAATAAGCCTAGGATAGTATGTCTTAACAATAAAATAATAATAAGCTTAGGTTAATTAATTGGAGTTAGAGGGTTAGAAATTTGAGGTCGGTAGAGTTTCACAAGTGAAGTCTGCCCTTCAGTCAGAGGCTACTAGCAGTTGTGCACACATATTATCGATGTGAGAAATTTCCAACTATAAAATCCGAATAAATGATTGTTAAGGCAAATTAAAAAGAAATTCTTGTATATCCTAATCAATTGACAGGGTAAGATGTGTGTATATATATAAGAGTGTGGTAAATATGGCTAAATCATAGGGATATCTCCTATGATAAGTACTTGGTGATGACGTGGGGTTAGTCCCAAATTCTATAGGGTTAATCTTCCCAATTAATCTGACTATCAGTTCCTACGAATAGTCGGACTAATGTGAGATGTCATTGTGAGTATAGGTCATAAAGCGAAGAACTAGCTTCAGGAGTTTGAAGGTGTTAAGTGGCTGTTTGATGACCCGCCTCTCTCGAAGTCTTAAATGGTCGACCCATGAAAATAAATGAAGGACCTGCTTGAAGGATTTGAGGTACTAAGTGGTTGTTTCAGGGCCCGCATCTTTCCTTAATTAGAAAAGTTTTAAATGATTAGTATATGTGGTTAAGAGTGGTAGTGGATATCTCGAAATAGTCCGCTTTGGATTTGAGGTCTTATGTGACCGTTGTATGGATCATGTCTGCCTGTAACAAAAGTATTACGCGACTAAGCAAGATTCCAAGTAATGTCAGCTAGACTGTACCTTTGGGGATTCTGCCTAAGGATTGGTAAATGATGCGGACCTGCTTCGGGGGCTTGAGGGTATTAAGTGGTTATTTGAGGACCCGCCTCTCTCGAAGTATTAAATGGTCAGAAGTCTGCTTAGTCCTTTTTATAAAGGTATTAAGTGGCTTGGGTACTTCCTCTCACATAGCTAGACTTTTAGGGCAATAGATGCATCAGTAGATTGTCAATTATATATTAAAAAGCTACGTATAAAGGTTGAAGGTCTCAGTAGCTAGGACCAATAAACAAATGTTGACTATGCTATGGGGTCTGCTTCATTTTAGAAATTACTAATTGGCTAAATAGTACAAGTCGTACCATTGGAAAAGATTTGGTAGATAACCTATCGTACGCGTATGGTAAACAAATTGGGTTTACCTTAAATAATGCATATAACAATTAAATGGAAACCTATCGTTATAGATTTATGTTATGGACATTGTATAGATTTTCCAATCGGTGGAACATTCTTATGACCCCTTCCTTATTACAACCCACATGATAGATTAGAGGGACATGTCAATAGAGCTGGATATGATCGGTTGATGGTCAGGGGCCTTAAGTGACAGCAGCTACTACCGTTACAGGAATTCTATAAATTCCGAGGTAGTAGCCACTGTTGATATTTGTATCGTAATATTAGTTCTTCCACTGCGAGTTTAATCGATCTCTTATATACCTATATTTTTGCAGGTACCAAATTCAATGATTCGTGCTTTGGTGGACTTAGGTTTCAATTTTTGTCAAAATTTAGGCCAATTGAGGTATAGATTGTTATAAGGATGGTGAATAAGAGCATGAGTAGGAAGAAATTTTATTCCGTATCTTTTCAACAAAGCCCATCATATTCTTTTCGAACTTATTCTGCCTCTTGTTAAGCTTCTGTTGTTGTTTAAATATAATTTCCTGATTTTGAAGAATTACGATTGAGCAGAAACATTCTTTGATGGTTGAATAAGTGAAATGTCTTTGTTACTATCCGCTAACCAAGAAACTTCCTCTTTAATTTTTGGATGTGGAGATGGTTGAGATGAGGGTTGTGGCTGCGATGAGATTGGCCAATATTCTCCTAAACCAATTGAGCAAGATAAGCATTGTATGGAATAATTGGTCTTGAGAGAAGTTTCATTAGAGATATGTATTTTTAATCTATAACTTTTGGCAAGATGAAGTCGGTTAAGCTATCAACCTTTATCCCAAAGTGTACAAAAATCTTTGTCAAAAAAGAACCATAGAATATAGTGTGCCGTGAATAAGCATTAAATTCTTGATTTCATCATGAATTATCTTAACCCAGTTTAACTTCTTGTTTGAATAAATTGCGTACAACACCTTATAGTTATTCTCGTATATTTTTTCATAACTTCCTCATAACTTCCCGTCCTTTGTAGAATCGTGTGAAGTATCATTTTACTGATAATTCTTGCTTGCAGATGAAGATTGACGAAGATATTGCTTGTTTGTTCAGTACGAAACAAGTATGTTGTCGATTTGTAAGAAAAGTCATCAGGATCTATATCCTCTAATTCATATCCCGATGATGAATAACCCAAAATAATTCCTAAATTTTTAACCAAAAGTTTTATTGCAACACCCAAAACCTTACTCCAAAGAAGACCATCATTCTCTGGTTTGTATAAACTTCCACACAGATTAGCATAGAACATTCGTACAAGAAATGAGTAGATTTTTACATTATTTTGAGAGCATTCGATTAGAGACAGAAATTCATGTTCTCTAGCAAGTTCTTCAATCCCAAAATTTGAGAAGTATGACACCTTGTAGAATATTTCTTGAAAGATTCTCTTATCATTGAATTCATTGAAGCACTTCAAGGAAATTTTGTTGCTCCCCATTCATTCAGTAATTTGTTTGTCTGAGGCAAATTTCGGGTGTGATGGAGTTAAAGAAGGATCCTTCTCTCTGTCAGTCGGTACCTTCTTTCTTATTGTAATGAGCTTTTGCCTTGGAGCCATTAAATTTTTAGAAACTTGGAGAACAAGGGTTTGAGTTTTGAAAATAGAATAGGTGAAAGTGAAAAGAGGCCATGTTTAGAGTGAAAAGGGACAACCTTTTATTTTAAAAAACCAGTAACTACATTTTCAATCGATTGAAGAGGGAGCTCAGTCGACTGAATGCAAAGAAATTGCATTCCAGAGAGCAAGGATTGATTTAGTCGACGAAAAATGAAATTTAAGCCTATTGATGCACAAAAGTTCGGTCGACCGAGTAAGGGCTTCAGTCGACTGAATTGAACTAAGTTGGTAACCGAAGAGCAAGAAGTTATTTAGTCGACTAAACAGTAAAAAGTTAGTCGACTTTTTCTTCAATTTAACATAGTTCAATTGATTGGGGGCTGCAATCAATCGACTGAAGTAACTTGATTGCTTTCCCGAGCCTGGCATTGTATTTAGTCGACTTGAAATTGTTTAAATAGTCGACTAATTTAATTTTTTATAAAAATACCAGGGTTCGGTCGATTGGAGCAATAGGCTAGTTGACTTAATGCTGAAAGTTTAATTTTCTTGATATATATATATATATTAGTAGCATATATATATTTGCATAACTTTATATAAACATTATGAAGGTAAACGTACAATAATTATTTTATTTTTCCGATGGCTCGGTTTTTTCCCCGGATGGTTCTTGTTCCCAAGAATTGTCTCGCTTAGGTTCGTATATTTTGATGGGAGTTGAAGGCTACTTCGAAGGGCTTTTGGTGGAACAAATGCATTTATTAGTTGGCGATTTCCCATAAAAATACATTAGAGTCCTTTTTGTAAAATTCAACTGTTCGCCTTGTCGTCGTTGTTCCCAGTATATTTCTTTTTGCAATCTCATTGTTTCTCTTTGATAATGAGCTATACTATCGATATGATCATCTTGATTGGTAGTTACGTTACCTTTGAATGTAATCGATTGTTTAAATTTCTTTCCTTTAGGAGAAATGCACGTTTTCTCAGAGGGAGAAGAAGTAATTTTAATGTAAGAAGAGGAGTTGTCTTCAGAATTCGACTTGATTTAGTAGAGATTCTGAATAATGAGAAATGATTTTCTAAAGGAATTGTTTTAACATTAAGTTGTTTAAATAGTAAGAATTTACTAAAAATAGTAATAAAACATATGTGATAGAAATTTGTTGTTTAATCTTGACCAACTAAACAAATTACTATCTTAAGATGGAGATGAATTTGACCAAAAATGAAATTACTTTGTTAGAAACATTCACAGGTATGTTGAACAAATAATACTCATATATGTAAACATTATTCAATTAATTCATTTAAGGAGCAAATGCCTAATTCCCTACATAATTTCAAGAAGGTTGTTTCACATAGAGGTTTTGTAAAAATAACTGCTATTTGGTTCTAGTTGTTGACAAATTCTAGGGAAATAACTTTTTTTCTACGTTAGGGTCCTATGTGTTAATAGAAGAAGATAGTCATACCCAAGTGGTTTTGGAACCTTTATAAGTATAATTACTGCTATGAATAACATTTACTAGAAAATTTTCTATATACTTTTATCTAATTAAATTGTTGTTCATTTTTAAAACCCAAATCTTTACAATTTTTGAATTTGAAATATTTACTTTTGTACTATTTTTAGATTTCCTAAATTTTATGTACAGTGTGCTACATTTCTTTGACTATTTTGTTTAGATTTCCTTAAATTAAGTCCATTTTTATTGCTAGAAGGTTTTGAGATTTAAATTAAATTTTCTAAGCTCTGTTTTCCTTTGTTAAATTTTGAAGCATTGTTTGTAATTTGCTCCAATTTTTGTTTTAGCTCTAAACTTCATTTTTAGCCAAGTCCAAACCATATTTTAGTTCACAAACTTCTTTATAAAGCTTATCATTCTCAAATTTTCCAGCTTTAATTTCATCAATTAAAGCAGAATTTTGAGAAGTTAAACTTCACATGATTTTTGTGAAATTTCTAGTTCATCTTCTAAAATACCTTTTCATCTTTAAGCATACCATTTTCTAATTCAGTTATATTTAATTTGCCTACATTTTCTTTATATAATTTCTTTAAATTTCTTAGTTTATCATCAAGTTCAATACTAATTTCAAGAATATTATTATAAGAAAGCTTAGGATTTATCTCACCAGTGGCCATGAAACAAACATTTGCTTGTTCCGTGTCATGATCGCTTTCACTGTCCGAAGAAGATGAATCTAAATCATCCCATGTAACTTGAAAAGCTTTTATCTTCTTCTTAAACTTTTCAAATTTGTTTTTCTTCTTTTCCTTGTTCAATTGTGGACAATCTTTCTTCATCTGCTCGAATTTGTCGCATTCCAAGCACTTGATCGAAGTTGAGTTTCCACCATTTTGTGCTTTCGTGAATTTCTTCAATTTCTTGAATTTGTTGTAGTGTTTGGTGATGAACGCGATCTCATATTCACCTAAGTTAGAGTCTTCATCGTTGGCTTGAAAATCTATACTCTTCTTCCCTTGATTTTGTTCTTTTCTTGCCTTTAAATTTGTTTTATATGACATTAGATTTTCAATTAATTCTTCAATTTTGAGTTGGAAATGATCTTTTGCATTTTCTATTGCTAGAACTTTTCTTTCTCATTCAATAGTTAAAGAATTTAAAATGTGTGTGATAAGATCAAAATAAGTGAATGTAACTCGTAAAGCCATAAGATCATGTTGTATGCTTATACATGTCTACAATCGATTCATTTGTTTTCATTTTAAACGTTTGAAATTGATTTTGAAGAATAGAAATTTAAGTTTGTTTAACTTTGTTTGTTCCTTCATGAGTGATTTGTGGTGTACGCCAAATTACATATGCGTTTTTGCAAAGCATTACTCTAGAAAAGTCATTTTTGTCGAGTGAACAAAATAAAACATTCACGGCTTTTGCATTGTTGGTTGCTGCTATTTTTGAGCACCGACCAAGTACTCATTTCAGTAGTAGGTGCTTTGAACTTATTCTGGGTAGCTTGCCAAATCTCAAGACCATTAGCTTCCATATAAATTCTCATGCGTGTAGACCAATATGCATAATTAGACCCGGTGAATAGTGGAGAACGTGCAGTTGATTGACCCTCTAGAAAAGTGCTTGTCATATTTTTAGTTTCTTAAAACTTTGTTATGGTTAATTAATTGACACGCTCTGATACCAAATGATAGTACATAAGTGTAACGACCCGTAAATTTCAACGGTTTTAATAACGTTATTAGTCGAAATTTTGTGAAATTTTAAAACGATAAAATTTTGAAATAAAAATTTTATATTTGGAATACGTCTAGTTAAACATAGCAACTGGTAAATTTTCATCCGAAAATATGAAAGTTTATTTCGCGCGTAAATTCACTTCAATTTAATCAGTTAAAAGCGATGAAAATAAAATGTTTCCGAAACCTAAATATTTTTACATAGAAAAATTCTAAACCATCTTCTGAGCAAGATGTTAGTTAGTCGTTTTTCCAAATTCGGACATCTTTGGCTCCGTCGATCTTATTTTCTTACGTTTTTCTCGCATTTTCCGCTGGTAGAAAATTCGAATTTTTATAATTCGATCGTACCGCTAACATCTGTATACCGTTGTGATCGTCTTCCCGTGCTGATCTTTACGGTATATTCAAATCCGTGTTTTGACATCCAGCGCACAACCGGATATGTGAAACGGTTCACCGTACCGGTATCGTTTGTTTGTTTTTCAACCCCTTCGAATTCTTTGTCCTTCAATTTCCACCGTGTTTAACTCAACAGTTTTCATTCAATATTTACTCGATCTACGTTTTAACTTTTCGATTCCCTTTCAAAATTTATTTCGTGTTGGTTCATTTTAATTATACTTACATTTTTACCTGTTCGTCCATTCATTTTCTATCTTCATCTACCTTTTCGTCCACTCCTTCAACCCAGCCTCATAACAACCCGAGCTCCTCCTTCCACCGAGGCTAACCCAACCACACTTACCCTCTCCTCCTTCTCACGTGCTCCCTCCTCCACCGCAGTAGCACCTCTCCTTCCCTCCAAATGTAGATACAACTTCCACGTCCATGCCCTGCTGCCGCCTTCATGTTTCCACCCTCTCCCCTTTCTGATCTGCCGAGCACACATCTCGACACTCGCCGGTCGACAGCCTCTCTCGCTTCACTCCATTTGATACGTTAGTTATGTATATAGAAAGTTTGAATACCACTATCATCCTAGCATGCAAATCTTTCAACCAGGCTTGCATAGGTCAGAGGTGCTTCTATCTGGGCTAGAGGATAGTAGGCTAGGTACGAATAAAACTAGTGCTGGTGTGTGTTCAAAAAGCTTATACCTATAATGTTTATTTATGCGCTAACAATAATATATGTTCACAGTATTATGTTTTTATACCTACAGGTATATTTGGATTTGTATGTTCGTCTATATAAGAGTTTGTAGTATATTTTCTTTACATAGATTTTAAGTTATACTAGTTGTAGATAAGTTGTTTTTTTAGTGAATTTGAAACGAGATTTGGTAGGTTAGTCTGTAATATATAGTGGTACATTGGGTTACATACATATTATTAACTTATTGTTTTGTTTATTATTTGCACATATATGTGCTTTGTGGAGTCTACAGCACTTTTATACTTTGTATAAAGGGGGAGTCAAAAAAATATTCTATATCTTGATGCTTTGATTCGTCTCTTTCCATGATCGTAATAAAAGGGGACCGGTATGAGATGATTTTTTTTTTTTAAAAAAGCTTTGGGTGAAAAGTGCGTATGAGTGAAAAAGTGAGTACAACTCTTATTTTATAACTTTGTAGTTTTATATATTAGTACGCCTATTAAGTTTATATATATATAATTAAGTTATGTACGTGTAGTACGTTTTAAATATTATTTTTAAAATCTCATCCACTGTTTAAAAGATTTCATATTTAGCGGCTACATATATGGTCAGTTAGCACATATATTCTATAGTACTATATCGTTTTATGTGTCAAGCTACATTTTGGGTATACATATGTATAATATGGATTGTCTGAAGTGTTTCTTTACTTGAAATGGTTATATACCAGTGTACGTATATATCAGTTATATATAATATTCTTTTGGGTATCAGTTGGTTTGAAACGCATGCATATTTAATTTATTGTGTCTGAATTTAAATATATGAATTTCATATGTATATATAGTTATAGATAGTTATATAAGCTCGCTTATACCATTTATACTCATCGTTCCAGTTCTGATCTGATCTGTTTCATCAATTCTGGCCAATCAGCCTTGATCATTGTAATTCGTGCCGATTTTGCTTTGCTTGGATGCGAAATTAAATTTCAGTGTCCGTTTCAGGGTGCGTATCCGTATCACCTTCTGTAATCTCTCTAACCTCGAAAGGTGAGCACTCACTCACGATTAACGTTCTTTTATTTATTAAATTTGATTTCAATTGGAACGACAATTGAAATGCTGCTGTTAGTTATTTACACTGTATTACCTGTATCAGTTTACCTGTGACACCTGACACCATTATCTGTTAATTATTTATGCGATGATAATACAGTTTGGCTGATAATTGATTGATTGTTGATGTTTATATTGGACGTTAAAATTGTTAATGTTAAATTGATAAATAGTACGAAATTGAACTTGATATAGGATAATTAAATGTTAAATTCGATTAACGGACATTTGTATAATATGACCCCTTTAACTGTTAAATTTATTGACACGTAGGATTGTTAACTACACCTTGAACCATCAATTGTACGATGCTTAAACTGATGATGTATGAAATTGTAAATAGATGACAAGTGAAAACCGTAATGTAATAATCTTTAATCTACATGAAATGATAGTGTGGATTCTAGGAATAATTATATTAATTCGTACAAATAACAATGCGAATTAATACGGTTATTTCGGGATTATTTGAATTGATTATTAGATTGTTATTGATTGCTGTTATTGCTTGTTTATTTACTTTGACACCATCCCAGTTTTCACACTGCAAGTTCCCTTTGATATGTTTTGATTTTGAATTGAATTGGAATCGGGTTGAAATAATAAATACCCAAATTGAACTTTGACTTAGGATAGAAAATTAAATAAAAACCCGATTGGTCAAAAATTTGATTTGAAAATAAACGAAGATTTTATTTGAATAAAGAATATGGTTTTGAAATGAAGTTGAAATTTGAATTTTAATGAAAGAAAAATGTTAATATTTAATAATCTGAAACAAATATTAACAATGTAATTGATGAAAGAATGTTGTTTAATTTGAGAAATTATTGAATTAAGTTTGAAATTATTAAACTTTGAAATGATTTAATAATTAAGTTTGAAATTATAATTAAGTTGAAATTATTAAACTTTGAAATTATCTAATAATTAAGTTTTGAATTATTTAATAATTAAATGAGATTTAATTATTTAATAATTAAATTGAAGTGAATTCTTTAATAAGAAAAATTAAACTTTTGAATAAGTGAATTTTACTTCGTAAATAATTGAAATTGAGTTTTCTTTATTAAGTAAGTTTTGGAAAATTATTTAAGAAAGTAAATAAGTGAAATTGAATTTCTTTATCAAGAAATAAAATGTGATTTATTGAAATTAATATAAGACTTGAAATGTAAAGAATTTGATTGATGAATTTAATTTAATTAAATTTGTAAGTTTAGATTTAATAAAGTTGAACTTAAGAAATTGATTTAATGAATTGGAAATTTAATAGAAATTGTTTTGAATGATAAAGTAACTTAACGAATATTGAATGAAATCGATAAATGAATTTGGAATTGATTTGATTGATAAATTAAATTGATTTAAACGATTTCGAAATGAAACTTATATACGAACTTGAACCAATATTTGAATTGTTTTAAAAAGAGATTGAAATTGAATTATAAGATTTTGAAATGATAATTTGGAAGTTTTGAAACGTAAATTTTGGAAATTGGTTTTGGAAGACAAATGAATGTTGATTTACGAATTCTATTTGAAATTGAAATTGTTTTTGGTTTTTGAAATATATAAACGACCAATCGGTGTAATAATTACGAAAGTTATTAAAGAGACCGGGATCGGTAATGGATATACTCTCTATCTGAACCGAAACCACTTTAATAACTATACGCGGAGTGTTGATCCAGAACGAAGTGGATGGTTTTGATGAACGCGTTGACTGAAGAAAGAGAACGATTTTGGATGACCCCTGACATGACTAAAACAGGAGCCGCGCCGGGCCATTGAGGTTCGCCACCTCTAGCGGACACACTTCTTCGTTACCATATCTATTACTTTTGTGATTCGATTTGGGTGCACCCCTCGATTATGGGAGTGTTGTTTCGCGGTGTTGGGATAGTAGCTGCTATGCCCAACATCAGTCCGGATCACGCAACTACTAGTATCCTAGTTGGTATCGCCTCATATACCTTGTCATACTGATTATCCTATTCGCGACCACTACGATTTTGATTTGTACCTTTAGTATATGGATTGCCCTCTGGTGACTTCCGGTTTTGGGGAAACTACGGTCTTGTATATGCTTTTGGGAATAAACAGGTTAAGAGGTGTATGGGCCCTGCTTAACCCTACTTTGATATCTTTATATTACTGATAGACATTATCTACTTAGCGTACATTACTACCTAGTAGATAGTTTAACGGATCCTTAAAGGATGGTTATTCCAAACATCCTTTGAGTTACTTGTATTTCAATTGCTATTTCACTTGAGTTGGATTTATTAATATAAGAATGTTAATCCTGACTCGAGTGTCTTGTGTTTTGCTTTACGCTCGGGTCAGACTGAGTGTACCGGTATTCGAGACTCACCTTTGGAGTTGGAGCTTTGCTTGAAGATCCAGCCATCTATTCTGCTTTCAGTATTCGATGATTCCAGTGATGTATTCTGATCTGTATCTGATGTATCGTATTACTCTTCTGTTGTAAACTCTAATGTATTTTTATATATTCATATAGTAGCTTCATGAACTACTATCTCTTTTATTTCCGCTGCATTTATTACTCTGTGTCTGTGATCTGTGATTATATCTATTTACTGTATATGTTCAGTTTTGCCAAATTTAAATTAACAACGCGGTATTTTGAGCAATTCAACTCCGGCATGAGTGTCTTCCTATACACTTATAATGGACGCGAATGGTCCAAAATTCTGGGCCGTTACAGTTGGTATCAGAGCTTTGGTAGCTCTAGGCAAAACTTAACATATAGGGTAAATGTATTTACAGAATCACTCTCATTCGAGTTTCAATCTCTTCCTTTTGACTTGATTTCTTTGAATTTTGGAACATTCCCTACGGTTCCAAATTTCATTCGTGTCCCTCACTATTCGTCTCCTTTCAATTCTGGAGTATCCCATAACTCCACTTCGAATAATCTTTATAATGAATCGGCGGTCCCGCCAATCTTCGAATGATTCATAAAGGGGTAAACTCCTTTATAATAGGCATCGATTTACCGGAGATCTCTGTATCCTCGGTTTACGATGCTATCTATCTCCTACTATACCTGAATTCCATCTCTTGAGATCGAGTGTTGATTTACCTCGGAATTCAGCATCGATCTTATTCTTGAAGTTACGGACGACTCGGTTAAGGTTGCCCGTGAATTAAATAAACTCATCCAACTCCCGATTTTGGAAATTGAATTATCTTATCTTCTGTTTCAAACTTATTTTTTGAATCAAAATTCTCTTTGATTTGAGTCCATCAAATTTGAATCTCTATCCTTGCTTTGAAATTCATTCTTGTATAGTCGAGCGAGGAAGTATATTTGTAAATTAATATTAAAATGTTTTATATATTGTGTTGTTTGAGTTGTTGATGTTGATTTGGGTTTCCGATCGATTCGTCTGATCAACGCTATCGATAGGATCTCTAAAACACTTGAATAGAGCAAACTGACACAATATTGTTTTCAAATTTGGTAAATGAAATAAATTTGTTTGATTATATTGTAAAAAAAATATAAGTTAAAATATTCTGAAATTTAATAAGTTAATTAAATTGTTGTTGAAATGATAATATTTGATTATCATTTATTGTCCTAAATAAATTTATAAATACGGTTTATAAATTGATTTGAAATTTGAGATGAATTTAATTCAGAAATTTGAGAATTTAGTTTCCGGTGATTTCGAACTTTGGTTTTAAAATTTTAAAGTATATATTATTGAAGTATTTTCGAATAGAAACCGTTTTCAAAGAATTTTAAAATGTTGAAATCAGTGCTCTTCTCTTTGTCGCTGGAAAATAATTTCGGTGATGGCGGCCGCATCATCGACATTCATTTTCGAGTTTTGAAGTGGAGAAACCATTCTGTAGCTTTGCTACGGTTCTGTTTTGAAAAATATTTCGATTTGAATTTCTTCAGTATAATTTGATTTATATATATGTATAAGTACCTTATTTTAAAAATTTTAATTTGATTTGATATAAATATATATATATATATATCTCTAAATTGTTTCAAGTTAATCGGAAATCTAATTCTTAAATTTTGTTAAAAGATGATTTTAATTATAAATAAAAACAAAA
This sequence comes from Allium fistulosum, assembly GCA_030737815.1. Taxonomy (NCBI): domain Eukaryota; kingdom Viridiplantae; phylum Streptophyta; class Magnoliopsida; order Asparagales; family Amaryllidaceae; genus Allium; species Allium fistulosum. Next base: position 850,755,282 of record CM060905.1, read on the forward strand.
TTTGGAATAAATATTTAAACTTGAATAATTAAATTTGGGAAAATTTTATTTGTATATTGTTCAACTGCATTCTAATACAACTTACCTATCTCATTCAGAAGTTGAATATGTAATTGGATAATATACAATATAAAATAATTTTATAAATAAATTTGAGTGTTTATAATAAATGTTATACACTAAATTTTGATTATAAAGATGTTAATAGGGTTAGATAGGATAATAAGTAAAACCCAGTTAATAATGAAATAAATCTGTTTTGAAAGAATAAATAAATTTGTTTTGAAAGAATTAATAAATCGAAATTTGATCAACATATGAAAATACCTTGAATTTAAAAGAAATTAATAGATGTAAATTAATTTAAAGCGAAACTTTATGTTTTAAATTAATTTATATGGTTTAAATATATGTAATAAGATATATTAAGTGAAACAAATTTAATAATAATTTGGAATAATGAAGAATTTAAATTGCTGAAAAAATTATGATTATAATAAAAGACTATTCAAATTTATGGTTTTAGAAATTGTAAATTAGGGATAATTGGATAATAGGATAATGAATTTAGAAATAGTTGAGATTGATTTTAGTGAAATCAAATGGATTAAATCAATTATTGAATATCAATTAATTTAAATTTGAATTTATATGGTTTAAATTAATGGTTGTTTTATATCTCAACCCTGTTTTTCTTTCTGGTTGTTCTATTCTCCTACCTCGTTCCTTTTCGGGGACGAAAAGTTTTGAGTGGGGGAGAGTGTAACGACCCGTAAATTTCAACGGTTTTAATAACGTTATTAGTTGAAATTTTGTGAAATTTTAAAACGATAAAATTTTGAAATAAAAATTTTATATTTGGAATACGTCTAGTTAAACATAGCAACTGGTAAATTTTCATCCGAAAATATGAAAGTTTATTTCGCGCGTAAATTCACTTCAATTTAATCAGTTAAAAGCGATGAAAATAAAATGTTTCCGAAACCTAAATATTTTTACATAGAAAAATTCTAAACCATCTTCTGAGCAAGATGTTAGTTAGTCGTTTTTCCAAATTCGGACATCTTTGGCTCCGTCGATCTTATTTTCTTACGTTTTTCTCGCATTTTCCACTGGTAGAAAATTCGAATTTTTATAATTCGATCGTACCGCTAACATCTGTATACCGTTGTGATCGTCTTCCCGTGCTGATCTTTACGGTATATTCAAATCCGTGTTTTGACATCCAGCGCACAACCGGATATGTGAAACGGTTCACCGTACCGGTATCGTTTGTTTGTTTTTCAACCCCTTCGAATTCTTTGTCCTTCAATTTCCACCGTGTTTAACTCAACAGTTTTCATTCAATATTTACTCGATCTACGTTTTAACTTTTCGATTCCCTTTCAAAATTTATTTCGTGTTGGTTCATTTTAATTATACTTACATTTTTACCTGTTCGTCCATTCATTTTCTATCTTCATCTACCTTTTCGTCCACTCCTTCAACCCAGCCTCATAACAACCCGAGCTCCTCCTTCCACCGAGGCTAACCCAACCACACTTACCCTCTCCTCCTTCTCACGTGCTCCCTCCTCCACCGCAGTAGCACCTCTCCTTCCCTCCAAATGTAGATACAACTTCCACGTCCATGCCCTGCTGCCGCCTTCATGTTTCCACCCTCTCCCCTTTCTGATCTGCCGAGCACACATCTCGACACTCGCCGGTCGACAGCCTCTCTCGCTTCACTCCATTTGATACGTTAGTTATGTATATAGAAAGTTTGAATACCACTATCATCCTAGCATGCAAATCTTTCAACCAGGCTTGCATAGGTCAGAGGTGCTTCTATCTGGGCTAGAGGATAGTAGGCTAGGTACGAATAAAACTAGTGCTGGTGTGTGTTCAAAAAGCTTATACCTATAATGTTTATTTATGCGCTAACAATAATATATGTTCACAGTATTATGTTTTTATACCTACAGGTATATTTGGATTTGTATGTTCGTCTATATAAGAGTTTGTAGTATATTTTCTTTACATAGATTTTAAGTTATACTAGTTGTAGATAAGTTGTTTTTTTAGTGAATTTGAAACGAGATTTGGTAGGTTAGTCTGTAATATATAGTGGTACATTGGGTTACATACATATTATTAACTTATTGTTTTGTTTATTATTTGCACATATATGTGCTTTGTGGAGTCTACAGCACTTTTATACTTTGTATAAAGGGGGAGTCAAAAAAATATTCTATATCTTGATGCTTTGATTCGTCTCTTTCCATGATCGTAATAAAAGGGGACCGGTATGAGATGATTTTTTTTTTAAAAAAAAGCTTTGGGTGAAAAGTGCGTATGAGTGAAAAAGTGAGTACAACTCTTATTTTATAACTTTGTAGTTTTATATATTAGTACGCCTATTAAGTTTATATATATATAATTAAGTTATGTACGTGTAGTACGTTTTAAATATTATTTTTAAAATCTCATCCACTGTTTAAAAGATTTCATATTTAGCGGCTACATATATGGTCAGTTAGCACATATATTCTATAGTACTATATCGTTTTATGTGTCAAGCTATATTTTGGGTATACATATGTATAATATGGATTGTCTGAAGTGTTTCTTTACTTGAAATGGTTATATACCAGTGTACGTATATATCAGTTATATATAATATTCTTTTGGGTATCAGTTGGTTTGAAACGCATGCATATTTAATTTATTGTGTCTGAATTTAAATATATGAATTTCATATGTATATATAGTTATAGATAGTTATATAAGCTCGCTTATACCATTTATACTCATCGTTCCAGTTCTGATCTGATCTGTTTCATCAATTCTGGCCAATCAGCCTTGATCATTGTAATTCGTGCCGATTTTGCTTTGCTTGGATGCGAAATTAAATTTCAGTGTCCGTTTCAGGGTGCGTATCCGTATCACCTTCTGTAATCTCTCTAACCTCGAAAGGTGAGCACTCACTCACGATTAACGTTCTTTTATTTATTAAATTTGATTTCAATTGGAACGACAATTGAAATGCTGCTGTTAGTTATTTACACTGTATTACCTGTATCAGTTTACCTGTGACACCTGACACCATTATCTGTTAATTATTTATGCGATGATAATACAGTTTGGCTGATAATTGATTGATTGTTGATGTTTATATTGGACGTTAAAATTGTTAATGTTAAATTGATAAATAGTACGAAATTGAACTTGATATAGGATAATTAAATGTTAAATTCGATTAACGGACATTTGTATAATATGACCCCTTTAACTGTTAAATTTATTGACACGTAGGATTGTTAACTACACCTTGAACCATCAATTGTACGATGCTTAAACTGATGATGTATGAAATTGTAAATAGATGACAAGTGAAAACCGTAATGTAATAATCTTTAATCTACATGAAATGATAGTGTGGATTCTAGGAATAATTATATTAATTCGTACAAATAACAATGCGAATTAATACGGTTATTTCGGGATTATTTGAATTGATTATTAGATTGTTATTGATTGCTGTTATTGCTTGTTTATTTACTTTGACACCATCCCAGTTTTCACACTGCAAGTTCCCTTTGATATGTTTTGATTTTGAATTGAATTGGAATCGGGTTGAAATAATAAATACCCAAATTGAACTTTGACTTAGGATAGAAAATTAAATAAAAACCCGATTGGTCAAAAATTTTATTTGAAAATAAACGAAGATTTTATTTGAATAAAGAATATGGTTTTGAAATGAAGTTGAAATTTGAATTTTAATGAAAGAAAAATGTTAATATTTAATAATCTGAAACAAATATTAACAATGTAATTGATGAAAGAATGTTGTTTAATTTGAGAAATTATTGAATTAAGTTTGAAATTATTAAACTTTGAAATGATTTAATAATTAAGTTTGAAATTATAATTAAGTTGAAATTATTAAACTTTGAAATTATCTAATAATTAAGTTTTGAATTATTTAATAATTAAATGAGATTTAATTATTTAATAATTAAATTGAAGTGAATTCTTTAATAAGAAAAATTAAACTTTTGAATAAGTGAATTTTACTTCGTAAATAATTGAAATTGAGTTTTCTTTATTAAGTAAGTTTTGGAAAATTATTTAAGAAAGTAAATAAGTGAAATTGAATTTCTTTATCAAGAAATAAAATGTGATTTATTGAAATTAATATAAGACTTGAAATGTAAAGAATTTGATTGATGAATTTAATTTAATTAAATTTGTAAGTTTAGATTTAATAAAGTTGAACTTAAGAAATTGATTTAATGAATTGGAAATTTAATAGAAATTGTTTTGAATGATAAAGTAACTTAACGAATATTGAATGAAATCGATAAATGAATTTGGAATTGATTTGATTGATAAATTAAATTGATTTAAACGATTTCGAAATGAAACTTATATACGAACTTGAACCAATATTTGAATTGTTTTAAAAAGAGATTGAAATTGAATTATAAGATTTTGAAATGATAATTTGGAAGTTTTGAAACGTAAATTTTGGAAATTGGTTTTGGAAGACAAATGAATGTTGATTTACGAATTCTATTTGAAATTGAAATTGTTTTTGGTTTTTGAAATATATAAACGACCAATCGGTGTAATAATTACGAAAGTTATTAAAGAGACCGGGATCGGTAATGGATATACTCTCTATCTGAACCGAAACCACTTTAATAACTATACGCGGAGTGTTGATCCAGAACGAAGTGGATGGTTTTGATGAACGCGTTGACTGAAGAAAGAGAACGATTTTGGATGACCCCTGACATGACTAAAACAGGAGCCGCGCCGGGCCATTGAGGTTCGCCACCTCTAGCGGACACACTTCTTCGTTACCATATCTATTACTTTTGTGATTCGATTTGGGTGCACCCCTCGATTATGGGAGTGTTGTTTCGCGGTGTTGGGATAGTAGCTGCTATGCCCAACATCAGTCCGGATCACGCAACTACTAGTATCCTAGTTGGTATCGCCTCATGTACCTTGTCATACTGATTATCCTATTCGCGACCACTACGATTTTGATTTGTACCTTTAGTATATGGATTGCCCTCTGGTGACTTCCGGTTTTGGGGAAACTACGGTCTTGTATATGCTTTTGGGAATAAACAGGTTAAGAGGTGTATGGGCCCTGCTTAACCCTACTTTGATATCTTTATATTACTGATAGACATTATCTACTTAGCGTACATTACTACCTAGTAGATAGTTTAACGGATCCTTAAAGGATGGTTATTCCAAACATCCTTTGAGTTACTTGTATTTCAATTGCTATTTCACTTGAGTTGGATTTATTAATATAAGAATGTTAATCCTGACTCGAGTGTCTTGTGTTTTGCTTTACGCTCGGGTCAGACTGAGTGTACCAGTATTCGAGACTCACCTTTGGAGTTGGAGCTTTGCTTGAAGATCCAGCCATCTATTCTGCTTTCAGTATTCGATGATTCCAGTGATGTATTCTGATCTGTATCTGATGTATCGTATTACTCTTCTGTTGTAAACTCTGATGTATTTTTATATATTCATATAGTAGCTTCATGAACTACTATCTCTTTTATTTCCGCTGCATTTATTACTCTGTGTCTGTGATCTGTGATTATATCTATTTACTGTATATGTTCAGTTTTGCCAAATTTAAATTAACAACGCGGTATTTTGAGCAATTCAACTCCGGCATGAGTGTCTTCCTATACACTTATAATGGACGCGAATGGTCCAAAATTTTGGGCCGTTACAATAAGGATCTATAGTAATGTGGCTAACTTATGTACATAAGTGTATATGCAATATCAAGCTATATAATAAAGGAAATAGTAAAGTAAAGTAAGAAGCAATCACACTAGGATTTTTATACTAGTTCGGACCTCTCGTCCTACGTCAAGTCCCGAAGCACTTCTTTGGATTTTCCACTAAGCAAAACACCCTCACTTAGCCTGGAGAAATAGGCGATACAGTAGTTTACTGACTTATAATCTTATGTTCGAACAACATGGATTTTTACTTGTAGTGCAAGCTTTCTATAATCTCCTTTGATGGTTCAAGGTGCGTGCACCGTGATTATGGAAGTGTACAAAGTAATTCTTGAGTGAATGAATAGTATTTTAATATGAAAGCTGATAGATTCAAGATAGCAAAGAATTCAAGATAGAAAGCTATTGATAGAACTCCTGGAGTTAGGCCATATTTATAGAAATCAAAAGGTTTCTTTAAAAGGTTATAATTATTCAAAAAAATCCATTACTCTTCGAAGAGAAGCATTGAACGATTGCAAGTCTTCGAAGTGTAATTCGAAAAATAGCCATTACGGGTTATTTAGTCGACTGGTGATGGTAGTCCGTTGAATATGAACATTAAAGATTGCAGAGAGGAAGATGAATTTTAGTAGAATGAAATATAAAATAAGTAGATTAGGTTCAATCGTTGGAATCATTTTTAGTCTACTGCCCTCAGCCGACTGAAAATGATTTCAGTCGATTGAACCTTTATATAATGATTTTTATATAAGGCATTCTTATAAATCCTTGTTTTGTAAATACTTTGGCTCCTGTATTTAAAATTCTCATATGCCGATGGTATGTGTGTGTATGCATATGAATCATTTTGGAAATTTTACAAATAAATCTAAGGGCAATTACGTACACTTGTCTTTGATTTGTAAATGATCATTTCGCATTTCTCCTTGTTTCTTTGAATCATTGTCTTTAGATTACTGCACAAAATAATATATTAGATACATATATATTCATATACATACATACATAAATATAAATATATATATATATAGCCGTCGTCATTAAAACATTTATACAAACAAGGTTCTAACATTTATTAGTACTATACACTTATATGACGTGTTTCACTCACCAGACGTATGTCTATCCCCTTTTATCATTTCTTCTTTTTAGTTATACTAAGATAGATTGATAGAGAGGGCTGGTGCTGACTTGGAGGATGGTAAGATGGAGGCCCACACTTTTATTTATTATCTGTTTACTATTTTATTTCATTTATTCCCAAACATTGTATTATTTTCGTTACTAGTATTGAGAGATGTTGTGGTTATAATTTACTTGATATTACATTATTTTATTTGTATGGGATTGTATTATCGATTACAATTATATTTTATTCCTTCCTCTATGAGTTTTTGAAAGTGTAGAATATTGTAGATAGCTATATGATCTATTTTATATTCTACCTCAAAACGATCCACCCTCTTTGAGGTCTGCAATGTTCGCGTCATTTCATGTGTGAATCGGGGCATCGTAGATGGTGGGTTTTTTCATTTAGTATCAGAGCTTAGGTTAGGATAATCCTATTAAATTAGAGCATATGAGAGAGCATATTTGTAATTATTATATATATATCATATATACATTATATATACATATTACACCACTCCCCGTATATTTTGACCAGTATAGGTAATTGTTGGCTTCTCCTTTATAGACATAAACTATTATGAGTTAAATGAATATTGAGATTCAAATAGTTTAGAAAGAAAATTAAACCCGTCACATATTTTGTAATGTGGAAATTAGCCACAAGGGCCTCTTTAGCAAGTCCAATTAGTTTTAGGACACACAACTGAAATAATTACTTTTAAGGACAAAATGCAAAATAATCAGTTTCTAAGGCCTAAAAACTTATGAAAGTATGTCCTTGAAAGTAATTGGACTGCTGACTTTGTCCTTAAAAGTAATTATTCTGCTGACTTTGGCCTTGAAATTAATTTTTTTGGATGTGTGTCCAAGAAACTAATTGGACTGCAAAGTTTGTCCTTCTAGTGAAATGCCCCTTTTGTAATTTACTCCATAGAGAATTACTAAAGAAGGGTTTATATGCCAAGTAATAGTACCCTTAAGTCCATAGAACATATTGTAATGTTGATGAGGCTTAATGAATGTACTTAAGCATTTTTAGATTGTATGACATAGTTGGGTTTGTGAAGTAATGATCTACTCCAATTAAAGTATTTAAATTAATGAAATGTTTTCCCTCAAGAGTAAGAAATATTGGTATTTGAGATTTTGGAAAATAGTAAAGAAGTTGAAGTTTGTTTAATGTTTTGAAAAATAAAACTCCTTAGTGTAAGTTTCAAAAATGAGAAAATTTAATAAGAGGTAATTTTACATAACTATTTTTAAAGGTTTTATTTTTTTGCTTAGTGTATGATATGTTGTTGCACTTGTACTTTGATGTGCATTTGCTTTTGACAAAGAAATTTTGAAAGTAATTAAAAAATAAGTAAAATGCATCCTTTTGCAAATCTTTTATTTTATTAATGTTTTTTTCACACTTTGGAAAAAATAAATTAAATTTAAAATGTTACATTTTCTTTACGCCTTTGTGAACATTTCTTATTTATAGAAGTAAAATTTAAAAGGTACGTTTAATATATCTATTTCTATAAATTAAACTGGACCCTTTTGGATAAATTTTAAATTGAAAAGAAATTAAAAATTATTGTTATCTAAGTTTTCTATTTTAATACATATGTATTTTAAAATTGAAGTTTTATGGTATAAACTCTTAAAAATATGCATTAATGAATATTTTAAAATTTTGGAAATTGTTTTTGAATTCGATTTGAATATAGTTAGTGGACTAAAACGAATTTCAAAAATATTTTTTTAGTGTATATACATGATGTATTAGTTAAAAGGTCTTGGAAATTGGCTAATTATAAATAAAACGATTTATATATGATAAAATGGTTTTAAATTTTATGAAAAAATGTTTTAAAAATAAAGTATGCATATTTCAAAAAATAATCGAGGTTATTTCAATTCGAATTATAGTTTGAGTAATTATTATTGAATTGGTAAAACTATAAAGAATTGAGTTTTGGAAGTTAAATATTTTTAGGTAATGATATTTTTAAGAATTATTGAAAGAAATTAGCCTTGGAAATTGAAAGTATAATTAAAGGACATATAAACAGATACAAAGTGATTAAATTGAAATAGATTTGAGTTACGATTTCTTATGCAATGATTTAATATGAAACATATAAGTTTCTTTGGAAATTAAGTAGAATTTAAAAAATTATTTTGGAAAAATGTGTGGTGATCAAAATTAAACTTTGGTTGAAGTTAACAAAGAATTATATATTTTTCATCTTACTTTTTTGTGAAGAATAAGGTTTATCAACAATTTTGATCTAAAAATCGAATTGAAAAATTATTGATATAATCAATTGGAATTTGATTAAAGCTAGAAAAGAATTACAAAGTATATACAGTTTGAATTGATTATGGTGAACTAACCAGGATAGTCATGTTGGAACTAGACCAGCCTATAGCAGAAGTTATGGGTGAATTTCAAAATATTTTACCCTATTGGATCTTTATTGCACCTATGAAGTCTAATTTATTTAGAACATTTCTAAATTTTATTTAAATAAAACCTCTTATTTCATTTAAATTTACAAATTATAGATAAAATTTTATTTAATTTATATTTAGTTAAGATAATAGTACACATAAGTATCATATACATATATGTATATGTGTGCATTTTTAATATAATAATCTGTGTCTGTGCAAGGTATAACATGCCCATATATAAATGTAGGGATTTACATCGCAACGAACATGTTAGCTCATCATATATGTATTAAATGTTGTCCAGATATTTGTATGATGTAAAATTATTTATATGAATAGTAAAAACTATGTAAATATATATGTATATATGTATGTATTACTTGTATATAAAATATTAATGATTTACATACATATATTATAGTATTAAATTTTAAATAATATATATACACATAATATAAAAGTTTTTTTGACTCAATATGCTTATACATATACATACACACACATATATATATGTATGTATGATGTATGTTCATGTATAAGTATACTTATAATATATATATATATATATGTATGTATTTATATATACATATATACGTATACAGATACATACATATACACACACAAATATATATATATATAAATATATATATTTGACCCAAAAAATGGATCAACACCCTGTTCTGATTGTGAAAGCACCAGCCCTATTTATCACGAGAAGAAAATAGAGCATGACACACTCCAGATTATAGAAAAAACAGAATAAGATAAAGGAACACACGATCTTTATAGTGGTTCGGCTGTTAACGAAGCCTACGTCCACTTTATAACTTTTGTTATTGAATTGACTATTGGTCACAAGTACTGTGACGACTCAGAATTTTGGATATTTGAAATGAGAATATTTAATTAATTTTAAATATTCAACAGGGTAATTTCGACTTGAATTTCAAATATCACTATTTATTGGGTGATTTAATATTGAATTTAACAATTGAAAATTTGGTAAAATGTTGAATCTAGAGTTTTAAGCCTTTTAAAAATAATTTGAATGCTTGTAAAATTTATATTGATAGTACAAAAGATAGTAAAAGTGTTAAACTTGAATTTGGAAGTGTTTTGTTCAATTTTGAAATTTTAACGTTTAAATCGGTATTTAAAAATAGCCTTCCGGGGCACAGTCTCGGAATTTGTTGAAAGCAGTTCCATTGGATCCGTAATATTGTATTATTATCGGATTTCAAATTTCGGAGTGTTTGGAGTTGTTGTGTGGTCGTACGGTAAGTAAACGCGCTGAAATTTATATCGAATTCAATATTATAACTGGGTCCAAAAGCTATCTTCTCCATACGATCGAATTAGGACTCGAAACCTTTTCCATTGCGTTCGAAATAGGGTTATAACATTATGAACGCCTAGCGGCACACCTCGATAGGAAGTCAAAATTTTAAATTGCGATATCGGGACGATTTAAATATATATATATATAATTATATTCATTGATTGACGTATATTTTGACGTCCACTTTTCTCCTTTCATTTCAATCACTATAGCAAGGCCTTTTCTGCATGCAAGAAATTTTTACACGAAACATCTTCTTTTTAAAACGCAAGCAGTTCATAAAGTAAATAAAAGAAGAATTTGAGTTCTTCCCCATCTACTCTTGTTCATTTATAGACCAATTTCCCTTCTTCTCTTCTGAAATCATCCATTCAAAAATTCTCAGAAAATAAAAATAAAAATAAATACTCGAAGTCGAATTCGATGGCCGCATAGCCTGGGACGGCGACTCGAGACAACCGCGAGCGATTTGTGAGGTTCGAGTATGTGCGATTGAACATGGAGGAGCTGGGTTTTGATGGCAATCAACAGTGGCGGCGAGCAATTGGTAAAGACGGCAATAGCTGGGCATCGCGAAGCGACTGGGACGGCAGTGACAGCCGCGTTCGCCTGCGGTGGTGGGGCCTTGGGTCGCGTGATGTTGCGCGTGGGTAGAAGTGACCGTGAACCTTGTAGGCATAGGGGAAGGCTCGAATGGCAGCTAGGGTTTCATTCGAACTCGACTGTGAGGTATTCGAACTTTTTTTTCAATTCAATTTTGATTTAATAAATATGTATATCCAGAAGGAAGATCATAACAGTGAGGTATTTCAATTTATATGTGAACAGAAAGGAAAATATATATATATAGTAAAAAGAAGAACAATTCTGTTTAAATTTTCAGTATGTATATGTATGTAAGCAGAAAGAAAATTATATATAGAAAAGACTTTGAAAATATATAGGGATTTTTTTAAAATGTTTGAAGAACTTATAAAAGCTAGATTTTTGGGAATCTATAATCTATTTTTATAAGTGTATATATAATTTCAAAAGGGAAAATTTCTAGTTTAAATTTAAATCACTAGTTAATTAAGTTTATTAAATGGTAATTAGGTTGTTCGATTTGTTTCGAATATTAATAAATCATATAAATTGGTTATTCAAGGTCAAAATGGGAAAACCAAGGCAATATTGAAGTGGATTGCAAATTAAAAAGCAAAGGTGAGTTAATCTCACTCTTCTAGATTGCTATTTAAATTTAAATGGTTAAATTTAAATGTTTAGATTGAATGATTGGATTGATTGGATGTGGTATATTATATATAGTATACATATATATATTGGAGTGATTTATTCCCGCATTATATAGCGGATGAGACCCTATGCGCCGCATAATAGCGGATGATATTTTATAAACCCATATACCGCGATATTCCACCTCGAAGTGGAATTGGTATTGTGGTAACATCTATGGATGCATGGAAACAGGTTGGAGGGATCCAACTGGATTCCTCAAAATTATTTAGATTGTTTAATATTATGTGATATTGTTTATGTGATAATCTTTGATAGATTATATTAGTGATTGGAAATATTGAATGCTATGTTTGATTGGGAATATTTGGGGATAATGAGTTATCAAAAATATATAGGATATATTTTTGAAAAGAAAATAAAAGAGAGAATTTTTAAGAAAAATAATTATTGAGAATTTGGATAAATTAAAGGAATGAATTGGAAAAGGATAAAAGTTGTTTTAAATTCAAATAGAAAATTCCAAATATGCAGAATGAGATTTTTGAATAAGTGGAAATGAATGAATTTTTAAACTCAAGTGTTCTTATTCAAAGGGATGAAGAATTTATTTTAAAATTCAAGGTTTGAATATATTGGGAAGAATAAAAAGAGAATTTGGGAAAAATATGAAATTGGTAATTTTAGTTAAAAGATTTTGAATTATAATTAAGGAATAAATCCGAAGTTAATGAATTTTGAAATAAATGGAGTAAGGGAATTTATTTAAAAGTGAAGTAAATTGGAAATCAATTTGAGAATTGATTTAAGGGTTTAAAACCGGGATTTTTAAAAGGGAATTGAGATTTTGGAATTTATAAACTGGGTTTATAAAAGTAAGAGAAATATATCAGTGGATATTTGGAAGAATAAATTCACGGTGGGAATTTATTAAAGGAATGGGTAAATTTGGTTAAAAATAAATAGTGATTTATTTTTAAAAGATGTGGAAGAGAAGTGTATTTTCCAGGATAGCCAAGTACGTTTTCAAAGCAAATTTTTAAGTATAAGTTAAAAGTTTAAGGATAGTTTTAAAAGCATGTTTTAGAAAATTTATTATTTTTAAATGTTTTAAGTTTTAAAGTAAATATCTTCCAAATTTATTTAGTAGTAATTATTTAAAGGTGACTGGGTATTATGTTTTAAAAGATAAAAAGTTAGTTTTATATTTTATAAAGTAGTTTTATTTTAAATATTCTTGAAGTGTATTTTTTTTAAAATAAAGTATTAAAGTAGTTTTAAATCTAAATGTTTAAAAGTATATTCTATAGGTAAGTGTTTTAAATGATTTTAAAGTCTAAGTATTTGTACTTGGTGACTTCAGAGGAAATAGAAAATATTTGGAAATTTATTCCTTGAGAGATGACGGTTTGAAACTGTTTTCAAAGGATTAAAAAGTGGAAATATATCTTGCAAAGATATTTTGAGATTAATAAATAATTTGGAAGATTATTTATTGTTGATGGATGTTTGTGAATGATAATTGATAGTTAAATAACCGACTATTAATATTGGCCAATGCGCTGATCGTTTCGAAGAGACCGGGATCGAGATTAATTTCTCGAAAACCACTTCGATCCGGTTTGTACGTTTTCGTGGGGAAAACGAGTTTGGAGTCGAAGATGGAACAGTGAAGTGCAAGGGCTAGTCGCTACTAATCTTAAGGATAGTTCCAAAATGGATGTAGTAGGAGTAGTGCCTTCGGTTCCGTTCGAACCCGGATCGGACTTGTATGGATGAATGCTTTTGAAACATCGTCAGGTGGATGATGGGCATTCTAAGGGATATGTTCTAAAAAGGTAACGCTTAGCCTCAAGCCTCATCAACCGGGAATGACTGAAAATCAGGGGTTATGCAGCAAGGCTATGTGGGTAGCGCCCATTAGGGTGAGATCATTCCTGTCTAGATGTCCCTTTTTATTTCGGCTATGTGGCGGTTGGTCGTGCCAACCGTGGGGTGATCTTACTTGGAATTTCCCTTAGGTAGTTCCGGTCTTGTGTTGCAGGGGATCGGGCGTGGTCCTCGGTACATTGATCTAGACCAGGTACTATGACAGGTGGTACCCCAGTGCCTAGTCATTAGTTGGAAATCCATTCTCCCTACGCGCCTGTATGGTTTTGATTGTGTCCAACTATTGCTGAAACGTGAGATGCATGCATTTCAGCTAGATTCTATTTTACTTTCTATAGACACTATTATAATATCAGACGAATTTGATAAAAAGTGTTTTGGCTATCGTAAGGTAAAAACCCGACATGTTTATTTGTGGCATGGTCTTACGAGATGCTTTTGATTTCAAAGGGTTTTGAAACTTTAATAATCAAATTGAGTGTGATTTTCTCACGCTGGTATTCCAGACTGACTCGGGTGTTATTTTATTATAATGCTCGGGTTAGACCGAGTATTATAGATTACAGGAAAGGATGCTGTGGAGCTCAGGAGACGAGCTGGATGGCGATACGTACTTCCGTATTTTTTTAAAATATTCTGCTGTGTTGATTTGTTGTATAGTCGGATTTGTGAGGACGAGTTGTCATAACTGTCCAGTATTGTATTATTGATTGTATTTTACTCTGATGATGTAATATATAAACAGATTTGTTTTTGTGTAAAGATTAGTTATGCTCTATTATATTTTATTCCGCCGCGATGGTTAGATTCTGTTGTTATCCTGTTTCTTCTTCTTCTACCTCCTTCTTCTTTAACCCTAATGGTTCATATTTCCGTTCACTTTGAATCGATATGTTGGAGAATAGTGTCGATTCGAGGGGTACGGGTTTGCGGGTCGTTACAGTGGTATCAGAGCTGAAGGCTAGTGATAACCTTTGCTCTGGTGGGGATTACTCATTAAAATAGAGTCAGTAGTACTCTAGAATGAGTTTGAGTGTATTAATAGATATGAGCGCATATTTGTTAGTGGATATAAAATTGTTTTATATTGTGTTGATTGGTTTATTGAGTAGTTTATGGATTCTGGTCAATACGAGTAATTAACGTTATTGATAGGGATCTCTAAACACTTGAATAGAACAATTCGACACAGTATTGTTTTAAAATAGGGTAAATGAAATAATTTTACCCAAATTATTTTTGTATATGAAAGAAATAATTTTTAGTAATTATTATATATATGGTTGCTTGGTTGTTAGGAAATGATAATATTAAATTATTATCATTATTGTGTAAAAATTGAATAAGAAATTGAAAACTTATAACCAAAGTTAAAGAATAGATTTATATAACAAATGGAATTTGAAAATATAAATTATAATTGTAATTTATAAATTGAAATAAACTTCCAGAGAAATATTTGAATAAGGACCGGAAGGTTTTGAAGTTTTGAAAAGTTTAAGAAGTTTAAATTCCTTTGGATTTGAAAATGGTTTTCAAAAGCTTTGGAGAAATAATGGTGATAGTATTTGAGAAATATTTTGAATTGGATATGAAATCTGGCGAGGTTTGGAATGTATGAATATTTGAAATGATTTTAAAGAGATAAAAGCATTGAACTCTTTTGGTCGCTGGAAAATAACTTCAGTGATGACTACAGCATCATCAATGTTCATTTTCGAGTTTCCAAGAGAGAAATTGCTGCCTGGAGATTTTTAAATTGGAATTGTTTGCAAAAGTTGGGTTTGATTTTAGAAATGCAAAGGATTTTGGATATAATTGATTTCAAAGGTGATTTTGAAATGTTGCTTAAACTCTGGAAGATAATTTAAAATGCTTATGGAATTTAAATAAGTTGGAAACTTAAGGAAGTGAGTTGAATTAAATGAACTTAAGCTATCAGTTGGATTGAACTAAAAATGAAATCTAGTGTATTTGAAGTAAATTGAAGTAAACTAATTTGGAATAAATTAGAAATTGAATATATTGGTGAGATTTGGGAATGGAACCCAATTTGGTAAAATAGAAGTTGAATTGTGAAATAAACTCGGGTTATAAATAAAATTCAACTTGAATTGGGAATGAATTAAATGTAAGTGGAAATGTTGTCAAATGAAATGGAATTGGATTATAATAGAAAATGATTTGAGTTGCAAATAAAATCCAATTCGAGTATAAATGAGTTAAATATGTGCTTGGATATTATTTTGATAAAGTGAGAATGTGAATTAAAATTAAAATGGTTGTGAATGAATTAAATACAAATTGAGTTGGAATCAATTTAAAACGGTTATAAGCTTAAGTAATTATTTATTCACATGAATATAGTCAAATTGCGTAGAAATAAATTGTCGTTTGACGGAAACGAGATTAAATAAATTCAATGAATTGATAGAAGTGAAATAAATTGATTTTGGAATCAATTGAATTGAATATGAGTTCGTTTCGTTTAAAAATGAATTGAATGTAAAAAATTAAGTTGGAAACTATTTGGATTGAATGGAATGGTATGTGATGTGGTTGCTAACAATTTAAAACTAGTGGCGAAGCCTTGCATATATGCTTATGGAAATTTTATGACATGCATTATATGTGAAATGTATGTGTTAGCTATATTAAAATAAGTGAAATGCTAGTAAATTGCATATATTTGTCACTTACATATTTGAATTGAGTAAGTACAGGTGCAAGGAAGCCGTTTGGCTGGTTTTGATCGCGCAAAATGCTAAATAAATAACTGCTTTGCTTAAAAATGCTAAATAAAGGTACGCCTACGCAATAAAAATAGGAAATATGAACTGTTTTGTTTTTCCGACCGTGTAGGTCGATGTATATATATTTATATCTCTTGTCAAATTGCAAAAGCTCCTCCGTACAAAGGAGACTCTGCCAAAATTTTCCGAAAATTTTGAGAGTTAAAAAATTTTTGAAATTTTTTTGGAAATTTTCACTAACGACAATTGATTTAAAATTTGGAATTTGAGATAAAGGTAAATAAAATTTAATATTCAGAGCTTGAAGATAAATTGAATTTAAGCAAAATTGAAAAAAGAAAATCTGAATGAAAATTGGGAAAAAGTATTTAGATTTGAAATAATTAGTAAATTGAAGCAAATTGAATCTATATGGAATTGGAATCCAATTTGAATAGAAGTAAATTAAAACCAAGTGGTGTAGTGAAAGTAATAGTATAAGGGTATACAAAGTGCTTATGTTGAACTTAAGAAATGAAAGGTGAAATTCTTAAGTAAATTGGTATTGGGAATATACTAAGTAATTTTGGAATGGAGACTAAGTGAAGTGTGAAATGAGATAATTGTGGAAAAGTGAATAGAAATCAAAATGAATGTGAATAAAAAGGAAATTGATATAATTGATAATCAATTGAAATTAATACGTAGGATGTGCGTATATTATTTTATTCGCATAGCAATTTGATCCAGATTCGAACACAAAATTTCGAGGTAGTTATACCGATCCGAGTTGGGGTTTTTCACTTGATTTTCGACGGCGAACCCTGGATATGGATTTTGATTGATTCTAGAAATTCTCTATCATAGTTTAGGACTATGCAAAGAGAATGACGGTTTTCGATCAAGAAACCGGATCTGAGTCCGCACTAGGGAGTCGGGTGGACGATACTAGTCCGGAAGTGAATTTGTGTGATCGAGCGAGCGATCGAATTGGGAATTGCGTACGGATGATATATGTGCATCGTACGCATGTGAGTGAAATGGATATTGAAATTTTTGTAAAGAAGCCAATAAAATGATTTTGAATGTTATGATTGGATATTATTGCTAAGTAGGATATACAGGTGTTTAAAAAGCAAAAGAAAAATTGGGATTTTTGATTTCCGAAGATAAATTGAAATTTGCCCGGCAAAGGTATGTGTTTAAATTTATGTATGAAATTTGATCATTTTCTTATCCAGCCACTTGGCATTTTGTTTCCTTTTGGAATTTGGAAGCCCGTAGAGGCATTTTGTAGTAGTACCGAGCTAGCCGTGCAAAGGAGATATTGGCAAAAAATTTCGGGAATTTAGGGAGTTAGAAAATTTTAAGAAAATTTAATAATTCAAATTTTTGGTTTCAAATTTAAATTTGAATTGTTAAGTAAGTAATATTGTTTGGGACTTGTGGATTAGTTGGAAAGTTAGAAAGAGGGTTAGTGTGTCTTTAATAAAAAGATTGCTTTGGAAAGTTGTTAAAACCGTTGGGTTTTGGGAGAAAGGTTAACGGGTTATGGATCATTCCTCTTAACTAGTAATTTCGGGGACGAAATTCTTTTAAGGGGGGAGGAATGTGACGACTCGGAATTTTGGATATTTGAAATGAGAATATTTAATTAATTTTAAATATTCAAAAGGGTAATTTCGACTTGAATTTCAAATATCACTATTTATTGGGTGATTTATTATTGAATTTAACAATTGAAAATTTGGTAAAATGTTGAATCTGGAGTTTTAAGTCTTTTAAAAATAATTTAAATGCTTGTAAAATTTATATTGATAGTACAAAAGATAGTAAAAGTGTTAAACTTGAATTTGGAAGTGTTTTGTTCAGTTTTGAAATTTTATCGTTTAAATCGGTATTTAAAAATAGCCTTCCGGGGCACAGTCTCAGAATTTGTCGAAACCAGTTCCATTGGATCCGTAATATTGTATTATTATCGGATTTCAAATTTTGGAGTGTTTGGAGTTGTTGTGTGGTCGTACGGTAAGTAAACGCGCTGAAATTTATATCGAATTCAATATTATAACTGGGTCCAAAAGCTATCTTCTCCATACGATCAAATTAGGACTCGAAACCTTTTCCATTGCGTTCGAAATAGGGTTATAACATTATGAATTCCTAGCGGCACACCTCGATAGGAAGTCAAAATATTAAATTGCGGTATCGGGACGATTTAAATTTATATATATAAAATTTATTCATTGATTGACGTAAATTTTGACGTCCACTTTTCTCCTTTCATTTCAATCACTGTAGCAAGGCCTTTTCTGCACGTAAGACATTTTTACACGCAACATCTTCTTTTTAAAACGCAAGCAGTTCACGAAGTAAATAAAAGAAGAATTTGAGTTCTTCCCCATCTACTCTTGTTCATTTATAGACCAATTTCCCTTCTTCTCTTCTGAAATCATCCATTCAAAAATTCTCAGAAAAATAAAATAAAACTAAATACTCGAAGTCGAATTCGATGGCCGCATAGCCTGGGACGGCAACTCGAGACAACCGCGAGCGATTTGTGAGGTTCGAGTATGTGCGATTGAACATGGAGAAGCTGGGTTTTCATGGCAATCAACAGTGGCGGCGAGCAATTGGTGAAGACGGCAGTAGCTGGGCATCGCGAAGCGACTGGGATGGCAGTGACAGTCGCGTCCGCCTGCGGTGGTGGGGCCTTGGGTCGCGTGATTTTGCGCGTGGGTAGAAGTGACCGTGAATCTTGTAGGCATAGGGGAAGGCTCGAATCGGCAGCTAGGGTTTCATTCGAACTCGACTGTGAGGTATTCGAACTTTTTTTTTCAATTTAATTTTGATTGAATAAATATGTATATGCAGAAGGAAGATCATAACAGTTAGGTATTTCAATTTATATGTGTACAGAAAGGAATATATATATATATACAGTAAAAAGAAGAACAATTATGTTTAAAATTTCAGTATGTATATGTATGTAAATAGAAAGAAAATTATATATAGAAAAGACTTTGAAAATATATAGGGATTTTTTTTAAATGTTTGAAGAACTTATAAAAGCTAGATTTTTGGGAATCTATAATCTATTTTTATAAGTGTATATATAATTTCAAAAGGGAAAATTTCTAGTTTAAATTTAAATCACTAGTTAATTAAGTTTATTGAATGGTAATTAGGTTGTTCGATTTGTTTCGAATATTAATAAATCATATAAATTGGTTATTCAAGGTCAAAATTGGAAAACCAAGGCAATATTGAAGTGGATTGCAAATTAAAAAGCAAAGGTGAGTTAATCTCACTCTTCTAGATTGCTATTTAAATTTAAATGGTTAAATTTAAATGTTTGGATTGAATGATTGGATTGAATGGATGTGGTATATTATATATAGTATACATATATATATATATATTGGAGTGATTTATTCCCGCATTATATAGCGGATGAGACCCTATGCGCCGCATAATAGCGGATGATATTTTATAAACCCATATACCGCGATATTCCACCTCGAAGTGGAATTGGTATTGTGGTAACATCTGTAGATGCAGGGAAATTGGTAGGAGGGATCCAACTGGATTCCTCAAAATTATTTAGATTGTTTAATATTCTGTGATATTGTTTATGTGATAATCTATGATAGATTATATTAGTGATTGGAAATATTGAATGCTATGTTTGATTGGGAATATTTGGGGATACCGAGTTATCAAAAATATATAGGATATATTTTTGAAAAGAAAATAAAAGAGAGAATTTTTAAGAAAAATAATTATTGAGAATTTGGATAAATTAAAGGAATGAATTGGAAAAGGATAAAAGTTATTTTAAATTCAAATAGAAAATTCCAAATATTCGGAATGAGATTTTTGAATAAGTGGAAATGAATGAATTTTTAAACTCAAGTGTTCTTATTCAAAGGGATGAAGAATTTATTTTAAAATTCAAGGTTTGAATATATTGGGAAGAATAAAAAGAGAATTTGGGAAAAATATGAAATTGGTAATTTCAGTTAAAAGATTTTGAATTATAATTAAGGAATAAATCCGAAGTTAATGAATTTCGAAATAAATGGAGTAAGGGAATTTATTTAAAAGTGAAGTAAATTGGAAATCAATTTGAGAATTGATTTATGGGTTTAAAACCGGAATTTTTAAAAGGGAATTGAGATTTTGGAATTTATAAACTGGGTTTATAAAAGTAAGAGAAATATATCAGTGGATATTTGGAAGAATAAATTCACGGTGGGAATTTATTAAAGGAATGGGTAAATTTGGTTAAAAATAAATAGTGATTTATTTTTAAAAGATGTGGAAGAGAAGTGTATTTTCCAGGATAGCCAAGTACGTTTTCAAAGCAAATTTTTAAGTATAAGTTAAAAGTTTAAGGATTGTTTTAAAAGCATGTTTTAGAAAATTTATTATTTTTAAATGTTTAAGTTTTAAAGTAAATATCTTCCAAATTTATTTAGTAGTAATTATTTAAAGGTGACTGGGTATTATATATGTTTTAAAAGATAAAAAGTTAGTTTTATATTTTATAAAGTAGTTTTATTTTAAATATTCTTGAAGTGTATTTTTTTAAAAATAGAGTATTAAAGTAGTTTTAAATCTAAATATTTAAAAGTATATTCTATAATTAAGTGTTTTAAATGATTTTAAAGTCTAAGTATTTGTACTTGGTGACTTCAGAGGAAATAGAAAATATTTGGAAATTTATTCCATGAGAGATGACAGTTTGAAACTGTTTTCAAAGGATTAAAAAGTGGAAATATATCGTGTGAAGATATTTTGAGATTAATAAATAATTTGGGAGATTATTTATTGTTGATGGATGTTTGTGAATGATAATTGATAGTTAAATAACCGACTATCAATATTGGCCAATGCGCTGATCGTTTCGAAGAGACCGGGATCGAGATTAATTTCTCGAAAACCACTTCGATCTGGTTTGTACGTTTTCGTGAGGAAAACGAGTTTGGAGTCGAAGATGGAGCAGTGAAGTGCAAGGGCTAGTCGCTACTAATCTTGAGGATAGTTCCAAAATGGATGTAGTAGGAGTAGTGCCTTCGGTTCCGTTTGAACCTAGAATGGACTTGTATTGATGAATGCTTTCGAAACATCGTCAGGTGGATGATGGGTATTCTAAGGGATATGTTCTAAAAAGGTAACGCTTAGCCTCAAGCCTCGTCAACTGGGAATGACTGAAAATCAGGGGTTATGCAACAAGGCTATGTGGGTAGCGCCCATTAGGGTGAGATCATTCCTGTCTAGATGTCCCTTTTTATTTCGGCTGTGTGGTGGTTGGTCGCGCCAACCGTGGGGTGATCTTACTCGGAATTACCCTTAGGTAGTTCCGGTCTTGAGTTGCAGGGGATCGGGCGTGGTCCTCGGTTCACTGATCTAGACCAGGTACTGTGACAGGTGGTACCCCAGTGCCTAGTCATTAGTTGGAAATCCATTCTCCCTACGCGCCTGTACGGTTTTGATTGTGCCCAACTATTGCTGAAACGTGAGATGCAAGCATTTCAGCTAGATTCTATTTTACTTTCTATAGACACTATTATAATATCAGACGAATTTGATAAAAAGTGTTTTGGCTATCGTAAGGTAAAAACCCGACATGTTTATTTGTGGCGTGGTCTTACGAGTTGCTTTTGATTTCAAAGGGTTTTGAAACTTTAATAATCAAATTGAGTGTGATTTTCTCACGATGTATTCCAGACTGACTCGGGTGTTATTTTATTATAATGCTCGGGTCAGACCGAGTATTATAGATTACAGGAAAGGATGCTATGGAGCTCAGGAGACGAGCTGGATGGCGATACGTACTTCCGTATTTGTTTAAAATATTCTGCTGTGTTGATTTGTTGTATAGTCAGATTTGTGAGGACGAGTTTTCATAACTGTCCAGTATTGTATTATTGATTGTATTGTACTCTGATGATGTAATATATAAACAGATTTGTTTTTGTGTAAAGATTAGTTATGCTCTATTATATTTTATTCCGCTGCGATGGTCAGATTCTATTGTTATCCTGTTTTTTCTTCTTCTACCTCCTTCTTCTTTAACCCTAATGGTTTGTATTTCCATTCACTTTGAGTCAATATGTTGGAGAATAGTGTCGATTCGAGGGTTACGGGTTTGCGGGTCGTTACATGTACACATTGATTACTATTCTAATAGTTGAATAAAGAAAGATCAGACCACCATTGATGGAGACAAAAGGAAGGATCTCAATTGTCCCATGGCAGCCATTATGAAGGAGAAGAAGGCTGAAGAATCTTCATAACAGAGTTTCTTTAGTGATCAGAATATCGAGCCCCTTTCCTGTTGGAGATAGATTGGTATTTATAGGATTTAAAGAGCATTTGGGTCGAAACTATTACACCAGAGGCTTATAGTCATTGGTAAGAGGAAGCATGTAAAATTTGGGAGCTATCCGAGCAAATTGTTTGGATCGGTACCAATCTAATTGGATCGGATCGGTCGATCCAAATAGTTAAATGATTTTTGCACAACTCTCATCCTATGGGCTTCCTTATCCTCTTGCGAGGTTTCTCTTTGTAATTTAATGACTTGTTAGGTTGTTTTGACAATGATTCATAGTAGGTTAGATTGAACTATAACCCGAATCGGATAAGTCTTCATTTCTTTATCTCGGATGCTAGGATGTTATCAAACTTGGTCGATAGGGTTAGGAGAGATGTAGAACACAACGCATGTGGATTGGAACATCCACAATCCAATAATTTGGATCGGTACCGATCCAATTGGATCAGATCAGTGCCGATCCAAATACTTGGCATATTTTGACTTCAAACTCCTTGGGTTCCTTTGTCACGTTCTTCTGGGTTTTCCGATCAAGTTCCCAGTCATCCCATCTTAGCTTGAAAGTTCTAACTCCTTCTAACTTCTGCTGGTTTAAAAATGCAATTAACATTTGCCCCCCAGAACATGCTTTAGTTAGAAATAAGGCGTGCTCTGGAATTATTCATCTTACGGGTTCCATTTCATGGAGCTTTATTGGTCATACCTAACTTCCTTGAGTAGCTTCCTATGACATTCCGGCCTGCTATTTAGTCCTTAGTAGGAATCTCCATTAGTCGTTACTATAGAGCGATCTTAACTTGATAACTTCTAGAATGAATACCATCATCAAGTTGAGCAAAGTTGGAAAGTTTGTGGTTGTATAAGGGAAATAATTTGGATCGGTACCGATCCAGTTGGATCGGATCGATTTCGATCCAAGTACTTAGCAAATTTTCTCAGCGTTGCTTTTCCTTTATATATATATGTGGGATCAAATCGTTACACCCCCACTATCCATTTTCGAGACGAGCCGATCAAAATAGAATCAAACCCTAGCCAATCCAATCGTTGCCGCCACTAGAACGCCGCTGTCAACCTCCGCCTTCGAGTGCCGCTAACCATCATCTTGAGGAGCTTCTGCCATGACTTTGCCTGCCCCAAGCCATCATCGATCCAATCATTGCCGATCCGAAGCACCGTGGTTCGAGCTATCTTGGATTGAGGACTTTATCATCACTCCTCTCAATCTTGAAGGTCGGTGAAGTTGGTTTTGTAGTATCATGATTGATTTGTGATGGAGTTGCATCGGTGAAGGACCTAGTTGAAAATTCGGGTTGATTATGAAGTTGTGGAAGGGAATAGTAAATCAAGTTTTGGATTTTCACAGAACGAAACTAGGGTTTTGCCCCGATGGTTGACATGTCTTGCTATTTCCATCTGCAAAATCAGAATTGACTTGCATTGAGTCATGGAGTTGATCCTGGCATTGGTTCTTACGAATTTATTTTGGTTTATCTAGGAGGTAATAATAACCCGGGACAACATCTTGTATGCAGCTTAGGTTGTTATCATCTTCCAAGAAACTAAAATCGACTTATGCTGATAATTTCCTTCCTAATTCAGACCCATTAACTTACAATCGCTTGATTTGAACTAGTCTTGTTATTGCATGGTTAGTGTTCCTGGAATAGGAAGAGCTTTCCGTGTCGCTTCGGATAACATATCCATTATCGATCGTTGATCCATAATGGGTAAGTATAGAAGAAATGATATTAATAGCTAATATAGATTGCTTTTCCTGGTGTGAGTGAGCCATCTATACCGAATGGTCCGCTTGCAGCGTTCAAGACGCCGCGCCCATTGTCGCGTAGATTACACATCGCATACACTCATAATTAATGCTTACACATCGATCATCTTTCGAATTCCAAGTATCATTTGTGTTAAGGGTTGATAGTTTAAAATTATGCGCACTTGACCATTTTGAACACAAGATTTCTTATATAGAATGACACGTAAATCTTCTCGTTGTAAGTCAGTCGAGGGGAGTTCACCTTCTTTCGAAGCGGAGTCCTCATCGATCCCGGCTGGACCTGCTACCTCTATAACTTCAGGACAATATGGCCGCCTAATTCCAGTTGGCCCCGTTGTTGACTGCACTCCCTCCAACTTCAGGGTTCTGCTGGATCCCCCGGAGAAGGCCTCCTTAATTCTTACACACATGATGTTGTGAAGCATTTGCTCGCAATACGACATACCGGAGGACGATGTACTTCTGCCATCAAGAGGTTAATTCGCTCATCGACCGCCTTTTGGATATGTGGCATGCCATCGCTACATGTGCATGTATAGTGCGGTGCCCCTATTTAATCATTTTCTGATGGTGACCCTTCAGAATATGGGGCTGGCCCCATTTCAGATTCTCCTGAATGGCTATGCCATGCTGAACTGCCTATATGTTCTGTTCGTGCGAACGATCAATCACGCTCCAAACTTTGCCAAGCTGTAGTATCTTTTACTATTTTAAAAGAGGGACGCTAAGTCGTCCCTTGTTTATATCGAGGTGCAACGCGGTTGGAACTTATACTTGACCTTCCTAGCAAGGCCCCTCATTCAAAAACCAAATTTTTTGCCAAATGTCCAAAGGGGTTTACTCATCTATGGACTATGGGGTAAGTTTTCCTTACTATGCACAGAATTTCTTTTCGCTGCTACAAAGTCTTCTGAACGATTATCTATTCTTTTGCAGTCCTTCCGAAGATCAACAAAGACCCAACACTTAGCCCCGTTCTTAGTGCCTTCAAAGCGGTCGATGCTCGAGAGCGCACGATTAGATTTCTGCTTACGGACAAGAATATTCACCATTGTGGCCTTTTACATCCCGGGAGATCCATTCTTACCCTCTCTCATTTTCAAACCCGGACTCGCTCAGACTCTTCTTCTCACGATTTCGATGATGATGATGAAGTAGGAAGTGAATCGGCTGGCGAGTTCGAAGAAATCTCCTAAAGAGGCACAAGTTCAAGTTGAAGCTGACAGTCCACCCCAGATGCCTTCGATTCCGGAGGAAAACAAAGATGAGTTGGTTCACCGGGTGTGCAAAGCTCCTTTGATTGAAGAAAAGGAAGAAGGAGAAATTGGTGAGGGACCCCCCATGATCGAAGAGGAAACCGACCGGGATATAAACACCAATGAAGGTGATGCCAACTTAGGTGACAAGGCTCCGGAGTCGAGTCCCAAGCATACTCCCTCACCTCCTTCGGGAGAGCATTTTGGGGAAGCTTCTCCCAAAATCGATCTCGTTCCCAACCTCTCGCTCGGAGGTGTCGATTTTGACCTAGGAGATACGAGTGATATTATTGTAGATGTAGGTGACTTGAAGAGTGGCTTTGCTTCGAAAAGGTTGCCTTCCTAGCATACCCGGATCATTCCTACGGAGATGAACGTCCGGATGTTAATTGGTGATCGATCCAGTTCATGTACTTTGCTAGGATCGATAAACTGTAACGCTCGTTTCACTAGGGCTACACATTTTAACCTAATCCCCTTAAGACATTTTAATACATCTAATGCCTTTTCTCTAAAGTCGTTCTGTCATTTTCTGTAGGGTTCATTTCTTGTGGCTTCTACGGTGATCTTAGCTGAGTGCTTGAGTCTTAGCATTCACAGATGCATTCGTCCAGATATTACTCCTTCCATGAAATCGACAAAGTGAGAAGGAAGAGAAAAGACATGGAGGCAGAAGAGCATCGCCGGGCTGAAAAGGGTAAAGACCGCGACAGAGGAGCGACCAAGGGAAAAAAAACGTCCGATTGAGAAGGGATACTCGTCAAAGAAGCTAAAGAAAGATCACGAACATCTTCCCACCATACAACCTCCTATCTTTACTGGGATTACCATTCCTGCTTACGAAACCATGACCTCCTCCACTCACACTACTTTTGCTCTACCTCCCATTTCAAGATGAGCCTCCTACATTCTTCCTACTGGTCCCCCGCTTCCGCAGGCCGCATTTCCCAACTTGTTCCTAAGGGGGGTTATCTTCGACAGACCCAACTTGAAGTCGGTTTGAGCAGAATCTTACTCACCCCATCTCCAGGCAATTCAAAGTGGCTTGGAGCAGGCCGAGAGATGGGAGAAACTGTGCATGCAGCTCTCTAATGTTAATTGAAATAATTACTAGGAGATTCTCTTATTTGAGCCCGAGAAAGATGAATTCGAGAAGCAGCTCGCATACCGCGACTTTGAGATTAAGAGATTGAAGAAGGAGAGGGACAATGCCTTGAAACGAGAACATAGAAGTTCTTCTTTGTTCAGGTAGCTGAAAGAATCGACTGGTTGAGCTGCTCTCATATTCAAAGATGAAATAAAAAAGTGCCACACTGACGAGGCTGCTCTGAAATAGAAATTAAAGGCAAACGAGATGATGATCGAGGTGGAAAAGAAAGTTGTCACTAAATAAAGCCAAGAAATCGCTTCTCTATGCGCATAAATTTTGTCTTTGGAAGCCGAGAAAAATCAATCAGCCGTAGATAAGTCTAGCACAGATACCAGCTTTTAAAGCTCCAAGGTACTTTTGCAAGACAAATGGAAGGCTTCGATGCCACTATCTTAGGTTTCTATGTTAATTCTGTGCTTTATCAAGGTAGCCTCAGTTATTTTGGTCCATCGTTCCCTCGTATGCTTGCGGTGGTATGGGAGGAAGTTCTAGCCCAATTCGAAGACATGGGCGACGGGTATACCAAGGAGGAGCTGGTTAAGACCTACTTGAACGAGGAATCCCGCCTAGCTCTAGCAGAAGGCCAGAAAATCTTAAAACTGGAGAGAGAGCATGCATCCACCGTTGTCACAGCCACCACTGAGGCTGCTGTCGAATACTTTCCTTCCGGCTCGGGCGAGCCATCATCGCATATTGGTACCGATGATCATGCAGCCGTTGAAGGAAGGCTACGACGAAGGCTTTGAAGTTGTTGCACACGACCAAACCCCTACTACAGGTAACTTCCTCCTCTTTCCCATGCTTGAAGATTTTCAATTGATGCCTGTTGAAATAGCTAAGATAACTACCCTTTATTTTGATATTGTAGATCAACATCCTCTTCCCGCTGGATTACCTTCTCATCACGACGCGGGTATGCTGCTAATTTAACCGCATCAACCGTTGTCTCTGCTTCTGGCTCACAGCCTGGTCCACATTTTGAGCAAATTGAGGATCTGCATTGTTTGGATGACCCCTCTATTTCTCAAGTGGAGAGCTTGGCAGCTATTGGTGCGCAAGAGCAAGTAGACTAAGGAAACCAACTAGAGAAAATAGAAACAGAGCAGCCGAAGACTGAGGAACAAATGATTGTGGTGAAAAAGGAGAAGGTTGTAACACAGAGGAAGTCATCAAAGGGCTTTCATCAACCCCGCAAGAATAAGGGGAAAGGAGGTTCCTCTAGTGGTCATGCTTCAGAGTGTGAGGGTGCACCGGGTAAAGATAGGCCCAGGAAACTGCAAATTAGAGGTGGGAAAGGAGGCTGGGGAAGTAGTGAGAAGACGTCTTGATTTGTCCTTTTCCCCTTTTCCCCTTTTGCTGTTTTGTTTTTGATCACCTTTTGTACAAATGTAGAGTCTGTGCTTAATATTCTTTTGTTGTTGTTATAGTGATATTTTGTATTTTTCTATCTTTTGGCCGATATTGTGTGGGTACGGCCCCCACATTTTGACTTTGTATAGAGAATGTTATAAGTAATACAATGTTGATATTTTGATTGTAAATTTACTTGTCCACCTCTCTACGTTTCATGCACTTATGTCGATTTTATTCATCACTTATTCTGTTTAGTCCTATAATTATTGCCAAAATTCATTGTTTGGAGTAACAGAACTGTGAAGTATTTATTTATTTATTTATTTATTTGAGTATTGGTGTGTGTGCGCCCCCCCAATTCATGGGGCTATTTACTTCAAACACTGGATTTCCAGTCGGTTGAACCGAGTGGTTCCTCGGATGTTTGCCATCGAGTCTATTTTGCAGTTCCTATCTTCGGGAACTCGTGTTTCGGGAGATTGCACTTCGCTGGATTCATGTGACTTTACTTCTAATAATGGGAGTGGATTCCGGTTAATCCTACAATAGACGAGTTTCCCGGCATTGCCAAGACAATTCCGGTACATAAAATATGCACGGCTTATAAAATGCATGGCTTTTAAGATCAATATGTGATGTGCACGTAAATGTGCATATTTTTACCACCATATTTATTCTATTTAAATTAAATAAATGACCATATTGGGTATTTTAACTTGTTTTAACCAAAATCCATATTAATTCCAAATTGTCACATATCCATCTTCATATAGGGGCAAAATGATCATTTGTGTGCATATATTTCTTTGAGAAAAATTAATTGGAAATTTATATATATTTTTGTAGGAATTTGATCTCAAATAGGAGTGGTTTCATGAAGACACATGCATGCACAAAATGAATACAAAGGAATGAAGATGAAAATAATTCAAAGTGAAGAACATGGAGGACTCCACCTACCCACCTACCTTAATGTACAAATTAGAGGCTAATGCACATGCTTATGGAATTAATGGCTTCATGTACACTTAAATGATGATTAGTAGAAGCTAATGATTACTTGGCCTCAACACTTTCTCAAGGGTAGTTTTGGCATTTCCTAAATTATGGATTATGGTTTCATGCTTGTATAAATAACCCATTATGTTCATGTAACCTCTTCTACCTTCTCTTAACCCCTCTTATGGAGGCACTCTCTTCTCTTAGCTTTAGTTGAGAATAATTGTCTTTTCTTTCTTTTCATAGCTACTTAGCCATTTGTTTTTATTTTCATGTAACTTTCATTTTCTTATGCAATTTAATTACTTGTTCATTTTACTTTCCTTGTTCATTTACTTTAATGTTGGTAGTGTAGATTTACATTCATGCAAAGTAGATTAGTTTTAATTCTTGTTAATTAGCTTCTCTTTTCCATTAGCTTTCATTTTCCTTTCTTTTTGCTTTCATGTTGCTAGCTACATTTGTTAATCAAATGACAAATATGAGAGGCTAAACCCCTTCAATTTAGGGCTAAAGAAGCTCTCTAATTATGTAGCTTCAACTAGTTGTTAATTCATGCTCACTTTTTGTGCTTAGTAAGAATGATTGAAGTGGTTTAATTGTTGTTTTTGCTTTGAATTTGATAGCCTATATTGTTGACACCAAATAGGCTATGCTTAAACAATCACTAACACTAATTGCCTCTTCATCAAAATATGATTATGGCAAAAGAAAGTGATTTTAAATTAAAATTTGATGGTATATATTTCTAATCAATAGTTAATAGGCCATACTTAAAATAGATTTCATTTTCATTTTCATTGTAAAGTTTCATGAAAGTTAGTAAGTGGTTTAAGGGGTGTATTATAGTTTGATGGCTTATGTCGGCTAATCAATAGCACAAATATGCCATACTTATGATAAGCACATCAATTAAAGCACAAATGACCATAAAAGAGAGATCATGATTTCATATGTGTTGAAATACATGATCTAGAGAGTGGATTTATTCTCTAAATTGTCACTTAACCCTTATATTTGCTTCTCTTTTCTTTTAGTTAGCTAGTTAATTCTCTAATTCCCTAGCTTAACTTTCACTTGAAATTGGTATAATTTGATTGATTAGAAAATTTTAAAATCATCAATTCCCTGCGGATCGACCCGTATTTTCCACGTACTACAAGTGTACGCCGTGCGTTTGTGGTAAATTTTATTTATAAATTCGTTCGACAGTTTTCTAAACCAATAGAAAATCCATCGTCGAACAAGTTTTTGGTGCCATTTTTCAAAAAATTGTTCGACGATGGATTTTCTATTGGTTTAGAAAACCGTCGAACGAATTTAGAAATAAAATTTACCGCAAGCGCACGGCGTACACTTGTAGTACGTGGTGAATACGGGTCGATCCGCAGGGAATTGATGATTTTAAAATTCTCTAATCAATCAAATTATACCAATTTCAAGTGAAAGTTAAGCTAGATAATTAGAGAATTAACTAACTAACTAAAAGAAAAGTGAAGCAAATATAAGAGTTAAGTGACAATTTAGAGAATACATCCACTCTCTAGATCATGTAGTTCAACACATGAAATCATGATCTCTCTTTTATGGTCATTAGTGCTTTAATTGATGTGTTTATCATAAGTATGGCATATTTGTGCTATTAATTAGCCAGCATAAGCCATCAAACTATAACACACCCCTTAAACCACTTACCAACTTTCATGAAACTTGACAATGAAAATGAAATCTATTTTAAGTATGGCATATTAACTATTGATTATAAATATAGACCATCAAATTTTAATTTCAAATCACTTTCTTTTGCCATAATCATATTTTGATGAAGAGGCAATTAGTGTTAGTGATTGTTTAAGCATAGCCTATTTGGTGTCAACAATATAGGCTATCAATTTCAAAGCAAAAACAACAATTAAACCACTTTAATCATTCTTACTAAGCACAAAAGGAGAGCATGAATTAACAACTTGTTGAAACTACATAATTAGAGAGCTTCATTAGCCCTAAATTGAAGGGGTTTAGCCTCTCATATTTGTTATTTGATTAACAAATGTAGCTAGCAACATGAAAGCAAAAAGAAAGGAAAATGAAAGCTAATGGAAAAGAGAAGCTAATTAACAAGAATTAAAACTAATCTACTTTGCATGAATGTAAATCTACACTACCAACATTAAAGTAAATGAATAAGGAAAGTAAAATGAACAAGTAATTAAATTGCATAAGAAAAATAAAGTTACATGAAAACAAAAACAAATAGCTAAGTAGCCATGAAAAGAAAGAAAATAAAATTATTCTCAACTAAAGCTAAGAGAAGAGAGTGCCTCCATAAGAGGGGTTAAGAGAAGGTAGAAGAGGTTACATGAACATAATGGGTTATTTATACAAGCATGAAACCATAATCCATAATTTGGGAAATGCCCAAACTACCCTTGAGAAAGTGTGGAGGCCAAGTAATCATTAGCTTCTAATAATCATCATTTAAGTGTACATGAAGCCATTAATTCCATAAGCATGTGCATAAGCCTCTAATTTGTACATTAAGGTAGGTGGGTAAGTGGGGTCCTCCATGTTCTTCACTTTGAATTATTTCCATCTTCATTCCTTTGTATTCATTTTGTGCATGCATGTGTCTTCTTGAAACCACTCCTATTTGAGATTAAATTCCTACACAAATATATATAAATTTCCAATTAATTTTTCTCAAAGAAATATATGCACACAAATGATCGTTTTGCCCCTATATGAAGATGGATATGTAACAATTTGGAATTAATATGGATTTTGGTTAAAACAAGTTAAAATACCAATATGATCATTTATTTAATTTAAATAGAATAAATATGGTGGTAAAAATATGCACATTTACGTGCACATCAAATACCCCCACACTTATCTTTTTATTCGTCCTCAAATAAACTAAAACTAAGATAAATCCATTTTCGTAGGGAGCACGATTGCATTGAGCGTATGCAACAAGCCGTTAGACCTCTGGGTGTCCCCAGTAGGATGAGTGTTATCTCGTGAGGGTTTTCAGTGGATACTACCCACAAAATCCAAATGCAGGATGAAAATATTTACAAAATGTAAGATTTATTTACAAAGAGATGAATGCGAGTTTTTGGAAATATTTACGAAATTAACACAAATAAGTTAAATATAGGTTTGGTTATTATCTTGAAAATTTAAGTCATTTACTTGTCAAAATTTCCAATAAAAACGAAGTTATCGTAACAAATGGGCTATAGTTTAACTCGTTGTTTCGGTCGATAATACAGTGTAACTATGAAATGGATCCTTAGTTGATTATCAAAGTTTATCAAAGTGGTGTTTTCATTTCTTTTCAATAACAAGTCAAATCAAACAAGTTAAAATAGTGCTTGGATTTCAATTGCTTACTCTCTCTAATTTTTATTTGAAAATTTTATTTATATTAACAATATTTACATATGCCTAACTCAGGTAAACTGAGGCCAGATATATTACCCATCCACTGCCTTGCGGACTTACGTGAGGGGAATACAGAGCATGGCAAGTGAACACATAAGTGTGAACACTTATTGACTGTAGGCGTTATTAGTAAAATAATTTTTATATACACACATCTAACTCAGATAAACTGAGGCCAGATATACCGATTGTGCACTGCCTTTTGGGCTTACGTGAGAAGGGTACAGAGCATGGCGAGCGAACACACAAGTGTGAACACATGACTCTAGGTGTTTATTAAAAATCATACATATATACAAGAATTTTTTTTTGTATTTTTTATTTTTTTTCTTCCTTTTGTTTTATTTTTTTATTTTTTATATTTTTTAGAGAGAGAGTTTCGCAAAATCATCTTAGCACCCTTTAACTTATAAGACAAAAAACATGATATATCCTTTACTTTAAATTCACCACTTTTTAAAACAAAGATTTTCAATTAGGATATTTCATAATTAACACGTATGAACCTTCCTATATACTAGTTAAACCATTGTTAGTTGTAATCAAACTTCATTTTTATTTTTGTTAAGACGAATAAATTTTCAAAAATTTCAATTTAATAAACCAAAACCATATATTTATCCTATAGTGTTTCTTTTAAAAATAAATCAAAATGCTTAAAAATGAATTGTTTTTTTTGTTGTAATTTTTTTAGATTTTTTTTGGAAAGAAAAAGTAAAAATAAATCATGAAAAATCAAAAAGAAGACGAGTCTCCCCTCACACTTGATTTTGACTGTGTTTCCACAGTCAACCCAAGTGAAAGGAGAAAAATAAGAATAAAAATGGCCTTTATTTATATGAAAATGAATGGTATTTACACGAGATCAGAAAGTATATCATTAAAAAGTAAATGAAACGGTCTTCCAAAGACCGATTCATTTGCCTCGTCAAGTATACGAGACACAGTTTAAGCTCAAAAAACCAAATCGTAAAAGATTTCAAAGTTAAATGTTGATTTGGAAAAATGAATGTCGTTTTATTGAAAACCATACGAGTTGTTTTATTTTCGATGATTTTTGGGGTAGATATAACGATTGATTGAAATTCAAGTTTATTTTCACCAAATTGAAATTCAAGTTTGTCATTGAAAATTCTTCAAAATTATTGATTTCGAAATCAAAGTGGTGATTTAAATCTTCCCCGTCGGAATTTAACAACTCGTCATCCAAAAGTCCAAAAAATTTATGTTCATTAAATTCGTCTTCCTTTATTGGATTATCAACAACTTCATTGCGTGTCTCAAGTTTAAAATACAAAGTTGTTATATTCAAATTTTCGAAATCGAGAAAATGAAGATCGAATTTTAAATTTGGTTCCACACTCTCAAAAGAATTGAAATCCAATTCAATTACCGTTTTTTCAACAAATTCATTAAGATTTTCGTTTTCAATTTCAAAGGTTGATATTTGAAAATCATCAATTTTGGTAAAAGATGGGTTATCATTTGACTCGTCACATGTTGGGATTTGGTTTTGTTTCTCACGTTGTTTGATATATGTTTCGAACAACAAATCCATGTGAACATTGTAGGTTTCGTCCATTTGTTCAACAACATCCAATTTGTAGTTATTAACTTGAGAATTTTCAATTTGGATTTGTTGAGAACAAAATTTTTCACTCGTTTCGTAGTTGAGATTATTCCCATTGCCAAAATTATTTGAAAAGTGGATCACATTTTCGTTTTGACTTTGAAAATCATTTTGGAGTTCGAAATTGAATTGGCATGGGTTATACTCGAAATCATTTGCAATTTGAAGTGAATTCAAATCTTGATTACTTTGAAAATTTTGACTCGAGTTATCACACACATAAGAATTACACAAATCATTTATCATTTGATTTTGTTGTGTAGAGATTTAAAGTAAAGACGAAATGTTATTTTCAAGATTTGATGGTTTGTCATCATTTTGAAAATTTTGTGGTTCAAAATTTGAATCGTTGAAACAATAGTTGTTGTTGAAATATCCATAAGAATTTGAAGTGAAATTATATGGATTATATTGATTTTCACAACTATCGTAGAATTCCTGTGAATATGGAAATTTAGACATTTTCCAAAATGTTTTTTTTGGGTTTTTTTTATAAAAAAATACATTTACAAATAGAATTTATTTTTCAAAATGGAAAATTGATTTTTGTTTTGTTTTTGGATTTTCAATTTTTTTTTGCTTTTTTGAAAAGGTTTTATATATTTTTTTTATTTTTCTTTTTTTTGTTTTAAAAAGTACTAACTTAAAATTGTTTGTTTTTTGAATTTTTGATTTTGATTTAAAAAATTTCAAAAGAATTAAACGAAGTTAAGAAATATTTACAATTTTTTTAGTTTTGGATTTTGAATTTTTTTTGTTTTTTTTAAATATGCATGAGCTAATGCAACTAAATGAATGCAAGGTTTTAATTACAAATGATTTATCCTAAGTTAACCCAAAATTGTATAATCACACTTTGTCTTAAATAAACAAGATAGTTCCCAGCCAGGTAATGGGCAGGATTTATCGGTGCACCACGAATCACCATAGCAATGCAGCCGAAGGTTTAAGTACCTTCAGAGGAACAACTACTATAATATTTATGAATCACCGTAATATTTATAAATGGTTATTACTGTACCGTAGCCTAGACACCAAGAAATTAATTGTTCAAAGAAGACAACTTGTCAATATACAATTAAGTGTTATCGATGTCTAAGTGTTATTATTAACAAATTCTAAAATGAAATGCAAAGCAGAAATTAAACGTGTATTAACAATGCAACTACGAATGGATTTTTGTTTTTGTTTTTGGAATTTTTTTTATGCAAGAACCACAATGCAACTAAAATAAAAACAAGAGATATATACAATGCAAATAAAAAAACACACAATTTCTTTTGGAAGAATTTTTTTTATTCATCTCATTTTCTTTACATCACACTTCTACATTTCATATTTCTACATCCACTTTCATATTTCAGTGCACTGTGCTTCACTACTGCCACTTTAGTTACCACTACAACATACCATTGCCTCTGTTCCATACCATTGCCTTAAAACTGCTGCTACACTCTACCAACTTCGCCATCCATTCAATCATCTTCCATTTCTGTCCCTCGAATACAAGCCTGCACTCCTCTAATATACTTCCACATCCCCTGCACCCCCTCCACCTCCAAACTACCCAAAACCACAACCGACAGTCCACTACTAACCAATACCATAACATTTTCACATTCGCCATCACTAGATTGACAATTCTTTCATACATCACCAGAAACTGCCATTCACATCACCATACTTCCCCTGCTTACTTCATCCACCCCTCTACAACATCCATCCTCAACCCTGCAAACTGTCTTGCAACCAACTACACACACCAAACAACAACTGCAGCAAGTTCACCAGCAATAACTCATTTTCTGTCTCTACCCAAAACTGCCTGTCAAAACCACTCTCCACTGCCTTCATCTTTCCACTGTGCAAGTGCACATTTACATCGCTATTTCCCACCTCTAGGACCTGCCTTGCAACTACAACTCAGGCACACAACTTCCCTGCCTTCTCTGTTATAATCATCCTCTGCCGCAGTCATCACTACATCATCTTCTAAACCAAATTTTCCACATTTACACAATCTGTTTTCCCTTCCTCTGCCATCATACAAACAATACCATTCACCTTCACTTCAAAATTGCACTGTGCAATGTGCCCTTGCACACAACTTCCCCTAAACCACTGCAGTTACCTTCCATCCACGAACATCAACTATTACCATCTTCTGCCTGCATATCACCTCCTCCATCACACCAAGTCTTCAAACTATCACCACCAGCAAACCACTCTAGCATACCCACCTCTGGACAAACCTGACCACATTGCCTACTTCATTTCAACCATTCAACAAGATAACTACCGCCAACTACATAACCAATATCATCAGCCACCATTCTTCCCCTACCATTCAAACAGCCAACTTGCTAGAGACAACTACGACTACATAGCTCCAACTACAACTTCAATAACCAGTACTATCAAACAACAATCACCCTGTTTCATTGTTGTGCATTTCTCGGTTAACAGAACCACAGACAACCAGCCTACTCATCACTGTAAAACACCAGCATTCCAACATTCCAGCACGACGACGACTTCAATAACCCAAAGCTCTACAACCCAAGGTCGAATTATGCAGCCTCACCAGAACCATCTAAACAATCCTCGAATGTTAATTTCTGTGAAATCCCAATCGCCTCAAACATCACAAGCATACACAAAACTCCAACCAACACCCACCACAGTTCAACTCGCAACCTTCTAGCCCCTTGACCACCAACCAACTCCTGACATCACTCGACCACATCTATCACAGTGTTCTGCTCCGACCACCAAAAAAACAAAAAACAAAAATAAGAAGAAGAAGAAGAACTGCTGCATTTCAATTCAGACAACAACTTCCTCCTTCACCACAGCAGCACTTCAACTGCAGTAGCAAACATCGCCATTTTCCCCCTTGCCTACATCAGTAGCTTCGAAGTCTCACAACCTATCTGCTTCCTCCACCCAGACTACCGCTGTCGCAAGTTCGAACCCAAACGAAACTGTCCTTGATCCCTAAACTCGCGACTTCACCCACAATCACCGTGACCCAAAATAGCATCAAAACTATCTCCTCCATCCCACGCTTCAAAACAACATTACAACAGCCGCTTGAACCAAAATTCATGCCCTTCAATTCACCCACATCGCCTATAATTCAAAGTGAATGGCAACCCACACCATCCACGAACCCAATTTCGAACCCAAAACAGCCAACGCGACCAGAAAACTCCTCCTCTAAACATGCCTCCAACAATCAAACTCCAATCATCGCTTCGAGAAAATCACAAAATCGAACTGACCCAAACCGTCGAATCACGAAATATCAACCCTGCACTTTCAAAGTCGAATCCATGACCATACAAAGCCCGCGATTCAAATGAGATTGGTGATTTGAACAACATAAAAAAACATTTGGGTTGCGATTTGAACAGATGAGAATAGGATTATTTTGGTCTTCAGTTTTGTTTTAAAGAGTGTTTTGGTTTTGTTTTAAAAAGTGGTATTGGGCTTGTGTGGATCGAATTGGGCTTAACTGTTAACTTTGTTTTGTGTAATTTTTTTTGGTTGTTTATATTTTGTCTTTTAACTGTAATTAAAAAAACACACATTTTCTTTTGTTTACTTTGTTTTGTCTAATTATTTTAGCTTCTTTTCTTTACTTCGTTAAAAAAAGTGTTTTTTTAGTTTTAATTTTTTGTTTTTCATCCTTATATATATAAAACAAAAACAAGTTTCTTTCCTCCATTTGTTTTGTTTTATTTCATTTTATTTAACTTGTTTTGTTTTGATTTGTTTTAGTTTCTTCTTTGAAATAAAAAAATAACTATAAAAAAAAGAAAATTGTATATATCTTGTTTGAAATTTTCAGGTTGCAGGTAGCAGAAGAGCTTGCTAAAAATAAATTACTTTGCTTGCTTGCTTTTTAAAAAATAATTCCACTTTAAAATAAATTGCTAATAAATTCTGCACGCTCTGGTATTGTGCTCTTAGTCCTTGTTTTTATTTGTTTTGCATTGTTGATTGCTTGCATTTACAAACAAAAAAAATTCAAAAACAAAAACAAAATTTCATTCGTAGTTGCATTGTTAGTACACGTTTAATTTTTGTTTTGCATTTCATCCTAGAATTTTGATTAGTAATAACGGTTAGAAATTGATAACACTTAATTGTATATTGACAAGTTGTCTTCTTTGAACAATTTAATTTCTTGGTGTCTAGGCTACGGCAGAGCAATAATCAGTTATAAATATTACGGTGATTCGTAATTATTATACTAAATTGTTTCTTTGAAGGTACTTAAACCTTCGGCTGCATTGCTACGGTGATTCATGGTGCACCGATAACCCCTGCCCGTTACCTGGCTGAGAACTATCTTGTTGATTTAAGACAAAGTGTGATTATACAATTTTGGGTTAACTTAGGATAATTCATTTGTAATTAACCCTTGCATTCAATTAGTTGCATTAGCTCATGCATATTTGAAAAAAAAATTAAAATCCAAAACTAAAAAAAATTGTATATATTTCTTTTCCTTTGAAATTTTTAAATCCTTTTTCTTTGAAATTTTAAAAATCCATATTTTTTTTAGAAAAATCAAAATCCAAAATTTTTTTTATTATAAAACCTTTTTCAAAAACGAAGAAAAATTTGAAAATCCAAAAAACAAAACAAAAAATCAATTTTCCATTTTGAAAAATAAATTCTATCTGTAAATAGTTTTCCTTTATAAAAAAAAAAAAAAAAAATAGTCTTGAAAATGTCCGAGTTTCCCAACTTACGCGAATTTTACAATAGTTGTGAAAATCAATATAATCCATATGATTTCACTCCAAATTCGTGTGGATATTTTAACGACAAATATTCTATAAACAATTCGAATTTTGAACCACAAAATTTTCAAAATGATGAACAACCCTCAACTCTTGAAAATAAAATTTCGTCTTTACTTGAACTCTCTGCACAACAAAATCAAAGTATAAATGATTTGTGAAATAACTCGAGTCAAGGATTTCAAAATTTGAATTCAATTCGAAATTCAAACGAGTTCGATTATAACGCATGCCAATTCAATTTCGAACTCCAAAATGAATTTCAAACTCAAAATGAAAATGCAAACAACTTTTTAAATGAATTTGGCAATGAGAATAATCTTAACCACGTTACAATTGAAAACTTTTGTCCTCAACAATTTCAAAGTGAAGATCCTCATGCTAAAAATATAAATTGGATTTTGTTGAGCAAATGAACGAAATTTACGATGATCACACAGATTCGTTGTTTGAAACATATATGAAACAACGTGAAAAACAAAATCAAATTCCAACGTGTGACGAGTCAAACAATAATCCATCTTTTACCCAAATCGACGATTTTCAAATAACAACTTTTGAAATTGAAAATAACAATCTTAGTGAAGTTGTTGAAAACACGGTAATTGAGTTGGATTTCAATTCTTTTGAGGGTGTGGAACCAAATTTGAAATTCGATCTTCCTTTTCTCGATTTCAAAATTTTGAATACGACAACTTCATATTTTGAACTTAATATATGCAATGAAGTTGTTGATAATCCAAATAAGGAAGACGAATTCAACGAACACGATTTCTTTGGACTTTTTGAAAACGAGTTGTCGAATTTTGAAGGGGATGATTTAAATCATCATTTCGATTTTGAAATCAATAATTCTGAAGATTTTTTTAATGAAGAGCTTGAATTTCAATTTGGTGAAAATAAGCTTGAACTTCAACCAATTGTTTTATCGACCCCAAAAATCATCGAAAAGGAAACGACTCGTAATATTTTTAATAAAGCAACATTCATTTTCCTAAATCAACATTCAACTTTGAAATCATTTATGGTTTGGTTTTCCGAGCTTAAGCTGTGTCTCACATACTTGACGAAAAAAATGAATCGGTCTTTGGAAGACCGTTTCATTTACTTTTTAACGATATATTTTCTGATCTCGTGCAAATACCGTTGATTTTCATATAAATAAAGGCCATTTTTATTTTTATTTTTCTTCATTCACTTGGGTTGGCTGTGCGGACACAGTCAAAATCAAGTGTGGAGGGAGACACATCATCATTTTCGTTCTGATTTTTCATGGTTTATTTTTAATTTTTCTTTCCAAAATTTAAAAAAAAAAATATAAAAATTTCAAAAAAATACATTTTTAAGCATTTTTGATTTATTTTTAAAAGAAAAACACTATAGGATAAATATATGGTTTTGGTTAATTAAATTGAAATTTTTAAAAATTTATTTATCTTAACAAAAATAAAAATGAAGTTTGATTACAAATAACAATGGTGTAACTAGTATATAGGAAGATTCATACGTGTTAATTGTAAAATACATCCTAATTGAAAATCTTTGTTTTAAAAAAGTGGTTGATTTAAAGTAAAGATATAACATTTTTTTTGTCTTCTAAGTTAAATGGTGCTAAGATGATTTTGCAAAACTCTCTCTTTTCAAAAAAAATGTATATATATAATATTAAAAAAAACACAAATATATATATATATATATATATATATATAATTTGTATATATGTATATATTTTTAACACCTAGAGTCATGTGTTCACACTCGTGTGTTCACTCGCTATGCTCTGTACCTTTCTCACATAAGCCCGAAAGGCAGTGCACGATCAGGATATATCTGGCCTCAGTTTATCTGAGTTAGGTGTATGTATATAAAAATTCTTTTACTAATAACGCCTACAGTCAATAAGTGTTCACACTTGTGTGTTCACTCGCCACGCTCTGTATTCCCCTCACATCAGTCCGCGAGGCAGTGCATGGGTAATATATCTAGCCTCAGTTTATCTGAGTTAGGCATATGTAAATATTGTTAATATCAATAAAATTTTCAAAAGAAAAAAAATGGAGAGAGTAAGCAAATGAAATCCAAGCACTATTTA
Organism: Allium fistulosum; assembly: GCA_030737815.1. Lineage (NCBI taxonomy): Eukaryota > Viridiplantae > Streptophyta > Magnoliopsida > Asparagales > Amaryllidaceae > Allium > Allium fistulosum. Next base: position 850,796,695 of record CM060905.1, read on the forward strand.
AACTTATTTGATTTGACTTGTTATTGAAAAGAAATGAAAATACCACTTTGATAAACTTTGATGATCGACTAAGGATCTATTTCATAGTTACACTGTGTTATCAACCGAAATAACAAGTTAAACTATAGTATATTTGCTTTGATAACTTGATTTTTGTTAGATGTTTTGACGAGTAAATGACTTAAATTTCAAGATAATGACCAAAACTTATATTTAACTTATTTGTGTCTATTTAAAAGTAAATCCTCATCTGTAAATATTTTCAAAAACTTGCATTCATCTTTTTGTAAATAAATCTTGCATTTTGTAAATATTTCCATCATTTCGTTTGGATTTTGTGGGTAGTATCCGTTGAAAACCCTCACGAGACAACACTCGTCCTACTGGGGACACCTAGAAGTTTAACGGCTTGTTGCATATGCTCAATGCAATCATGCTCCCTACGAAAACGGATTTATCTTAGTTTTTCTTTATTCGAGGACGAATAAAAAGATAAGTGTGGGGGTATTTGATGTGCACGTAAATGTGCATATTTTTACCACCATATTTAATCTATTTAAATTAAATAAATGATCATATTGGGTATTTTAACTTGTTTAAACCAAAAAATCAAATTATTTTCAAATTGTCACATATTCATCTTCATATAGGGGCAAAACATTCATTTTTGTGCATTTATTACATTGTAAAAATTTACTTGGAATTTTCTATGTTGTTTTGTAGGAAATGTAGTGAATTTTAAAAGTGATTTCATGATGATATATGCATGCACAAGAGTGAAGAGAACAAATGAAGATGGAAACAATTCAAAGTGAAGATCATGGAGGACCCCACTTACCCACATACCTTAATGTACACTTAGAAGCTAATGCACATGCTAAAAGGCCATTAAATCTTCATGCACACTTAATGGATGATTAGTGGATGCTAATGGTTACTTAGCCACCACACTTCCTAAGGGGTAGTTTGGGCATTCCCCAAAAATATGGATTAGGGTTTCTAACTTTTTTAAATACCCCATATTTTTATGTAACCCCCTCTTCCTTTTAGTTAGTTTTAGGCTCAAAAATAAAAGAAAGCTCTCTTTCTCTTTTCATGGCTACTTAGCCATTTTTATTTCATGTAATCTTTCTTTCTATGCAATGTTAGTTAATGTTCTTTTACATTTACATGCTCTCTTTCTTATGTTGTTAGTAGCTTGTTCATTTCCTATTACTTAGCTTTTCTTTTCATTTTACTCTTTTTTTCCTCTTGTTTATTTCATGTTGCTTTCTACATTTGTTGATTTAATAACAAATACGAGAGGCTAATCCCTACAATTTAGGGGTAATGAAGCTCTCTTGAATCATGTAGATGCAACATAATTTTTTATTTATGTCTCTTTTATGCTTAATGGAAAGTTAGATGTTTGTGTGATTTTGTGTTTAATATTGAGTTTGATAGCTTATATTGTTCAAAACAAATAGGATATGCTTAATCATATGATTCACTAATTACCTCTTCATCTACATATGATCATGGTAATGGAAGTGGATTTAGAATTAAAATTTGATGGTTTATGTTTCTAATTCAATAGTTAATAAGCCATACTTAAAATAGATTCTACTTTTAATTTCATGTCATTTTCATTAAGGTTAGTAAGTGGGTTAGAGGGTGCATTAAAGTTTGATGGTTTAAGTGTGTTAATTAATAACACAATTAGGCTATGCTTATGATAAATGCATCAACTAAACTCACAAATGACCAAAAAGAGATCATAATTTCATTATGTTGATTTATGTGATCATGGGAGGGGATTTGCCTCTAAATTGCTCTTTAATCTCATATTTTTATTCTCCTTAGTTTTAGCTTGTTTTTACTTTCTTTTAGTTAGTTAACAATCCCTCGACTTTGGATTAATTTGATTGAATAGATTTTTAAAATTTAACAATTCTCTGTGGATCGACCCGTACTTGCCACGTACTATCATTGTACGCCGTGCGCTTGCGGTAATTTTAATTTGAAATTTCTCGACTATTTTCTAAACCGATAGAAAACTAGCCGATTAACAATATGACCCATCGATCTAAAATGGTTTAGAATATCTCGACGCTACTAATCTTCAGGTAATGTGAGGAGTTCATGCTTTGATAGCATGGTTTCACGGCTCAAGAAATGATGCGGGGCTTATGGGGATGCGTGGCTTAGAGGGTTGTGCTTGCTTGGATGTGATTCCACAATCCAAGAAATAATGCGTGGCTTTGATTTGGGCTTTCCCCGTGTTGCTGGACCAACATTGGTTTTTAGAAGGTGGGGATCGGGTTCCATCGATCCAACGGTTTGAGTCGATTTGCTTCCGTCGACTCGGCGGGTAGGTGAGGCATACTCGAGCATGCTTTTACTATCCCAAGCAGCAATTGGAAGGTTTTGAGCCGATTTGACCCCATCGACTCAGTAGGTTAATTTTATGAACACAGTTTTATTGGTTTAGAAAGCAAAGCAATTTTATTAAGAAAAGTTGGGCAAGTTTTGCCAAATTATAATGCCCCCAGTATTCCGGGATGGCTTATTTGCTGAAAATAAGAAGTACATAAGATAGTTTCAGATAAAGTAACGACGCAGCGATTCGCTATTCCATGCTCGAGGAATTTGGATTCCGTCAACGGTTGTCAGTTTGAATGTTCCATCCCCTAGCTTTTGACCGATCAATACAACCCTTCCTAGTTTGGTCCAAACGTTCCGAGTACGGGATAGATCCATTTAAGGACGAGGTCTCCTACTTCGAAGGTTTGGTTGTGAACTCTGGAGTTGAAGTACCGTGCAACCCATTTCTGGTGGGCGGCGGTTCTCAGTTCGGCTTCGTCTCTCTTTTCATCGACCATGTCGAGCAACTCGAGCAGGAGCTGCTTGTTTTGCCTTTGGTTAAAGTTTCTTCTTCGATGAGAGGGGATTTCTAGTTCGGTTGGGATCATTACTTCTGAACCATATGCTAGGGTGAAAGGAGAGTGCCCAATTGCAGATTTGTGCGTTGTCCTATAAGCCAATAGTGTGAGTGGAAGTTCATCAACCCAATTTCCTTTAGCTTTAGTTAGCCACTTTTTAATAGTGGATTTGATGATTTTGTTCACTACTTCCACTTGCCCGTTTGCCTGCGAACGCACGACAGCGGAAAAGCTTATCTCGATTGGGAAGCGTTTGCAAAAGTATTTGAACTCGGTGCTTTCAAATTGAGTCCCCTTATCCATGATGATTTTCTATGGCACCTCGAACATGAAAATAATGTTTTTAGTGACAAAATTAATAACTTTCTTTGTGGTAATACTGGCTAGCGGTTCCGCTTTGGCCTATTTGGTGAAATAGTCAACGACAACTATAGCATATTTAGCCCTTCCTTTACCTATTGGTAATACGCCAATCAGATCGATTCCCCATATTGCAAACGGCAATGGGCTGACCATCTGCGTTAGCTCTGTTGAGGGAGTTCTTTTGATCTTGCTGAATCTTTGGCATCGATCACACCGTTTGGCGTAATTTACTGTGTCGTAGTTTACTATTGGCCAGAAATACCCATATTGGAGAATTTTCTTTGCAAGGGTTTGCTCCCCGGTATGGTCTCTTCTGCCGCCTTCATGAATTTCCCTTAAGATCCTTCAAGCTTCATTGTTGGTCACACATCTGAGCAAGGGAGTAGAGAATCCCCTTCGGTAGAGTATCCCATCCTGCATTATGAACCGTGGTGCCTTTCGGAGAAGCTTCTTTTGCCGATTCCTATCTACGGGGAGGGCTCCTATGAGCAGGTAGTTTTTAATGGGCATCATCCATGTTTCTGGTTCTTTGGTCGCTTCAAAAATCCAATCTACTTCCATCTTGGTTATGCTTGGAGTAGTCAGAGTTTCAACAGGGACTAGCCCCAATGACTGAGCTTCCCCGGTACTGGCAAGTTTGGCTAGATAATCCACCTTCATGTTCTTTCTCTTAGGATGTGAGTTATGGTATAATGCTCGATGTTGTTCAGTAGCTCCTATATTTTAGATAGGTATAGGGTGAGGTTCTTCCCCCGTGCCTGATATTCGCTTTTTACCTGACAGACAACTAATTGAGAGTCGCATCAGATGTGAACAGATTTTATCCGGAGTTCCCTTACGACTTTCAGTCCCACTATCAACACTTCGTACTCCACTTCATTATTTTTTGCAGGGAATTCCAAGCATAGGGAGTAGCAGACGGATCATCCTTCGGGAGTTTCAAGCACTACCCCAGCTCCTGAGCAGAAGTTGTTGGATGCACTATCAACGAACAACTTCCGAAGTGCTTCCACCTTCGGAGTAATTTCTTCTTCGCTATCCCTTACAGTAATCTCGGCAATGAAATCTGCCGAAGCCTGCCTATTGATTGCTCTTTGGGGATGATATGTGATTTCGTATTGACTCAACTCGACGTTCCATTTGATAAGTTGTCCAAAGGTCTCAGGGCGGTACAATACCTGCTTCAAGGCTTGATCTATCAAGACTTTAATTGGGTGCGCTTGGAAGTATGGTCGTAATATTCTAGATGCGATTAGGAGGCAATATGCTAGTTTTTCCATTTTTGGATAGTTTTTCTCGGCTCTTGTGAACCATTTACTGATGTAGTATACAGGTCGCTGGATCCTAGCTTCTTCACGTACAAGAGCAGCACTTAATGCATGAGGTGAGACTGCTAAGTTGATGAATAAGTCTTCTCCGTCTACTGGCTTTGATAGGATTAGCGGGGTTTCCATATGTCATAGCAACTCTTCAAATGCGGTTTGAAAAGCCTCATTCCATTCGAAGTTTTTCTTTCCTTTCTTTAGTGCATCAAAGAACGATATACATTTGTCGGTGGCTTTTGACATGAACCGGCTTAGTGCTATGACTTTCCCATTCAGGCTTTGTAACTCCTTTTTGTTCCTTAGGGCCTTGACCTCTCGTAAAGCAGTAATTTTCCCTGGATTCTCCTCAATGCCTCTGGCGCTTATGATGAACCCCAAGAACTTTCCCGAGGCCACTTCAAAGTGGCACTTAAGAGGATTTAATTTCATTCCATATTTACGGAGTATCTCTAACATTTCGATGAGATTATCCAAGTGATTTGCAGCTATACATGACTTAACTAACATGTTATCTACATATACTTCCATTGTCTTCCCGATCTGATGCTTGAACATAGCATTTACTAACCTTTGGTTGGCTGCCCCAGCATTCTTTAATCCGAACAGCATTACCCTAAAGTGGTATAATCCTAGATCAGTGATGAAGCTGGTGTTTTCCTGATCAGGTTCATGCATCAGGATCTGGTTGTATCCCAAGTATGTGTCCACAAACGATAGCAATTCATGTCCAGCAGTCTTATCTGCAAGCTGGTCAATTCTGGGCAGACGAAAGCTGTCTTTCGGGCCGGCTTTGTTTAAGTCCAAGTAGTCGATACAAGTTCGCCATTTCCCATTGGACTTCTTGACCAAAACCTGGTTAGATACCCATTCGGGGCAGGTTGCATCACGGATCAAAACCATTGGCCATCAGCTTGTCTACTTCTTCTCTCAACGCCTTGGACCGTTCGGGGCCCAGGCTGCGCCTCTTCTGCTTTATCGGTGTATACTTGGGATCAATATTGAGTGCGTGACATGAAATTTCCGGTGATACCCCGCATATATTGGAATGTGTCCAAGTGGACACATCCAAGTTGGTGCAAATAAATTTAGTGAGTTCCAATCGTATCTTGTTTCCTAGGTGCGATCCAATTTTCAAGACCCGCATTGGGTCATCCATGTCGACTGGGACATGCACCGTCAATTCTACCAGTGCTGCCTAATCCTCCCATGAACTCTTCTTTCTAGGGTCCAAAGCCTCGTCAAATCGGCTATGGTCCCCAAGCCAGGGGCAGCTCTGTAGTTGCTATTTGGCAGGTTCACGAATGTGGAGAGTTCTCCCCATATTCTTCCACTTTTCCTTTCTTTTAGATTCGCGCAGTTCTGTGATATAACATTCCCTGGCGGCACTTTGGTCTCCTTTGATAACTCTAACTCTGTTCTATGTTGGAAATTTCATGGTAAGGCACCACTAGCTAAAGCAATTCCAAAATCTGCCGGTGCAAGCTGTCCCAAGAAGGCATTGTATGCGGAAGTTTCATCTATGATCATAAAAGTTTGGATGAGGGGTGACTCTTCAGTCACCTTCTCCGACCTCTATGAGCAAGCCAATCTTTCTGACGGGTTGTCTAAGTTCGCCGGTGAATCCTTGGATCTTTGTTTGATAAGCAGATACATCTTTCATACTGATCTTCATCCGATCAAAGGTGCGTTTGAAGAGGATGTTTACAGAACTACCGCTGTCCACCAGTACACGTCGGACCATGGCGAGTCTGATTCCTACTGTTACGACAATGGGATTAAAAGTTGGAGCTTCTATCCCTTCGGTGTCTCGATTTTTGAATACTATATCATCGTTCAGGGTTCTCTACTGCTTGGCAGGGTCCCATCTTCGATCGTGAGGCACGAATCCTTCAGAGCATGTTTTAATGAGTTCGCATACTGCTCTATTTCTCCCTAACTCTTCTACGTGGGATGAGGTCCTCTAGATATTGTTCCAATGATGAGTCTTTGGTCAGTTCGTCTAGATCCCTCTTCGTTAGTTCCAACTTTGTTTCCTTGATCTCTAGGAGCTTGGGGAGCCGCGGGTTGGTCAGGATTTTGTGATTTTCTCATGTATTGCTGAAGCTTGTTTTTGCGAATCGGCACCTCAATCAAGTTCTTCAGGTGACGACACTCATTTGTGTCATGGCCAGGCGTTTCATGGAAGCGATAGTACTTTCCAAAACGCTTTTGCTGCTCAATTGCTTCCTTTTAGGAGGTCTCTTATACTCCTCCGTCCCCTGTGTTGCTAGATAAATGTTCTCTGGAGTATCGTTGAGCGAGGTGTAATCTTCAAGCTTGAAGCCTTTAAGCCGCTTATTGTTACCATTTCGTTTGTTGGTATTCTAATTTTTCCTTTTCTGATTTACATCTTTTCCCACATTTCCTTCAACGGCCCCGGAGGTATTTATGTTCTGATTCATCGCCATACTACTCCGCCCAATGTTCGTCAGTTGTAAGCTAGCATATTTTCTTTTTAATTCTTGCGCCTCTTCCAATCTCAAGTATCGACTTGCCTTTCGGTTGAAGTCTTTCCTAGTGGTAGGTTGTTTCATTTTGATCCATTTTCCAAATTCAGTTTCAGGGTGGATGGCGCGGACTAAGGCCATAAGAACCATATCCTCATTCGGATTGCTTACTTTAGTCACCACAGTGTTGAACCGATTCATAAATGACTTCAAAGATTCATTTCGTCCCTGGAATAGACCGTATAAGAACATCACATCTTTAGGCTGCACCGTGTGAAGTCTGAATTGATCAAGGAATCTTGTTGCTAGTTGATCGAAAGTGGAGATGGATCTTGGCAGAAGCCTAGTGAACCACATGGAACCAATTCCCTCTAGAAAAATTAGGAAACATCTACATCGAATGGCATTTGAAGCATTCACTCCGTCCATGTACCAACTATACTTATATAAGTGTGGTTTCGGGTCTCTTGTTCCGTCATAAGACAGAATAGTTGGCATAGTGGACTTTTCTGGGTATAGCTCATTCAAAATCTCATCAGTGAAAGGAGTCCGATTTGGAGCAGATCCCCATACATCAACCCTTCTATACTTACTCTCATCCATCAGTCGCTTGACCATATCCGCGATATATTACTCAGATGTCTGGTAATCCGGGGATCGGCTATTAGTAACTACACCGAGTGTTTGGCTTTGTGAACGATCTCGGTGAGTGGGCTGAAGCCAAGGCTCTCCTGTCTTTGGGAGAGCCACTCCCTCGGGGTTCTGTTGGCTTGCGGTTGGCTTGGTTGGGGGAATTTGGATCTCCCTGGCATTATCGAATGCATTGGTATTTCCTTCCAACTTGTCGTCGTCAAGTTGCTCTCCATCTTTTGAATTGGAGAGGTCCATGGCTATATCCTCCTGTGGGGTCTTCGCTCCTATATTTAAGTTCATAGTTGGTTTTCCTCATGGTTGGTGGAGTGTTTGTGTTTCCTTCTTATTGATTCCCACGGTTCCACCTATCACTTCTTTCTACGGCTGCTTCCCGTTCCTTCTGTTTAGGCCAGAAACAGAAGAATTTTCTTGTTCCACAGCAGCTGCGTGCTCTATCATAGTTCTTGGAGCAGCATGAGTCTGCAAGGTCAATAGGGCATGCGTTTTTTCCATTAGAGCCCTTTGGATATTTTCCATTTTCAGGTTAATCTCATCAACCATCTTATTCAATTCATCCCTAGTGACTATTTCATGTTGGGCAGAAGTTCCTGTCATATGATCTCTTGTATTTTCTCTAGAATTTGCTCTAATTGGTGGGTTGTTGATGCCATTAACTTCATTTTGTTGAGAATTGGTTTCTTCTCCAACAATTACTGCTCCTATGGATCTTCCAGAAGGTGTTCTCATTCTTCCTAGTGCCATTGATTTTCGGCAGCAAATCTTCTATGCAGAAATTAAGGTCTAACTTCTGAACCTATCCGATTCAAAGTAGATAGCTAGATCTAAGCCCTGAGTTGGGTTCTCGGTGAAAGCACCAAAATGTTAACCCAAAAATGGATCGACACTGTTCTGATTGTGAAAGCACTAGCCATGTTTGTCAGGACAAGAAAATAGAGCAGGACACTCTCTAGATTACAGAAAAAATAGAATAAGATAAAGGAACACACGATCTTTATAGTGGTTCGGCTATTAACGAAGCCTACATCCACTTTATAACTTTTGTTATTGAATTGACTGTTAATCACAAGTACAAATTGATTACAATTCTAATAGTTGAATAAAGAAAGATCAGACCACCATTGATGGAGACAAAAGAAAGGATCTCAATTGTCCCATGGAAACCATTGCGAGGGAGAAGAAAGTTGAAGAATCTTCGTAACAGAGTTGCTTTAGTGATCAAAACAGCCAGCCCATTTCTTGTTGGATGTAGATTGGTATTTATAGGATTTAGAGAGCATTTGGGTCGAAACTATTACACCAGAGGCCTATAGTCATTGGCAGGAGGAAGCATGTAAAATTTGGGAGCTATTTGAGCTAACTGTTTGGATCGGATCGGTACCGATCCAAATAGTTGCATGATTTTTGCGCAACTCCCATCCTACGAGCTTCATTATCTTCTTACGAGGTTTATCTTGTATTTTCATGACTTGTTAGGTTGTTTTGACAATGATTCACTAGTAGGTTAGATTGAACTATAACCCAAATCAGATAAGTCTTCATTTCTTCAACTCAGATGCTAGGAATGTTATCAAACTTGGTCGATAGGCTTATGAGAGATGTAGGAACACAACGCATGTGGATTGGAACATCCACAAGCCAATAATTTGGATTGGTACCGATCCTATTGGATCAAATCGCTGCCGATCCAAATACTTGGCATACTTTAACTTCAAACTCCTTGGGTTCCTTTGTCATGTGCTTCTGGGTCTTCCAGTCAAGTTCTGATTCATTCCGGCTTAGCTTGAATGTACTAACTCCTTCCAACTTCTGCTGGGTTAAAAATCGGTTAACATTTTCTCCCAGAGCATGCTTTAGTTGAAAACAAGGCATGCTCTGGAATTATTCATCTTACGGAATCCATTTCATGGAACTTTATTAGTCATACCTAACTTCCTTGAGTAGCTATCTATGACATTCAGGCCTGCTATTTAGTCCTTATTAGGAATCTCCATTAGTCGTTACTATGAAGTGATCTTAACTAGATAACTTCTAGAATGAATACCATCATCAGGTTGAGCAAAGTTGGAAAGTTTGAGGCCGTATGAGGGAAATAATTTGGATCGGTACCGATCCACCCGGATCGGATCGGTTCCGATCCAAGTACTTAGAAAATTTTCTCAACTTTTCTAATCCTTGAATCATAGACCTTTAACTATGCAACTGTCGTCTTACGGATTGATTTGAGTTGAATTTGTTAGAGCTCAATCGACCATCAATGGGGGAAGAGAGGCAGCCAAAAAGTTCTTAAACAATTAAGGTTAGAGGCCTTTTTATAGTAGATCAAATAGATACAAATAAGGATCACATCTCATACTAAGTCTTACTAGATCTAGCCATCCATCTCAAAATACATTTAGCCTTTTTAGCCGCCCTCTATAGTCCATCTCACAGTATGGTCTATTTGTTTGCTTTGAATGAACTGATTTTATCGAAATATCGTACATTCCGAAATGTGACTGTTCACCATATAACACTTATATGTGATAGTGTATGGATCAACTATCTATAGTCATGTATTGCTTTTGAGTTCGGAACTCATAGAATGCAATACATGGTCTCGACCAAATAAACACAAGAATGAACAAATTTTGATTTATTTAAGCACCTGCATAGTTACAGAAAACATTAACATGCAAAAAGTATTTAATATTAAGTATATATATTATATTTCTATTTGTCAATCTTTAATTCGGTTCATTTGTATATTTTAATCGATAAACATTTTACCAATCACATTAAATGCATAAATTTATCAATGTAGCTTATTATAACATCATATAACATATGTTCTTAGAATATTAGAATGGTTAAATGTTATTATTTTATTTTTCTAATAAGGCTCCCACTAGTCTTTTATGTTTCACCAAACCCTAAGTCGAAATATGGAAGTCTTTCGACTTCACTAGTAGGTGTTAGGACTCATCTGTCCTGAAATTCTAACCTTGAATCTGCTCAACAAGTCATAGCTCCACGGATGATGGATAAATCCTTATCGATTATATCATATACAACTCTTAAGCCTTTGGTACCTTGTCCTAATACCACTTCGACCTTGAGTCTGCTCAACAAATCGAAATGAAATTATTCACTCGTACATACTATATCGCGACGGCTTAAGTATATACCTCGAGTCTGCTCAACAAATACATATGGTTATCTTACCTCGTCTATTTAATATATTAATAATACTTCACATAACATTCCCAGCTTGAGACTGCTCAACAACTAAGGAGTATCCAAGTAATTTATTGACATATATATATATATATATGGTAGAGAACAACATTATATTGAAAATTCAAAATCTTTAATATTTAATATTGAGTGATAACGACTTATGGAATAATATAATTCATATGAATTATTCTCATGATTCAAGTGTTGGACACACCTGAAATCACGGTATAAATACATTTACGTATGAATTTATTCCTTAAGTCTATTTAGAGTTTCTTAATATTCCTCCTTTAGTTTATACATTCGTTTTAGATAAATTTTATTATTATATAAATTTTCTACTTCATATTACTTATATAATATTCTTATGTATAATATTATATTAATTAAATATTAATTAATTAATTTTAATTAATTAAAATTTTAATTAATTTTCTATCAATTGAATATAACATTTATATTAAATAATTATTATATACTATAAACTTCATAGTATAACATATATGTGTATATTATTTAATTAATTAACATTTAATTTATTTATTTAATTAAACAATTTTAACTAAATTTTATGTTAATATTGAAATTCATTTATATACATACATATATACTTATGTTAATTTAACATTTTAAAACAACATAACATATATCATAATATACAATACATGTATATTTTTTTGTCAATTGATTAACTTATTTAATTAATATATTTTATTAATCTTATTTATAAATTTTATAAATTTCGAAATTAATTTATATTAATTTTCAGTCATTTTGAAAATTTTCATTATATTATACCATTTATAAAATGTGTATATATATATATTATATTTTAAATTTAACTTTCAAATTTCAAAATCTTATATTTTCTATTTTAACAACAATTTGAAAATTTATATTATAACATTTTAAATATTTTTCTTACTTTAAATTTAACTTTTAAAATTTATTTTTATTTTTAATTTCAAAATAATTTTGAAACTTAGTCCAAGGCCCAATGAAAATTTTGGCCTAGGAACAACTTTTGGGTAGTGAGCTTAATAGTTAACCCTAACATGACTAATTTAGATTGCATAGGCTGTTGGGCTCCGGTACTATTGTTGAAACTTCGCTAGTATGCAGTGGATGTTATGGGTGAATTTCAAATTTTTTTTATCCTATTGGATTTTCATTGGACCTATGAAGTCCAATTAATTTAGAACATTCCAAAATTTATTTAAATAAAATATTTTATTTCATTTAAATTTAAAAATTATAGATAGAATTTTATTCAATTTATATTTAATTAAATATAATAGTACACATATGTCTCATATACATATATGTATATATGTGCATGTGTAATATAATAATCTATGCAAGGTATAACATGTTCGTATATAAATGTTGGGATTTACATCGCAACGGACATGTTAGCTCATTATATATGTATTAAATGTTATCCAAATATATGCATGTAAACTTGTTATTTATGTAAATATTAAAACGTATGTGTGTGTTACTTGTATATAAAATATTAATGATTTACATACATGCATATTATAGTTAAAATTTAAATAATATATATACATAACATAAAGTGGAAATTAGCCACAAGGGCCTCTTTAGTAGGTGGAATTAGTTTCTAGGACACACAACCGAAATAATTACTTTCAAGGACAAAACGCAAAATAATTAGTTTCTAGGGCCTAAAAACCTATGAAATTATGTCCTTGAAAGTAATTGGACTGCTGAGTTTGTCCTTGAAACTAATTATTCTGCTGACTTTGGCCTTGAAAGTAATTTCTTTAAATGTGTGTCCTAGAAACTAATTGGACTGCAAAGTTTGTCCTTCTGGTGAAATGCCCCTAATATAAAAGTTTTTTTGACTCAATTTACATGTGTTTATATATTACAATAACAACATATATATATATATGTATGTATATGTATGTATAAGTATACTTATAATATCTAAATATATACATATGTGTATATATATATATAAATGTGTATGTATGTTAATTTTGAAATTAAATAATTTTTTTAAACATTTCCAGATCGAATGCAAAACACAACAAAATTTTAGTTATAATTTTATTGTTTTAAAAAAATACATATGAATTAAATAGTCGAAAAACAATAAAATAGTTTCATAATATATTATTGAATTTTTTTTTTGAAAATCAAGCATAATATTTTAAAGTTGGGAAATTATTTTTAGAATTTTCTCCGTCGAAGTTTTATTTTTAATCAACTAATTCATTTCGGCCTTTTATTAAAATGATTAAAAAAAATATAAACTGAAATTCAAATTCTAATTTATAGGTCAAGTGTTTATATGATTATAAACTAATTTTATAAAATTAAAAATTTAATTTTCAAAATATTTTTTATTTTATATGAATTATTTGATTACTATATTGATTTAAATAATATTAAATAATAGTAAATAATCATTAAAGATTAATTTGCAATCATCGAAAATTATAATATATGTAAATATGTGTTTATAAAATAAAATTTCAATTATTAACATGATATGATGATATAATTAAATACAAGTCATATAATTAAAATAAAGTAACATATTAATACATACATACATATATATATAGTAATTAATAAACTAATGACAATTAAATTAAAATTTATTTACTATGCACTTCAGATCTATATGGAAAATTGTGCTATTTATTTATTTATTAAATAAATACATACATATAACCAATATCATATGTGACAACATTGATGATACGTATAAGAATCGTCACCTAACTAACAGTACAATAATAATGTATATGAACAGAATGATATACAGAAATTATAAACCATATAGTGTAGTAAATACATACCTAAAACTAATGCCTTGGAGCACACCTTGTAATGGTGAACACTCTCCTTTGAAACCTTCTCGATTCGACAGACTGCTAATCCTTAAATCGTAGACCATTGACTATCCAGTAACTGTTGTCCTTTTGAATTGATTTGAGTTCAATTTGTTGGAACTCCTTGATGATGAAATCGACCAGCAATGGGGTAATAGAGGCAACCAAAATGTTCTTAAAAAGTTACGGTTAGAGGCCTTTTTATAGTGGATGAAATAGAGACAAATTTGGATCACATCTTATGCTAAGTCTCACTAGATCTAAGCCATCCATCTCAAAATACCTCTAGTCTTTTTAGCCACCCCTATAATCCATGTTGCTCCTGAAATTAACATCTTAATATCATGGACTAATAACACATTTAAGCCTAAATAAATATTATTAATTAAATCTGATTTAGTTGTTATCGATATCGCATATCTGTTGATATATTTATAACTATTATAAATATATAATAATATTTATTCTTCAAATCATATTAAAATTTTATACCTAATATTTCATAAATATTAATTAATTTAATTTATTTATAATAATTATAAACTAATTAAATCGTTTGGTCTAAAGAGAATTCATCATTTCGATTGTGCGACTCGTCAGATTTAAATTTAGTCAGCGATTAACATCGAACTATTCAAATGTTAACGTTCACACGTCACTTAGCAGGTGATATGAAATTTTGGCAAAATTTATTGCTTACTTAGTTTCGGTAAAATTTAATTTAATTTATTAAGCGTTACCTAGTTGTGACATTTATTTACACCAATTCTCTTCGTCAATACTATATCACTTTAGACTTATGGAATTTGGTAATGGTCAAAATTCTAGTATCGTCCATATTCAACTCTATAGTCCAAACACAAATTCTTTGGTTCAATAATAACAATTATTATTAACCAAAATGCTCCGACCAAAGACTTTGACTTTGGGTTGACTTGAGTTGACCATGATACTAATCATATATAACTAAGGAGATGAATCCTCTCTTAAATAATGCTTTACTTCCAATACTTCCACTCGATGCAACTATAGTCCCTCAATGGATGCCATGCCAAGATTTGACTATAATCAAAACGAAGCTTTCACATTGAAGGACCACGTTATTCTCAAGTCGAGAGAACTGTGTAAGTCAGTCACATCGACATTCCTTATTTGAGCTTATTTATATTAACCTAAAAAAAACTATAGAGTGAGTCGTTTCATAGTTATCCAATAACTATCGATACGTAACCTCTTGGCACCCCGAACAGTCATGAGTAATACATTCATTTGGAGAGCGGTACGTACTCTGGTCTCAACAGATACATCGATATCCAGTCTTGATGCATCTTGACTAGGAACATTTAAAATGGTATATTTATATTTATTATGATAAATTACTCATGGTTACAATACTTTGCAACTACTATCGCAAAATATACCATTTATGCATTTTCTATTAAATATACTTTTAATTAAATTGATTCATTAATATAACACACTATATCAAGTATGTTATCAAAAGAAAATACCTTTTATTTTGAATAAGATTGGTCAACAAGCTAGATATATATGTAAAAAATTACATAATTGCCCCTACGACATACCACCAGCTCTATCTAATCAATATGCTAGTATGCTAAGGACTTGCCAGAAATAAACCTTATGAATTTTTGATTTAGGGATTTGTACTTAAAAATCAACGAGGGTATTGTTTAAAAATTTTGAAACAAAAATCCAAAACTATAAGAAATTTTTTATTTTGAATCGAGAATTTACTATAATTTATAAAGTAAGGTGGAATTTAGATAAATAGTATTAAGATTTTTGGAAGGCTGTCTAAATCTTAGGCAAATAATAATATGACTATTTTACAGGGTTTATGAAAGAAATATTATTATTATTTAGGAAATAAAAATAAGACGTATTATAAGAATAATAATAATAAAAAGATACTTTCCATGAATATTTTTGCAATAAATTATTACTATTTTTGATATAAATAACAATAAAAGGATTTTTGGAATTTAATGCAAAATGTTTTTATTTTTGATTTATGTAACAATAAAGTAGTTGTGAAAATAAAAGGATTTAAATAAATATTATTGTTTTGATGAGTGATAATAATATCATTGTTTTGAAGGAAATTTGATGAAAATTATTATTTTTGGATTAAATAATGATGTTTGAGATATTTAAAGTAACACGTTGAAAGAAAAACGATTTTTGAAGTATATTATCGATTTGAAATACTATTTTGAGATAATAGAAAAAGTATTTTTATAATAAATAATAGTGAGATGATTTATGCTTAAGTGGAAATAAAAAGTTTAAATTTATTATTTTGAATTGTTGAGACATACACGATAAAATGCAGTTTGAAATTAACATATATGTTTACGCAAAGGGCTGGGAACAATTACGTAAGACGTTGGATGCATGAGAGCACTATTGAGTGAAAAATTTCCTAAATAGTTGAATAATAGAAGATTAGTTGTATGAGCCAGTAGTGGATGACTACTCTTGTCTATGTAAATTATTTTTAGAGTACGATGATGTACACAAGGGTACTCTAGCTATATGTTAGTTTATAGAACTTCACAATCATGTGAAGTTGATTTTTTTTACAAAAATCTAGTGTTGTATACTTTCAAAACATGAAGTAAAAGTCTTGACTTGCATGTACTAAGGTAGGAAGGTGATTTTAATGAAGGTGGGATTTGGCGATTTGGAAGAAAATCGATTAAGATGCAAGATTAGTTCTTTCAGTCATCAATTGGATTAAAAAAGCTATCTTATGAAGTCAATATTATGAAATAATGACCTTTTGCACATAACTTATTTTCAGTGCCTAATGCATGTGAAAAATAAGTGAAAGTGCACAACCCAGTCTATGAGTTCGTTATAGTAATACTGTTTTCATTGAAAATAAGGGATCGTCCATTTGTGATAACTAAAAATTAAATAGTGATGGAGTATGGGTTCGCCTAAGGATCCTAACTATTAGTCCACTTAAAAGGAAGATACCACCCATTATTGTGTCATCATGCTTATGGACCTAAAGAAGTTGCTTAGCGAGGAATGTTAAAGGATAAGAAGAGGGTTTTCCATTGGCCGAGGATGAAGAAGAAGGTGGCAGAGTTTATTGCAAGATATTTGACAATGGTGATATGCCAGTAGTGAAGTCTATTTAAATTAAAGTTATACTTGGATGTTACATGATTAGAGAAATCTCAATGATATGCAAAGGAATGGAAACCTCATAGGATAGGCATGCATAGAGAGTTCAAATTAGGTGGCGTGGCGTAAGTGAAGGACTCGCTTGTAACACCACGTAAAATAATCCTTAAATAAATAAAGTAAATTAGATATGATAAGGGTTGGATATTGAAATTTTATAAAACTAGAATTTGACCATGAAGTTATTCTATTGCGTTCTTGGCGAAATTCTGATCTGTTTCCATATATAATATGCTGAAAAAGGAGCTCTCGCAAAGAAGTTATGAGCATTTGACGTTTACAAATTTAAATTAATTTATTTTGAATTCAAATTCAAACGAGAAATTAAATTTAGAGTTTAAATTTCAAAAATTAGCTTGGTGGCCAAGTAAACGTTCAATTAATGTTTAACGTTAAAAAGTTAATTAGGGAATAAAGCAATCTTGCAATAGAATAAAATAAACGTTCCCCGAAATAGAGGACCGGTCTCTTACATTTGGTATCAGAGCCTAGGTTACCCGATCAATAGGGAAAACTATACGTATGAGAGAAGTTTTTGTTATTTTGGAAAAAGGTTTTTAAAAAAGAATTTTCAAAGAATTCTTACTATACATACATGCATACACACACACACAAACACACCCTCTCTTCTTGAATATACGCACGTACACTAGGCAACCTTTTTTCTTTCAACATGTAAATACTATATTAGGAAATCATCACTAAAGTTTTAACCTTCAGATAGTTGATATGGCTAATAATCAATCTTCTTCCGAACAAGGGAGCCCTACCCGTGGGACCACCCATTCATGGAATGTCCGAATGGTATTGTAAAGACCCGTTTCTTCGACCTTCGGAATTGAAACTAATACATCCTTGGTATTCACGTGTCGCAAATCTAAGTGTCGGAGAGGCGGTTCTTTGAAGGATAAGAAGAAAATAAAGACAGAATGGAATCTCGCACAGATGGAATAACGTATATTATTTCAATATATAATCTTTACAGCGGAAATTTAAATACATTTATCAAAGTCTATCCTAAGCTCAGCCTGGACAGTTATAAATGCTTGTCCTCACGAATGCTGAAAACAACAAAACATAAATGCAGTAGGAATGGGAATAGGTAACAATCTATAGGAAATCTTCAGCTCCAAGCTCCATCCAACTACTCCAAGCTAAACCTGAACTACTAGGCTGTCCAAAAAAGGTAGGGCACCCAAAGTTTAAGGGAAAGGAAAATAAACTCCGGGTCAGTCATGGGACTGGTGTGAGAAACTCAAAATACATGGTTTAAAAACAAAGGTATCTCTTAAGACCTGTGTAGTTAAAGCGCCCTACCGCTCCATAGCGTTTGAGGTGCGAGAAGTTGTAGCGGAGATATATCAAGGACATATCAGGATATAGCAGACGACTTTAAAAAGAGGAATGATGAACATTCTACATTAAAAAGAGCAACAAGTATAACTTATTATTTCCCACCAAGAAAAACAAGTTATAATAAAGTAAAGATAAACAAAGTTGACAATTAACAAGTTAGAACTAGTTATAATAACCAACAGCGTATATCATTGTTACTTCAACTTTGAAGTTACCATAAAACTTAAAAGCAAGCATCAAGCAAAATGCTTATTTATAGGAAAGGGGGATATAACGGGGCAACAAAATCGGGGATATAGCGGATTATTGCCACAATATCGAGGATAATAGCGGATCCGCTATATTGGGCCGCTTTATAGGAATATCGTTGCCTCAAAAGTCCGCTACGGGATATATCGGGGCAATATCAGGGAATTGACTGCACAGCTTAAGACCACACCGCACATAAACACGGATGAGTTTTTACCTTATGATAGCCAAAATACTTGCTATGCAAAATCATTTGATATCACTTTTAATGACATTCTTTGAAACTTTTCAAATAAACTTATGAATCTTAGCCAAAATTGTTACCACGATTAAATTTCGGAATATGTTAGGCTCTACAATCAAAATCTTACAAGGCTCGATTGGGAAATGGATTCCATACAATGGCAGGTAAGGGACTACCTTCCGTACAGTACACCTCTAGAGGGATGTACCGAGGATCGACGTCTTTGAAACCTCTACAACAAGCAAGACCGGCCTACCCACAGACCCGCCTGATGGTGGATAGAACCGAATATGACATCACCCCAGTCATTCCCGACCTATTCGAGAGCTCTCTTAGCATACACAACATACTCGACATATATAGAGTAATCTAGAAGGGTGATGACCATTCCTAAATGGGTGCAGCCCACTTAGCCTCACGACATGCCTTCTTTAAGCCATTTCCGGCTGATGAGGCCTGAGGTAATGATTACCTTTCTTATAGCACATTCTACTTTGAATGTCACACTGTCTTTCCATGATCACACAACTGATTTCGACAAATGTATAACTCATGATCTCGTATGTCTTAGGAAAGAGTGTTAAGCTAAGAGAAGTTGCCTTCTCCACCACCAAATTGATAATACGTTCATAAAGATCATTAAATGTGATTAGAAATGCAACGTTAGATGTAACAACCCTAGTTTTGGTGATTACCTATAATATTAAATTATAACGATGGTAATAATTTAATATTGGAGAAATAAAAATAATTTGGAGATGTAATTTGTTAAAATTGTTTATTTTAAATAAACAATGGGTTTTAAATATAAAATGTTGAAAATAAGGTTTAAAAACTTTATTTTGGTTGTTTGCGATAAAAATGAGTAATATATGGTTTTATTTTAGTAAAATGCAATAATTTTGAAAATTATTGCCAATTGTTGAATTTTGTTGATTTTAAATGAAGTATTTGGTTTAATATGTTGTATAGTGTAATTAAAAAGGTGGAATGTTTTTTAAAATAATTTTTGGATGTAGAAATGATGTTAAAATGGTTTTTTATATTTAATTACACAAGAAAATGATTTTTATGTAATTTTTGGTGCTAAAATATTATTTTTATGTAAATTATTGTGAAAATTGTGTATTTAATTAAAAATAAGAGTTTTAATGATGAAAAATAATTTTATGGCTAAATTATCTTTTATTTGTTGATAAAATATTTTGTTAAACATAGAAATATGTTTGTGTGATTTTATAGTGTTAAAATCATATAAAAATAAGTTGTTTTGAATAAGATATATGTGTTTTAAGTGATAATTAGATTATTAACTAATTATTTTGGTATTGGGTCTAAGCCCATTTACCTACTCTAACCAGAAAAAAATTACTTTCTTCTCAAATCATGAGTACGTACAGTAAACTCCAAGTAGAAAGAAGAAAACTGAGAAAAACTTTCCTCTTTCTAAACCTAAGTTCAAAATCTTCAATTTCTTCACTTCTTAGGTGAAATTTAATCAAATTGAAGCAATTAAAGATAGGTAATCACTACAAAAACCAACTCTATTCCATCAATTTCTGATTTTGAAAGGTTGGATTGTCTGTAACTTGTGTTCTCCTATTTGCATATCTGTAAAATCTCTATTTACAGGTTCCTAAAGCTCATTCAAGCCAAAAAGATCATAGCTTGCAACTCTAACTCGCTTAAAATCATACTAAGGTGAGTATTCTACATTTTCTAGCTGAAACATGAAGATTATGTAGAAATATTGATGTTGTGTTGATTTTGATTCGTTGTAAATTCAGTTTTCTAATTTCTGAAGTTACAATGAAACTAGGCTGTGAATCCAATTTTAAGAGCTTATATCTCTCACACTTCTTATCCGATTTGAGTATGGTTTTTTTTGATTGATATTGTTGTTGTTGAACTTTATGCATATCAAATTTCAGGTAATTCAGAACTTTGTAGCTTATAGAAATCTGCTGTCAAGCTTTGATTCAGAGCATGTTTTGCTCCAGTTGTTTATAGAAAATCTGGCTGTGAGTTCAACTTTGTGATATTATATCACTCTCGTTTCTTGTTCTATTGTATCCCTTCTTTTTTATTCAAATTAGAGTTGTCAAACTCTATGCCTATAAAATTTCAAGGCTTTTAGACCTTTGTAACTAGTTGAAAACTTGCCTGGAACTTCCAATCGGAGCATGTCTTACTCCAGCCGTTTACGATAAAATCTGGCTGTGAGTCCAACTTTGTGACAATATATCTCTCTCGTTTATTGTCTGATTGTATCCATTCTTTTTTAATTCAAAGTAGAGTTATTGAACTCTATGCCTGTAAAATTTCAAAGCTTTTAGACTTCTTTACTAGTTAAAAACTTGCCTGGAACTTCAAATCGGAGCATGTTTTGCTCCAGCCATTTACGGTAAAATCTGGCTGTGAGTCCAACTTTGTGACATTATATCTCTCTCGTTTCTTGTCCGATTGTATCCATTCTTTTTTTTATTTAAAGTAGAGTTGTTGAACTCTGTGCCTGTAAAATTTAAAGGCTTTTAGACCTCTATAACTAGTTGAAAATTTGCCTCGAACTTTGAATCGGAGCATGTTTTGCTCCAGCTGAAAATTTCTAAATTGTTTTTAAATGGATTTCTGAAGCAAATTTCGATGTTGTTTTTGATCGGCTTGATCCTAAGATGGAAGAGCCAATATTACCACTTATCCGTATTTCGGATTGGTGAGTTTTTAGTGATTTTCGTATGACGATTTGAATAATTTCATTGAATTTTTGTTGATTTTTGTTTTTTCTGTGCACGTGTTTTCTAAACCGTTTTCAGAAGAGTTTTTTATATAATAAAATAGCTTTTGAAATCATTATTTTACAATATTTATAATTATTTTAAAGCTATTAAAATTATATATTCTCTGTAATAAAGAGAATTCAAAGGAATGTTTTGCACACGGTTTTCAAAAATTGTTTTAAAAACTAGTTTTCTCAAAGCAAAGTATTTTCTATATAAAATACACATTTTTACACTCTTCGAGCGTATGAGAAAGTGAATTAAACGATTTAGTAAAACATGTGGTATGAGACACATGCGTTTACTTATTTCGGTTAATTCCGGACTCTTTCGTTTGAAGCTACACATTCATTGACCTTCGGGTTGTATTTGCCGATGAGATGAGGCAATTATTGTGATTTGAATGATTTGTTTTCTAGTGTGGCATTGACTAGCAGTTAGTAAACCGTTAGGTGAGAACGTGTGGTATGGGACGCACTGTTACCACTTTTCGGGTTCCTATCCGAGAGTTTGTGACACATTCACGAGATTTTGCCAGTAGTGGACCTTCGAGATGTTTTGTCCTTGGGATGTTTAGTCCTTCGGGATGTTTGTCCTTCGAGAAGTTTTGTCCTTCGGGATGTTGTCCTTCGGGATGTCTATCCATTGAGACGTATTTGGTGCCATATTTTGAGATACAGTACTTGACGGGCTTCGGCCATTTTTATTAAGCACTTGCTATCTTTTGTGATGATTTCATGATTTATTGTGATTTTCCAAATGTATATCCATTTCGAGATTATTTGGCCATTTGAGCCGTTTGAGACACTACTATGTGACGATTATATTTTTGGAGCTTGAACTCATATTGAGTTCTACATATTATGCTTTGTGATTGCCATCTCTGGCATTTATTTTGAGATTTATAATCTCCTTTTTAGGAGTTATATGTGATTGCCATCTTTTGGTGTATTTTGGGATTTAGGATTTCCTATTTTGGGAATTATTTGTGATTGCCATTCTTTGGCGAATTTTGAGTTTTTGTGGTCTCCTATTAGGAGTTATGTTTAATAAAAACCATTATATTGACTTTTGTATATGCCGATGATATGAGGCAATTAATTGAGTTTAATTGATATTGTTGTTCTTGCCTCTTTCGAGATATCCTCTTAGGATACTTAGTAGTTGATATACTTTGTGATATTATCTCACATGAAGTGTTGATCTATATTAGTGTTACTTCTTCTCATTCGAGAAGAATCATTCCCCTTTACCCTTTATTACACCTATCTTATACTAATCAGTTGTTTAAGCTAGACTGACCCGTGTATTTTTATATACTCGGGTTAACCGAGTTGTTTCAGGTTAGACCCTGATGTTGATTACTTCTATGCTGCTTCCGCTATGGATATCTTCTAGTTCCCTTTTGTGTAGTTTTGTTGTAGTTTTGTAAACTCTGATATGTTTATATTGTTTTGACTCAATGTATATATTGTGGTCTGTGTACCACTTTTGTTGTATCATTTTTTATTGTACTCGGATGTATCTGTGCATATGTTTGTGTATATATATATATATGTGACTGTTGTTCTGTGATATGTTGTATTTATTGTTGTTGTATTTTGTTCTGATAGATCCGTTAGCCACTGTAGTTTTGGATTAAGCATTTATTGAATATGTCGATCCACTTGAGAAAGAAAAAAAAATTAGAGTGCCCAATCGACGTATTCAATAGATGTTTAAGACAAACCTATGGATGATCACCCCTAACCAGCCCTATTCTCCGCATTAGCAGAAAGTATTACTCAGTAATACTATATGTTAATGTGGGTCTCGGGGTGGGGCGTCACATCAGACATTTGTCTATACAAGTTGTCCAGGAATAGGACAAACCGAAGGAACTCTCCTACCACATCCTATCGAGAATAATCCCTAGGATTAGTAGCGAGATGTCCTTGCTTCGAAGATCCCAGAACGAAGGGACCACTGCTATTTATTTATCTCGAGAGCTACTTTAAAATTATCAACTAGCAGTCCTTTCGTTATTAAGATCCCCGCCTTCAACTTCATTGTCTTTAACATGTCTTCACTTTCGAACTTGTAAATTGGTTCGAAGTGGTTTTTGGATAAGAATCACTCAAATCCGACCCCGGTTCCTTCGAACCAATCATCGATGAAAAAGATGTTTAGTAAATAGGGAATTAACCTTTGATTGATTAATTTCTTTTTGTTAAAATTATTCTAGAGATATATATATTTAAAACATTCTTTCCGGTATATACAGAATAATTAAATCTCTTTTAACTTTGGAATTACCAAACTATTTTCACAAATCATTTTAGAAAACCTTATTGAATAAATAGGATCATGGAAATTATATTAATTCTACTCAATATCAATTTCCATCTTCAACCTTTACTATCCGTCGAATAACGGTGAGATCACCTTTTAAATTCTTATGGATAGTACAGACTGCCTCCTTGGAATTTAATACCAAGTATAAGAAGATTATTCCTATGCAATCCAAGTTGTTTGAATTTGAAAAATTATATCTTTTATACTTTGGTAAGTTTTTATCCGAGTAAATCAAATTTACTATCCCCTCCGTCGGGCCAGTCCGGGTAGCTAGGGAGGGCAGGCAATTGATTTTCCAAACCCAAGACTAAAGACTACCTCTCTATAACCCATAAGGTGGTCAATTTATTTGATTGACTCTAAATATTTTAATATACTTAATTAACTTTTAATTATTTTTTGAGCATCCGGGCTTTTCCTTCGATCTGTTCCATTCCTCGGTCGAATTTTCTATAACACTCACAAACGAAACAAATGTATTAGTCGTTTCCGTATACTCATTTTAAAGCCTCTTAATCATCTTTAAATTACTTAATTATTTATTTGAAAAGATTCACAAAAGATTTGGGAAAGAATAATTAAGTTAAAACCATTGTTTGCAAAAGTTATAAAAAAGTGCTGCGAAAAGTGTTGCAAATAGTGTTTTAAAAGCTATATTGATGAAAACGACCTCTGCATTGTTTAGAAATTCATTTTTATAATGTAAATCACTTTTAAAACATTTTAAAATATTTATAACATTTAATCCATATTTTTAAAGAATTAAAATATCTATTTTAAAACACTTACTACTTTGGATTCCGAACTACCAAAGCGCGATTTTATTTAAAACTTGATTTGCTCGTATTTTCAAATCTACTAAACGAAATCTCAATCATTCTCTTTTGTTTGAAAACTATGATTATAAGAGTTCGGAAAATTCTTATTTCAAAGAAATCTGACTCTGAATCCATCCTATAAAAGGATTCAACTTTTAAGACGCGAAATCATGAACTTCCGTTATGCGACGCGCCTATTTTTGACTAGCTTTTCAATATTTATTTAAATTTTTCTAAAACACTTTTAAATGTTTATAAAACATTTCTAAATCATATTAAACCATTTTTAAGAGGTTTAAACATTCCATATACACCATTTCATTAATAAAAGGAAAGTGATTTCCTTTGTGATTTTCGACGTATATTAAACGTGACTTGTTAATACAATTAAACAACAATATTAAACAACCAAACATGATGATCAAAACATATTAAACATCCATTGCAAACATCATTTCATCATCCAAAAATATAATATAAGTAAGAGTTTCCCAACTTTATTTTCCCTTGAGCTAATTTAAAATTGGCTATAGCTCCACTATTATGAAATCTAAGCTTACGAACACTTGGATTATAACCTCCAGGTGGCTCGGCCTTTACTTTGGATGCGAGAGGAGATCATGGCCTTGATAAGTAGATGGTGGTGGTCTTGGCCTACAGTGATGTGGGTTGAGGCCCTGGGTTATGTTGAGGAAGAGAAGTGGTTTGAAGTGTTTTTGAGATGGATATACTAATATGTATATATATTATAAATTTAATTTCTTTTTGAGATATTTTTCTCCTTAATTTTGTTAACTTGAGAAGCCATTGATAAGCTTGAGAATGTGGAGAAGAAAGTGAAGAACATTGTGTGAAAAATATGAAAAAGGGGTGGGCTATTTATAGGATTTTAGAAAACCAAAATATCATAATATGGATGGACAAAATTACCCCTGCCACCTCCTCCTCCCTATCATCAATGGATGGCAGGCACCCCTAGGCCAAGGTAATGGTGGTTATGATGGCATAGGTGGTAGTGATGTGATGTAAGTTGAGGTGATGTTTGACGGTAAGGGTTTTTTACATAAGTGTTGAGAGATTTACAAAATATCTTAGAATTTATATATATATATATATATATATATATATAATATACATATATTTGTTTACATGTTATGTGTATGTATATGTCAATGTGATATGTTTATACATGTACATGTATGTGCATAAGTTGTTTGAACAACGTTATACAACTTTTATACCTCAAACCGTTACGAATTTTAATTCTGATTTCTATTTATATTTTCATTTATTAATTAACGTACATATATTTATAAACAGAATATGAAAACTATTTCCTTATCATTTTAGATGAATTAAAATGATCTTATTTGAATTATAAAACCATATAAATAAATATAAAACAATTATTTACAAAATGTGCTATTATATCGATAAAGTGATCTCAATTTTTTATTTATTTTCAAATCAAATACATCACTTTATAAAACTATTACAAATGATTTATTATCACTATATAACTATTTGAAAATGAATTATAATCATTTAAAACAATTATTCGAATAATTATAATAATTATTAAATCTCAATTTAAATTCATAAATCTATATTTGAATATAAGAGCATTACTGATGATGTCATAAATACATTTATTTTCTCAAAACTAATATAATTAATTTTATTTCATATTCTTGTTTAAGTAGAAAAATATGTATATTTATCCAACTCCTTGCGCAACGTTTGATGATTATAGAGGTGTTTATTGATAAAATGGTTTTTGGTTCCTTTTATCAATATTTTTTCAAATTAAATATTTTTGCGAATATTTCTCCTATATAGGTTCATTACTATTATTCACCATTTAAAACTTGACTATTTTTGAAAAATAATCTATATTTGGATATTTAAAATAATTTAAATATCTTTAATTAAAGTGATCAAAATTCGGGTCGTTACATACTTCCCCCCTAAAAGAATTTCATCCCCGAAATTACCCAAAACATAAACCCAAATGTTTTTCCCAAAATATTTATTATAAACTCAATTCTATATGATATACATAGATCATCCGCAACATCCGATTCGATCTTTTATTCGAATCCATAACTTTACTTCCAAACTAGTACAGATCTCCCGATCCTCTAGTGCGGACTTCGATCATGCCTTTCGATTAGAAATTTTAGTTTTCCTTGCATAGCTCTCGAATATGATAGAAAACTCAGTTATCCAACCATACACCCTCGCTAATGTTCGCATCAAGAGTCGAGTGATAAATCTTTTTTTGGTCGGTGTAAACACCTCAAATCTCTGTACTCGAACCTTAAATCAGAACCGTGCGACGAAATAATCAACGTATTTCATACGTGCTTATCAACCCTTCCAAAATTCTCATAAAATATTTCATAAAACCCTTATCTTTGGTTTAAATATATTTTCATAAACCATTTATTTCTTCAAAATATTTACTCATATAAATATTCTTTGATCTTCTTTTAAAAGAAACTTTTTTCTTTTAAAAGATAATTTATAATATAATTTCCCCATTATAATATACTTTCTTTAATACCTTCATATCAATAAACTTCCTTTGTTCGTCGAAACTTAATATATTTTTTATACATATACTATAATTTCTCTTATCTTTGATTCCCTCTAGAATATTTATTGAAAGATTTTGTTTTCAAGTCTTTAAACATTTCATAATACCACTTTCTCTTAAAAAAGAAAATCCTTCATTTAAATTTTCTTGCTTCTTTCCTTAAGAATTCTTATTAATTTATTTAAAAGATTTATGTAATTGTACGAATTTGAAACAAAATATCATAGTTATATTATATCTCCATAAAATTACATTCAATATTCCAACTTAGATTTGGGTCAAGACCTCCTAACACTAATACATAGGGTACAAATACTAATCATAACAACATTCCATCCCTAGCCACACACACTATATACAGATTATATAAATGGAGCTACCCTTTAATTACCATACTCAACATCTCCTTCACTCCTCTAAATCTGAAGCCGATGGTGCACTCCAATGTCCAAAATCCATTAAAACTCCCCCAGTTCCTTCTTTATCACTCTCCAATTCATCGCCGGCCTCATTGCCATCTTCATTCGATTGCATTTCCCCCTCAACATAGGGTAGCCATGGTTGGTTCCATGGAACATGTCCCATACCAACTAGTACTCCAGGGATTACTTCTCCCTCTTCTATTTCTTCAAGACCTTACACACTAACTTCCCAAGGGTTCTCGAATACTTCAGCTTCTTCTTCCTCTTCTGATACTTCTTCATCATCCCCCTCCATCTCATCCCAGTTATTGTAGGAAATGGAAGATTCCTCTTACCATATAACATGCTCCCCATCCAAGTCCGATATCATATTGTTGCCTTTTCTATTGTTGTTAGCTATCACGGTGTTTGGGTCATCCATAGTTTCTAATTCTTCCTCCATAAGTTCAGATTCTACTATGGGTTCTAATTCGGAGCTAGCAGGATCCACATATCCATATTCTTTTCGGGACTTGCACGAGTTCATCATCACTAGAAATTATAATCATCTTGGGGGTCGTGGGTGGTATGAGCATTCTTGCCATTGGATACCCGTCTTCATTTTTTCGAGTGTTCTAGGCATACTCTTTGTCAATCGAGGTCCAGCCATTGCTAGGTGGACATTTCGGTTGTGCTTCCTCATTGTTAAAGAGAATACTAAGGTTGTCCTTCTTGCCCCAATTTGCCCTTGAGGTCTCTCCTTTAGAGTACTTTCCTCCATATGGTTTCTACAATGTAAACAACATCCTCTTAGATATATGTATTAAGCAATTTACTTAATCTAAATTATTCTAATGTTAAGTTAATATCTTATTAACTTAGGTGTACAACATTTTAAGTAGAAGGGTTTGCTAATCACTTGGTATTACTTTCCTCAAACTAATGTTCGATCAATTCTTTGAAAATAACCCGAGGTCTTTATTTAGTCCATTTCTAAAGATAGCTTTTCCCATTTAAAATTCTGTATATGTTAAAATGGTTTATCCCATTTCAAAAATCCTTTGAAATTTTTTGCCAAAATGTTTTCCAAATTTTATTGTTATCAACTCCAAAAGTCTTTTCGAAATTCTAATCACCAGATGTTTTATACTTAGATTTAACTAACAAAATTTGAACCAATTATCCTTTTTATTAAATTTTAATCCTTATATCCAACTTAAATTTCTTAAAAATATATTCTTTTATATAAAATATAATTCTAGGTAAAATTAGTTCATTTACCAATTTTTTTTCAAAACAAAATCATTTATATATGTCATTAACAAATATGTGCTCATATATAATACACTCAACTCATTCTAAGGTGTTACTAACCCTATCTCCAATGAGTTACTCATTCTAGGGTATTACTTCCCTATCTCCGATGAGACTTTACCTCTACCAGGCTCAGATGTTCGCTCAACCTAAGCTATGATACCAAATGTAAAGAACCATTTCGACCTTCGAAAATCGACACTAATACATCCTCGGTATTCACGTGCTACAAATCCAAGTGCTTGAGAGGCAGTTCTTTAAAGGCTAAGAAGAAAATAAAGACAGAACATAATCTCACATGGATGGAATACCATATATTATTTCAATATATAATCTTTATAGCAGAAATTTAAATACATTTATCAGAGTCCATCCTAAGCTCGGCCTGGATAGTTATAAATGCCGTCCTCGCAAATGCTAGAAACAACAAAAAACAAATGTAGTGGGAATGAGAATGGGTAACTATCTACAGGAAATCTTTAGATCCAAGCTCCATCCAATTACTTCAAGCTAAACCTGAACTACTAGGCTGCCCGGAAAAGTTAGGGCACCCAGAGTTTAAGGGAAAGGAAAATAAACTCTGGGTCAGTCATGGGACTGGTGTGAGAAACTCAAAATACGTAGTTTGAAAACAAAAGTATCTAATAAGACCACGCCGTAAATAAACACAGAACGGGGTTTTACCTTATGAGAACCAAAATACTTACTACGCAAATTCATTTGATATCACTTTTAATGACATTCTTTGAAAACTTTTCAAATAAACTTATGAATCTTAGTCGAAATTGTTACCATTATTAAATTTCGGAATATGTTATGCTCTACTATCAAAATCTTACAAGGCTCGTTCGAAGAATGGATTGTATACAATGGCAGGTAAGGGACTACTTTCCATACAGTACATCTCTTAAAGGATGTACCGAGGATCGATGTCTTCGAAACCTCTGCACCTGGCAAGACTGACCTACCCATAGACCCGCCTGATGGTGGATAAAACCAAATATGACATCACCCTGGTTGTTCCCAACCTATTTGAGAGCTCTCTTAGCATACACAACATACTCAACATATATAGAGTAATCTAGAAGGGTGATGACCATACTCTAATGGGCGCAACCCACTTAGCCTCATGACATGCCCTGTTTAAGCCATTTTCGACTGATGAGGCCTGAGGCAATGATTACCTTTAAAATAGCACATTCTGCTTTGAATGCCACACTGCCTTTCCATGATCACACAACTGATTTCTACAAACGTATAACTCCTGAGCTTGTATGTCTCAGGAAAGGGTGTTAAGCTAAGAGAAGTTCTCTTTTCCGCCACCAAACAGATAATACTTTCATAGAGATCATTAAATGTGATTAGAAATGCAACATCAGACATTCGTCTATACAAGTTGTCCAGGAATAGGACAAA
Organism: Allium fistulosum; assembly: GCA_030737815.1. NCBI lineage: Eukaryota > Viridiplantae > Streptophyta > Magnoliopsida > Asparagales > Amaryllidaceae > Allium > Allium fistulosum. The sequence continues at coordinate 850,827,254 of CM060905.1, forward strand.
CCAAAGGAACTCTCTTACCACATCCTACCGAGAATCATCCCTAGGATTACTAGCGAGAAGTCCTTGTTTCGAAGATCCCAGAACGAAGGGACCACTACTATTGTTTATCTCGGGAGCTACTATAAAATTATCAACAAGTAGTCCTTCCGTTATTAAGACCCCCGCCTTCAACTTCATTGTCTTTAACATGTCTCACTTTCAAACTCGTAAATTGGTTTGAAGTGGTTTTTAGATAAGAATCACACAAATCAGACCCCGGTTCCTTCGAACCAATCATCGATGAAAAGGATGTTTAGTAAATAGGGAATTAACCTTTGATTGATTAATTTCTTTTTATCAAAATATCTTCTAGAGATATATATCTTTAAAACATTCTTTCCAGTATATATGGAATCATTAAACCTCTTTTTAACTTTGGAATTACCAAACCATTTTCATAAATCATTTTAGAAAACCTTATTGGGTAAATAGGATCATGTGAATTATATTAATTCTACTCAATATCAATTTCCCTCTTTAACCTTTACTATCCATCGAATAACGGTGAGATCACCTTTTAAATTCTTATGGATAGTACAGATTCCCTCCTTGGAATTTAATACCAAGTATAAGAAGATTATTTCTATGCAATACAAGTTGTTTGAATTTGAAAATTATATCTTTTATACTTTGGGAAATTTTGATCCGAATAAATCAAATTTACTATCCCTTTCGTCGGGCCAGTTCGGGTAGCTAGGGATGGCAGGCAACTGGTTTTCCAAACCCAAGCCTAGAGACTACCTCTTTGTCATCCATAAGTTGGTCAAGTTATTTGATTGAATCTAAATTTTTTAATATACTTAATTAAATTTTAATTATTTTTAGAGCATCCGGGCTTTCGCTTCGATCCGTTCCAATCCTCGGTCGGATTTTCTGTGACAGTCACAAATGGAACAAATGTACTAGTTGTTTTCATTTTATACCTCTAATCATCTTTAAATTACTTAATTATTAATTTGAAAAGGCTCACAAAAGATTCAGGAAAGAATAATTAAGTTAAAACCATTGTTTGCAAAAGTTATTAAAAAATGCTGCAAATAGTGTTTTAAAAGCTATATTGATCAAAACGACCTTTGTAATGTTTACAAATTCATTTTTATAACATAAATACCTTTTTAATAAATTTATAACATTCATTCCATATTTTTATAGAACTAAAAATATCCATTTTAAAACATTTACTACTTTGGCCGCCAAAGCGCGATTTTATTTAAAATGATTTGCTCATATTTTAAAATATACTAAACGAAATCTCAATCATTTTCTTTTATTTGAAAACTATGATTATAAGAGTTTGGAAAATTCTTATTTCAAAGAAATCTTACTCCGAATCCTTCCTATAAATGGATCTAATTTTTAAGACGTGAAATGGCGAACTACCGTTACGCGACGCGCCTATTTTTGACTAAATTTTCAATATTTTGTTTAAACTTTGCTAAAACACTTTTAAATATTTATAAAACATTTATAAACCATATTAAACCATTTTTAACAGGTTTAAACATTCCATATACGCCATTTAATTAATAAAAGGAAAGTGATTTCCTTTGTGATTTTTGATGTGTATTAAACGTGACTTGTTGATATAATTAAACAACAATATTAACCAACCAAACATGATGATCAAATCATATTAAACATCCATTGAAAACATAATTTCATCATCCAAAAATATAATATAAGTAATAGTTTCTCACCTTCATTTTCCTTTGAGCTAATTTAAAATTGGTTATAGCTCCGCTATTATGAAATCTAAGCCCACAAACACTTGGATTATCACCCCTAGGTGGCTTGGCCTATACTTTGGATGCAAGGAGGATCTAACGGCCTTGACAAGGAGATGGTGGTGGTCTCATCCTATAATGGTGTGGGTTGAGGCCGTGGGTTATGTTGAGAAGAAAATGGTTTGAAGTGTTTTTGAGGTGGATATACTAATATATACGTGTGTATATATATATATATATATTATAAATTTAATTTCTTTCTTGAGATATTTTTCTCCATAATTTTGTTAACATGAGAAGCCATTGATAAGATTGAGAACGTGGATAAGAAAGTGAAGAACATTGTGTGAAAAATATGAAGAAGGGTTGTGATATTTATGGGATTTTATAAATCCAAAATATCATAATATGAACGGAAAAAATTACCCCTTGTTACCTTCTCCTCCCCATCATTTCAATGTGCGGCAGCCCCCCAGGCCTAGGTGATGGTGGTTATGATGGTGTAGGTGGTGGTGATGTGATGTGGTGTAAGGTGAGGTGATGTTTGATGGTAAGGGGTGTTTACTTAAGTGTTAAGAGATTTACAAAATATCTTAGATATTTATATATATATATATAATATACATATATTTGTTTACATGTTATGTGTATGTGTGCATAAGATATGTTTATACATGCAAATGTATGTGCACAAGTTGTTTAAACAACGTTATACCTTTACGAATTTTAATTCCAATTTTCGGTCATATTCTCATTTATTAATTAACATACATATATTTGTAAACAAAATTTGAAAATTATTTTCTTATTATTTTAAATGAATTAAAATGGTCATATTTGAATTATAAAACCATATAAATAAATATAAAGCAATTATTTACAAAAGGTGCTATTATATCGATAAAGTGATATCAATTTTCCTTATATTTTCAAATCAAATACATCTCTTTATAAAACTATTACAAATGATTTATTATCACTATATAACTATTTTAAAATGAATTATAATCATTTAAAACAATTATTTGAATAATTATAATAATGATTAAATCTTAATTTAAATTCATAAATTTGTATTTAAATATAAAGGCATTATTGATGATGTCATAAATACATTTATTTTTCTAGAAATAATATAATTAATTTTATTTCATATTCTTGTTTAAGTAGAAAAATATGTGTATGTATCTAGCTCCATGTGTGGCATTTGATTATCTTAGTGCAGTTTATCAATAAAACGGTTTTTGGTTCCTTTTATCGATATTTTTCCAAAGTAAATATTTTTTGCGAATATTTCTCCAAAATAGGTTCATTACTATTATTCATCACTTAAAACTTGAATATTTGTGAAAAATAATCTATATTTGGATACTTAAAATAATTTAAATATCTTTAATTAAAATTATCAAAATTCGGATCATTACAGGTTTAAACAATATCTTAGGACCGTCGAGCAGACTCGTATTCCTCCAACTGCACCGGTAGCACCCACTGCCCTACCCGTCGATGCAGCACCCCGTGCTGTTGACTTTTCTAAGTTGTGTAAGGACTTTCTAAATATGGGAGGGAAGATATACTCTAGACTGAAGGATATTCAAAAGCTAAAGATTGGATTGGTAACTGCGAGAAGATATTTAGAGTGCTTGGTTGGGATAATCCGCTAAGAAGAAGAATAGGATCTTGGCACCTCTGGGAAGAAGCCTTGAATTGGTGGAAATTTGTGACTGATGAACACCCGGGAACTATATTCTCTTGGGATGAATTCAAGGACTGATTTGAGATGAGATTCATGTCAAGAGCAAAGGTTAGCTTGCAATTGGAAATCATTCAGCTAAGACAAGGAGATTTTACCCTTAAGGAGCACATAGCTAAATTTACCAAATTAGCTAAATTCGGGATGAGCATGATAGACACACCTATGAAAAAAGGCCATGAAATTCACGAAGGGCTTAAATTCCCCACTAAGAGAAATGTTGTTGACTCAAGTACCTATAGGGACCATGTATGAGATGTTGGTAAAAATGGCACTGTTGCACATGGCCAATGAGGAAGATAAGGGAAGAGAGAAGGAGAAGTCCAAATTGACCCAAAAGCAAGGAGGGTCCAAGAAGGGGAGCTTTTGGGCCAATAAGAAGTCGAAGGGGAAGTTTAAAAAGGATGTGAAGGTGTGTAAGAAATGCTAAAGAAAGGGTCATGAAGCTAAAGATTGTAGGGTGAGTATGATAAAGGAAGCCTTTAAAGGAAGGTGCTTTAACTACTATGACAAAGGGCATCACAAGAATCAGTGTCCCAAGATGACTAAGGGAGGATCAATCAGACCGGCCTACGTTATTGAAGCCGTCCCTATTGCTAGTAAGCCACTAAGAGACCAAGGAAAAGCAGCTCTAGAAGGTATAACTCTTAATTTTGGGGTTACTATTCATACCCTTTTTAATTCGAGGGCATCGCATTCCTTTATAGCTAGGGATGTAGTAAATTCCTTAAACCTTTATACCAGATGTCAACAGCTCAATAGAGGTTTCCCATTCCATTGAGGGTTCGATCTATCTTTCTCTTATTTGCAAAGACCCAGTGTTGGATATATGCGACGTTGATTTCATATGTACAACGTACGTTCTAATTTCGAGGGGTATGGGTTTATCTTGGGTATGGATTTGTTATATTATGGAGCCATTCTTGACTGTGATAAGAGGGTAGTACGATTATGGAGTTAGGGAGGTCGTGATCTAGAAGTTCTTTGTACACCCAAAGCTTTAGTTGAGTTAAGCCATTTATACTCACTAAATCTATCTTTTGATGGAAAGCCATCATCTGTACCCATAGTTTTTGAATTTCTTGATGTCTTCGAGGGGGTCTCGGGTCTCCCACCCTATAAGGAGATTGAGTTCTGAATCAATTTAGAGAAGGATGCAAGACCCACGCTCTGCCTTTGAGACATATAGCCCCCAAAGAAAGAAGAGAATTGGATAAGCAAATCTCAGAGTTATTGAAGAAAGGATTCCTCCATAGGAGTACCTCTGAGTGGGGAGCCCCTATTGTTTTTGCTACTAAGGTAGATGGTTCTTTGAGACGTTGCGCCAATTATAGGGAGTTGAACAAGTTGACAAGGAATAATAGGTACCCTTTACCTAGAATAGATGACTTGTTCGACCAACTTGTAAGGGCTAAAGTCTTTTCCCAATTAGACTTAGCAATGGGATTCCATCAGTTGAGAATTGCAGTGGAAAGCAAGCCAAAGACCGCATTCCATACTCTAGATGGGCTCTATGGATGGGAAGTAATGCCTTTTGGACTGACGAATGCCTCAGCATACTTTGTGCATTTGATTAGTAAGGTATTTAGATGACAACTTAATAAATTTATCGTGGTGTTTGTTAATGATATCTTGGTTTTATCTAAAGGAAAGAAGGAGCATGAGGACCACCTTATGGAGGTATGCAGACCTTGAGAAGAAACCAACTCAAAGCCAAGTTCTCTAAGTGGCACTTTTGGAAAAATGAAGTTATATTCCTTGGGCATATTGTTTCGGAAAAAGGATTGGCGGTGGACCCTGCTAAAGTGGAAGCTGTCCGAGGATGGAAGACTCCTAGTAATGCATTAGAGGTTAGAAGTTTTCTAGGGTTGGTAAGCTACTATAGGAAGTTCATCAAGAGCTTTGCACAAATAGCAGACCCTTTAACCTAATTGACTAAGAAGAATCTAGTTTTTGTTTGGGATGAAAGGCATTTGAGAAGCTTAAGGAATCATTAACTAGTGCACCTATGCTCGTTATTTCAGATGGAACCAAGCCATTTACGGTTTTCACATATGCATATGGCATGGGATTAGGGGCAGTTCTTAATCAAGAAGGGAAGGTAGTTGCCTATGCTAGTAGACAATTAAAGGACCATGAGAAGAGGTATCTAGTGCATGATTTAGAATTGGCAGCCATTGTTTTTGCCTTAAAGATGTGGTAGCATTATCTCTTGGGGGAAAGGTTTGAGTTATTCACTGATCATAAATCACTCAAATACCATTTTCCCAAAAAGATTTGAATCTTAGGCTGCAAAGGTGGATGGAGTATGTAGCATCCTTTGACTTTAGTATTCAATATACTACTGGAAAAGGGAATGTAGTCGTCGACGCCCTTGGTCAGAGACATGCTACCCTAAGTGCTATATAATGGAGATAGTTGGAGGTTCTCTCGAATTTTAACCTCCAACCGTCAATAGAACCCATCCAAGGATTTCTATCAGTTATGGATATTAGACTGGCTTTGTTGGATTGTATAGGGCATGAGTAAGTGAAAGATGAGAAGCAAGTAGAGATTTTGGAAAATTGAGAAAAGGAGAGCATTTTCCCTATGCTAGGAGGTATTTGGTTGATGAGAAGGGATGTTAGAGAAGAGATGGGCATCTTTGCGTCCTAATGATTGATGATTTGATGAGAGATGTGCTTATGGAGTGTCACCACTCAAAGATGACCATTCACTCCGGAGGAGATAAGATGTACAAGGATATGAAGGGAATTTTCTTTTGGAATGGAATAAAGAGGAGCGTAACTTAGTTTGTTGCTAGGTGTTTGACATGTCAAAAGATAAAAGGTGAGCAAAGGAAGCCTGGTAGATTATTATTACCTTTGGAAATTTTGAGTTGGAAGTGGAAAAATATTTCGGTGGATTTTGTGGAAGGATTCCTAAAAGTCGTAAGGGCAATGAAGCTATTTGGGTTGTTGTGGATAGACTCGCCAAGAGTGCTCATTTCATTCCTATTAGGAGAAATAAGACTAGCGCCTCACTCACCCAGATTTATATTAAGGAGGTAGCTCATCTACATGGAATTCCTATAAGCATAGTCAATGATAGAGACCCCTTGTTCACTAGTGAGTTTTGGAGGAACCTACAAACAGCTTTGGGAACTTCTTTGAACCTTAGCACGACATATCACACACAAACTGAAGGACAAACAGAGAGGGTGGATAGGATTTTGGAGGACTTGTTGGAAGCTTGTGTCTTAGATTTAGGAGGACAATGGGAGCAGCATCTACCTTTGGTTGAGTCTATGTACAATAATAGCTATCAAACGACGATTGGTATGGCCCCTTTTGAAGTACTTTATGAGTGGCCATGCAAATCGCGTAGTTTTTGGTAGGAAACCACCAACAAAGTATTGCTCGGACCCGATTTGATCCATGATACCACAGAGAAAGTAGAGTTGATCAGGAAAAGGATGAAGGTAGCGCAAGACCATTAGAAATCTTATGCGGATAAAAGAAGGAAAAAGCTTGAATTTGAGGTTGGGGATATGGTATTGTTAAAATCTCCCCTCTTAGAAAAGTTGTTAGGTTTGGAAAGTCTAGAAAATTGGCACCTAGATTTGTTGGGCCATTTAGAATTCCGAAAAGAATAGGAAAATTGGCTTATCGTTTGGAGCTTCTTGACAAGTTGGCAGGAGTCCACAATGTTTTCCACGTTTCTCACCTTAGAAAATACATTCATGACATCGCTAGCAGAATAGATCCTGATAATTTGGGGATTTTGAGATGGAGCCGATAGTGCCTCATACCATCACATGCATTATGGAGCACAGTACTAGGAGACTCCTCAATAAAATAATTAGGTTGGTCCGAGTACAATGGGGGACAATTCGGTGGAAAGCACATGGGAGGACAATCCGACGGAAAGCACATGGGAGACCGATGAGAAGATGAAAAACACACACCTAGAGCTTTTCACTGGTAATTTCTCTCTCTAAAATTAGGATTTTGGTTGCATCATGGTTATTAGATTGGATGGTAGGAGATGGTTGTTACACTTTTTCACAACTATTTTACACTCATTTAGAAATTTTTATGCATGTTTAGGATATTTGCATACATACTTACATGACACGATTACACACTCATTCTAGGATTGAGCTCATTTTAGCATATCTACAGTACATAATCACATTGCACTATTGGTTGAGTAGATGGTTATGTAGAGAACTTGGTTGTATAACATGGATGTTATTGCGAGTTATGCTGTTCACCCCTTGAAGGAGGAAATCCTTTTAAAAGGGGGAAGAATGTAACACCCCGTAAAATAAACCATAATTAAATTAAGTAAATTGAATTAAATCTGATAAGTGTTGGATATGAAAATTTTATAAAAGTTGGAATTTGACCACGAAAGTTATTCCGTTGTGTTTGTGGCGAAATTCTGATCTGTTTTCATATATAATATGCTAAAAATGGAGCTTAAGTAAAGAAGTTATGAGCATTTGAAGTTTTTAAATTTAAACTAATTTAGTTTGTATTCAAATTCAAATGCGAAATCAAATTTAGGGTTTAAATTTCAAAAATTAACTTGGGGGCTATGTAAACGTTCAATTAACATTTAATGTTAAAAGTTAATTAGGGAATACAATAATCTTGCAATGGAAGAAAATAACCGTTCCCCGAATTAGAGGAGCAGTCGACCTATATAGGTCAAACGATCGACCGGTCGCCCAAAGGCGGTCGACCACTTGGCAACAAAAGTTGATAATGGAGGCTAGGGTTTTCAGCTATATTTTATCCAGCTGTACGCTCCAGATTTACTCGTTTCTTACCTACTTCCATCCCACGATTCTGGTGCATTTCAACCCCTATAAATAGAACCCTATCCTCTCCACTTTTATTCATATTATTTTGAAGAATATGACAAAATCTGCTATTGCTATCTCTCTCTAATAAGATTCAGAAACTCCGTAGAGAATTCAGGTAAGAATTCAACTTAATTTCTATTTATTTCTTCTTCCTCCAATTTATTCTTATCCCATTCTTCTCCAATTATTCTGAATCTAATGAATATATACCTCTTCCCTATTGCATGTGTGTATATATCAAAAGATAGAGATTTTGAAAGAGATTGGAAGGCTACAAATCCATTTGAGTGAAGCTAAGACTAATCTGTGATTGGAAACCTTAGTATTTCTTTTCAGCAATTGTTTAGTGTATTTCTTTTTGGATTTGAATATGCTTAAGGGAATATGACAGATAAAATCCCCCAAAATTCCTTTTTATTTCGATATGTTAATTCTATGCTGAGATTTCCAATTATTTACATTAATCCGATAGAATTGGTTTCGTTTATGCAATTTTTGATAATTTCATATTCTATTCCACGTCTCCTTCTTCTTTGGGTCAAATTGTGATCCTTCAGTAAAATAAGAGGTTTAGATTACGAATTCCATTCGTAGTTTACACCACTTATTCTTATATATTTCATCGTAAAAGAGGAGTTGAATAGAATATGGGGTTTAGATTGGAATTCCTATTGTTTAAGATATTCCGTTGAATTGGTGTAATAAATTGAGTTTCTATTTTATTTACAAGTTTGTTATTGAAGTTTTGGTTATGAATATTTATTCCCTATTTTGGATATTATAATCCCGTGAAATCTTGGGAAATTGAAGAAAAAATAATATGTGGTTAGGTAATTGACATTTAACGCTAGTTTAGAGCGTAAAATCTATGCGTTTAGAAAACTTATTAGGCACGAGTATTTGTTTATCTCTATTTACGTAATTAATGTATAACTATTGCATATATGACATAGTTAATTAGACATTTATTTACACTTATTTTCCCCATTAGGATGGTAATTTATTTTGAGGCGAAAATAAAAGGAAACTCTTATATAGTCTAATTATTATTTTTAGGCGTAATAAGGAAGATTCCTTATAGGGCCTTATTTATGAAACGGTGAGATGCGCGTGCGCACGCACGCGTGTGTGTGTATATATATATATGGAGAGTAATTGGTTTGTGGTAAGTCATAGGGATGCGAGGTCAATAGAGTTACATGACGGAAGTCTTCCCTTCACTTTGAGGCTAGTAGTAGTCATGCACACTTTTATTGATGTGAGATAATGATAAATATTTGTAATGATGCGAGGTTGACCCCAAATTATGTAGGGGAAATCTACCCAGCTAATCTGGCTACCAGTTCCTACGAATAGCGGACTAATGTGAGACGTCATTATGAGTATGACCATAAGATGAATGGCCTGCTTTGGGGTTTTGAGGTATTAAGTGGTTGGACCTGCCTCTTTTCCCTAGATGAAGTATTAGATGGCCAAGGGGACACGTTAGGTGGTATCTCTATAGGGGTCCGCTTCTGGAAATAGGTCTTAAATGACCAGAGTCTGCCTATTTTCCACTTTGAAGTATTAAGTGGCCTACGAGATTCCATATGATGTCAGCTAGATAGTACCATTGAGGAGCACGCCTTGGAAATAGGTTTTAAATGATGGGGTCTGCCTTAATTAAGGTCTTAAATGACCGGAGTATGCCTATTTTCCAATAAAAGGTATTAAGGGGTTTGGGTACCGTCCCTCACATTATTAGCTATCTATGACGTATGATTGAGATATGAAATTTTAGAAACCTACTTCTGGAATGGAAGGTATTAAGTGGTTGGACCCGCCTCGTTTCCTTATAAAGAAGTATTAAATGATTTTAATGGTATTATGTTCGTAGATACATTCTTATTTTGAAATATACTGCCTAAGTGCTGAAAGGTAAGACTCGAGATTTTTTTTCACCAGATACTTGTTGTTCTGACTTCCTCCTCATTACAACATAGGTTAAGGATGAAGTGATGGAGGTGATGGTGCTTAGAGATGGAGAAGCCTGGCTTGTGGCATTATTTATTATTATTATTTGCTTTTATGTGTATCCATTGATTTATAGACAATTGTTGTAATAGATATTATGTTACGGTTTTTGTGTTATGACTTTTTTATGGTTTTCAAATAAATGGATACACTTTACTATTATATTTTTTCTATTCACTGTGATTTCTGAAAGTTTAGTTATGACTCTGTAATATTATTTCTCTTTACTAACAACAGCTTGCCTTAGAATTGATCTAAGTTTCGGTGTGCTTTTTCTGGGTCAATATTTAGGCATGTTCCAAGGAGGGTTGTTACATCGCTGTTTAGAAATGTTATATGGGAAAGCTAGCACCGTTTGAGTGGGCTTCTTAAAGAGTTGGAGGGTGTTCACACGTGTTCTTTTTATCCAAGAACATATGTTGATGGTTTAGCAGTTATGGTAGAGCCTAGTCGGCTTATAAGGTGGATGAAGAGATGGAGTCTAAATACTCCATAAGCATATTTACATCTTACGGCTTGACCATAAAAATGAGGAAATGAAGTTGGCCCAAGTACGATAAGGAAAAGTTTTGGATGAGAGTATGTGGGAACTTGAGGAAAGAATCTGAGTTTCCCATCGTAAACTTTCTTCCAATAAGTTCCTCTTTTGGTTGGTCTGTAGGTTCTTTGGTTCGTTAGGTCATTTATATGTTGCATGGTTGCTTTAATTAGTTAGCCAGTTGGCAGAGGCATGGATATATGGATGCTAGGATTTGTTAGTATGCACATCCTTATGATGTGTTTTGGTTGCTATAGTTGTTTTGTTTAAGTTATACCAGTTTAGTTATTACTATGTTAGATATTTATATTTAGTATTTATGTGTGTTCTAACCATGGTTAAAAAATATTATATATTTGTTTAGTTTTTCTTTATATATGTATTTATTTGTTGTTTATGGACGTGTTCATTTACTTCCTTTTTGATATGGTTGTTGCATATAGATGTATGAATGCACATACATATAGAAATACCTTCACTACAAGTGCATTCATATTGGAGGTTGATTTAGTTGCATTTGCACTCATCTCAATCATATCATTCCATTTTTTTTCTATCATATACATTATACACTCTTGATTGTGTTTTGCTTGTATTATATGATGGAAGTTAGAAGTATATATCTATAGTTGTTTTGTATGTTTGTACGTTGTAAAGCGAGTAGCATTGTCCTTCTGTTGGAATTTCAGGGACGAAATTCTTTTAAGGAGGAAAAATGTAACACCCAGTAATTTTACGAAATTAAATAATTAAATTAAAATGATAAAATCATTATTTTACAAAAAAGGTAAAGTAGTAAATTTTTACAGGAGTTGGAATTAGGCTTGGGGACACTCTCATTGTGTCTGGAATGTCATTTACAGTTAGAAAACACATATAACTTGCTGAATTCGGTTAAATGGGCTAAAAATTAGAAAAGTCAAACCCAATGGCATTTTTGTAATATAATGGTTACGATATTTTAGGTTAAATATATGTTATTTGCAACCTATAAATAGAATTGTAAACCCTATTTTATAATCTAGTTTTAGTCTAAACACCTTACCATTAATCTTCATCAGATCATAAGCAACTTCAAAACAAAATTCTAGTTTCTTTTTAGTGTTTCATTTCTTCTTCCTCTTCCCTCTTCTCCAGCAAACTTTGAAAATTTATAGCTTTTCCATTTTTCAACAGATTTTGATGAAACCAATGACAAATCAAAGGGTACAAAGAATACTGTGATCTCATATTGGTTTGGACGTAGAATTTGTAAGATCGGAGGCACATTAGACCCTTATGGTTATGAAATTTCGTACACTGTTTTCATCATTCTCTACCAAAATTTAAAATGACATATCTCACTCATTTCTAATGGATTTTGATGATCTACCCATCGAAATGACCGTGGAGATGAATACTAAAATTTGGTAAAGGAATATTGGCAAATTTCTAGCGTTTCTAGGCATAAAAGGCACAGGACAGCAGTGACGATGTTGAGTTCTTCTTCATTGGAGAGTTTCAGTGTGTGGGATTCATCCTATTTGTGTATATGTCAATAATACATATTAATTCATCCGTTATGGTCTTAAATCAAATTATAAATGATGAAATTGAATATAAAAATAAATGATTATATATATATATATACACACATGATTAGGATGTAGTATGTCATTGCTACATAATTAAAAAGGTGATTTTTTATTGTAATAAACAAAGTTTGATCTCTTCCTAATTAAAAAGTGTAAAATATAGAAGCACTCCAAATTAGACATATTATATATCAAAATTATATTTCTCAATGAAGAATCCATTGGTATTCCTTCGATGATATAAAGCAATATTATTTAATTAAATTATTTAATAAATTACAAAAATGCCTTCGAACTTTAGACGCTTACATCTCTCACATATGACCTACGTGTCATGTGCGGTTCGCGACATCAGGATCGTGGAGAGACAAGAAATGCTTTGGTATGTTGTTTGTTGCATTTTTAACTACTTCAAAAAGGTGCCTTATTTTGGTAGATTAGTTATATGTGGTTTCTACTAGGATGTTTCGGTACACGTATGAGGAAATTAGCCCTCGGTTATACTAGTGACGTTATGCGAAGACGAGTTAGGGCTTGATCCAGTAGCTTTGTAAATGGTGGGACGATGACGAGTTTTGGGATTGATCCTAATAGTGTCGCAAACCGTTAGGCAAATGTCTAGCATGGACTAGACCACAATAGCCATGTACATTTCCGGCATACGAGCAGGAACTTTGAGCTCGGCCATGTGCATACATTTTCGGCATACGAGCCGTGACTTTGGGCTTGGTCGTCTGCATATATTTTCTAACATACGAGCTGGTACTTTGGTTTCGGTCGTGTTTATATGTTTGCGGCAATGGCGAGTTGAGGCTTTTGGCTCAACATGTCATGGTTCTTTCGACATATTATTAGGTCCAATAGAGATTTTAGTAAGACCGTAGCATATAATGTCACTATTATCATATTGTGTTCAGCTAACTTGTTAGATGCAGGTGACACAGGTTAAGTTATGTTTCTTGAGCATAAGTGTTGTTTTACTAGCTTATTAGTATTATACACTTATATGTTGCATTCCACTCATCAGATATATGTCTAAGCCCCTTTATTGTTTTATTCTTTTAGTTATATTCTGACATATCGATAGAGAGGACTGGTGTTGACTTGGAGGCATGATGGTACGGTGAAGACCTTTTATTTATTAGCAATCTACTATTTTATTTCATTTATTCCCAGACATTATACTGTATCTGTTACCAATATAGAGAGATGTTGTAGTTGGAATTTATTTGATATTACATTGCTTTATTTTTTTGGGATTATATTATTGATTATTATTATATTTTATTGCTTCTTCTATGAGTTTCAAAAAGCGTAGAATATTGTAGATAGCTCTACGATCTATTTTATATTCTACCTTAAAAAAACCACCGTCTGTGAGGTCAGCGATGTACGCGTCATTTTATGCGTGAATCGGGGCATTGTAGATGGTGGTTGTTTGATAAAAATACCACTCTCCCCTTCACCTGAACCTATAAAATTTCTCCCATGTAAACTCCTTAAATGCTCCAAATTTTTCACGGATCTCTAGTGATAAAAGCAACTAACTTTGTCTTCCCCCTCTTTCCAAGTGCTCTTGAACATTTTTCAAACTTAATTTTCATTCTAAAAATAGTTTCCTCGTGTTGTTGTGCTAACGTTGATCTTTGTCTTTTAATGCTGCTCTGAATAGTGTTTTGAGATGGACCTTGCTTCGTTATTTGCCTCAGACTTGCGCCCTTTGGTTATTTTTTTTACTTCGATTGATCATCGCTGTTATATCAATGGTTCACTTAATGCTGGTGACTTACTCGCTATCTTGCTTATCTAGGTCAACATGAACGCTTTAATGTCTTGCTAAAAGAGTAGTAGCTGTCACCTCTGCCTCTGATGTCACAGCTGAAATCTCTAGTAGCTCCATCGCATCATCGACGAGTATCATTTCGAGATCTCTTATGAGATTTAATATGGAAAGCTGCAAGAGTGGTAGTGCACCCTTACTTCCAAAGCAAAATACCGACTGGGCAATGCTAAGAGTGTGGGTATGGGTGCTTCATCTACACATTTGAAGTTGGATCTTCTAGAGCATTCAATGGCACCCGCTTTTTTCTTCTACTTAACTAGTTAGGGATAAAATACATTTTTATGCCTAGCGGGGCGGACATTGTTCCCTCGCACTTTCGATTCGCATATAGCTTTTTGTTCAAATTTGTCTAAGTGCTTTGATAGCCGACTCTGCTCGTCTGTTCATGCTAAGCTTTTAGGATAGCATACCTGAAGTAGTTAATAGCACCCATGTATCTACGCTCTGTATTTTCCACAAGATAGATTTGCTAAGTAAGGTAATTAACGATCAGTGAGCATGGCCTATTCTTGCAAACCTTGAACTAATTTGATGAGCTTGTGTTAATTGATAGGCCAAGCCAGTTGATGGACTCAGGTGTGAGAATTGACCGTGTAACCTGGTTGCTTGTTAAGCACCAAGGTCAGCATATGATAGCTGGGCTTATTTGTGCATCATTTTGAAAGGTGGTCCCAGCACGAACACAAGCATCGATTCACTTGAAGGTACTTCCAAGTTACATGCGACAAGAGTGGCAGTCCCCAACAAGGAAGTGAATGCATGGTAATTCACCATTATGGATAGCTAGCTAGTAAGTGGGGAGAGTGGGTCGCTATGCATTTGGCAGCAAAGCTCGGCGGTCCCAAACAAGGAAAATGACATTAAAACTCATCCTTTATTGGATAGCCTGGCTGCTCGAAGGTTCTCCAAGGAGACACGACGCTAGCTGATAGTGGTAGTCAGGCCAAACCCGAACCATCATGCTAGGTGGCAGTCTGAACAAGGAAGTGAATGTAGGAAATTCACCCTTATGGATTGTCAACCGACAAACGGGGAGACTGGCTCGCTACGCACTTTGCAACAAAGTTTGACAGTTCCCAACAAGGAAAATGAGCACATAAAAACTCATCCTTTATTGGATAGCCTAGTTACTCGAAGGTTCTTCAAGTAGGCACAATGCCAATTGTCAGTAGTGGTCGGGCCTAACACGAACCTGAACGTTATGCGGCAGTCCATAACAAGGAAGTGAATGCTTGGTAATTCACCCTCGTAGATACCTAGCCTGTAAATAGGGAGACTGGCTCATTACGCACTTGGCGACAAAGGTCGATAGTCTCTAACAAGGTAAATAAGCACATAAAAATTCATCCTTTATTGGATAGCTTGGATGCTCGAAGTTTCTCCAAGGAGACATGCTGAAAGTTGATAGTGGTAGTCCGGCCCAGCACGAACCTGAACATTGGGTGGCAGTCCCCAATAAGGATGTTAATGTATGATAATTCAACCTCGTGGATAGCCAGTCAGCAAGAACCTGAATGTTGGGTGGCAATCTCCAACAAGGAAGTGAATGCATGGTATTTCACCCTCGTGGATAGCCGGTCGGTAAGCAAGGAGGCCGACTCGCTGTGCACTTGGCAATAAAGGTCTGCATCCCTAATAAGGTAAATGAGTATACAAAAACTCATCTTTTATTGTATAGTCTAGTTGCTCGAAGGTTCTCCAGGGAGACTCGATGCCAGTTGATAGCGGCAGCCGGGACCAACATGAACCTAAACGTTGGGCTGTGGTCCCTAATAAGGAAATTAATGCATGATAATTCATCCTTGCAAATAACCGATCCTAAAGCAAGGATATTGGCTCGCTACGTACGTGGCGATATGGTCGGCGGTCCCTAACAAGGTAAACAATGTTGGCTTCTGGAGTGTTGAACAATGTTGGCTTCTGGAGTGTTTAATATATAAAAAAAGATGCATTATACAAGCCTTATAACTGTGGCCGACTTCTATATATGATAGGTTGGAGATGAATGGGATTTCTAGTGTGGGAGATGTGGGTTCCATCAGGGTGGGAGAGGCGGCAAGTGTCTGTTGTTCGGATGGCGCTAATGACATATGGCTCCTCCATTTTGGGCCAAGTACTCCTTTGATCGGGTTCTTTGTATTTATGAATACCCAACACAAGACTAGATCGCCGACAATGACTTTACAGAGTTTTACTCTTGAGTTTTAGTGCTTGGTGATTTTCGTCTTGTAAGATTTAGTGCAGAGTTTGGCTTTGGCTTTTCGTTCTTCTATAGCATCATGTCCGAGCTTGAGTAGCATGTCATTTTGCTCGGGCTCGAAGGTTAGACACCAAGGTGAAGTGATGTTTACTTCAATGGGCAACACGACTTCGTAGGCATAGGTAAACAAGAACAGAGCATGGTCGGTTGACGTGCGACTGGAAATGCGATAGGACCGAGGAACAAAGGGTAGTTCTTTGATGCAGTTCTATTTGGCTTTTGCAAGGCGCTTCTTAAGAGCGAACTTGATGGTTTTATCGGTAGCCTCGACTAGTCCATTGCTTGAGGATGGGAAATGGAGGAGAAGCACTTCTCAATACCATTCCTTGAGATGAAGTCTTGAAATAAGCTACTCTCTAATTGAGTGTCATTGTCAGTGATCTTCTTCGGTAGGCCAAATTTGCAGACTGTGTTCTTGATGACAAAGTTAAGAATCCTAAGCCAGTGACCCTAGTAAGGGGTACGACCTTGACTAGTAGTCAATGAAGACTATAGCATGATTGTACCATCCCAAGGTGTTTGGCTACTTCTGTATCATGTCGATTCCTCAAGTGTTGAATGATCATGGGGAAGTCATCAGAGTGAGGAGGGTAAGCAAGATTCGAAAGATCCCGGCAAACCATTGATACCTGTTGCATTTCTTCACATAGTCCATGGAGCCTTTGATTATAATGGGGCCAGTGGTAGCCTTACTGGAAGTTTTTTTAGCTGGGATTTTGTAACATCCCGTATCTAGAGGCCAAAAGCTAAGCGCTACAAATGCTGCAGTCATATATAGTATTAACTTATGGTGACAAAGTACGGTAATGCTAATGGTATCCATAATATCAGAAGCACTTGAATATGAACAAATTCACAGATTTCAAAAACAACATTTTACTGATTACATTTCAAAACAAATTCATATCTAAGTTACATAATCCCATGTCATTTCCCATGTAAAGACTAATTATAATCATTACAAAAATACGCCAAGAGCGACATATGACGATGCACACTTGGTTGATCAAAGCAATATAGTCATATCTGACTTAATACATAGCGGAATAAACAAAATGATCTGAAATCCTAATTAGCTATCTGTCAGCCACCTGCTCATCTCCAGAAGCTTTATTCACCAAAATGACTAAAACCTGAAAACCTTAACCCACAACCTACTCAAATCAATTTTGAGCACTCGAGAGTTTAAGGGTAAACAAAAAATTCGAGTCAGACATAAAGCATTATGTGAATAATACCGTTACATCTCGGTTTACTAATATTAAGTGAGACTACGCTGCTTAGCGGAACGAGTTGCCCCTCACAAATATCCTCTTAAAACATATATTTTGCAAATCCTTTCCTGCAACCAAACTGGTTAATCAAACTGATATAATAATGATAATAATAGCTAAGTCCATTAAGCTATAACCAGGTAACAAATGAACTATCTATCCATAAGTACTAAATGGACCATCTGTCCGAAAACTAGGCTAACTTCCCGCAAACAGGATAAACTGTCCGCAAACTGGACTAACTGTTTGAATCATAATGGACTATCTGTCCGAATCATTTTCTTAGGGTTAACTACCCTTCATCTTTTTCCTTGAAAACATTTTCAAAATTATTTAACCTTTTAAATCATACTTATACAAGGAAAATATATTCTTAGCTTTACTCTAAGCTATTTTGCCATGTTATATATATTTTACTCAAAATAATGTTAATGAATTTTAATGAGGATTAGCTATCCTTCCAAAACAAGTTAAAACCCTTTTAACTTGAAAATACTTAGGCTAAATTGCCTATTTCATACATTCAAAATCTTTGTTTAAAACCTTTAAACAACCCTTTCGAAACTACTGAAGGTAACCCCTTCGATGCCATTGAAAGTGACCATTTTGAAACCATTAAAAGTCAACCCTTCGAAAGCTTTAAAACATTAGACATCCCTCTTTAAAACCTTCAAAATTTTGTCTTTTGAAAACATAGGAAAAACCTTTCCCTTCAACCCTTTTGAAACCCTGGGGAACCACCCCTTTCGAAACCATTCGTTAAAACCTTTTGAAATAGTCAAAACTCAATTCTTTCAAAACCACAACCATTCAAAATTTTACCCCTTCGAAACCTTTGAAAAGCGTCTCGGTCGAAACCATTTGGATTATGCCTTCAAGTAAAGTAAAAGGATCAGAAACCCATTAAAGTTGAAAGCATCTGTTTCGAAAAACATTTAAAACTATCTCTTTCGAAATCATTTGGGTTTTACTTCAATCATAGAAAAAGGGTCTTTAAAAACATTTAAGTCGAAATCATCTGTTTCGAAACCATTTCCTAAGTAAGGAAGTGATGATGTCGAAATCATCCCTTCGAAAGAAATGGAGAAGTGGCCAGATTTTTAGAAAACAAAACAACCCTTACGAAACCATCTGGGTCGAAAGGTGAAAAGGCGGCAGCAAAAGGTTTCGACTTAGTCGAAAGCAGTTGTTTAAAAATAAGGGTGCAACCCGAAATCCATTTGACCTAGTCAAAAGCCAACTAAGTCGAAAGCCATTTATTCGAAAGCAAGCAGACGCATTTTTAATTTGAAAACAAAGTGATGCCTCAACCCCTTCGGAACCCCTGGTTTAACCTCCATACCTTCCGCCTACATCCAATTCACTACATATCAGTTCCCTAATACCATGTGCATTGGTTTCGACTGTGTCGGAAGAGAAGCTAAGGAGGCGGAACCTGGTGCCGAAAGCATTGAAACAGCGAAAAACATGTAGCAAATAGTTCTTTTCACCTAACCTGCTATATGTGTCAAGTTTTGATTGGTTGCCTCTTTCTTTACCAATAAAATGTACTGCAATTTTCAAAAATAACTATTTGGATTATTTGTAAAAAAAACCTTCTCCTTTTATAAATATATACAACATTTAAGTCTCATACCTTAAATAATTTTATATATCCATTAAACAAATAGGAAAAATCTACAAAAATTCCAGAAAATCTCTTTTAATATGTTTTCCATCGTATAAAAATTTCAGACCCAAATCTTTTATTATTTAACCATAAATAATTATTAACCCAAATTAACATTTTCTTTACTAGAAAATTCATATAAATTCCCCAAATATTCATAAAATTCTGAAAATTAAACCCCATCTCTAAAATATCATTTATGATCTTCCTAAAAATTTGCAAGGCATTTGGATGTCATTTTATAGGGTTTTCACCTTAAAACATATCATAAAATCAGTATGAACATACATAAATCATCAACATATATATAGTCATTCCATCATTCAAAAACATGGCAAATCAATGCAAAATATTCGAAATTCATCTTAAAACTGAAAACGATAAAAATTTGAGATGTAAACATTATTCACCTTAACTTTAGAGATTAAAGAGATTGAGATGTGAATGGATTTGATTTGCTTAAGCTTCTTCCTTAGCTTTTCTTAATCTTCTTCCTCTTTCCCTTATTAAAGGTGGCTGACCTCTTTAAAAATATTTTTGACATGAAAAGTGAACGTGTATAGGAATACACGGCCAAGTTTTAGGAATATAGGAATGTCCTCTTTCCTATTTTACCCCTCCTCTATTTCAATTTAACTTTTATTTTAATTCATAGGTTAAATGGCACGGCTACCCTTTGATTAAATCAAATCAACTAATTAAATATTCTAAATAATGTTATCAAAAATATGGAGTGTTACAAATTCCCCTCCTTAAAGAATTTCGTCCTCGAAATTACAGTAAGGGATACAACAAATCAATCAAAGAGGTAAAACATACCATCAAATAAGTCATGATAAGTATCTCCAATCCTACCCTCAATCTCCCAAGTACAGTCCCTATCATCGTCTCTCCACTGGACTTTGACTAAACTAACCGTCTTGGTTCTAAGCCTCTTCTCATCTCTCGCAATGATACGAATAGACTTCCTCACTATAGTCAAATCTTGTTCTACTACTAAGTCATCTAGCATAGTCGGTGCAATAGTAGTCTCTGGGTCTCTAACACATTTTCTGAGATAAGAAACATGCATCGTGGACTCCTGCCAAACTGCTCGGTAACTCAATTCTATACGCGAGCTTCCCGATCCTCTCAACAATAGGAAAAGGTCCAACGAATCTCGATGCTAACTTTCCTGATTTCCCAAATCTAATCACACCCTTCATCGGTGACACTTTGACGAAAACCTGATCTCTAATTGAGAACTCTATATCTTTCCATCTCTTATCTGCATAACTCTTCTTCCTAGACTGAGCCTCCTTCATTCTAGCTCGAATGACCTCAATCTTTTCTGCAGCTTCTTTGACCAAATCTGGACCAAGAATCAACCTATCCCTGGTCTCTAACCAACATACGGGAGATTTGCATAGCCTTCCATACAAAGCTTCAAACGGTGCCATCCTAACACTAGTCTGATAACTGTTGTTATACGAAAACTCGACTAAATGCAGATGGTCTTTCCATGTTCCTCCGCAATCTAGAACACAAGCTCTTAACAAATCTTCTAAGACTTTGTTAACTCTTTCCGTTTGCCCATCTGTCTGCGGATGGTAAGCGGTACTCATTTTGAGCTTTGTTCCCAAAACTTCCTGCAGACTCTTCCAGAACTCGCTAGTGAATAAGGAATCTCTATCACTAACTATGCTACTAGGAATTCCATGCAGTCTAACCACATTCTTCATGAATAACCTCGCAAAAATAGGTGTCGTTCTGGTTGACCTAACTGGAATGAAATTGGCACTCTTGATCAATCTATCCATTATGACCCATATACTATCATTTCCCCTATTCGACCTTGGCAACCCGTCGATAAAATCCATAGAAATAGAATCCCATTTCCATACCAAAATATCTAATGGTTGAAGCAACCCACATGGCTTCTGGTGTTCGGCCTTTGCCTATTGGAAATTCAAGCACTGCTTTACCCATAAACCAATATCCCGCTTCATACCTTCCCAGAAGAAACTCCTCTTCATATCCTGATACATCTTAGTACCTCCTAGATGAATAGATAACTTCGAACGATGGCATTCCTCCAAGATTTCCTTCCTTATGTTTCTTACACTCAAAACACATAATCTTCCTTTCTTTCTCAACCTTCTGTTCTGGTCAAGACTAAAATCTTTCAAGTCACCACTTTCGGTTCCATCCTTTAATTTCCTGATCTGTTCAGCTAACACTGGATCCTCCATCTGTTTAGAAGCAATCCTTTCGATCATCACTGGTCGAACTTCCAAACAAGATAATACAACTGTATCTCCACTAGACCCTACCTCAGATCTCCACTGCACTCTGCAATCTGCTAATGCTTCCAAATCTTTCCACTCAGTGATCATCGCCAACACTAATTCTGATGTTTCCTACTAAGTGCATCCGTAACCTTGTTCCCTCTCCCCGGTGTATACTCAATCCCAAAATCATAAGCGGCAATAAACTCTAACCATCTCTGCTGCCTCATGTTCAACTCCTTCTGAGAGAACAAATACTTCAGTGACTTATGATCTGTATATAACTCAAATCTCTCTCCCAAAAGGTAATGTCTACACACCTTCAATGCGAAAATAACTACAACCAATTCTAAATCATGCGTTGAATATCTGACCTCATGTGGTCTAAGCTGTCTAGAAGCATAGGCAATCACTTTACCTCTCTGCATCAGCATAGCTCTTAATCTTGTTCCACATGCATCTTCATAAACCACCAAATCATGATTCCTTTCTGGAACAACCAACACAGGTGCATGGGTCAATAGTTGTTTCAAACTCTGGAATGCTTCCTCACACTTATAGTTCCACACAAACTTCACATCCTTTCTTGTCAGCTTGGTCATCGGTGACGCTATCTGCGCAAAATCCTTAATAAGTCTTCGATAATAACCAGCCAACCCAAGGAAACTCTTTATCTCCATTAATATCTCAGGTCTGTTCCAACTATTTACCGCTTCAATCTTAGTCGGATCTACTGACAACCCTTCCTCTGAGACTACATGACCAAGAAACTTCACTTCCTTCTTCCAAAAATGACACTTCAAAAACTTCACCTTTAGCTGATGCTGCCTCAGCGTCTCAAGCACCACTCTAAGACGAACTTCTTGCTCCTTTTCATCCTTAGAGTATATCAAGACATCATCTATAAAAACCAATACAAACCTATCCAAGTGCTCTCGGAAAACCGGGTTCATCAAATCCACAAAGAAAGCTGGCGTATTAGTCAGTGCGAATGGCATAACTAACCATTCGTACGATCCATATCTTGTCCTAAACGTCGTCAAAGATATACTATCCTCGGCTACTCTAAGCTGATGGAAACCTGTCGCCAAATCCAACTGCGAGAATACCTTGGCTCCACTCAACTGGTCGAACAAATCGTCAATCCTCGGCAATGGATATTGATTCTTTATCGTCCTCTCATTCAACTTACAATAATCGATACATAGCCTCAACGATCCATCCAGTTTCTTAGCAAACATTGCGGTTGCTCCCTAAGGCGAACTACTCGACCTGATAAAGCTCTTTCTTTCCAAATCCACCAACTGCACTTTCAACTCCCTCATCTCTGTAGGGGTCATCCTGCACGATGGCCTACTCATTGGTTTTGCCCCCGGAACCAAATCTATCCGAAACTCAATGGCTTGTTTCGGTGGCAATCCAACTACAGGCTCAAATGCATACACCTTGCCCTTTCCATCCTTAGCGGGCTCCTTGCACTAGTTCCTATAATGGCCAATTTGGTCACAATTGAAGCACCTGACATTCTTCTTCCCGGCTACCTCCTTTGCCTTTCCAGCACGACACTCATTAGCAAAGTGTCCCTTCTTATCCACTTGAAACAAACAATCTCAGACTTCCCTTCCTTAGCTGCCCCACCCTTCTGAGTATCTTTCTTAGGAAAGAACTTCCTCTCCTAATTCTGCCCAACCTGGACCTCCTTAGCCTTACTTTTCTCTAGAGAATCAAGAATCTCCTCATGCCTTAAGGCCATCTCCACTACAAAGTCAGAAGGATCTCTAATATGAGGTAATGTAGCCCTTGCTAACTCAGGCTTCAACCCCCTGATGAACTTTTCATTCCTATTCATTACTGTATCCACTGAAGCAAACCTATATCTGGCCAACTCCTCAAAATTTCTAGCATACTCCAGGACAGACATCTCCCCTTGCTCTAATTCAGAAACTTTATGATCATTGCAGACTGTGACATCGCAGACATGAACCTCTCCTGGAACCTTCCCTTGAAATCTGCCCATGTCAAGGTTTCCTCATCCACACCAGCCATCACACTGTTACACCAAAACAAAGCGGCTCCCTGAAGCTGTCTCAAAGCAAGCCTCCTCTTCTGCTCATCATTGAGCTCCAAGTCTGCAAAGATTCTCTCACAATGCAGCAACCAATTTTCCACTTCTATAACATCCTCAGTTCCCACAAATGGCTTCCCTCCAAGCTTAGCGTAATCTCCGCTCAGCTTAGCATAATGGTTAACTACCGGAACTTCTGAAACTCATGCCCCTACAGCATCTCCTCCTAACACTCCAACTGCAACTCCCGCTTGCATCATATTCAAGAAAAACTGATACATATCTTCCATTCCAACTTACGGGACTTCAGCACCTACAATCTCTACTTGTGTCTAACCTTGGGTCCTCCTTGTACTAGGTCTGGCATTCCCATTGGTGCCCTCCCCTCTTGGGTTAACTCTTCCTCTTCTACCATCCATATCTATATTCAAACCTCATGAGATACAAAAAATAACCTAACAAAGATAGGAGACTAGAGATAGAGCATATACTTATATATAGCAAATACAAGTACGTTACCATAGCGTTATCCCATACCCCAATCTTATTCTAATTTCTTAGGATTCTGTTTTAAAAACCATTTTTAGTTTAAATTTTTTCATAAACCATGCTCGGATACCAAGTTGTAACATCCCGTATCTAGAGGCCAAAAGCTAAGCGCTACAGATGCTGCAGTCATCCATAGTATTAACTTTTGGTGACAAAATACAGTAATGCTAATGGTATCCATAATATCAGAAGCACTTGAATATGAACAAATTCACAGATTTCAAAAACAACATTTTACTGATTACATTTCAAAACAAATTCATATCCAAGTTACAGAATCCCATATTGTTTCCCAAGTAAAGATTAATTATAATCATTACAAAAATACGCCAAGAGCGATATATGACGATGCCTCCTTGGTTGACCAATGCAATATAGTTATATGACTTAATATACAGTAGAATAAACAAAATAATATGTAACTCCTAACTAGCTATCCGTTAGCCACCTGCTTGTCTCTGGAAGCTTTATTCGCCAAAATGACTAAAACCTAAAAACCTTAACTCTCATCCTACTTAAATCAATTTTGAGCACCCGAGAGTTTAAGGGGAAATAAAAACTTCAAGTCAGACATAAAGCCTGGTATGAATAATACCGTTACATCTCGGTTTACTGATATTAAGTGAGACCATGCCGCCTAACAGAACGGGTTTCCCCTCAGTAATATCCTCTTAAAACATATATTTTGCAAATCCTTTCTTGCAACCAAATTGGTTAATCACACTGATATAATAATGATAATAATAGCTAAGTTCGTTAATCTATAATCAGGTAACTAATGAACTATCTGTCCATAAGAACTAAATGGACTATCTGTCCGAAAACTGGGCTGACTGGCCGCAAACCGGACTAACTATCCGAATCAAAATGAACTATCTGTCCGAATCATTTTTTTAGGGTTAACTACCCTTCATCTTTTTCCTAGAAAACCTTTTCAAAATGATTTAACCTTTTAAATCATACTTATATATTTAAAATATATTCTTAGCTTTACTCTAAGCTATTTTGCCATGTTATATATATTTTACTCAAAATAATGTTGATGAATTTTAATGAAGATTAGCTATCCTTCCAAAAAAAGTTAAAACCCTTTATTACTTGAAAATACTTAGGTTAAATTGCCTATTTAATACATTCGAAACCTTTGTTTAAAACCTTTAAACAACCCTTTCGAAACCCCTAAAAGTAACCCGTTAGAAGCCATTGAAAGTGACCCATTCGAAACCATTAAAAGCCAACCCTTCAAAAGCTTCAAAACATTAGACATTCCTCTTTAAAACCTTTAAAATTTTGCCTTTTGAAAACATAGGAAAAACCTTTCCCTTCAACCCTTTTGAAACCCTAGGGAACCACCCCTTTCGAAACCATTCATTAAAACCTTTTGAAACAGTCAAAACTCAATCCTTTCAAAAGCACTTTGTGTTCAGTTTAAAACATGTGGAAACCTTTCGAAACCATTCAAATTTTCACCCCTTCGAAACCTTTGAAAAGCGTCTCGGTTGAAACCATTTGGATTACGCCTTCAAGTAGAGCAAAAGGATCAGAAACCCATTAAAGTCGAAAGCATCTGTTTCGAAACCATTTAAAACTGTCTCTTTCGAAACCATTGGGTTTTACTTCAATCATAGAAAAAGGGTCTTTAAAAACATTTAAGTCGAAAGCATCTGTTTCAAAACCATTTCCTAAGTAAGGAAGTGATGGTGTCGAAATCATCCCTTCGAAAGCATTGGAGAAGTGGCTAGGTTTTTAGAAAACAAAACAACCATTTCGAAACCATCTGGGTCGAAAGGTGAAAAGGCGGCGGCAAAAGATTTCGATTTAGTCGAAATAAGTTGTTTAAAAACAAGGGTGCAACCCGAAATATATTTGACCTAGTCGAAATCCAACTAAGTCGAAAGCCATTTAGTCGAAAGCAAGCAGGCGCATTTTTAATTTAAAAACAAAGTAAAGCCTCAACCCCTTCGAAACCCCTGGTTTCGACTCCATACCTTCCGCCTACATCCAATTTACTACGTACCAGTTCCCTGATACCATGTGTATTGGTTTCAACTGTGTCAGAAGCGAAGCTAAGGAGGTGGAACCTGGTGCCGAAAGCATCGAAACAATGAAAACCATGTAGCAAATAGTTCTTTTCACCTAACCTGCTTTACGTGTCAAATTTTGATTGGTTGCCTCTTTCTTTACCAATAAAAAGTACTGTAATTTTCAAAAATAAATATTTGGATTATTTGTAAAAAGCCCCTTCTCCTTTTATAAATATATAAAACGTATAAGTTCCATACCTTAAATAATTTTATATATCCATTAAACACTTAGGAAAAATCTACAAAAATTCCAAAAATCTCTTTTAATATGTTTTCCAACACATAAAAATTTCAGACCTAATCTTTTATTATTTAACCGTAAATAATTATTAAACCAAATTAACATTTTCTTTACTAGACAATTCGTATAAATTCCACAATATTCAGAAAATTCTAAAAATTAAAACCCATCTCTAAAATATCATTTATGATCTTTGTAAAAATTTGCAAGGCATTTGAATGTCATTTATAGGGTTTTCACCTTAAAACATATCATAAAATCAATATGAACATACATAAATCATCAACATGTATATATAGTCATTTCATCATTCAAAAACATAGCAAATCAATGAAAAATATTCGAAATTCATCTTAAAACCAAAAACAATAAAATTTTGAGATGTAAACATTATTCACCTTAGCTTTAGAGATTAAAGAGATTGAGATATGAATGGATTTGATTTGCTTAAGCTTCTTTCTTAGCTTTTCTTAATCTTCTTCCTCTTTCCTTTGTTAATGGTGGCCGACCTCTTTAAAAAAAATTTGAAATGAAAAGTGAACATGTATAGGAATACACGGCCAAGTTTTAGGGATATAGGAATCGCCTCTTTCCTATTTTACCCCTCCTCTATGTCAATTTAACTCTTATTTTAATTCATAGGTTAAATGGCATGGCTACCCTTTGATTAAATAATATCTCAATTCCCTAATCAGCATATTATTTTATTTAATTCAACTAATTAAATATCTTAAATAATGTTACCAAAAATATGGGGTATTACAGATTTTCCCTACGCCCTCCTTGAATGTTATCCCCACAGAATCCTTTATGTAACTCTTTCATAATCCGGGCGGCTTCATTTGTAGACACGCACTGCTGAAGGGGTGTAGAATACCCCTATTTGTAGAGCTTTCAGCCAAACTAGACACAATATATATGAAATAAAATCTAAATATATCAGGAAACTAATGATCATATCTTTTGTATAGGGAAACATTTTTTTGGACAAGCTATACATAAAAACTTCAACATTTGCCAAACTAACCACACCACCTCTTCATCCCCATATATATCCAAGCATTTAGCATTTATGGGGAGAATTTTTGAAGCTATGACACTCTATGATGTAGAAAAACCGAATCGAGGTTCAAATCTACGTTTTTAGTCATAATTCATTGTATTTCACCTCTAAACTCTTGTAAAATCTAAATTATAAAAAAAGGAATAAATATGCATAGTAGATGAAGACTCGTTACTACTGAACCACTATAAATCCATGGGTCCTTTATTTTTCTTGCATTTTGATTGGACCATACCTTGTCCACTTTTGTGCCAACACTATCCACTCATATGAACCATAACTTGTTCTAAATGCAGTCAAAGGAATGCTTTCCTCCTTAACCTGAAGCCAAGTCTAACCGCGAAAACATCTTAGCTCCACTCACATGATTAAATAGGTCATCAATCCTCAGCAAAAGATAAATATTCTTCGCTATTCCTTCATTCAACTTCTGATAGTCTATACACAGTCTTAAAGATCCATCAGACTTCTTCAAAAATATGACCGCTGCTCCTCAATGTGAGCTACCTAGCCTTACAAAGCTCTGTCCTTCTAACTTTACCATTGCTACTTCAATTCCTCTATCTCCTTCAAAGAAATTCTACTGGGAGGTTGACCGAATGGTCTAATCCCTGGTAGCAAATTTATATGAAACTCCACTGCTCTCCGAGGTGGCGATCCCAAAACCGGTTCAAATACATTTGGGAACTCCTTCACCACACACACCACTCCAAGGTACTCTTCTTCCAAAGCCAAAGCAAATAATATGCCTCTGAATCTTGCCATACACTCCCTAAGGCCACATACATTCTATCTTTATAGTCTGGGTGACTCAAATTCATTGTTCTTTCTTTACAGTACACCCTTATACTAGATTATTAGCTATAAATGAATGTATAGCCCCAGTATCAAATAGTACTCTAATTGAAATACCAAAAATCAAAGTCATACCTTCCATAATTTTCCCCTTGCCTCTTTCCTCGGCAGGTGGTCCTCCCTTGGTCCCTCTAAAACATGTTCCTACGCTTTAACCTTTAGACGGTCCTTCTTCAGATGCCCCATTTTATCACATATAAAGCACTTCACTCTTTCAAGATTCTTCGACGTTGGGCACTTCATCATAGTACAGTGCCCCTTATGTCCATAGTTATAACAGACCACTTCTACAATAGCGACCTCATCACCTTTTCCCTTTGGCACTCTCTTCTTACTTTGGTATATGGGGTAAATTTTTTCCTCTAGTCTACTTTGGGCCTTATCTCCACTCTTCTCTGCTCTTGGTGCATCCCATCATATCTTCGAACTACATCAACTACAAATTCTGAAGGAGATGCTAGATGAGCCATCACCTTATGGTAATGACCTTGCTTCAGACCCTTGATTAACTTCTCATTTTTCTTCATTGAAGTATTAATGATCTTCTTGCCATACTTATCCAAAGAGTTAAACTTCTGGATGTGCCCCTCCACTGTAAGATCACCCTGTTTCAGATCAATGAATGCCATTAATAGTACACTCTGTTGAGACTTTGATATTAACTAAGCCTCGAACCTTTCTTTAAACTATTCCTAAGTAATCCCCTCCTCTGGGGTCTCTGTAGTTACGGTATCCCAACAATCCAATGCAATCTCATGAAACTTCCTAGATGCCAATCTCCTCTTCTACGCTTCATTCAATTCTAGGTCTCCAAAAATGTGCTCATAATCCATAAGCCAATTAAGCACTTTAACTATGGGATCCTTCCTCATAAACATCTTTTCTCCCAAGATTCTATAGTGTTTATTTGTAATGACCCTAATTTAGACTAACATTATTTAGAATATTTAATTGGATAAATAAATAAAATAATATAGATAGTTAAGAGATTGAGATTTGTTAATTAAGAAGTAGACATGCCTTAATGAGTGTATTAGCAAAAGGGAACTAAAAATAAGTAAATAGGAGGAATATGGTAAGGGTAACATGGGGATAGCCTTTATTCCAATACCCTAAGCCCTTCCATTCTTCATTCCTCATTCATTTTAACTATCACAAACAAAACTAAAACCCTAAGGGAACTCGGCCGACCACCAGTAAGAAGACCTAAAGGGAAGACAAGCTAGGATTCAAGTAGAAAGCTTAAGCAAGGCAATCTAAAGGCAAATCTCAACCTTCTTACCACAAGGCCAAGGTGAATAATTAATTCACATCTCATTTTTGATAATGATTTCGGTTTCAAGTTAGATCCAAACTAGGTTTGCAAATAATATATCATGTTATGTTTGTTAAAATGGATATATATGTTTTTTGATGATTTATATGGTTTAATATAAGTTTTATGATATATTTGGATTAGAAAACCTAGTAAATGACATCCAAATGAGTTGTGTTTTTGATATATGGTCAAAAGCATTATTTTAGAAGTGGGTATCAAGTTTCGTAATTTTCTAAGTGATTGTGGGTTTATTATGAATTTTCAATGAGAGAAAATAGTTAATTTTGGGTTTAAATTATTTAAGGCAATTAAATAATGTATTCGGGTCTGAAATTTATATATGTTAGAAAACATATTAAAAGCGAATTATTGTGATTATTGGGGATTTTTCCCAAGTGTTTTACTAGGGTTATTAAATTATTTAAGTTAGAGGACTTAAATGTTTTAAAATTTTTATCAAGGAGAAAGACTTATTTGTTTAAAATATTTCAATTGTTAAATGCTGAATTCGACAGCCTTTTTTGGAAATAATTTTGGTAAAGAATTGGCAACCAACCATATTTTGGCAAATTGTGCAAGTTAGGTGAAAAGTGATTACTTTAAAAAGTATAAAATCAGTTTTATTTCAAATTACAAGTTTGCCACTTCCATTGCTTGCTTCCGTCACCATACCCAGTAACCCTTCGCACGTATTCGAAACCAATGCACATGGTATCAAGTAATTGGTACGTAGTGTATTGGAGAAAGGCGGAAGGAAAGGACGGACTCGAAAGTATTCTTTCCGAAGGGTTGAGGCTACTTTTATTAGCTTTCAAATCCATTAACTTGCCTTGTTTTTAAAAGAAGCTTTCGAAAGGATTGCCGGTTTCGAACCCCTGCAATATCCTAGCTACCACATTTATACCTTTTGCATCAGTTAGAGGCTGCTTTTCTGTATAACCTCAAATCAATGTATTCGAAAGGAAGGCTTTCGTCTTCTTAATATTGAAGCTGCCTTCCCAATACTTTCGAAAGGGGTGTCTTAGTCGCTTTTACCAATTGTTTCGGAGGTAATGGTTTCGAAAGGACAGCTTTCAAATGTGCCCTCTTTTATACTTTGTGAATGTTTTATTTTCAAACCATGGTTTCGAAAGTAATACTTTAATTGGTTTCGAAGCTATGCTTCCATAACTTCTTACTTGAACCCAATACTTTCGAAAAGTATGTTTTAAATGCTTTTGAAAGGTACGTTTTAATTGTTTCGAATGGTATGTTTTAACTATTTCAAAAGGTATATTTTAATTGTTTCGAAAGGCATGTTTAAATGCTTTCGAAAGGTATGTTTTAACTGTTTTGAAAATTACGTTTTAAAAGTTTCGAAAGGAATGTTTCCAAGTATTTTGACAGATATGTTTAATGGCTTCAAAAGAGGATGTCTAAGATTTTAAGTAACAATTTCAAAAGGTCTATTTCCAATACATTCAAAAGGAAGGTTTTGGCCTTTCAACCTAATGTTTTCAAGGTTAAGGTATTTATCTTATTTCGAGGAGATAGATAACTCTAATGATTTTAAGTTTTCATCAACATTATTTTATATAAAAAGCATATATCATGGCATAGGTATTTTGAGTAAAGCAAAGAGTATATTTTCCTTGTTAAGTATGATTTAAAAGGGTTAAATCAATTCAAAAGAATTGTTTTCAAGGAAAATTGAATAGGGTAGTTAACCCTGAGTATATGACTCAGATATTAAAAGACCAGATAGGACTGGTGTGGGGTCGTGCCCTATACTTTAGCTAGTAGCCCCTAGCTAATAAAAGTCCAAAATTTCAATGTGTAGGGCTTTGTCACAGGTAAGACTAAAATGATGTTACATACAGAAAGGAATGCACAGAGCAGAGGTAGGTTATTGTGAGCTCACAAAACCATTAGGATCAGTTGACCCTTGGAGAAGTAAGTTAAGGACAGATCATCCAGTATTGTATCTAATAGAAGTTAGAATATCTATTATGTCTGGTAGGCCCGAGTCAGCCGGTGGTTAATAGTTAGCCAGATAAAACTACAATGTTCGGACAGATAATCCATTGATTACCTGATTTATATGCATATATGTTCTTCTATTGCTATTATAATTAGTTTGATTATAGGATTTTGATTTGCAAAAGATATGATTTTAAAAGGATATTAGTGAGGGGAAACCCGTTTCGCTAAGCGGTATAGTCTCACCTCATATCAGTAAACCAAGATGAAATTGAATTATTCACACTAGGCTTTATGTCTGAATTGAAGTTTTTGTTTTCCCCTTAAACTCTCGGATGCTCAAAATTGAATTTGAGTAGATTGAGAGTCAAGGACTTTTCAGGTTTAGTACGTTAGACAAATAAGCTTCCGAAGACGTACAGAAGGCAAAGCTAGCTATGTAGGAGTTATTTAGTAGTATTTCCACTGTAATGTATTTATGACTGATATGTCTATCTATCCAGTACTCTGATCATCCAAGGAGGCATCTTCATATGTCGCTCTTGGCGTAATATGTAATAATTATATTTGATCAAAACCCGAGAATCCTTTTGGGATTATGTAATTGAATATGAAATATCGATTTGAAATATAATCAAAAAAGCTATTTTTTGAAATCTATGCTGATTTTATTTCATATTCATATGCTTGTGATATTATGGATATTATTAACATTACCGTATTTTATCACCGGAAGTTAATAATGTAGATGACTACAGCATCTGTAGCACTTAGCTTCAGTCCTTAAAATAAGGGATGTTACAACTTGGTATCAAAGCATAGGTTTACGAAAATTTAAATGAAATTTTAAAATTAAAATAATTTTTTAAAATATAATCCTAAGGAATTAGAGAAAAGATTGGAGTATGGGATAACGTTATAGTAACGTACTTGTATTTGCTGTATATAAGTATACACTTTATCTCTATTCTCCCATCTCTCTTAGGCTAATCTTCTGTATTTTACAAAGACTCAAATGCATATTTTAAGGAAGTAAGATATGGATGCTAGGAATGGAAGAGTTAACCTTGGTGAAGGAAGCACCACAACTAATGGAAATGTCGGACCAAACACTAGAAGAAATCCAGGTCGGGCAGAAGCTGCTAATGTGGGTGTTGGAGCACCGTAAGTTGATATGGAAGCTATGTATCAGTTCTTCGTCAACATGATGCAAGCTGGAGCTGCTGCGGGATTAGTCGAAGGAAATGTTGGAGGAGGAAATCAGGAAGCTCCGGTGGTCAATAACTATGTAGTATTGAGCAGAGACTGTGCTAGGCTTGGAGGAAAGCCCTTTATCGGGACTGAGGATGCAATTGAAGTGGAAAATTGGTTGCTTCATTGCGAAAGGAATTTTTGCTGATTTAGGACTTAATGATGAGAAGAAAAGGAGATTGGAATCCAGACAGTTGCAAGGAGCAGCACTGTAATGGTGGAACAGTGTTACTGTAGGAGTAGCAGAAGATGTTAGACTTGGGCAGAATTCAGAAGGAGGTTTGAGGAAAGATTCATGTCGAATATTGCCAAGTCAACTCTGCTCAGGAACGTTGTTGAGTTGGTGCAGGGAGACATGACAATGCTTGAGTATGCTATCAGATTTAAGGATTTATCGAGATACAGATATGCTACAATTGATACAATTTCAAAAGGAATGAGAAGTTCATCCGCAGATTGAGACCCGAGTTTGCTGAAGAAACTTTACCGCATATTAGGGATCCGTGCGATGTAGTTGTTGAGATAGCTTTAAGAAACGAGGAGATACTCGCTTTATTTAATGGTAACAAAGTAGTGGAAACTCAAACCGGGCAGAACCAGAAGAGAAAGTTTTACCATAATAAAGGAGCTCAGAAAGGAGGAGCGGCCAAGAAAGGGAAGGCCAGTGCAGTTTGTTACAGGTGCAATAAGAAGGGACATTTTTCTTACGAGTGTCGAACGAGCAAAGCAAAGAAGGTTGTTGATAAGAAAGAAGTGAAATGCTTCAACTGTGATCAGATTGAACATTATATGAACTAGTGCAAAGAACCGGCTTAGGATGGAAAGGACAAAGTATTTACATTGACACCAGCTACCTCAAGACCAATAGTAGAGGAGAAAGGAAAAGCAGTGCTGGAAGGTACGCTTTTGATTCATGGTGTGTCAATTAGAGTTTTATTTGATACTGGTGCATCTCGTTCTTTTATATCTCATTATTTAGTAGATAAGCTTAACCTAAAACCTTCATACCTAGTTACATCCTTAAGGGTTGCGAATCCGATAGAAGGGTACGTAACGCTTGGAATGAGATGTGATTAGTTAGAGTACGAATTGTTAGGTCATATATTTTCTTGCAGTTTGCATGTATTTGATTTCATAGGGTTCGGATTTATTTTGGGTATGGATTGGTTAAGTAAGTACGATGCCAAGATATTTTGCCATGATAGGAAAATATCAATTAGACACCCTAGTTGTAGTGATCAGATTATATACTCCTTAGAAAACACTAGTTTTGAAGTTAGTGCTTTGTTGGGTGTTATGGACGAAGAAAACGAGTTAAATCGAGTGTACGTTGTTAGAGAATTCATAGATGACTTTGAGCCTGTGTTAGGACTACTGTCGAAACGAGCTATCGAATTTTGGATAGATTTAGTACCTGGAGTTGAACCGGTGAGTAGACCGCCAAGTAGAATGACACCGACCAAGATGAAGGAGCTAAAAGTACAGTTGGTGGATTTAGAAGGTAAGAATTTTGTCAAACCAAGCAGTTCGCCTTGGCGAGCAGCCCGCAGTATTTGTTAAGAAATCAGACAAATCGTTGAGGTTGTGTATCGATTATCATAAGCTGAATGAGAAGACTATAAAGAACCGATATCCGTTACCTTGGATTGACGGTTTGTTCGACCAGTTGAGTGGAGCCAAAGTATTTTCCCAATTGGATTTGGAAACGGGGTTCCATCAGCTTAGAGTAGTAGAAGATAGTATTCCTTTAACGCGTTTAGGACCAGATATGGATCGTACGAATGGTTAGTGATGTCGTTCGGACTAACTAATGCGCCAACATTCTTCGTGGACTTGTTGAACAGAATCTTCTAGGAGCATCTGGACAGATTTGTATTAACATTCATAGACGACATATTGATATATTCCAAGGATAAAAGAGATCACGAAGTTCATCTTAGGATAGTGCTTGAGACACTGAGATAGCATGAGTTGAAGGCAAAGTTTTCAAAGTGTCACCTTTGGAAGAAGGATGTGAAGTTTCTTGGTCATGTAGTCTCACGAAAGGATTGTCAGTAGATCCGGCTAAGATCGAGGCAATGAATAATTGAAAGAGACCCGAGACAGTGACTGAGATAAAGAGTTTTCTTAGGTTAGTTGGCTATTACCGGAGATTCATTAAGGATTTCTCATGGATAGCCGCACCGATGACTAAGCTAACTTGGAAATACGTGAAGTTTATTTGGACCGATAAGTGTGAGGAGGCATTACAGAAACTGAAACATTTATTGACTAATGCACATGTGTTAGTTGTTCCAGAGGGGAATCATGACTTAGTGGTATACATAGATGCATGTGGAACAGGATTAGACGCTGTGTTAATGCAGAGAGGTAAAGTGATTGCCTATGCTTCTCGATAGCTCAGACCGCATGAAGTTAGATATCCAACTCATGATTTGAAATTAGTTGCGGTAATTTTTGCATTGAAGGTATGGAGACATTAACTTTTGGGAGAAAGATTCGAGTTTTTTACAGACCATAAGTCACTAACATATTTATTCTCTCAAAAGGAGTTGAACATGAGACAGTAGAGATGGTTAGTATTCATAGCTACATGGGACTTTGGTATTGAGTACACACTAGGAAAAAGAAATAAGGTTGCAGACGCACTTAGCAGAAAACATCAGAATGTAGTATTGGCAATGATAGTTGAGTGGAAAGATTTAGAAGCATTGACTACATGCGGGATACAATGGAGATCTGAGGCTAGTTCTATTCGAGAAACCGCCATGTTATCATGTTTAAAAGTACGACCGATGATGACCGAAAGGATTTCATCTAAGCAGAAAGATCACCCAGTGTTAGCTGAGAAGATTAGAAGGGTAGAGGACGGAATCAAGATTAATGATTTGAAGGATTTTAGTCTTGACTAGAGAGGGTGGTTGAGAAAGTAGGGACGATTATGTGTCCCGAATGTAGAAAACCTAAGGAAGGAGGTCCTTAGAGAATGTCATCATTTGAAGTTAACTATTCATCCAGGAGGAACTAAGATGTATTAGGATGTGAAAAGGAGTTTCTTATGAGAAGGTATGTTGAGAGATTTAGGCTTATGGGTACGGCAGTGTTTGAACTGTCAATAGGTAAAAGCCGAACATCAGAAACCGAGTGGGTTACTTCAGACTTTGGATGTTCCAATCTAGAAATGAGATTCTATCTCAATGGATTTCGTAGATGGGTTGCCAAGGTCGAATAGAGGAAATGATAGTATCTGGGTTATAGTGGATAGATTGACTAAGAGTGCACACTTTATACCCATTAAGTCGACCAGGACATCACCAGATTTAGCTAAGTTATTCGTGAAGAATATAGTCAGACGGCATGGAATTCCTAGTAGTATAGTAAGTGACAGAGATTCCTTATTCACCAGTGAGTTCTGAAAGTGTCTACAGGAGACTTTAGGTACCAAGCTCAATATGAGTACCGCTTACCATCCGCAGACAGATGGTCAAACGGAGGGAGCTAACAAACTCTTAGAGGATTTGTAAGAGCTTGTGTGCTATATTTTGGAGGATCATGGGAAGTCCATCTACACTTAGTCGAGTTTTCGTATAACAAAAGTTATCAGGCTAGTATAGGGATGACACCGTTTGAAGCTTTGTATGGAAGGCCATGCAAATCTCCCGTTTGTTGATTAGAGACAATGGATAGATTAATTTTTAGTTCGAATTTGGTTAAAGAAGCTGTAGAAAAGATTGGGTTAATTCGGGTTAGAATAAAGGAAGTTCAGTCTAGGCAGAAGAGTTATACTGATAAGAGACGAAAAGATTAGAGTTTTCAACCGGAGATCACGTTTTCGTCAATATATCATCGATGAAAGGAGTGGCTAGATTTGGAAAATCAGGAAAATTGGCACCAAGATTCATTGGACCATTTCCTATTATAGAAAGGATCGAGAAACTCGTGTATAGAGTAGAGTTACCGAATAGTTTGGCAGGAGTCCACAATGTTTTCCATATTTCTCATCTAAGAAAGTGTATTCGAGATCTAGAGACTGCTGTCACACTAACTGTGTTAGAGGATCTAGTAGTGGAACCAAATATGACTATAGTTAGAAAACCAGTTCGTATAGTTGCGAGAGATGAGAAGAGGTTAAGGAACAAGACAGTCAAATTAGTCTAAGTCCAGCGGAGTGATGACGAGAGAGACTGTACTTGGGAAACCGAGAGTAGGATTAGAGATAATTATCCTAACATGATTAATGGTATGTTTTTACCTTTATGTTTGATTTTTGTGAGTACCTTATCGTAACTTCGAGGACAAAATTCTTTAAGGAGGGGAGCCGGTAATGACCCTAATTTAGACTAACATTATTTGGAATATTTAATTGGATAAATAAAATAAAATAATGTAGATAGTTAAGAGATTGAGATTTTTTAATTAAGAAGTAGCCATGCCTTAATGAATGTATTAGCAAAAGAGAACTAAAAATAAGTAAGTACGAGGAATATGGTAAGGGTAAAATGGGGATAGTCTATATTCCAATACCCTAAGTCCTTCCATTCTTCATTCCTTATTCATTTTAGCTATCACAAACAAAACTAAAACCCTAAGGGAACTCGGTCGGCTACCATTAAGAAGATCTAAAGGGAAAACCAACTAGGATTTAAGTAGAAAGCTTAAGCAAATCAATCTAAAGGTAAATCTTAACCTTCTTAACACAAAGCCAAGATGAATAATTAATTTAAATCTCACTTTTGATAATGATTTCAGTTTCAAGTTAGATCCGAACTATGTTTGCAAATAATATGCCATGTTATGTTTGTTAAAATGGTATATATGCTTGTTGATGATTTATATGGTTTAATATAGATTTTATGATATGTTTATATTAGACAACCTATCAAATGACATCCAAATGAGTTGCATTTTTGATATATGGTCACAAAAATTATTCTAGAAGTGGGTTTCAAGTTTCATAATTTTCTAAGCGATTGTGGATTTAATATGAACTTTCGAAGAGAGAAAATAGTTAATTTTGGGTTTAAATTATTTAAGGCAATTAAATATTGATTTCGGGTCTGAAATTTATATATGTCAGAAAATATATTAAAAGCGAATTATTGTAATTTTTGGGGATTTTTCCCAAGTGTTTTACTATGGTTATTAAATTATTTAAAT
Source organism: Allium fistulosum (assembly GCA_030737815.1). Lineage (NCBI taxonomy): Eukaryota > Viridiplantae > Streptophyta > Magnoliopsida > Asparagales > Amaryllidaceae > Allium > Allium fistulosum. Next base: position 850,865,602 of record CM060905.1, read on the forward strand.
TAGAGGACCTAAATGTTTTAAATGTTTTACTAAGGAGAAGGACTTATTTGTTTAAAATGTATCATTTGTTAAATGCTGAATTCTACAGCCTTTTTTCAAAAGAAATTTGTTAAAGAATTGGCAACCAATCATATTTTGGAAAATTATGCAAGTTAGGTGAAAAGTGATTAATTTAAAAAGTATAAAATCAGTTTAATTTTGAATTACAACTTCGCCACTTCCATTGCTTGCTTCCGTCACCATACCAATAACCCTTCGCACCCATTCAAAACCAATGCACATGGTATCAAGAAATTGGTACGTAGTGTATAGGAGAGAGGCAGAAGGAAAGGACGGTGTCGAAAGTATGCTTTCAAAAGGGTTGAAAGTACTTTTTAGCTTTCGAATCCATTAACTTTCCTTTGTTTTTAAAAGAAGCTTTTGAAAGGGTTACCGCTTTTGAACCCCTATGATACCCTAGCTGCTGCATTTATACCTTTCGAATTAGTTGGAGGCCGTTTTCTTTATAACCTTAAATCAATGTATTCGAAAGGAAGGCTTTCATCTTTTTAATATTGAAGCCGCATTCCCCATGCTTTCGAAAGGGGTGTCTTAGCCGCTTTTAATTATTTCAGAGGCAATGGTTTCGAAAGGATAGCTTTCGAATGTGCCCTCTTTTATACTTTGTGGTTTGTATTATTTTCAAACTATGGTTTTGAAAGTTATACTTTTAATTGGTTTTGAAGCTATGCTTCCATAACTTCTTACTTGAACCCAATACTTTCGAAAGGTATGTTTCAAATGCTTTCAAAAGGTATGTTTTAACTGTTTTGAATGGTATGTTTTAACTGTTTCGAAAGGTATGTTCTAAATTCTTTCGAAAGGTATGTTTAAACTATTTTGAAAGGTATGCTTTAAATGTTTCGAAAGGAATGTTTCCAAGTATTTCGAAAGATACGTTTAATGGCTTTGAAAGAGGATTTCCAAGAGTTTAAGTAATGATTTCGAAAGGTCTATTTCCAATACATACGAAAGGAAGGTTTTGGCCTTTCGGCCTATTGTTTTGAAGGTTCAGGTATTTATCTTGTTTCGAAGGGATATATAATCATATTAATTTTAAGTTTTCATCAACATTGTTTTATGTCTAAAGCATATGTCATGGCCTAGGTATTTTGAGTAAAGAAATGAGTATATTTTCCTTGTTTAAGTATGATTTAAAAGGGTAAAATCAATTTCAAAGAAATGTTTTCAAGGAAAATTGAATAGGGTAGTTAACCCTAAGTGTATGACTCAGATATTAAAAGACCAAATGGGACTGGTGTAGGGCCACGCTTTATACTTTAGCTAGTAGCCCCTAGCTAATATAAGTCCAAAATTCCAATGTGTAGGGCGTTGTCATAGGTAAGACTAAAATGATGTTACACATAGAAAGGAATACAGAGAGTAGAGGTAGATTATTGGTGAGCCCGCAAAACCATTAGAATCGATTGACCCTTGGCGAAGTAAGTTAAGGACAGATCGTCCATTATTGTATCTAACAAAAGTTAGAATATTTATTATGTCTGGTAGGCCCGAGTCAGCCAGTGGTTAATAGTTAGCCAGATAAAACTATAACGTTCGGACAGATAATCCATTGATTACCTAATTTATATGCATATATGATATTGTTGTTATAATCAGTTTGATTACAGGATTTTGATTTGCAAAAGATACGATTTTAAAAGGATATTAGTGAGGGGAAACCCGTTTCGCTAAGCGGCATGGTCTCACTTCATATAAGTAAACCGAGATGTAATTGAATTATTCACACCAGGCTTTTTGTCTGACTTGAAGTTTTTGTTTCCCCCCTTAAACTCTCGGGTGCTCAAAATTGAATTTGAGTAGATGGAGAGTCAAGGACTTTTCAGGTTTAGTACGCTAGACAAATAAGCTTCCGAAGACGTACAGGAGGCAAAGCTAGCTATGTAGGAGTTATTTAGTAGTATTTCCGTTGTAATGTATTTAAGACTGATAGTCTATCTATCCAGTACTCTGATCATCCAAGGAGGCATCTTCATATGTCGCTCTTGGCGTAATATGTAATAATTATATTTGATCAAAACCCGATAATCGTTTTGGGATTATGTAATTGAATATGAAATAACGATTTGAAATATAATCAAAAAGCTGCTTTTTGAAATCTATGCTGATTTTATTTCATATTCATGTGCTTCTGATATTTTGGATATTATTAACATTACCGTATTTTATCACCGGAAGTTAATAATGTAGATGACTGCAGCATCTGTAGCACTTAGCTTCGGGCCTCAAAATAGGGGGCGTTACATTATTCATCTTTGAGAAGTCCTCTCTCACTGCCGCAAGCCTAGGGCCAACCACTTTTGGAATATTCTCCCATATCATGTGATACATAAACTCCCTAACAAATCTTTCACGTCCATCCCAACAACATTTGCAGGCTACGCAGCCTGCTCCCCTATTGCTCTAGGGGCTCCTCTATATTCTCTCCATTGGTCCGCGTACTTTTAGCCCCTCTCCTTGCACTTGCCCCTGCTATTATAACTCGCCCATTTCTCATATCCAACTTGCATTTTCTGCTAAGCAAGTCTTCATTAGAAATTGGGAGAAAGAGAGAGAAACAATAATGGAAAGGTAGATATGTATATATGTATGTGTGTGTGTGTATATATGACCGAAGTACATTGAATTGGGAGAAACAAGTTTTATGAAAGAGAGAGAAACAATAATGGAAAGGTAGTTACTTTCTACTTGAATCAGAGTACAAAAGTTTGGAAGTAGAAATCTGTTTGGGAATCATTAAAAGAAATAATTCCTACCATAGCAATAGTGTTTCTAAACACCAGGTTTTCCAAGCATACTTAGATTATTGCATAACTATTGGTTTCATGTCTCAAGACTTAGCATTTTGCATGTATTTCCATAATTTTGTTACTGTATGAACTGTGCTCTTGCATGTGCATGTGTGTGCATGTTTCTGTGCATGTGTGTGTCAGTGGAAGATTTAAGTGCCTAATTTTTACCACTTCTTGTTAGCAAAAATGACTGAGTCTACCCTATATTTGGGTTGTAAAACTTTACTGAAAATTGAGCTTAAAACTCTTTAGTGCTGGCTTAACACATGCTCAATAAAATGGTCATGTTAGCCATATTCAACTTGCACTTATTCTTAAGCAAAATACATGTCATTTTGTTTTCTTTTCAAAGCAACTCAAAACCTTTATTCTGCCAGATTTTTTTATCAACTTAAACATGGATTTTCCTATGTCAAATACTTGATTGTACATTCCATCCATAAATCCTTTCAATCTCAGATTTTCTATCATTATAAACTAACTGTTCTTAAAGCTTAAAAGTTCCATTTCTTAGCAAAACATTTGCAAAACAAAGCACATAAGTTTCAGCTGATACACATATAGGTTCAACACTTGCAAAACAGTAGTTCTAACAATACATTAGTTTTCTAAGCAAATTTAAACAAAATAGCTTAACATAATTTAGCATAAACATCTATTTTAACTTCAGCAAATCTTTAAATATAGCATCCAATTCCTTAAGCAGCTAAACATCCAAAGCCTGATCAAAGAAATTCCTACTTTCCTACAAAATCACCATGAACTGCCCCATATAAACATGAGACACCCAATGGTGCATAAAACACACAAGGGTCAGACTAAAGTCTGGTATGAGTAATCTAACGGAAAACATGATTTTATATGAAACTAATTCATATTCAAATAACTTCAAAATGGATAAAGGAACTCAATACCACTCTTGTGCATGTTCCTGTGATACATGTGCATATACATTAGTGCACAACAAATTATACATGATTCAATGGTTTAGTTCAGTGATAACAATCATAGGATCCATCCATAAAACATCATAAACCAATCAACACATTCATCAATTCAATCATCAAGCCTTTTCTACCAGATTACTGGCCATCAGGGATTTTACCCAAGCCCTCTTATGAACCTATTTCTATTGTTCATTATCAAGTATATTATGGTCTTTAGCTACTTTCTCTTGTTAAACCACACACTTCCTGGGACATATCACTGTTAACCCAGCACACTCAGGACCCTGGGTATAAGCATACCATGTGTGAGCTTGCAATGTTCACCTTGCCAAGCCATATTTTGTAGCCCTAAGATCCAAAAGTCCTTAGTTAAATTACTAAGTGTTACTTTCCCTTTCTCATTCCTATGCTAATCCCTTCTGCATATTATATTTCAATCAGAGAAATAAACATTCAGCCAACATGTATTCATCCAGAGATTGGTAAGTCATGTTCTCATAAGCAAGTATTTAATCATGCAAACAGATGTGATTTCTAAGCATATTATTTTGTCTATGGGTTTCAATGGATCAAGTTATAAACATATGGTCATAGATAGTTTTCTGGTTGTCTCCTTTTACCTCTGGTTCAATCAGACCTTTGTTAATTGTTATCCCACCTTTTGGCAAGGCCGTGATACCAAGAACTTGACTAGAAACCAATGACAGTTCGTCTTGGAGATCGGTTATACGCAGGCTCACTATGGATATCGATGAATTTTTTCCGAGTCCGGATCGAGCTACAATTGATATGACATGACAAGCAAAGCTAAGAAAGCCAATGTTCCAAATTTCAAGTCAATCGGAGTTAGTATGCTCAAGATATTGATGGATCACGGCTGAGAAATCCAAACTTGCATCGATCATAACTCGAGATCTACAAGTCCAAATGCCACTAAATTTGGACAGGAGCTAACTGGCAACCTAAGGAATGTCCATGTCAAATTTCAGCTCAATCGGAGCAAATCTTGATTAATTCAAAGTTGAGTTCGAATCGATATGGACCAACTTGCATCGATCATATCTCGAGATCTACAAGTCCAAATGCTATGAAATTTTCACAGTAGCTTACTGGCAACCTAAGGAATGTCCATGCCAAATTTCAGCTCAATCGGAGCAAATCTTGATCGATTCGAAGTTGAGTTCGAATCGATATGGACCAACTTGCATCGATCATATTTCGGGATCTATAAGTCCAAATGCTATGAAATTTTCAGAAGAGCTTACATATGACCTGAGGAATGTTCATGCCAAATTTCAGCTCAATCGGAGCAAATCTTGATCGATTCGAAGTTGAGTTCGAATCGATCCCGAAGTGGGCCCGGATTTACAGAAAGCGGGCATGTGGGCCCCCTCACGTGCCAGAAGTGGTCTCCCCTCAATTTAGGCGAAATATCAGACTCCTACACCTATAAATAGAGCCCCTGGTCATTCAGAAAAGAGGTCGGAGAATTCTAAGAGCTAAAGAGCGCCCAGACTCTGCCAGATTTACTCAAAATCACCACGGTTGCCTTAGATTCAGATCTAGCTCAAAAAGTCAGTTGTATTACATAATAAGAAATTGTAATCTTCAAGTATCGAGCAATAAAATCATCAAACTTCATAGTGGACGTTGGCAAAACGCCGAACCACTCTAAATCGCTTGTCTTTGCACTTTACATTTCAGTTATTTGGAGTTTTTGTTAGATAATCCACAGCGCTAATTTTCATTCTTCACGTTTATCTCTTCAAAAACTTCCGAAGAGTGTTGTGCCCATTTTTGGTACAAACACTTTGGTGCTTTCACTAAGAAAAAACGCAGTTTTTTCTCCTGCCCTATGGATCTACTACCGTCGTTGGATTGCAAAAATCTAAGGAGAAGATCCAGATCTGTTCATAAGTGGTTCCTTCTATTCTATTCAGATTACTCCAGATCTAAGAGGAACTACATTCATCATGAATTTCGTATCCATATTTTCGAATCCATGAAAATATGATGATTTTCGTATCCATATTTTCGAATCCATGAAAATATGATGGTTTTCGTATCCATATTTTCGAATCCATGAAAATATGATGGTGTTCGTATCCATATTTTCAAATCCATGAAAATATGATGGTGTTCGTATCCATATTTTCGAATCCATGAAAATATGAAGTTTTTGTATTCATATTTTCGTATCCAGAAAATATGGTGCTTTTCGTATCTATGTTTTCATATTCAAAAAGTATGACAACATTCGTATCGATCGAATTTCGTACCCTCTTCGAACCCATCGGGACCGAGTGTTCGTATCCATAAGCATAGCCTCACTTCAAATCCATTGTCTTCGTCAGAGACACAAGTCCCTCGCATCCATCTACTTCGTATCCATCAGGATGCGCTACTTCGTATCCATCAGGAAGCGCTACTTCGTATCCATCAGAAAGCGCTACTTCGTATCCATCAGGATGCGCTACTTCGTATCCATCAGGATGCGCTACTTCGTATCCATCAGGATGCGCTACTTCGTATCCATCAGGATGCACTACTTCGCATCCATCAGGAAGCGCTACTTCGTATCCATCCATCTGCCTCCAATTCGTATCGATACTTGCATGAAGTTCGTATCCATCAATCTGCCTCTAATTCGTATCCATCCATTTGCACCCAATTCGTATCGATACTCAACTGCAGTTCGAATCGATCCAACTGCACCCAATTCGTATCAATACTCAACTGCAATTCGAATCGATCCAACTGCGCCCTATTTGTGTCGATCAACAGATACCACTTTCGTATCGATCTAGCCATGCGCATTTCGTATCGATGCTAGTAGAGCTAATTCTCTGGATGGATACGAACAGGATGGATTCAAACAAGAACGATACGAAGAAGGACTTTTTCAGGTTGCTTGATGGATACGAAATTTAAAATAAAAAAATATTTTCGGGTACGACCCAAATTTCCTAAAAAGAGGCTAAAATATTTTTTTTCCAGGGGAAACCCCCCGAACCCTAGCCGCAGCGCAGAGCACCCGCATAGTGAATTAAATCACCAATTTAGTGAAGGAACATTCCATCCGTGCTTCTAATTGTTCCATGACTGAACAAGACATAGGAGATCACAACAACAAATGTTGAGTTGCAATCAAGGAATGGGTAAAGAAATATTACTCAACCGTACTCCAAGAGGCTGGAGAACCTAGCTAATATGCCAAGAACTGGAGTTGATTAATATATCATGCTTTTAAGGTGGAATGCAACTTCCTCCAATTGACCGGCTTTTAAACTCCTAAATTGACAGCTATGGTACGATGGTTAATATGACGACTCTTCGACATTGTCTACTCTACCAACTCAAAACATAGCTGGTCACCGCTGAACCATCTTCAAATGCCCGCATCTTAATCATTCCACGTCCACATGACTAAAAGCATGACATACAACCTCTAGAGGACTTCCTTAATACCCTATATAGGTCTCCTATCTAGATGAAAGTTTGGGATAAACACCAATCTATTAGCCCATTTTAACCAACTCGCCGTCCAATCGGCGTTACCAACCACTCAAACGTTGGACAATCGTGCATACATCATTCACCAGTGTTACAAGACCCCTTGGCAACAAAATGGACTTGATCATAATGTCGATTGGAGAATCTTTCCCAGTCGAGACCTATTCGCTGAAACCATCCTACATGCAGAACTTCCAATGAAAATTTAACATGCTGACTACGTCAGTGCACTTTGGAAATATATAACCCCTGGCACTACCTTATGAAGTGAGAATTGCGCATGGCTTACACCAAGAGTGATGACTGCCATCAAATGTAGCTGTCTTCCCCCATTCCTCAAAGAACATTGTCAATCGTGGTTAGACATACCAGTTCTACTTCTTATATTGTTAAAGTGAATGAAGAAGCTGGCAGCCAACGAATTTATCCAAAGCCCGCAGCCAGTTGCTGCCGATACCCATAAATGAATTCATCACCAGCGCTTATTTCCAGACTTTGACAAGAGAACTGGTGGACCGCCGCCGACAACTACACCAACATGTCTAGGCAAATTTTGAGTTGATGAATCAGATGAAGGATCAACATAGCAAGATAAGGAGGGGACCTGCTCTACACTCTAAATCGGAAAACTCCTCTTCTTTAAACGGCTACCGTGAACGCCAACGCCATAAGGCTTCTCCGGGAAGGATAGCTCCGACAATATGTGCAAGCCCCATAAAACGAAGGACCGTGAACATCCGACCCCTATCAATCGAGGACTTTGATCAAATTGAACCATTTGCGTTAGACTTCCAACTGAGAAGGGCTGGAATGAAGTGCAATAGCGAGCATACGACGCTGCCTCACTTATCAATGAGATTTGATCTGATCTCTTTTGAATTATTTCTAATTCAATTTCATTTACGTTGCAAAATATGACCTACTTGAATTAAACTACTTGCAAATGATGCAGGTAACCGAGTACTTAAGATTGGGTGCAAAACAACCTCCGCGGACCATGATCAAATCATTGAGGTATCATCGTGATGAGCATGATTCGACCACTCATCGGCTAATATATGCCCCTGACTGGGGGCAAGGCATCAAAGCGGAAGAGACCGACAAGGTCAGAACTCTAGTACAAAGTGGATGCAACCGACCATCCACTCATCCGCCTATGCAATATAATTAGGAGATGTAAGAAAGACTTGGAGTTATATGTCCCAACAATGCATTCTCCATCTCGTACTTGAAGCTTGCCAGAATACTTATGCTTCTTCTGATGCCCGATGAAATCGGAATCACATCAAAGGTGGACGTGATGTCACCATCCATGCATCCAATCCTACATTCGACATTTGGGATTATTTAAGGGAACACATGTTTAAAGGTCCAACCCTCAATTTAAAGTCATCAACGACTGACTGTCTACTCACTAACCATCATGAGCTGTCATTTCAACTCTCTTCCTTAGCTCGATCGAAAGAATGCAAAGTATAAATTGGATGTAACTCGACTGTCTGCTCTCCAATTCTTGCACCCGACTTAAGGGAAAATATACAACTCAAAGTGGATGTAGTTCGATCATCCTTTCCTATGCTCGAGCACAAAGCTTGCCAGAACACTAATCTTACTCCTTAGGCTTAGAAAAAGTGGGATTCAAACGAACATGGACGTGATCCAACCGTCCATAAACTAAATCTCATCCTTCATTGAGGGCAGATAAATGGAAAGTGGTTGGGAACCCACCGATCACTCGCTAAGTGCAACCCCGAGCTTAGGGACAAGCCATCACATCAAGGCTGGAAATGGGTTGATGCACGACAATCCTTCAAACAACTCCGTACTCCCAGAGTGCGAGACGGAGCATAAACATTACTCAACTCCGTACTCCCAAAGTGCGAGGCGGAGTATAAACATTTACTAAACTCCGCACTCCCAGAGTGCGAGGCGGAGTATAAACAGTTACCTAACTCCGTACTCCCAGAGTGCGAGGCGGAGTATAAACATTTAATTAACTCCGTACTTCCAGAGTGCAAGACGGAGTATAAACATAAACCAACTCCGAACTTCCAGAGTGCGAGTCGGAGTATAAACACTAACTCCAGCTTCCGAGAGCGCAAACTGGAGTATAAACATTATCCAAACCCCAGAGTACTCCGAGAGCGCGAGCTGGGTACAAACATCAACAAACTCCAGCTTCCGAGAGCGCGAACTGGAGTATAAACATTAACCAAACCCCAGAGTACTCCAAGAGCGCAAGCTGGGTACAAACATCAACAAACTCCAGCTTCCGAGAGCACGAACTGGAGTATAAACATTAACTAACTCTAGATTCCGAGAGCGCGAACCGGAGTATAAACATCAACAAACTCCAGTTTCCGAGAGCGCGAACTGGAGTATAAACATTAACCGAACCCCAGAGTACTCCAAGAGCGCAAGCTGGGTACAAACATCAACAAACTCCAGCTTCCGAGAGCGCGAACTGGAGTATAAACATTAACTAACTCCGGATTCCGAGAGCGCGAACCGGAGTATAAACATCAACAAACTCCAGCTTTCGAAAGCGCGAACTGGAGTATAAACATTAAACTAACTCCTGACTCCGAGAGCTCGAGCCGGAGTATAAACTACAACCAACTACTGCTTCGAGGAGGGTGGATCCGTCCACCTAACGACTTCGACCGTATCTCCATTCAATGCAGCTTCGAGGAGGGTGGACCCGTCCACCTAACGACTTCGACTGCATCTCCATCAAGTACGGCCTCGAGGAGGGTGGACCCGTCCACCTAACAACTTCGACCGTATCTCCATTCAATGCAGCTTCGAGGAGGATGGACCCATCCACCTAACGACTTCGACTGCATCTCCATCAAGTACGGCCTCGAGGAGGGTGGACCCGTCCACCTAACAACTTCGACTGCATCTCAACCAAGTTACATCACTCATCCCCCGAGCATAGGCGCAGACTCAACACATGAAAATGAGTGATCAACAGCTGTCATAAAGATACAAGTCCCCAGAGTGTGGATGTTAAAATTAAGCAGTGAACAATATTGCATAACGCCTATTACGGCTTATCCCCAAGACTGGGGGCAGAAGTACAAATTACTGAAATAAGAGAAAGGTGACTCGCTGCCTCTCCGGCTTAGCGTCCATTAAAACTTAAGGTAACGACTGCAAGGAGGCCTTAATGCCAACCAAACATAATGACGCCCAAAGTTACAAGCAACCAATCATATCATACCGCCGGATCGACGGGCAATGTCGATCTGCGCCTTTCATGTCATACCATCGGATTGACAGGAAATGAGGTCCGAGCATTCTGCATCATGCCGCCGAATTGATGGTCAATATCAATCCTCTTCAACTACAAATCGATGTGACCCGAGCATACATCGAATATCTTCGACCAGCATAGCACGAATAGAAGAGTAAATCACAAATGAGTATGACTTTACCATTCGTCCTCCATCGCCTTCCTTCAATCCCTTAGGAAGAACATGAGACCAGATGAGCATGACATGAATGCATTTGAGCTGACTTTATCCCTAGATCTAACGGGAGAACACAAATCGAAATGGACGAGGTTGATCGCCCAACTCCAAAAGAATGCATTGCGACAATTCATTCTTTGACTCTTACCACGATCCGACTAAACGAGCAATTCACAACAAGTGCAACCAAACATCGATTCTTACCCTTGATTCGAGGAAGCGTCAATCCTACATTGAATCTGACTGGACTATTCACTCTTCAGTTTTTGCCCAGAGTATGATGACATAAGTGGCAAAGTGAATGTCGACGAGGCAACGAAGTATTCGGCCTAGAGGAAAGAACTAGGACACAATGCAGGATAAGGCATGACTCGACCTTTCATCGGTTAACTTTATCCCATGGTTCAATAGGATAGAATGCGAAATTGAAGCAAACATTATCTACCTTGCCACTTATCGAGATATTCCCCTGACTTGGGGGCACGCACGAGAAATAAGATGAAAATAATTTGATCGTTCATCAAACAAATCTCGCTCTTACAGCTTGGACTACAATATAAACACACCAGAAGCAAGGCTCGATCATTCGCATAATACATCCATCAACCCAAGATTGGGGGCATGAATGTGATCATCCAAGATCTGGATACGACTACTCAATCCTGTAGCTTGTGCCTAGTATTCATAAAACTTGAAGTTATGACCGAAAAGATGCTTAGAGATATAATCATTAGATTGACGCTCGGACTTATGAGCAACTGATCATCATTCTGACCCATCCGATGAGCAATGGATCGCGAGTACATTGAATGGAAAATGCATTGCTTGGAAACACATGTAGATTCAAACTCATAGCTGGAGCCAGTTATGCAGCAGCACACGATACAAGGCTAAACTCTACTAAGCCTTTGATTCAACGTCCCTATAGGGCTAATCATTTACCATTGCAAATAAGCCCATGAAGTGCCTACAACCCATCTTGAGTATTGTAGATCAGATCACAACCCTGCGCAATGATGATGCAAGAGTCAACTACATTGCTTCAGGTGAATTTGATATGTTCGCTTGGACTCAATCTCATGTGTATATATGGACTCTCACCCACCATTAAGAACCCTGCATTAAGTGTCAACCCGATGCATGTCTCGGTGAATAAAAACGAAGCAATATGGATCCAGAAAGATCTGCTACACTTAAGGAGGAGGCGAATCTACTCAAAACCAATAGGTTTATCTGCGATGTCCTCTACCCAAAATGAGTATTCGATCCTTTGCTTATGAGAGAAACAAAAGGAGAGTGGCGAACATACGCCGACTACTCAGATTTGCATGAGGCATGGAAAAGCATAGCTTTCCACATCCAATGATCAACCAAATAATAGACTTAACCATCAGACATGAATTACTCTCATCCATGGATGAAAACTCTAGATACAATCAGATACTGAAACATGTCCCAGACCCGGAATACAACTATTTCATTACTGATCCGGACCTATAGTGCTATGCTGCATTCTTTGGATTCAAACTTGAGAACGCTAGATCCAATGGCAACCTTAGATGTCTAGAAGGTTACTCAAATGGAATATCGAGCTAAGCTAATTTGATATCACTTGTCTCCCTCAGAGAGCTATCCATGGTCAAACATTAGCATACTTCATATTTGAAGTCACTTCATCAGACGATTATCTGAAGAATAGTAAAGAACCATCCAACCGATGGAGAACATACATAGATGGAACTTCCAATAATCGGCTTTCTAACATCGAAGTCGTGTTAGTGGCTCCTGAAGAATGATCGATCTGCTATACCAAGAAACCCAACTTCCCTATAACAAAACGAAGCCAAGTATGAAACCTTGGCGCTCAAACTTGAGTTGAATGCTTACCTGATGACAATTACAACTGTGAACAACAAATCACTAGCACTCGACACTCAGTTACAATAATGCACTACATAATCATTGGCCGTCAACAAATCAACATTTATATTACTGGAAGTTAATCGAAGGTTACATCTTTTGACGAAAAGATAGCAACTACTCAACGAGTCAGATAGAACTTTTTTAGAATGAAGGATGCAGCATTTCAAAGCACGTCATGTTCACACAAGACGTACTTTGGGGGGCAAATGTTATCCCACCTTTTGGCAAGGCCATGATACCAAGAACTTGACTAGAAACCAATGACAGTTCGTCTTGGAGATCGGTTATACGCAGGCTCACTATGGATATCGACGAATTTTTTTCGAGTCCGGATCGAGCTAAAATTGATATGACATGACAAGCAAAGCTAAGAAAGCCAATGTTCCAAATTTCAAGTCAATCGGAGTTAGTATGCTCAAGATATTGATGGATCACGGCTGAGAAATCCAAACTTGCATCGATCATAACTCGAGATCTACAAGTCCAAATGCCACTAAATTTGGACAGGAGCTAACTGGCAACCTAAGGAATGTCCATGTCAAATTTCAGCTCAATCGGAGCAAATCTTGATTAATTCGAAGTTGAGTTCGAATCGATATGGACCAACTTGCATCGATCATATCTCGAGATCTACAAGTCCAAATGCTATGAAATTTTCACAGTAGCTTACTGGCAACCTAAGGAATGTCCATGCCAAATTTCAGCTCAATCGGAGCAAATCTTGATCGATTCGAAGTTGAGTTCGAATCGGTATGGACCAACTTGCATCGATCATATTTCGGGATCTATAAGTCCAAATGCTATGAAATTTTCAAAAGAGCTTACATATGACCTGAGGAATGTTCATGCAAAATTTCAGCTCAATCGGAGCAAATCTTTATCGATTCGAAGTTGAGTTCGAATCGATCCCGAAGTGGGCCCGGATTTACAGAAAGCGGGCATGTGGGCCCCCTCACGTGCCAGAAGTGGTCTCCCCTCAATTTAGGCGAAATATCAGCCTCCTACACCTATAAATAGAGCCCCTGGTCATTCAGAAAAGAGGTCGGAGAATTCTAAGAGCTAAAGAGCGCCCAGACTCTGCCAGATTTACTCAAAATCACCAGGGTTGCCTTAGATTCAGATCTTGCTCAAAAAGTTAGTTGTATTACATAATAAGAAATTGTAATCTTCAAGTATCGAGCAATAAAATCATCAAACTTCATAGTGGACGTTGGCAAAACGCCGAACCACTCTAAATCGCTTGTCTTTGCACTTTACATTTCAGTTATTTGGAGTTTTTGTTAGATAATCCACAACGCTAATTTTCATTCTTCACGTTTATCTCTTCAAAAACTTCCGAAGAGTGTTGTGCCCATTTTTGGTACAAACACTAATCTTTAAGATCTGGCTAAACCACAAGTATATGCTTTGATTTGGAAAGTTCATAAAACATAGAAGCTCAGCACATGTATAACATTGCACCTCTACATTTATCTTTATTTTAGTTGATATGAGACATAAGCAACAACACAATGTTGCAACCCCACATTTTCTTTCATTTTTAGACCATATATCTACAGCATAAATCTTGGGTTTTTAAGTAAATAAATGTATAAAGAAAACCCATAAAAAAAATCTACTTCATCTCAGAGTTAAACCACAACACAGATAACCATATTTAAACATGAAATCCATGACTCTTTTATACTGGATAATGTCACTATAAAGGGTTTTACGCTTGAGCAGATCATTGACAAGCCAAAGTTATCAAATCATAAAAATGAACATAGCTTGCAAAAGTGAAATACAAATTTAATTAGGCTGCCTCTATATTCAGGACTTATTGCCAAAGTTTCCAGTGAGGTTACTCACCTTAATCCCTCTTTTTCCTAAGCTTTTTGAACCCTTTTGGTCTTCTGCCTTCTTCTAATTCTAATGGCCGGTGCTCTGGCTTATGTTTTTTTAATGATGAAGAGCAATTGTGAAAGGTCTCACTACACTAAGCCTCCTTATACAGAACCCTGGCTGCTACTAGGGTTTAGTGAAATTACTCAATGTCATTTCTACCCTATAAAACATGATCTGCCTCTCATTTTGATTCAAGAGAGAAAAGGGTATGTGGTCCTTGTTTTTATTTTCAGAAATAAGCCTTATCTCTTTAATCTCACCCCGGTCATGTTATATGCATGACTCTTATTTTTCAAAGTAAAAGGATTGTTGGAAATGGATAAAGTACTTGCTTAAGGGTTCATGCCATTTCCATGCAATTTTTGTTTTCTTCCAGCAAGTGTTTGCTTATGCACATATACAATATATGTATGCCTATTTTGCCTAAGTCCTTATTTTCTTCCTTTAAATAATTTTAAGTACCTAAATACTTTTCTTGCATTCCTGCCTAACATTTATTTTCTTTGTGCCAAACTTATTAAAGACATAATCATATCTTCATACATATGTATTTCTAAATTATTTATTCTAATTTATATATTGATTTCTGCCTATTTCATTATACAGAAAAATGTGTGCATGTGTGTGCACTATCTTGTGCACATGAACATGTTTAAATCATACATTTGCAATCAGTTTCCATTCCTATCTTTCTCAATGCAATTTTTAAACAAACATAAACTAATTTAAATCATGAAATTGCTCACAAAAATCAGGGTTATCACATATACCCCTCCTTTTAGGAATTGTGTCCCACAATTCTCTCATACTTAACTTAAGTATCATCCAGAAAATCAACTTTTCTGATCTCAAACCATTCTCAAGCCAATCACTTGATTAAAATCTATGCATATTAAAACAAAAATCACAATGCATATTCAATCAAAACATTCATCAGTATATATAAATTTACCTTTCATTCAATCAAACAGTTGTGGATAATCATTTCTGATTTTATCCTCCACTTCCCATGTGCAATCTTTTGGGTTAAGACTCCATTGCACTTTCACTAATTTAATTTCTTTGTTTCTCAATTTCTTGATCTCTCTAGCAACTATGCCCACCGGCTCCTTTTCATAGATCATCCTGGGGTCAATTTGCACATCCTTAGGGGATTCTACGATTGCCTCCTTATCATGAACCCACCTTCTTAGTTGAGACACATGAAAAACATCATGCATTGCTCTCATTTCTTCTGGCAACTCCAGCTTATAGGCTATAGTTCCTATTCTCTCTAGAATTTTATATGGCCCTATGTACCTAGGAATCAACTTTCCTTGTTTCCCAAACCTTAGAACCTTCTTCATGGGTGATATTTTGATAAATACATAATCCCCAACACCATATTGTACTGCCTTCCTTCTTTGATCTGCATATTTCTTTTGCCTATTGACGCAGCGGATTAATCAAAACGATCTTCAATCGATGAAAGTAGTAATCGGTGGATTGGAAGATACTGAAATGCCCAAATTCGTTGATCCAAAGATACCAAATTCTAGCTATCCCAAACTCGTTGATCGCGCACGATACCGGGTTCAAAGATCTTCAATTCTTCGAGCGTTGATCTAGCGCACTAGATTCCGTGAATCGGCTTCTACAATCGTTGAATCGAGCGCACTCGATTATCCGAAAGAGGAGATAGGAGATTACACTCAACTACCAATTTGAATGAAAGCACAAAGCAATCAAAAGAGAATTTTATTCAAAAATCAACAACCTTTACAAATGGCACCACCGGCCTATTTATAGCTTTTTACAACTCACACAAAAAAAAACAACAAAATACATCAAGTCCTAAGTCGGTTCCGAGTTATGGCTTCCGACCTACGACCTACCAGAACAAGACGACTTACGACTTATACACATCCAAAGCATACGACTTATTACAAACAGGTTACGACCTAAAAAACATACAAACAACTCAAAGGCAAACGGCTCATCATCAACGGTTCAGATTGACGCGGCATCAAGATCCTTGGCTACAAGCTTTCGCGACTTAGCAACATGCGCATCCATATCAGCGACTTAAGGAATTCAATGGCAGAGATTAACTCGTTAGCAGATTCAATGGTATCAGGCTTCAATGACTTACGACTTAAGAACTTTACGAGTTAAACTTCAGCGACTTACGAGTTAATTCTTCTAGGTCGTAACTCGCTTCCTCTTCATGCCTTTTGTTAAGTCGTGGACGACTTATACCTTCAGCTTCGTTAAGTCGTGGGCTTTTACTAGGTCGATGCCGAGTTATACTAAGTCGCTGGGATGACTTAAAACCTTCGTTAGGTCGTGCACTCGAGTTAACTCGTTCACTAGGTCGCTGCCGAGTTATACTAAGTCGGTCACGACTTATCATTTCATTAGGTCGGTTACGAGTTAGGACTTCTCCCCAGTTGAGTCGTAGCTCCTTTTCATCAGAACTGTTAGATCAAAGACGACTCAATGTCGCTACCTTAACTCGCGCATTGCCTGTGTTATCTCGTGGCTCTCCTTTGAATTGTGGACGACTTATGCCTTTAATTTTAATAATTCGGTAACGACTTATACCTTGAACTTTCTTAAGTCGGTCACGACTTAAGCCTTGGAAACTTATAGCTTGGCCTACATCATCCTCCCCAGGTTGAGAAAAATTCGACCTCGAATTTGTGCTCTCTTCATCCCTAACAAACTCATCCCCATGATATGGTACGAGATGCTTAACATTGAATATGTCGGATGTAAACTCATCACCTGGCAGCTTCAATTTATAAGCATTTTCATTAATTCGTTTTACGATTTCTACAGGACTGTTAGCACCAAAATTGGTCACTAACCTCGTAGAAGAAGATTGTGAAGAGATATAAGTGATGAAATTAAATTAAACAGAGAAGATAGTGCTAATCTAAATACAGAAAGTAAAAACACCAAATTTATAGTGGTTCAGCGTAATTGCCTACGTCCACTTTGAGATTAAACTTTATTGATCTTCTTTATAGTTGATTACAAATACAATTTGTGAATCAAATGCTTGAATGAAGTTGTTAAGTAGAGAAGATGAGTCTTGAAAATGGCAGAGTCTCCCTGGTGTTTTCTCTCCAAAAAAGGATCCATTTCACTATGACCCTGCCCCTCTATTTATAGGCAAAGATGGGCTGGACTTCCCAAGTGGGCTGATTGCCGAATGCTTCAGCCCGAGTACAGTGGTCGCCGAACGCTCTGCGCCGAACCATCCCTTCTATGCCGAACGGTATGTTGGTGTCGTGGGAAATGTAGGATGGTTGTCTGTTGAGGCCGAACGCTCTGCGCCGAACCATCCCTTCTATGCCGAACGGTATGTTGGTGTCGTGCTGAAAGTCTCCTGGATGTCGAGTATTACGCCGAACACCATGGGATGCCGAGTACTCTTGTATGCCGAGCAGTCTTGATGCCGAGCGACCTTGTGTGCCGAGCAGTCTTGATGCCGAGCGACCTTGTGTGTCGAGCGGTCTTGATGCCGAGCAGCCTTGATGCCGAGTACTCTGGTATGCCGAGCAGTCCTGATGCCGAGCATTCTTGTACGCCGAGCGGTCTTGATGCCGAACAGCCTTGATGCCGAGTACTCTGGTATGCCGAGCAGTCCTGATGCCGAGCATTCTTGTACGCCGAGTACCTGTTGGATGTTGGGTGCTTTGCCGAACACTCCTGGATGCCAAGTGCCTCGCCGAGCACTCTTTGATGTCGGACACTCTTTGATGCCGAGCACTGATTGCCGAGTACTAGTTGCCTAGTTGCCTGGTAAATCCCTAGGAAACACTTGCCCCCCAAAGTGTATCTCGTGGCCAAACGTGGTGCGCTTTGAATCTGGTACAATTTACCTCGGAGGTACCCTCTCGAGAATGCTAGCGAAGGGAGGTGCAAGACGAACAAGTTTGGGATGCCGAACGATACGTTCGGAGCCGAACGGTCCTAGCGTGCCGAACGTCATTCCGCCTCGATGCCGAGCGCTCCGGTATTGACCGGTTCTACCGGGTATAGCCCCTTCGACTTCCACCATTCCCCTCTATAAAACCAGGTCCTTTTCTTCTTCTCTCCTTTTACTTCTTATTTCTACCGTTCTTGCAATTCTGTTCAATCGTCCGAATTTGAGACTTAACTACACCATCTCAATCTCTGATCTGCAAACTTAGGTATTTTTCCTCGTATATTCAAACGAGATGTTCGAACGATGTCGTGTAGAAGGTTTTTGTATAGCTCGTCTGCTTTGCCGAACGACATAGCGTGGAGGAGTTAGGAGTATGTCCACTTATCGTCTTAGTTTCCTCGCGTTGAACCGAGGATAAAGGGAAGAAAAAGAAAGAAGGTGTTGGACGAGGTAAAGGCGCCGTTCGCTGCTCCGGCGCCTGTCGTAATGTGCCGGACGGTGGAATGGTTAGTTGCCGAACAGTACCTTGGCCGGACAATGCCAGGCCGAACGCTTACTAACATGTCAAACTATAATTGAGCCGAATGAACTAAAGCCGAACAATACCCAAATGCCGAACGACTGACACGCCGAACATTGACTTCAGGCCGAACGTTGAATCCAGCCGAACAATCCTTAGGTCGAACCGTGACTTTAGCCGGACAAAACAATTGCCGAACATTCCCTAGGTCGAACAATGCCTTCTAGCCGAACAATACAATTGCCGAACACTTGACATGCCGAACAATACAATTGCCGAACACTTGACATGCCGAACAATACAATTGCCGAACACTCTTTAGACCGAGCCAATCACAGCCGAACAATAACCCAAGCCGAACAATTGACATGCCGAACAATACAATTGCCGAACATTCTTTAGACCGAGCAAATCACAGCCGAACTATAACCCAAGCCGAACAATTGACATGCCGAACAATACAATTGCCGAACACTTGACATGCCGAACAATACAATTGCCGATCAGTATAAATGTCAAACTGCACTTAGGCCGGTTACTTTAGAAATCATATGTCTTTTGAATCCGGAACTGTAATCACCTCAAGGCGGGCTTTTTGAGACGGTCAGCGATGACGGTCTTCGAAGGCGATGATTTGAAGCTAATTATTATATCTTTTAAAACATTCTTATTGTCTGTACACAATTGCTTGCACTAGTTCAAACACCACGTGGGGGGGGGGAAACTCGTGTTGCTAATTCTAATGTTCAACGTTTTTCAAGTATAGCTTTCTCAAGCATTTAGCCAGGTTCATTATTTATTCGGGATGTCGAGAAAATCTAGTTCTGCCACCATATCTGACAGACCTGGGCCGCCAGCAAGGCAAGGAGCCGCTGATTCTTCTAACCCGTCAATCTCTCCCGCTCATAACTTGGCGCCCGATGCTCTGGAGTCAACCATCTTACTGGACAATCCGATCGATTCTCAAGCCTCGAAGATCAACGAGGCCGCTCTGCGACGGATATGTTCCATTCACGGGATTCCCTTTGCTGACGTGTTGGTTCCTTCGAGACACGACCGCCCTCATTTGCCCCCAGTCGGGTACACAGCCTGCAACAAGTTCATGTGTTGGATGGGCGGCGTGCCTCCATTCAATTTATTTCTCCGGGATGTGCTGCAGTATATAGACATAGCTCCGTCGCAGCTGCACCCGAATGGCCATGCATTTCTATATGGGACTTATTTACTTTTCATGGCCGTCTTCTCCAGACCTCCAACCCCCAGTGATATCCGATACATTTATATGTTCAAGAGACGGAAAGATAGCCCTTCCTTCATGTTCCTCGAGCCATACCACAAGTGTCAGATCTTGACAGGGGCCTGTAGCAAATTCGCCCTGTACAAACAGGAATGGTTCTATGTGCGCTGCCCTTCCGGTTTCGCTAGGAGATGGGTTGAAGGCAGTAAGTCTCTCTGCCGAGTTACTATTCGTATTTAACTCGAGCATGTCTTTCCTAACTTTTCGTTTCATCTTTTCAGGTATCAGCCCACGCCCGGAAGGACGAGGATATTCTGATGATGTCGATGCGATTAGAGCTCTTCCGGCCGAGGATCGAGATATCCGAGCTATCATTTCAAATGAATCGCTGTCGGGGTTCGGCTTGCTAGCCCCTGGTCGTCGGATCAGCCTTCCAGAAGGTGTTACAATTCCCAAACCTCCATCTGGTAAAGGGAAAAAACTTGTCGGACCGTCGTCGCGTCGCGCTCCTGACACGCACGAAGAAGGCGAGCGCAAAGAGGATGATGCCCCCGAAACTCAGGGCGAGAACGTGGGTCCCGCTTGGAATCCGGCAATCGAGGTTCAGGATATTGAGACATCATCCTCCCCTTCGAAGGGAAAGAAGAAGTTGAAATACACGGTTCAAAAGGAGAAAATTGGTGGCACCTCAAAAGTTACGCCTATCCTTCCTGAGAAAGAGGCTTCTTCGCAGCACCTGGAAAGTTCTCTGAGGGGTCTGTCCAACTTGTCCATCCCCGATGATTTACTTAAGTACGGACTCGATGATCCTAAAGCTCTCAAATTCTCTTCGCCCGCTAGAGGCAATGTAGGAGTTCAACTCCCGGCCCAAGGAGAAAATACTCCGATTAGCAAAGATAAACGAACGGGTCCGTCGGGGGGAACACTAGGACACATACGCACATGCGCATTCCATAATATACTTCAAGTCTTTTTAATTCGTGAATTCTCCTTGACTCGTTGTTATCTCCATTCTTTGCAGGTGATATGGGCCGCTCACACGGACTTGATCGCCTTCAGAGGTCTTCTATATTCCATCACTCCGGACGGGATTCCGGTTTAAGCAGACGTCGGGACCGAGGTGATTATGAAGATAGGGACAATCATCCGCGCGAGTCGTCTCACCGAAAGAAAGCACACTATCAATCTTCCCAGTCCCGCGATCTTCCTCCTACAACTGAGCCGGATAAAGAGAAGTCTTTGCAGAAGGGTTATCAGTCTGATGCTGCTCGAGAACAACATTCCAGTTCATCGAGTACGAGGCAAGTTCGAGAGCAACGCAAAAGAACCAAATTCTCTAAGCCTCCTCCTCCTATTCCTGCCGTGGACCCAACTGTTGCGGAAAAGATGGTCGACCTTAAGGCCAAGTTTCCGAAAATCTGTTTTGACGGTTTGAAATTCCTCCCGGCCATCCATCACATTCTTGGGCACGTGCAAAGCGCCATTGCCTGCAACAATGACGTCTATGTTCAACATGACGCATTCGTGCACTTGGTGGAGAAGATCTCGGAAGTATCTGTCGAGCGTCAACACGAGATTGACCGTCTGAATCTGGAGGCTGACAGCGATAAGAAAATCATCAAACTCCAAGACGAAGAGCTCGCTTCGTATAAGTCAAAGCTAGAAGCCGCTGAACAAGGTGCGAAAGATACCGCTGAGGCAGTTGCTCGCTTAGAGGTGGCTCACAAAAAGGAGCTTGACGAAGCAGTTCAGCGCAGCGGCGCCCTTGCCCTAGAAAAAGACTCTGTCCAAAAAGAAAGGGACGCGCTCGCTACTCAAGTCAAAGAGCTGAAAGAACAACTCTCCAAGGAGAAAGAAGACAAAATAGCTGCTCAGGAAGAATCGCAGTGATATTTTGATGAGATTGTTGCTACCCGACTCCTGAAGACAAAGCTCGACAACGAACTTGCCGGGGTCGAGAAAATGAAGGATGAGGCCCGTGAGGAGGGCAAAAGAATGGCTATGGAGGAGCTTGATTCTCGCCTTGAGGCGGCCGCAGAGGCCGGCAGGGAAGAGGTCAAGAGTATGTTTGACCCGCTGATCGCCGAGTACGGAGCTCGCGTCCTTATGCACCGTGACCTAACATTCTTGGGCGACGGCTACCACGAATCCCTGGCTGAGGCATGGGAAACTCTGATAAAGATCAAGAAAGTCGAGTCAGGCTCCGAAGAGATCGACGAGGATGCATTGGTGAAGGAGTTCCTGAGGGGGAATGAGCCATCGGATTTATCTGCAGCATTGGCTCTTTATGGCAAAGGCTCTTCCCCTTCGAAAGAGAAAAACGACGAGGCTGGCCCGTCAGAAGCCGACGCTACTACTCCTCACATCGCCGCTCCTTATGCTGCTCAATCGGCCGGTCGGTCGACGCTTGATCCATTCGAGCAGCATGCCAGTTATGATCCCGAAGATCCCGGGCTTGGCGTTCATGTGATGTCACCTATCCTGGAGGGTGAAACCCCGCGCGCCACCGATAGCCAACCGGATCCTGGTAGGAAAAACTTCTTTCTCTATAAGTCGAAGAGATCCCGTCATTTTTCAGCAATGGTTATTCGTTCTAATGCCCATTTCTTATATTTTTATGTAGGTCATTCTGACGCCGAGCCAACTCCAAGGAGCGATGACGCCAAGGAGGATGCAGAGAAAACAAGCGACGTTGCTCACGCAGGAGTAACTCCCGGTCCAGATGCTCAAGTGATCGAGGCGCTTGATGATGACAAACTTGATACTTCGTCTCCTGCCGAAGGAAGCGATGAAATTAAAATCACTGGCGCCTCTGAGCATACTTCAGAGATGAGCATGAAGGACCGTCTTGCCGACGAGGAGAAAAGAAAAGTCAAAGTCAAAGTCGAGTCTGAAGTACTGGAACTCACTGACCCGCGGAACCGACCTTTGAAAATCATTCTCCCGGGCAGGTCCAAACCACTAGATGTTCCGTCTCCTACTCCTGACTCTGTTTCTCTAGCAAGCAAAAAGTCCAAGAAAAAGCGTGAGGGAGAGGAGTCGTCGGAAACACTAAAGGAGGACAAGAAGAAGAAGTCAAAGAAATAATCGATGCCCTTGTTCAACAAGTTTCCTGCTTATGTTTTGTAATTGTTTTTATCTTCCACTACTTGTAGTTTGTATAAGCCTGAATTTTGTAGGAGTGATCTTGTATCCCCATTTCGGACTTATCGAATAAAATTTTAGTTTCTTTTTGTTTGAATGATTCTCTTGTCTTTATTTGGTTTGCTGACACTGTGCTCCGAGGACTTGGAGACTTGAGACTGTTCATGCTCTAGTCCGTGCTCTGGGGACTTAGAGTTCTCCGTTCCGCACTCTGGTGATCCGGAGATTGGAAATCGTTTATACTCTAGTCCGCGCTCTGGGGACTTAGAGTACTCCGCTCCACACTCTGGGGATTCGGAGATTGGAAATCGTTTATACTCTAGTCCGCGCTCTGGGGACTTAGAGTACTCCGCTCCGCACTCTGGGGATTCAGAGATTTGAAATCGTTCATACGCTGGTCCGCGCTCTGGGGACTTAGAGTACTCCGCTCCGCACTCTAGGGATTCGGAGATTGGAAATCGTTTATACTCTAGTCCGCGCTCTGGGGACTTAGAGTACTCCGCTCCGCACTCTGGGGATTCGGAGATTTGAAATCGTTCGTACGCTGGTCCGTGCTTTGGGGACTTAGAGTACTCCGCTCCGCACTCTGGGGATTCGGAGATTGGAAATCGTTTATACTCTAGTCCGCGCTCTGGGGACTTAGAGTACTCCGCTCCGCACTCTGGGGATTCGGAGATTTGAAATCGTTCGTACGCTGGTCCGCGCTCTGGGGACTTAGAGTACTCCGCTCCTCACTCTGGGGATTCGGAGATTGGAAATCGTTTATACTCTAGTCCGCGCTCTGGGGACTTAGAGTACTCCGCTCCGCACTCTGGGGATTCGGAGATTTGAAATCGTTCGTACGCTGGTCCGCGCTCTGGGGACTTAGAGTACTCCGCTCCGCACTCTGGGGATTCGGAGATTGGAAATCGTTTATACTCTAGTCCACGCTCTGGGGACTTAGAGTACTCCGCTCCGCACTCTGGGGATTCGGAGATTTGAAATCGTTCGTACGCTGGTCCGCGCTCTGGGGACTTAGAGTACTCCGCTTCGCACTCTGGGGATTCGGAGATTGGAAATCGTTTATACTCTAGTCCGCGCTCTGGGGACTTAGAGTACTCCGCTCCACACTCTGGGGATTCGGAGATTTGAAATCGTTCGTACGCTGGTCCGCGCTCTGGGGACTTAGAGTACTCCGCTCCGCACTCTGGGGATTCGGAGATTGGAAATCGTTTATACTCTAGTCCGCGCTCTGGGGACTTAGAGTACTCCGCTCCGCACTCTGGGGATTCGGAGATTTGAAATCGTTCGTACGCTGGTCCGCGCTCTGGGGACTTAGAGTACTCCGCTTCGCACTCTGGGGATTCGGAGATTGGAAATCGTTTATACTCTAGTCCGCGCTCTGGGGACTTAGAGTACTCCGCTCCACACTCTGGGGATTCGGAGATTTGAAATCGTTCGTACGCTGGTCCGCGCTCTGGGGACTTAGAGTACTCCGCTCCGCACTCTGGGGATTCGGAGATTGGAAATCGTTTATACTCTAGTCCGCGCTCTGGGGACTTAGAGTACTCCGCTCCGCACTCTGGGGATTCGGAGATTTGAAATCGTTCGTACGCTGGTCCGCGCTCTGGGGACTTAGAGTACTCCGCTCCGCACTCTGGGGATTCGGAGATTGGAAATCGTTTATACTCTAGTCCGCGCTCTGGGGACTTAGAGTACTCCGCTCCGCACTCTGGGGATTCGGAGATTTGAAATCGTTCGTACGCTGGTCCGCGCTCTGGGGACTTAGAGTACTCCGCTCCGCACTCTGGGGATTCGGAGATTGGAAATCGTTTATACTCTAGTCCGCGCTCTAGGGACTTAGAGTACTCCGCTCCGCACTCTGGGGATTCGGAGATTTGAAATCGTTCGTACGCTGGTCCGTGCTCTGGGGACTTAGAGTACTCCGCTCCGCACTCTAGGGATTTGGAGATTGGAAATCGTTTACACTCTAGTCCGCGTTCTGGGGACTTAGAGTACTCCGCTCCGCACTCTGGGGATTCGGAGATTTGAAATCGTTTATACGAGTCTCCATGTTGTGAATGATAACGTAATTTATCATCCAATTAAGAGATATAGAAACTTCATAGAAAATATGGCTTCAAGCCTTTATTAACGAAAATCAACTGAATTGCTTGATTACAACTTTCACAAGGAAACTAAGTCATTATTGAATGGAAACATGCAGGAAATAACAATGCCTACAACAAGAAAGGAAAACATGCTAAATGTAATAGTGCCGCAAATGTTCACTGTTCCATTCTCGGGGGAGTGTCGCGCCATCAACTGTCGCTAGCTTGAATGTTCCTTCTCCAAGCTTCCGTTCAATGGCGTATGGACCTTCCCAGCTGGGGTTCATGCGTGATGGAACCGGGAAGACTCGTTTCAGAACGAGATCACCCACATCAAAGATTCTTGGGCGGACTCTGCCGTCGTAGTAACGCTTGACTCGATGTCTGTGCGCCGCCGCCCTTAATTCAGCTTCCTCACGCTTTTCGTCGATGCAGTCCAGTGATTCCAGCAAGAGGTTTTGGTTCGTCTTGGGGTCATAGTATGTCACTCGGTGCGATGGAACTTCAAGTTCCACCGGTATAACGGCTTCAGAGCCGTATGCCAAGGCGAACGAAGTGTGGCCGGTCGCGGACTTGTGGGTAGTTCTATACGCCCATAATGCTGTCGGGAGTTCATCTACCCACTTGCCTCCAACCTTCTCCAGACGCTTCTTCAGTATGGACTTGATTATTTTGTTAACGGCCCGACTTGTCCGTTAGCTTTTGGGTGTGCAACGGCGGCAAACTTTTTCTCGATGCCGTACTTTAAACAGAACTCTTTGAACTCTCTACTTTCGAATTGCGTTCCGTTGTCCGTAATGATGGTGCGTGGAAGGCCAAAGCGGCATATAATGTTTCGTACAACGAAGTTAATGACCTTCTTAGAGGTGATAGTGGCCAGAGGTTCTGCCTCAGCCCATTTCGTGAAATAGTCGACTGCAACTATTGCGTATTTCGCACCACCTTTGGATAGAGGCAGAGAGCCGATTATGTCGATTCCCCAGATCGCAAATGGCCAGGGACTGATCATTTGTGTGAGTTCCGTTGATGGAGCCCTCGGGATTTTTTCATATCTTTGACACTTGTCGCATTTTCTTGCGTAGTCCGCGGCATCCCGGTTTACGGTGGGCCAGTAATATCCATAGCGGAGGATCTTCTTTGCTAGCATTTGCCCCCCAGTATGGTCGCCACATTCCCCTTCGTGAACTTCCCTCAAGACTCGCTTTGTTTCATCATGAGCGATGCACCATAATAATAGGACTGAGAATCCTTTTCGATACATTGATCCATCCTGTATTATGTATCGTGCGGCCTTTCGAAGGACCTGCCGTCTTTCACTTCTTTTTCCCGGTAAGGCCCCGGTCGTTAGGTACAGTTTGAACGGGGTTATCCATGATTCCTTCTCTATTTCTGTTCCCAACACGCGATCGATTTTCATTTCGTCTATGCTCGGGGCATGCAAGACTTCGACGGGATACAATCCCATTTGTTGCGTATCGTCGGTACTTGCGAACTTAGCCAATAAGTCGGCTTCTTTGTTCTTTTCGCGCGGGATATGTGAGATGTCATAACGCTCAAGATTTGATAGTAGTTCTTGGACCTGAATGAGATACGGAGCAAGCTTCCGTCCCTTTGCTTGGTAGTCTCCTC
The DNA here is from genome assembly GCA_030737815.1 of Allium fistulosum. Lineage (NCBI taxonomy): Eukaryota > Viridiplantae > Streptophyta > Magnoliopsida > Asparagales > Amaryllidaceae > Allium > Allium fistulosum. The sequence continues at coordinate 850,892,736 of CM060905.1, forward strand.
GTACTTGGTAAACCACCAGCTGCGAGCCACAAAAGATTTCGACTGATTCGATCCCAAGTTCCCTGTCCTCCTTCCTGTGGATCCTTTACAAATTCTTGCAACTTCTTTTGTCTGATCAATTTCTCGATAGCGTCATGCAGGTGTCTACATTCTTCCGTGTTGTGTCCATAAGTTTCATGGAAGCGGCAATATTTCCCAGTCTGCTTCTGTTCTTCAGTTGATTCTTTTGGACGTGGTTTTCTGTACTGAAAAGTATTGCAGGTGGATAGGTAAATGTTCTCAAGTGGGGCGTTTAGCGGAGTGTACTCGCTGTAGCTTGGAATTCTTGACTTCCACTTTCCCGCTTCTTTCCTCTTTCCTTGACTTCTTCCTCCGGACTCTTTGGGCTGCACAAGCTTACTCTGGACATTGACTTGGACCTTTCCCGAATTGTCTCCGGATTGCTTCACAGCAATGTTGCTCTTGATTGACTCTTGGGCAGGTCCCGGTGCCTTATCTCGTCGTACCCACCTAGCTTCTTCTCTTCTTATGAACTGGTGTGCCTTGGAGTAGAAACTCTCTAGCGTAGCCGGAGGTTTTCCTGCCAGCCAGTCTCCGAATTCAGAATCCGGATCTACACAGAATCCGGATCTACACCTCTCATTACAGCCATTAGAATTGCATGGTCATTGGGATTACTGACTTCAGTTGCCGCAACGTGGAATCTTTGTAAGTACTCCTTCAGCGACTCTCCGGGATTTTGGATTACACTTGACAGAGACATCACGTCCTTCAGGCGTGTAGTGTGTATCCTGAATTGCTCAATAAACTTCTTTGCCAACTCCTCGAAATTTGATACGGATCGCGGAGGAAGTCGGGTGAACCACATAGTAGCGATCCCAGATAGAGTAATCGGAAAGCACCTACACTTGGTGGCATCATTTGCTCTGGCTGAATCCATCATCCATTCATACCTCATTACATGTTGTCTGGGGTCAATCTTTCCTTCGTATGCAGGAATGGTTGGCATGCTAAACATCTTGGGGTACGCCGCTTGCAGCACAACATCCGTGAACGGAGTATGACTTCTTGACACTCCCCAAACGTCATTTGATAAGCCCTGATTTTCTTTCATCAGTTGCCTGATCATGGCCGTCAGATCGGGTGTCTGTATGGAAGCTGGGAGGTTGGAGTCAGTTCTACGCGCCTGTCCATGCTGATGCCTCCTTTCTTGGCGATCTGCCAATCGTGCGTCGTGAGGTTCAACATTGTTAGCATTTTGATGATCTGGAGCTCCATCCTCCATCTGTACTCCAGTTCGGAAGCTTCCAGTTCTGGCTTGGTCGCGGTCTCCAGCTGTTCGAACAGCAGCATCCACCCTTGCAGCTTCAGTCTTACGGCGCCTACGCCTGGGTGGTTCATCAGAAGAAGTAGAGCTGTCAGATGAGGAATAAGCAGCTGGATTGCCCCCAGCATTCTGTTGCTGCTGTTGAGTGAGTTGTGCCATCAGGTTGGCATTAGCTTGCATCTGTTCTCCCAGTTGTCTCCTGCTTTCCCTAAGTTCTCTCATCAAGTCATTGAACTCTACTCTGGTGACAACTGGAGTCTGTTCTTGAGCGGCAATCCCTGCACTCGGGATCGCTAGTTGATTGCTAGGTCCTGCTTGTTGCACGCTGGCAGTCTTTCGGGCATCCGCATTAAGAGAAGCTGACCTGGTACGTGGTCTTGCCATTGTAGAGTTATTGGTATGAACTCTGAGTAGAATCAACGGATGTCCTATCAGTAAGTCGGATCTTCTTTGGGGGATTTGTTCAATCCAGTAGCTTCAAAGCAGATCCTTGAGGTCTGAGAATTCGACTCTCAGTGAAAGCACCAAAGTGTTAGCACCAAAATTGGTCACTAACCTCGTAGAAGAAGATTGTGAAGAGATATAAGTGATGAAATCAAATTAAACAGAGAAGACAGTGCTAATCTAAATACAGAAAGTAAAAACACCAAATTTATAGTGGTTCAGCGTAATTGCCTACGTCCACTTTGAGATTAAACTTTATTGATCTTCTTTATAGTTGATTACAAATACAATTTGTGAATCAAATGCTTGAATGAAGTTGTTAAGTAAAGAAGATGAGTCTTGAAAATGGCAGAGTCTCCCCGGTGTTTTCTCTCCAAAAAAGGATCCATTTCACTATGACCCTGCCCCTCTATTTATAGGCAAAGATGGGCTGGACTTCCCAAGTGGGCTGATTGCCGAACGCTCCAGCCTGAGTACAGTGGTCGCCGAACGCTCTGCGCCGAACCATCCCTTCTATGCCGAACGGTATGTTGGTGTCGTGGGAAATGTAGGATGGTTGTCTGTTGAGGCCGAACGCTCTGCGCCGAACCATCCCTTCTATGCCGAACGGTATGTTGGTGTCGTGCTGAAAGTCTCCTGGATGTCGAGTATTACGCCGAACACCATGGGATGCCGAGTACTCTTGTATGCCGAGCAGTCTTGATGCCGAACGACCTTGTGTGCCGAGCAGTCTTGATGCCGAGCGACCTTGTGTGCCGAGCGGTCTTGATGCCGAGCAGCCTTGATGCCGAGTACTCTGGTATGCCGAGCAGTCCTGATGCCGAGCATTCTTGTACGTCGAGCGGTCTTGATGCCGAGCAGCCTTGATGCCGAGTACTCTGGTATGCCGAGCAGTCCTGATGCCGAGCATTCTTGTACGCCGAGTACCTGTTGGATGTTGGGTGCTTCGCCGAACACTCCTGGATGCCAAGTGCCTCGCCGAGCACTCTTTGATGCCGAGCACTGATTGCCGAGTACTAGTTGCCTGGTCAAATCCCCAGGAAACAAGGACCAATTTTTCGTGCTTTCAATTTATTGTACGTTCCCACCGGAAAACGATCTTTTGTTAACACTGCATAAACCAAATCACCTTCATGAAATTCAACACTTCTTCGTTTCAAATCTGCAGATTGTTTATATTTCTCATTTGCTTCTCTAATCGTTCCTGAACGATTTTATGACATTCCGCCAACCCCTCAACAAAATCAACAGCTTTCTTAACTGTCTTTTTTGACTGTGGCACTACAGTTAGATCCAACGGTCCCTTCGGTAAACTTGAATATACTATCTGAAATGGACTGAACCCAGTACTTCGATTCACAGCATGATTATGGGCAAACTCTGCCTGGCATAACTTCACATCCCAACTCTTCAGATTATCTTGTACAAGACACCTCAACAAATTTCTCAATGATCTATTAACCACCTCTGTTTGTCCATCAGTTTGCGGATGATAGGCACTACTAAACTTCAACTTCGTTCCGACCATTTTCCACAAACTCAACCAAAAATGACTCAGAAATCGAGTATCTCTATCCGACACGATAGATTCTGGCAATCCACGTAGTCGATAGATCTCCTTGAAAAACAACTGAGCAACATGAACCGCATCTGCCGTCTTCTTACAAGCAATAAAATGTGCCATTTTCGAAAATCTGTCAACCACCACATAAATGGAATCATTACCACGCTGCGTTCTTGGCAACCCCAACACATAGTCCATACTGATATCCACCCATGGTTTTACAGGCACGGGTAACGGCATATATAAACCAGCATTAGTCGCAGTTCCTTTCGAAACCTGACAAATATGACAACGCTCCACAAACCTCTCTACTTCTTTCCTCATCGATGGCCAAAAATAAGACTGTGAAATCAACTGTAAAGTACGGTCTCTCCCAACATGTCCCTCTTCGTGTAATTCCTTGATAATCTTCATTCTCAGACTACCCTCCGGTACGCACAATCGATTTCCTTTAAAAAGAAAACCATCAACCAACATAAACTCATCAGTCTTCCCTTCATTGTCCCTTTCAACAAATTTCTTAAAATAAGAGTCTTCTGCAATCTGTTCCGGCAATAATTCAAAACCAGTCACCTCAACTTTCATCGTTGTCAACAAATGACTCCTTCTCCTTAAAGCATCAGCCACTCGATTCGTCACCCCTGATTTGTGCTTCACAACGAAAGTAAACTGTTGCAGATATGCAATCCACGATGCATGTCTCGCTGAAATCTTTTCTTGCCCTTGCAAATGCTTCAATGCTTCATGATCAGTATACAGAACAAACTCTTTCTGAAACAGATAATGTCTCTAGTGTTTAATAGCTTGCACAACAGCATAAAACTCCACATCATATGTACTGTATCGCATCTTCGCTCCTGACAACTTCTCACTGAAATATGCAATTGGACGTCCCCTTTGACTCAACACTCCTCCAATTCCAACCTTGGATGCATCAGTGTGTAGTTCAAATACTAGCTGAAAATCAGGTAATACTAAAATTGGTGCAGATGTCAGCAACTCCTTGATCTTCCCAAAAGCATTCCCTGCTTCCTCTGACCATGTAAATTGTTTACCCTTCATACAATCAGTCACAGGTGCCATCACACTACTAAAGTGTGGAATGAACCTTCGATAGAATGAAGCCAACCCGTGAAAACTACGCTCTTCCGTTATCGTCTTGGGCTGCGGCCAATCTCTGATAGCTTCGATTTTACTTTGGTCCACCTGTATACCCTTCTCTGAAACAACATACCCCAAAAATAACACACTATGCGTCATGAACACGCATTTCTTCATTGCAGCATAAAATTGTTCTTGTCGCAATACCATCAGCACTTCTCTAAGATGATTCAAATGTTCCTCTGGACTCCCACTATAAATCAGAATATCATCGAAATACACCACCACAAACTTCCCAATGAATGGTCTAAAAATTTGATTCATTACCCTCATGAAAGTACTCGGAGCATTTGATAAGCCAAACGGCATAACCAACCACTCGTATAGACTCTCCCTGGTTTTAAAAGCAGTCTTCCACTCATCGCTTGGTCTGATACGAATCTGATGATATCCGCTCTTCAAATCAATCTTCGAAAATATAGTAGCTCCGCTTATTTGATCTAACAAGTCATCCAACCTTGGCATTGGAAATCTATATCTCACAGTAATTTTATTCAAGGCTCGACTATCAGTGCACATCCTCCACGTTCCATCCTTTTTGGGTACCAATAAAGCTGGTACAGCACAAGGACTTAAACTCTCCTGCACACGCCCCTGTTCAAGCAATTCCTCTACCTGCCTCCGCAACTCTTCATGTTCCTTCGGACTCATTCGATAATGTGGTCGGTGTGGCAACACAGCACCTGGAACAAGATCTATCTGATGTTGTATATCCCTCAACGGTGGCAACTCCGTTGGTAACTCCTCTGGAAAGACATCGTCAAATTCTTTCAATACTGGTTTAACTTCTTCTGGAATTTCAACCTCTTCACTGCTCTCTCGTCCAATCAACATGAATACCTCAGGCTCTTTCTCAACCTCCTTAACAAACTCCTTCAAAGGTAATAAAGTTTTCAGCTCTTCAATCTCTTCTGACTTACTTCCTCCCGGTTGTCTCTTCTTTGGAACTAAGATAATCTTCGTGCCTTCAAACATAAAACTGTAGCTATTGGTCCGACCGTCATGTTGTACTGCTCGATCATACTGCCATGGTCTTCCCAATAATAAGTGGCAAACATCCATCTCTACTACATCACACCAGATTTCGTCTTTGTATTTCTTCCCAATAGAGAATGGAACACGCACTCGTCTATCCACTTTCACTTCTCCTCCTTTTCTCAACCATGCTAACTTGTATGGACTCGGATGTTTCTCTGTCTTCAATTTCAACTTTGTCACAGCCTCGGTTGAAATAATATTATCACAGCTTCCTGCGTCAATCACAAACTTACACACCTTCCCCAGAATAGTACATGTTGACTGAAAAATATTACTTCTCAACCAACTAGCTTCCTCCTGCTTCGGTGTTAAACACGATCTCCTCAGCATTAGATTACAACCTTCATCTCCTGACGCAATATCCTGTTCATCTTCCTCAACTGGACTAGAACACTCCCCATCAACATCCTCATCTTCAACTTCTACAATCATGGTTCGTTTCTTCGGCTTTGGACACTCATTGCTTTTATGACCCAATTCCTGACAATTGTAACATTTGAAACCATTGTTAACCCTTGCCTTCTCAGCCTCCTTCACCACCGGTTTACTGATAGGTTTAGACACATTAGAACTTCCACTAACACCCTTCATTTGATTGTTGGAACTAGTAAACATACCACCTCCTCGTCGTCCCTGGTTCTCCCAAGCCAACGCTTTCTGATGTGCCTCTGCTACAGATCTTGGATCGAACATATTAACCATATCCTGGATCTGCATTCTCAATCCCCCAATGAATCGAGATGTCAGTTGTTCTTCTGTTTCCATAATATCATTCCTTGCAATAAGTTGATAGAATTCATCAGCATAGTCATTCACAGATTTCGTCCCTTGTCTCAAATTTTGCAAACGTTGATACATCAAAGATTGATAATTGTAAGGTAAGAACGTTGCTTTCATCAATTTCTTCATCTTCTCCCAAGATTCAACTTTTGACTTTCCCATCCGATCACGTGTAAGTTTGGTCTGCTGCCACCATGCCAAAGCTCTACCCCTCAGCCTCGTAGCAACAAACTTCACTCTACGATGTTCTGGAACTTCTTTGAAGTCAAAAATCTCCTCGACATTAGCCATCCAATCTAGAAACTCCTCCGCTTGCATACCACCCTTGAATTCAGGAATTTCAGTCTTCATCCCCGACTCCCACTTGTGATCATACTTAGAGTAATTTCTTCCTTGTCCTCTTACACTACCACCATCATACTCCTCTTCAAAATCAGATGTATATCGTTGTCTATCTCGTCCACCCACATCTCTACTACCATTACGTCTACCACCATCATCCCTTCTATCTACATTCCTCCGTTCACGATCATTCACGTTCCTCCCACGCCCTTGATCATTTTCAACACTTCTGTCTCGATTAGAATGCGGTGAGACTCTACTTCCCCCATGGTTAGATTCTGGTGAAACCCTTCTCCGATTTTGATTCATCTCCGTCATAAGCTTCTCTAACCGGCCAATTCCTTCGTTAAGCTTTTCACTAAAGTTTTCATTGATTCTTTGCTCCATCTCATCAGCTTCTTCTCTTCGATACAAAGCTTCTACGTTTTGGTGGCGATTAGCTCTTCTTGGCGGCATACTTGAAAACTTCACAAACTCTTCAACTCTTCAAAATTCAAACACTTTTCGGACTTTGATCCAAAATGAAACGGATCGAAAACTTCCACTTTGTAGCAAATCGCGATGAACACAATGGACAAAGTTTCGGCCTTCAATACAAATCCGATCAATCAACTTCGAACAATGATGAACACTTCTTCCTCTCGGCCATGGCTCACACTTCAAACTGAATAGGCTCCAAGTCTCGATCTAACTATGATTGGTTAGAACAAGCTCTGATACCAAAAACTGACGCAGCGGATTAATCAAAACGATCTTCAATCGATGAAAGTAGTAATCGGTGGATTGGAAGATACTGAAATGCCCAAATTCGTTGATCCGAAGATACCAAATTCTAGCTATCCCGAACTCGTTGATCGCGCACGATACCGGATTCAAAGATCTTCAATTCTTCGAGCGTTGATCTAGCGCACTAGATTCTGCGAATCGGTTTCTACAATCGTTGAATCGAGCGCACTCGATTATCCGAAAGAGGAGATAGGAGATTACACTCAACTACCAATTTGAATGAAAGCACAAAGCAATCAAAAGAGAATTTTATTCAAAAATCAACAACCTTTACAAATGGCACCACCGGCCTATTTATAGCTTTTTACAACTCACACAAAAAAAAACAACAAAATACATCAAGTCCTAAGTCGGTTCCGAGTTATGGCTTCCGACCTACGACCTACCAGAACAAGACGACTTACGACTTATACACATCCAAAGCATACGACTTATTACAAACAGGTTACGACCTAAAAAACATACAAACGACTCAAAGGCAAACGGCTCATCATCAACGGTTCAGATTGACGCAGCATCAAGATCCTTGGCTACAAGCTTTCGCGACTTAGCAACATGCGCATCCATATCAGCGACTTAAGGAATTCAATGGCAGAGATTAACTCGTTAGCAGATTCAATGGTATCAGGCTTCAACGACTTACGACTTAAGAACTTTATGAGTTAAACTTCAGTGACTTACGAGTTAATTCTTCTAGGTCGTAACTCACTTCCTCTTCATGCCTTTTGTTAAGTCGTGGACGACTTATACCTTCAGCTTCGTTAAGTCGTGGGCTTTTACTAGGTCGCTGCCGAGTTATACTAAGTCGCTGGGACGACTTAAAACCTTCGTTAGGTCGCGCACTCGAGTTAACTCGTTCACTAGGTCGCTGCCGAGTTATACTAAGTCAGTCACGACTTATCATTTCATTAGGTCGGTTACGAGTTAGGACTTCTCCCCAGTTGAGTCGTAGCTCCTTTTCATCAGAACTGTTAGATCGAAGACGACTCAATGCCGCTACCTTAACTCGCGCATTGCCTGTGTTATCTCGTGGCTCTCCTTTGAATTGTGGACGACTTATGCCTTTAATTTTAATAAGTCGGTCATGACTTATACCTTGAACTTTCTTAAGTCGGTTACGACTTAAGCCTTGGAAACTTATAGCTTGTCTACATCACCTATCCTGGGCAGAAGCAATTCTTTTTCTGATCAAAGCTATTTTCTATGAAGTTTCCTTCACACTCTCTGGCCCTAAGATCACTTTTTCCCCAGATTCAAGCCAACTTGAGGGTGATAAACATGGTCTCCCATAGAGAGCTTCAAAGGGTGCCATGCCTATGCTACTATGATAGCTATTGTTGTATGAAAATTCAGCTAAAAAGATATGATCCTCCCAACTTCCTCCCCAATCCAATACACAAGCTCTCAACATGTCTTCAAGCAATTTGTTCACAATTTCTGTTTTACCATCAGATTGAGGATGGTATGCTATGCTTAAGCATAAATCAGTCCCCATTGCCTTGTGAAAACTCTGCCAAAATTTTGAAGTGAAGATGTTATCTCTATCACTTACAATAGTCTTTGGTATACCATGTAGTCTAACCACTTCCTTGATAAACAACTGGGCTAGTGTACATGCATTTCTCTCTGACTTTACCGGTATAAAGTGGGCTGACTTGGTTAACCTATCAACCACTACCCAAATGCTATCATTTCCCCTCCTAGTTCTAGGCAAACCATCAATGAAATCCATTGATATATCCTCCCATTTCCACTGTGGTATTTGCAAAGGTTGAAGCATCCCTGAGGGTTTTTGATACTCAGCCTTCACTTGTTGGCAAACCATATATTTAGATACATAGGTTGCCACTGCACTCTTCATACCACTCCACCAATAATCCCTCTTGAGGTTGTGATACATCCTTATGCTTCCTGGATGTATAGTGTATTTTCTTTTGTGGTAAGCATCCAAGATTTCTTGCTTCAACTCATCAATTGCTGGAACGCATATTCTTTTTCCTTTCTTCAAATGGCCTTGATCATTCAACTGAAAACCTTCCACTGCTTCACCATTTAATATCTGAGTTTTCTTTTCAAAAAAAATGGATCTCGGTCTTGTAACTTTACAACTTTGTTTTTCAATTCTGACTCCAGAGTGATAAAGCTTAACTTTCCCATTTCTACATGCTCACTGCATAGGCTCATGTTTTCTACATTATCACTTTCTATCTCTAATCAGTTAACAATGATAAAGTGTTAAACTCTTCTATCATTAATCTGGCCACTTTAGCATGTTGTCTACTTAGGGCATATGCTACTTTATTAGCCTTACTAGGGGTATATAATATTTCAAAGTCATATGAGGCTAGGAGTTCAATCCACCTTTGCTGCCTCATATTCAATTCTCTTTGTGAAAATAAATATTTAAGTGACTTATGGTCTGTGTAAACTTCAAACCTTGCCCCTAACAAGTAGTGTCTCCATAGCTTAAGAGCATACACTATAGCAGCTAATTCAAGGTCATGAGTAACATATCTTACCTCACTTGGTTTCAATTGCCTAGAAGTATAAGCTATCACTTGATGTTGTTGCATCAATACTGCCCCAAGCCCTTGTCCACTTGCATCAGTATACACCACCAAGTTTTCATTCCCTTCAGGTACTTTGAGGATTGGAGCTTGCACTAGTGCTTCCTTTAATTTCCCAAAGGCTTTCTCACACTCTTCAGTCCAAGTAAACACTTGATTTTTCCTAGTCAATCTGGTTAATGGGATTGAAATTTTTGCAAAATCTTTTATAAACCTCCTATAGTAACCAGCCATTCCCATGAATGATCTGACCTCAGTGACATTGGTAGGCCTTTTCCAAGCTTGCACTACAATGACCTTATTGGGATCCACATATATTCCTTTTTTTGATATAATGTGGCCTAGAAAATTCACTTCATTTTGCCAAAAAGTGCATTTTGAAAACTTTACTTTCAAGTCTTCCTGCCTCGATTTCTCAAATACCATATGCAAATGATTTTCATGCTCTCTAATTGACTTAGAATAAATTAGTATGTCATTAATAAATATCAATACAAATTTATCCAAGTATTCTCTAAAAATCCTATTCATCAAATCAACAAAATAGGAAGGAGCATTTGTCAAGCCAAATGGCATTACTAAAAATTCATAAAGTCCATATCTTGTGTTAAAGGTTGTATACTTAATGCTTTCCTCTTCTACTTTCATCTGATGAAAGCCTGAAGCTAAATCAAGCCTAGAAAATATTTTTGCACCACTCAATTGATCAAATAGATCATCAATTCTTGGTAAAGGATATTTATTTGTAATTGTGACTTTATTTAATTCCCTATAGTCAATACATAACCTAAGGGATCCATCTTGTTTCTTAACAAAGACTATTGGTGCTCCCCATGATGAGCTACTGGGTTTAATAAAGCCTCTTTATTCTAATTCAACCAATTGCTTTTTCAATTCTATCAACTCCTCAGGCCCCATTTTGGTTGGTCTTTTAACCACTGGGCTAGCTCCTGGAATTATTCTGATTGAAAACTCAACTGGTCTATGGTTTGGAACTCCCCTAACTTCACCAAACACATCAGTATATTGATTCACTATGGGGATTTCTTCTAATGCAGGCATGGGTTTTTCACTAGACAATGCAAAAAGGTTGGCTATATTTCTATTCTTGTTTGCCTCACAAAGAACAACTAACCTTTGTCCATCAGAAATTTTCAATGATATGGTGATGTCTCCATATTTATGATAGCCTTATATTTACTCAACCAATCAACTCCTAGAATAACCCCTATGCCCGGATATTGCAACACATATAGGTCTGAGTTAAACACATGTCCCCCTATATCTAACCCCAGTTGCATACACATCATACCCAGAACACATGAGCTACCTATAGGGCTTCTAATAAACAGTGACTTATCAACAATCATACAATTTAATTTTAATTGTTGTGCAATATCATGGGAGATCAATGAGTGTGTAGCCTCAGTATCATACACTAATGCAAAAGGTTTTGAGTGAATAAACAAAGTACCTTTAACTTAGCCATGCTTCTCAACATTTGATCCCTCAGTTGCCTTTCCTTTTCCTTCCAAAGCCCCTAATTTTCCTTGCTTAAAATCTGGACAATTCCTCTTTATGTGACCTTCCTTCCCACAATGGTGACATTTGAAGGATGCTGGCCTAACATTTGTGCACCTATTCTTCATATGCCCCTCTTGGCAACAGTTATAACAAGTAATCTTCTTCTTAATTTCAACAGCACTGGCTTCTTCTGGTTTCTTGGTGGAAGCTGTGTCTACTTTCTTCTTATCATAAGGGTGAAATTTGCCCTTTCTTTTCTTGTTTTGGCTATTCTTGAATGCCCTGAAATTCTCTCTAGCCTTATCATGTTGTTCAATGCTCAAAGTCAAGTCCAAAACTTGATCAAAAGTCCTGTCCTTGTATGGTAGCATGGCTCTACTAAGGCTAGGGTTTAGCCCTTGAATATATCTGCCATTCTTAGCCTCCACAGTGGTGATGAGTACTGCACCATACTTTGCCAATGATTCAAACCTCTGAGTGTACTCAGTGACATTCATAGTCCCTTGCCTTAATTTGATGAATTCCTCTAGCAAAGACTCCTTGTCTGATGCAGGGACAAACCTACTTTCCAGCATTGTTTTAAATTGATCCCATGTCACTTCTCCTTCAGGTCTTCCAACTATGATAATCTCCCACCAATCCAAAGCTGCTCCTCTCAATTGCCTGGATGCAATTTGCCTCTTCCTTTGGTCTTCAACTTGCATGTCTGCAAAGATCCTATCCAAAATCCTGAGCCAATTTTGAACTCCCATAACTCCTTCTGTGCCATCAAAAGTTTTGCCTCCAAGGTTGGTAAAAGTCTTGAGTAGTTTGGAAAGCTCCTCATGTGGATTTTCCTGCCTATTGCCTACTCCATCCCTTATGGCTCTCCTGAATTCTTGCACATTCACCATGGGTGGTTCACTTGTTCCTACATTTTGATGTCTGGATTATACCATAGTTCTATGGATATGACACTTAGGTTAGTCCGTTTTGCCTAATACTCTATAGATTAATTCATTTCAATTTATCCCTATTCAGTTATAATAGATATTAGTAGTATAAGCACTAACAAAACAAAGCATCCAAGGCAGTCAACACCTCCATACATCCAATGCAAACAAGTTCATACAAAATTTTGCTATGTTATTTAACAACATAGCTCTGATACCAAATGAAATGACCCACCTTCTGTTCTTAAAGTTTTTTTTACATATATATATGCAGTGGTCATTTAATCAAGAAAATATTACATTCTAATTTTCTTCTATCCAGGATCTTTATGCCAATATAAAAATATTGGTTTGCTCAAATCATCTTAAACTTACATATGTGAAGATATATAAGTTACTTTCTACTTGAATCAGAGTACAAAAGTTTGGAAGTAGAAATCTGTTTGGGAATCATTAAAAGAAATAATTCTTACCATAGCAATAGTGTTTCTAAACACCAGGTTTTCCAAGCATACTTAGATTATTGCATAACTATTGGTTTCATGTCTCAAGACTTAGCATTTTGCATGTATTTCCATAATTTTGTTACTGTATGAACTGTGCTCTTGCATATGCATGTGTGTGCATGTTCCTGTGCATGTGTGTGTCAGTGGAAGATTTAAGTGCCTAATTTTTACCACTTCTTGTTAGCAAAAATGACTGAGTCTACCCTATATTTGGGTTGTAAAACTTTACTGAAAATTGAGCTTAAAACTCTTTAGTGCTGGCTTAACACAGGCTCAATAAAATGGTCATGTTAGCCATATTCAACTTGCACTTATTCTTAAGCAAAACACATGTCATTTTGTTTTCTTTTCAAAGCAACTCAAAACCTTTATTCTGCCAGATTTTTTTTATCAACTTAAACATGGATTTTCCTATGTCAAATACTTGATTATACATTCCATCCATAAATCCTTTCAATCTCAGATTTTCTATCATTATAAACTAACTGTTCTTAAAGCTTAAAAGTTCCATTTCTTAGCAAAACATTTGCAAAACAAAGCACATAAGTTTCAGCTGATACACATATAGGTTCAACACTTGCAAAACAGTAGTTCTAACAATACATTAGTTTTCTAAGCAAATTTAAACAAAATAGCTTAACATAATTCAGCATAAACATCTATTTTAACTTCAGCAAATCTTTAAATATAGCATCCAATTCCTTAAGCAGCTAAACATCCAAAGCCTGATCAAAGAAATTCCTACTTTCCTGCAAAATCACCATGAACTGCCCCATATAAACATGAGACACCCAATGGTGCATAAAACACACAAGGGTCAGACTAAAGTCTGGTATGAGTAATCTAACGGAAAACATTATATGACACTGATTCATACTCAAATAACTTCAAAATGGATAAAGGAACTCAATACCACTCTTGTGCATGTTCTTGTGATACATGTGCATATACATTAGTGCACAACAAATTATACATGATTCAATGGTTTAGTTCAGTGATAACAATCATAGGATCCATCCATAAAACATCATAAACCAATCAACGCATTCATCAATTCAATCATCAAGCCTTTTCTACCAGATTACTGGCCATCAGGGATTTTACCCAAGCCCTCTTATGAACCTATTTCTATTTTTCATTATCAAGTATATTATGGTCTTTAGCTACTTTCTCTTGTTAAACCACACACTGCCTGGGACATATCACTGTTAACCTAGCACACTCAGGCCCATGGGTATAAGCATACCATGTGTGAGCTTGCAATGTTCACCTTGCCAAGCCATATTTTGTAGCCCTAAGATCCAAAAGTCCTTAGTTAAATTACTAAGTGTTACTTTCCCTTTCTCATTCCTATGCTAATCCCTTCTGCATATCATATTTCAATCAGAGAAATAAACATTCAGCCAACATGTATTCATCCAGAGATTGGTAAGTCATGTTCTCATAAGCAAGTATTTAATCATGCAAACAGATGTGATTTCTAAGCATATTATTTTGTCTATGGGTTTTAATGGATCAAGTTACAAACATATGGTCATAGATAGTTTTCTGGTTGTCTCCTTTTACCTCTGGTTCAATCAGACCTTTGTTAATCTTTAAGATCTGGCTAAACCACAAGTATATGCTTTGATTTGGAGAGTTCATAAAACATAGAAGCTCAGCACATGTATAACATTGCACCTCTACATTTATCTTTATTTTAGTTGATATGAGACATAAGCAACAACATAATGTTGCAGCCCCACAATTTCTTTCATTTTTAGACCATATATCTACAACATAAATCCTGGGTTTTTAAGTAAATAAATGTATAAAGAAAACCCATAAAAAAAATCTACTTCATCTCAGAGTTAAACCACAACACAGATAACCATATTTAAACATGAAATCCATGACTCTTTTATACTGGATAATGTCACTATAAAGGGTTTTACACTTGAGCAGATCATTGACAAGCCAAAGTTATCAAATCATAAAAATGAACATAGCTTGCAAAAGTGAAATACAAATTTAATTAGGCTGCCTCTATATTCAGGACTTATTGCCAAAGTTTCCAGTGAGGTTACTCACCTTAATCCCTCTTTTTCCTAAGCTTTTTGAACCCTTTTGGTCTTCTGCCTTCTTCTAATTCTAATGGCCAGTGCTCTGGCTTATGTTTTTTTTAATGATGAAGAGCAATTATGAAAGGTCTCACTACACTAAGCCTCCTTATACAGAACCCTGACTGCTACTAGGGTTTAGTGAAATTACTCAATGTCATTTCTACCCTATAAAACATGATATGCCTCTCATTTTGATTCAAGAGAGAAAAGGGTATGTGGTCCTTGTTTTTATTTTCAGAAATAAGCCTTATCTCTTTAATCTCACCCCGGTCATGTTATATGCATGACTCTTATTTTTCAAAGTAAAAGGATTGCTGGAAATGGATAAAGTACTTGCTTAAGGGTTCATGCCATTTCCATGCAATTTTTGTTTTATTCCAGCAAGTGTTTGCTTGTGCACATATACAATATATATATGTCTATTTTGCCTAAGTCCTTATTTTCTTCCTTTAAATAATTTTAAGTACCTAAATACTTTTCTTGCATTCCTGCCTAACATTTATTTTCTTTGTACCAAACTTATTAAAGACATAATCATATCTTCATACATATGTATTTCTAAATTATTTATTCTAATTTATATATTGATTTCTGCCTATTTCATTATACAGAAAAATGTGTGCATGTGTGTGCACTATCTTGTGCACATGTACATGTTTAAATCATACATTTGCAATCAGTTTCCATTTCTATCTTTCTCAATGCAATTTTTAAACAAACATAAACTAATTTAAATCATGAAATTGCTCACAAAAATCAGGGTTATCACACTTTATGCGCTCTTATGCGGTTCACATCTACTACCACGCCTTATGCGCTCTTATGCGATTTCCTAATACTACTGCGTGTTATGCGCTCTTATGCGATTTTCTTTTACTACTACACACCCGGTGCAGTTTCCTCGCATTTTCTATTTTAGATTTGTCTTTAGTATGATACCACCTAGAATCAAATCCTTATAGAATCCTTTAGATTCATTCATTAAATTTAATCTACATAGACCTAACCCCTTACGGTATTCTTTTAAATTCATTCAATAAACTTAAACTGCATAGACTTCCTTTAGAGCCATTCATTAAATTTAAACTGCATAGTCCCAGCCCCCTATGGTATTTTTTTAAATCAACTCAATAAACTTAAACTGCATAGACTTAGCCCCCTATAGTATTTGTTCGTCGACGGAAATTCTATCGGTTTAGAAAATCGTCGAACGAATTTAGATTAAAATTTTGCCGCAAGCGCACGACGTACACTTGTAGTACGTGGCGAATACGGGTCGATCCGCAGGGAATTGATGATTTTAAAATTCTATTCAATCAAATTAAGCAAAGTTGAGAGTTGTTTAAGCTTGAAAATGAGAAAAATAATGACAAAAAGAAATTGATAAAAATATGAGAGTGTGAAGGCAATTTAGAGATAAATCCACTCTCTCGATTATGTAGTTCAACACATATGAAATCATAATCTCTCTTTTATGTTCATTAGTGCTTTAATTGATGTGTTTATCATAAGAATGGCATATTTGTGCTATTGATTAGCCAACATAAGCCATCAAACTATAACACACCCCTTAAATCACTTACTATCTTTGACAATGAAAATGAAATCTATTTTAAGTATGGCCTATTAACTATTGATTAGAAATATAGACCATCAAATTTTAATTTCAAATCACTTTCTTTTGCCATAATCATATTTTGATAAAGAGGCAATTAGTGTTAGTGATTGTTTAAGCATAGCCTATTTGATGTCAACAATATAGGCTATCAAATTCAAGGCAAAAACAGCAATTAAACCACTTCAATCATCATCATTAAGCACAAAAAGAGAGCATGAATTAACAAATAGTTGAAGCTACATAATTAGAGAGCTTCATTACCCCTAAATTGAAGGGGTTTAGCCTCTCATATTTGTCATATGATTAACAAATGTAGCTAGCAACATGAAAGCTTAATGAAAAAGAGAGCTAATTAACAAGAATTAGAACTATTCTACTTACATGAAAGTAAATCTACACTACAACATGAAAGGAAATAAACAAGAAAGGGAAAAGATCATATATTAAATTGCATAAAAAAGAAAAATTACATGAAGATAAAAATAGCTATGTAGCCATGAAAAGAGAAAGAGAAGAGCTTATTTATTTGTGAGCCTAAACTAAACTAAGAGAGACTAAGGGAGAAGAGACTAAGCTACATGAAGATATGAGGTATTTATACAAGTGTTAAACCCTAATTCATATTTTTAGGAAATGCCCAAATTGCCATTGAGGTAGTGTGGTGGCCAAGTAATCATTAGCCTCCCATATTCATCTATTTAAGTGTGCATGAAATTTGATGGCCATTAGCATGTGGATTAGCATCTAATTTGTACATGAAGAAAGGTGGGTAGGTGGGGTCCTCCATGATCTTCACTTTGAATTATTTCCATCTTCATTTGTTCTCTTCACTCTTGTGCATGCATATGTGATCATGAAACCACTTGTATATGAATTTAAATTCCTACAACATAATATAGAAATTTTCAATTAAATTTTAGAAAATTAATATATGCACAAAAATGACCATTTTGTCCTTGGATGAAGATGAATATGTGACAATTTGAAATAATTTGAATTTTGGTTTAAACAAGTTAAAATACCCGATATGATCATTTATTTGATTTAAATAGATTAAATATGGTGGTAAAAATATGCACATTTACGTGCACATCAAATACCTCCACACTTATCTTTTTATTCGTCCTCGAATAAAGGAAAATGAAGATAAATCCGTTTTCATAGGGAGCACGATTGTATTGAGCGTATGCAACAAGCCGTTAAACCTCTGGGTGTCCCCAGTAGGACGAGTGTTGTCTCATGAGGGTTTTCAGCGGATACTACCCACAAAATCCAAATGTAGGATGAAAATATTTAAAAAATGCAAGATTTATTTACAAAGATGTGAATGCAAGTTTTTGAAAATATTTACTAATGAAGGATTTACTTTTAATTTGACACAAATAAGTTAAATATAGGTTTGGTCATTATCTTGAAATTTAAGTCATTTACTCGTCAAAATTTCCAACAAAAATTAAGTTATCATAACAAATAGACAATAGTTTAACTCGTTGTTACAATTGATAACAAAGTGTAACCATGAAATAGGTCCCTAGTTGATTATCAAAGTTTATTAAAGTGGTATTTCATTTCATTTCAATAACAAATCAAATCAAATAAGTTAAAATAGTGCTTGGATTTCATTTGCTTACGCTCTCCATTTTTTAATTTTTTTATTGATATTTACAATATTTACATATGCCTAACTCAGATAAACTGAGGCCAGATATACCGATCGTGCACGGCCTTTCGGGCTTACGTGAGAAGGGTACAGAGCATGGCGAGTGAACAAACGAATGTGAACACCTATTGACTGTAGGCGTTATTAAAAAGAATTTTATATATATACACCTAACTCAGATAAACTGAGGCCAGATATACCGATCGTGCACTGCCTTTCGGGCTTACGTGAGAAGGGTACAGAGCATGACGAGTGAACACACAAGTGTGAACACATGACTCTAGGTGTTTATTAAAAATTATACATATATACAAGACATATTTTTTTGTATTTTTTTAGAGAGAGAGAGTTTCGCAAAATCATCTTAGCACCATTTAACTTAGAAGACAAAAAAATGTTATATCTTTACTTTAAATCAACCACTTTTTAAAACAAAGATTTTCAATTAGGATGTATTTCAAAATTAACACGTATGAATCTTCCTATATACTAGTTAAACCATCGTTATTTGTAATCAAACTTCATTCTTATTTTTGTTGAGACAAATAAATTTTTCTAAAATTTCAATTTAATAAACCATAACCATATATTTATCCTATAGTGTTTCTTTAAAAATAAATCAAAATAAAATTTGTTTTTGGGATTTTTTTTTAAAAAAATTTGAATTTTTTCAAAAGAAAAAGCAGAAATAAACCATGAAAAATTAAAAATGAAGATGAGTCTCCCCCCCCCCACACTTGATTTTGACTGTGCCCCCACAGTCAACCCAAGTGGAAGGAGAAAAATAAAACAAAAATAAAAGGATGACCTATATTTACATGAAGGTGAACGGTATTTACACGAGATCAGAAAGTATATCGTCAAAGCGTAAATGAAACGGTCTTCCAAAGACCGATTCATTTGCCTCGTGAAGTATGCGAGACACTGCTTAAGCTCGGAAAACCAAACCATAAATGATTTCAAAGTTGAATGTTGATTTGGGATAACGAATGTCGTTTTATTAAAAACCTTACGAGTTGTTTCCTTTTCGATGATTTTTGGGGTCGATAAAACAATTGATTGAAATTCAAGTTTATTTTCACCAATTTGAAATTCAAGCTTATCATTGAAAACTTCTTCAAAATTATTGATTTCAAAATCAAAGTGGTGATTTAAATCTTCCCCGTCGGAATTTAACAACTCGTCATCCAAAAGTCCAAAAAATCCGTGTTCATTAAATTCGTCTTCCTTTGTTGGATTATCAACAACTTCATTGCGTATCTCAAGTTCAAAATCCAAAGTTGTTGTATTCAAATTTTCGAAATCGAGAAAAGGAAGATCGAATTTTAAATTTGGTTCCACACCCTCAAAAGAATTGAAATCCAACTCAATTACTGTGTTTTCAACAACTTCGTTAAGATTTACATTTTCAATTTCAAAAGTTGTTATTTGAAAATCGTTGATTTGGGTAAAAGGTGGATTATCACTTGGCTCATCACACGTTGGGATTTGATTTTGTTTATCACATTGTTTCATATATGTTTTAAACAACAAATCCATGTGATTATTGTGAATTTCATTCATTTGCTCAACAAAGTCAAATTTGTAATTATTAACTTGAAAATTTTCACTTTGAAGTTGTTGAGGACAAAAAATTTCAATCGTATCGTGGTCGAGATTATTCCCATTGCCAAATTCGTTTGAAAAGTTGTTTCCATTTTCATTTTGAGTTTGAAATTCATTTTGGAGTTCGAAATTGAATTGGCATGGGTTATAATCGAAATCGTTTGAATTTTGAATTGAATTCAAATTTTGAAATCCTTGACTCGAGTTATTACAGAAATATGAATTACACAATTCATTTATATTTTGATTTTGCAGTGTAGAGATTTCAAGTAAAGACGAAATGCTCTTTTCAAGATTCGAGGGTGGTTCGTTATTTTGAAAATTTTGTGGTTCAAAACTCAAATCGTTAAACAATAGTTGTTGAAATATCCATAAGAATTTGGTGTGAAATTATATGGATTATATTGATTTTCACAACTATCGTAGAATTCATGTGAATATGGAAATTCGGACATTTTCAATAATGTCTTTGGTTTTTTATTTTTTTATAAAGGAAAAATATTTACAAAAAGAATTTATTTTTCAAAAGGGAAAATTGATTTTTGTTTTGTTTTTGGATTTTCAAATTTTTTTTGGCTTTTTTTTAAAAGATTTTATATATATATTTTTTTGGATTTTTGAAATTTCAAAGGAAAAGGATTTAAAAATTTCAAAGAAAAAGGAAAAGGAATATTTACAAATTTTTTAGTTTTTAATTTTGAATTTTTTTAAAATATGCATGAACTAATGCAACTAAATGAATGCAGTGGTTAATAACAAATGATTTATCCTAAGTTAATCCAAAATTGTATATTCACACATTGTCTTAAATCAACAAGATAGTTCTTAGCAGGTAACGAACAGGAGTTATCGGTGCACCACGAATCATCGTAGCAATGCAGCCGAAGGTTTAAGTACCTTCAGAGGAACAACCACTATAATATTTACGAATCACCGTAATATTTATAAATGGTATTACTCTGCCGTAGCCTAGACACCAAGAAATTAAATTGTTCAAAGAAGACAACTTGTCAATATACAATTAAGAGTTATCGATGTCTAACCGTTATTATTAATCAAAATCTAATATGAAATGCAAAACTGAAATTAAACGTGTATTAACAATGCAACTACGAATGTAATTTTTTTTGTTTTCTAATTTTTGAATTTTTTTTAAATATATATATATATATATATGCAAATGCAAGCAATCAACAACGCAACTAAAATAAAAACAAGAGATATATACAATGCAAGGCAAATAAAAACAATAGATATATCAAGCAAGCAGTTTTTATTCTTTTTATAAAGCAAAGCGAAGCAATTATTTTTGGGCAACAGTTGAGCGAAGCAAGCAACTTTTCCAATCTGCTTTGGCAACTTGAAATTTAAAACAAGATATATATAATTGTTTGTTTTTTAATTTTTTTTTTGAAAAGGAAACTTAAAAGTGAGGTTTTACTTAAATTTTTTTTTATGTATATAAAGATGGAAATTAAGAAAAAATTAAAACGAAATAAAACAAAACAAATTCAAACTAATTTTTTTTGTTTTTGTTTTTAAATACACAATAGAGGATAGCAAAAGCCAGCAAATCACAACACAACCACACTCAAACAAATGAGAATTGTAAGAAAAAAATTATTGAATTTTTTTTTGTTTTTTCCTTCGTTTGGAGAAGAGATTAAAAAAAATTAAAACTTAACTAAAAAAAAGAAAAATACACAACCCACCCTTTTATTTTTAAACCCGGCCCACTATGAATGTTCTCAAACCAAATTCTCACGATCCAAATCTCCAAACAAAAAAAAAATTCACCAAACAAAAATCAAACGCCCTTATTAAAAAAACGACAGAATCAAAGCGACAATTCAAGATGGTTAAGGTTGGAATGGTCGATTCAGCGCTTAGAAGGAAAGTTCGCAGTTGGCGTTCTCGATTTTTGTGGCAGTTAGCTTGTGATTGGCTTGGGGTAGCAGCGGAGGTTGTGAATTCGCGATGCTTGATTTCGATTGGATCTGTTGTTCGAACTGAAGAAGGTTGCGATGGGTTCGAGGATGGACGCGGTTTCGTGTTGCAGGTTAGGCGGTGGAAATTGCTCGATGCTAACGGCTATTCAGGTGTTCGTGGAAGTTGGATTCGAGGTCAATGGATGGTGGAGATGATTCGATTGCTGGGGATTGGAGGTCGCGGTTGAAGTTGTGGTCGCATGTGTTGATCACGATGGGGGTTCGTCTATTTGGTGACTTTGGCGATCGTGGATGTGGGGTGGAATTGGATTGCAGATTGAAGAAGTTTGATTCGTCTGCGACTTTGGTGAAGTTCGAGATGTTTGATTTTGTGCGAGGAGATTGTCAAGCAGTTTCATGGGTGGTGTTCGTAGTGATTGTCAGTGGAATGGTCAGGTGATGTAGTTGATGCTCTGGTTGTTGGAATGGTCAGGTGATGATTGTATTGTGGTTAAATGTTGGCAGTTCTAGAATGAAGATGGGTGAGCAGTTTTCTGGTGATAACTGCGGCAGCTCAGGGAGGCTTTGCAGTGGTATTGTGGTGATGTTCGAGTGCACTTGTGAATGGTATGTGAAAAGCAGGTCAGTTATGATGTTGATATTGTCAGGGAGCGGTGTTGTATTGTGGTCAGGAAGTGCATTGTGATGTTTTTGTGAATTGTATGTATTTGGATATGGTATGTGAATGTGGACTGGGTGTTTTGGAGGGGAGTATGCAGGTGAAGGTGTGTCAGTTGCAGAGATGGTGGTCTATTTCAGGTCGATGTTGCAATAGTTTGTTTGAGGTGAAGGGGATGTAGGTGGGGGTAGGAGGAGATGGTTGTGGATTGTGGAAATGACATTGGCTTGAGGAGTGAAGGAAATGAAGTCGAAGCAGTTAATTGTTGATTGTTGAAAGGTTGAGGATGGTTTAGATTGGCTGCTTGGTGGTCAGTGAACAACAGTGGGAATGATTAACAGTAAAGTAGGTTGGATTGGCAAGCACTGTTGAGAATGCAAGTGGAAGTTGCTTTGGATGAAGACTGAATTTTGAATTGAAGTGGATGATAAGTGAATGTTTGTGTGAATTTCTGGGCAGAGGATGTTAGAAGGTATGCTTTGATGA
Organism: Allium fistulosum; assembly: GCA_030737815.1. NCBI lineage: Eukaryota > Viridiplantae > Streptophyta > Magnoliopsida > Asparagales > Amaryllidaceae > Allium > Allium fistulosum. Next base: position 850,915,785 of record CM060905.1, read on the forward strand.
TTAATGAGTGATGAAAAAGAAATGGTGACAGTGGTCAGTTTTGGTATGGGTTGTTGTGCACTGCTATGTAACAGGGAAGGGGGTGGTTCAACAGTTTGCAATTTTGTAAATGAAATGTTAACAGAGATTGTAAATGAAATGTTAACAGATTGTAAAATGTAAAACTAGAGTATGAAATGAGATGAGATGTTCTAGCAAATGAAATGTGATTGATTTTTTTTAATGAAAATGAAAACTAAATCTGAAACAAAAGAATACAATGAACAGAAGCGCACAAATGCAAACTGAAACAATCACAATGCACTGCAAATTTTTTTTTTTGAAATGAAAACACACAAAAATTAAAACACATAAAAATCAAACGAAAATAATTCGAATAATAGAAAATTAAAATCAAAGCAAATTCCCTGGAAATGGCGCCAAAAACTTGTTCGTCGACGGAAATTCTATCGGTTTAGAAAATCGTCGAACGAATTTAGATTAAAATTTTGCCGCAAGCGCACGGCGTACACTTATAGTACGTGGCGAATACGGGTCGATCCGCAGGGAATTGATGATTTTAAAATTCTATTCAATCAAATTAAGCAAAGTTGAGAGTTGTTTAAGCTAGAAAATGAGAAAAAAAATGACAAAAAGAAATTGATAAAACTATGAGAATGTGAAGGCAATTTAGAGATAAATTCACTCTCTAGATTATGTAGTTCAACACATATGAAATCATAATCTCTCTTTTATGGTCATTAATGTTTTAATTGATGTGTTTATCATAAGTATGGCATATTTGTGCTATTGATTAGCCAACATAAGCCATCAAACTATAACACACCCCTTAAATCACTTACTATCTTTGATAATGAAAATGAAAATGAAATCTAGTTTAAGTATGGCCTATTAACTATTGATTAGAAATATAGACCATCAAATTTTAATTTTAAATCACTTTCTTTTGCCATAATCATATTTTGATGAAGAGGCAATTAGTGTTAGTGATTGTTTAAGCATAGCCTATTTGATGTCAACAATATAGGCTATCAAATTCAAGGCAAAAATAACAATTAAACCACTTCAATCATCATCATTAAGCATAAAAAGAGAGCATGAATTAACAAATAGTTGAAGCTACATAATTAGAGAGCTTCATTACCCCTAAATTGAAGGGGTTTAGCCTCTCATATTTGTCATATGATTAACAAATGTAGCTAGCAACATGAAAGCAAAATAAAAACTTAATGAAAAAGAGAGCTAATTAACAAGAATTAGAACTATTCTACTTACATGAAAGTAAATCTATACTACAACATGAAAGGAAATAAACAAGAAAGGGAAAAGATCATATATTAAATTGCATAAAAAAGAAAAATTACATGAAGATAAAAATGGCTATGTAGCCATGAAAAGAGAAAGAGAAGAGCTTGTTTATTTGTGAGCCTAAACTAACCTAAGAGAGACTAAGGGAGAAGAGACTAAGCTACATGAAGATACGGGGTATTTATACAAGTGTTAAACCCTAATTTATATTTTTGCACTACGCCATAGATGACCTTCTGCAACATTTTTGCAAGGTGTTGCCAGCTAAAATGTTGCGACAGCTATAAAATTTTGGTTCTACTGCAACGTTGTATTTTTTGTGTTACCTTAGCCATAAAAATGTGTTGCTCTAGCTAAACAAGTGTAACACGATGCAACATTTTTATATAGTGTTACTATAGATATATTATAATTAAAAAAATTAAAAAAAATTACACCTCAGCGATCCACACCATTAGTTAAAACAAAATCTCAACCATTCATCCACTATCTACTAGACTACTACGCTTCCTCTATTTCCCGCTAACGTTTTCATTCACGCGCCTCCTTTTCATTTCGTTCTCCCCAAATCGCACAAACAAAAAATTAGGGCTTCTCCCCCAAATTCGTTTTTGCTCTAGCCTGACCTATTTTGTGCCCTAGCTCTGTGTTGATTAAAGGTCCCTCCGATAGATTCGATCTATGATACAAGAGATGATGTTTACATTCAAGGCATGTATGAGTGGCGGTATGCTAATTTGAAGACTGTTTCGGTTTAATACATGAATTGAGTAAGATTCCTCAACAATTGTTTTCTTCTTACTGATTTTCTTAGCCCGTGAGGAGTTGGGTATTAAAATTCAAGAATTGAACAGTTAAATTGCATATTAAAAAAGAGTATTGTGGCTTTCCAGCTTGTACCATACTACTGATATATGTGTACCTGACTTAGTTATATGAAAGTGATACATGATTGACACTACGTGCTGTAGAAATTTATACCCATAAATATTGATGACTCCTTGAAACTCAATCTAAGATATATAGCAGTGGCGGAAGAAGCAGTAAACTTGGGCTCATAGACTTGTCATCAGTAGGAGATTATGAAATAGCTAACATCTCAAAAACTAATTATGAAATGTCATATAAGGCCACACTGGGTTAGTTTATGGTCATGTGTAGACTTCTTGCTAGGGGGTTTGTGTGGTTTGTTTTCTTTACAAATATCCCATGTTAAATGCATTTTTCATTTTTGTGTGAATTATCGATCGTTTACCTTTTCTCGTTTTTAATAATTCATCATAAAACTGCTTTGGCATTCTTGCTGAGGCGAAATAACATTTGGTGGAATAGTGGATGCTTGTTTCTATAAACCTGATATATATGATAGCATATGTAATTTGATTGTGGGGTGTTATTGTATGCGACTTTTACTTCAACTTGTTATTTGTCTCTGTAAAAGTACTGAAAATATGAATTTGCATGAGAACTCTTAAATTTTGTAGATCTTCACTTTTATTTAGATGATTATTGATAAAAATATCTTGAGAGCTCATCTGAGAAAGATTTATGTTCTTTTGAAAGAATAAATGAGTTCCAAGCAAGTATAGTTGAGTTTCGAAATGTCAATTAGTTTCAAATAGATTTTAGATTCAATTAGCCTAATCTTTTTATTTCATCTTTTAATGTCCAGGATGATATAACTTACCATTAAGTGGTTGATGATATAAAAAAAGTCACATTTGTTCTACATTTACGTTATATTAGAGTGGTAAGATATTTCTGGATGTAGAAGTTTGAATCAACGTAATAAAAATTGAGCTAGACCAGTAGCTCTGACGTAGTGAAAAATGAGAAATTGTCATGATCATGCTGTCTAATTTCTTAACCCAATGTTGAGCCCAAAACATAATCCAGAAATGTGTTGACAAAAAAAAAACTTTTGTATTACTTCCTTTTGAATAAGGGGTATCTAGGAGCTTATGTAGTTTTTTTTTGCATTATATTTTTATTTTCGTGTGGAATCGATGCATTTTTTTGGAGTGTATTTTGATCACCAAGAAAATTGAATGATATCTGTTATTTTCTGGTCATGTTTCAAAGTTGCTGGCCATACTTGTCCATGTTTTTACTCTGACAATAAATTCTTGTATGATCTTCGCAAATAGTATTAACAGTTTCTCGTCGGTATGCACGACTTTTGGTTTCGCATTTAAATGTTGTCACTTCATGTACTTTGATTATACAAATTTTACACATAAATATTGCAATGGAGTTGACATTAGCCATAATTTTAATTCTAGATGCTAATTTGAAGTAGATACAACATTAAGTGTGTTTGAATTTCTAAGTAACAAGTCCTACTACTTTTTATTTTTCGGATAAAATTGTATAATTTCGAAAAACCTGTGTTCATTAATGTAGTTTGGTTAATTACTTTTGAGCCTATATTACAATATTTGTGTAATATTCAAATATGTTTTCTAAGCATAATGAATAGTTACAAAGAAAAGACAAAATTCAGTTTGAATCTGCTAGTAATTCACATCATTGTTTTATGGCAATCTGAATCCATGCTATGAGATTGGGTCTTGTCTCCTCCTATTTGATAGCACACTCACAGTTTTATAGACACCAATTAGTTAACCCCACATATAACACAGATCCAAAATTCGATTTTTGAAATCAAAAGAGAGGAAGAATAGGAATGGGAAAAAATCAACGACATAAATATACAAACTACACGTGTTTATCTCTCACACAATAGTGCCGCTATAAATCAAGCACAACCACTTAGAATTTATGCAGAAAAATTATAATCATAAACAAGAGAAGTGTGAGGAATTGAATCCCATCCTTTTCCTCTAACTATCATCAAATCTTACACCGTAGTTCAAAATGGAGGCCTTGAATTACTACTCAACCACTACAAGTTTAGTTTTGGCCAAGGGATTAAACCAAAATACCATGAAGAAAAGCTCAACTTCTGGATTTGGTAGTGTCGAATCCCTTCAACCAAAATTTGCAAAATTAATAGGGACTTTTAGCAATGCTTCATTACTATCAGCACCTTTGCATTGCCTGTCTCCTCATAGTTCTTATGTAACTACTGCTACTGTTGCCACAGCAGATCCTTCTCAGGTGTCCATATTTTTTTTACTGAGCTATATAGGTGGATTCATAACTATACCACGGTAGGAATTTAGAGATTTTGTTCGGTGCCTTGTATTAGTGGTATAGTTATGAATCCGTATTTATTTTGTATGCTAATTGCATAAATCTTTTCATTAGAAATTTTAATCTGATACTTATTTTGAATGTTCATCGATACAACAGGCAAGTGATGAATCGGTCATGGCTGAAATTGAGCCAGAAAGTGAGAATTCACAACTGTTTAATTGCTTCTAATTTTTCATATATTTTTTTATATAGTTAAATTGAAAATTGTTGTGTGCTTTTCAGATGAGCCGAAGAAGACGACACATGTTAAGTTTGTTTTTCAAAAGAACTGTTTGTATGGGGAGCGATTTATGCTTGTTGGTGATGACCCGATGCTCGGTTTTTGGGATCCCAAGAATTCAATTCCTCTCACTGGTCTGAAGGTCATGTTTGGACCACTGAATTGGTATAAACAAATTTATTCATCTTCCGCTCCTTATTTTCTTATTGGTTTTGGTTTGTTTTTAGCCGGTTTAGCTTTTGAAGTTGTGTGATGGCATATTAAATTTGGAGCCAATCATCTAGAAGCAACGATACAGTGGTGGAGAACTTCCAACGACGATGTGGGTTTAATCTGCCTTGCCTTGGTTCAGGTCTGCCTTCAGCTGGATGTGGGTTTAATCGTTAGCGTTTTGTCTTGTTTCTTTGTATTGCCAAATTCAACATTTGTTTCTTTGTATTTATGCTAAGCTATTTTATATTTTTATTTATTATAGGTCTAATTCAACTGCATATTCTTTAAAAAATGATGAATTTTGTTTAGATGAAAGAGTCCATTACATGATGTAGTGGGAAAATGTTTGTTTGTACCAAAAATGGGCACAACACTCTTCGGGAGCTATTTGAAGAGATAAAATGAAGAACGTAAATGTAAAACAGAGATTATCTAACAAAAACTCCAATAAACAGAATTGTAAATATGCAGACAAGCAATTTAGAGTGGTTCGGCGTATCGCCTACATCCACTATGAAGTTTTGATGATTTTATTGATTCTCTTTCAATGATTACAAGTGATTACAGCGAATTATAGCTTGGAATTCAGATTCAACAGTAAAAATAAGATGCAAATCTCGATCCGGCAGAGTGTGGACGCTTCAGAATCCAGATCCCCTTTTCTGAATGACCAGGGGTCCTATTTATATGTGTAAGAGGCTGATATTTTGCCTAAATTGAGGGGAGACCGGTTCTGGCACGTGAGGGGGCCCACATGCCCGCTCTTTGGAAATCCAGGCCCACTTTGGGATCGATTCGACCCTTGCTTCGAATCGATCAAGATTTGCTCCGATTGAGCTGAAATTTGGCATGGACATTCCTTAGGTTGCCAGTTAGCTCCTGTCCAAATTTCATAGCATTTGGACTTGTATATCTCGAGATATGATCGATTCAAGATTTCATTTCTGGCTGATGTGTTCTGTTCGAATCGATCCCCTTCGAATCGATAGGGTCGAATCGATGACTTGGTGAGCGAAGATGTTGATGTGGCACGCCTTCTTCGTATCGATCCGACTTTTGCTCCGAGTTGACTGGGTCGAATCCATGGTTTTAGCCACCTTTAATCACTGGATTCGAGGATAGTCGTGGGATGGAGTCGAAGTTCTTCAACTGCATGGATTCGAAGGCCTTCCCTTTGATGGATTCGAAGTGGGGAAAACTTGATGGATACGAAGTGTGGTGGCTTTGTGGATCCGAAGTGCTTCATCTCGAGGGTTTCGAACGATTATGGCCTCATCGATACGAAGAGGATCATATGGATTTGACCTGTTGGATTCGAATGGAATTTCTTTTGATGGATCCGAACGGCATCCCCACTTTATGGATTCGAACCTAGGGCTTGGCTTATGGATTCGAAGCTAGGGATATTTCCTCCACTTTTCATCAGTGATAACTTGAGTATACGAGCTCGGATCGTCTTGAAATTTGGAATGTTGGCTTTCACGGCTTTGCTTGACATATCTTATCAATCTTAGCTTAATCCGAACCCGGATAAAACTCATCGATATCCGTGGCTATCCAGTAGCGGCCCGATGCTGAGGACGTATGACCTTTATGCTCTGGTTAGTTCCTTGATATCTCGGCCTTTCCAAAAGGCGGGATAACAATGTTCGCCTGGCAGGTAATGTAAATATCATTTGCTCTCCCTAAGTATGCTTCTCTTCCACGAATCATATGATGTAGTGTTTCTCGTGTCATATACTTGAATATTTGCCTTGCATTAGTTTAATTTTGTTGAAAACAGTCATATATCTAAAGAACTTTGTAGCTTCCAATTAACTTGTCAAACTTATCAACATCCTCAGTTGACAGAGTTAATGTAAATATCTAATATTTGCTTGAATTTAAATCTATTTTTGTTCCAGTTTACTGTGTGTGTGTTTTTCTATATTTGACAGGTGCACAGATGGGTGGACAGATATGGAAGTAGTTGAAGATTCAGTGTATGAGTCAGTATGTGTTTGTAAATGAAACTGTATATGTAATGAGTGAACTGAGTGATGTAGTGAGGAATATCTGTATATGTGAATATCAGTGTTATAAATCATTGAATTGTAAAATAGTGGAGTTAGGAATTTGTACTATTTCGAACGTTGAAATAAAATATTTATTTAAATAAAATACTGTTTGAATATAAAATTCTGTGCAATAGCATTTTATTAAATAAATATTTCTATTAAAAAATTAAATATGCTCTACATTGTGGACCCCACAAATTCAGAAAATTAATATCTATAGCAACATTTTTGAATGTTGTTACAGGCACCAATGGGCGTTGCTATAGACCCAAATAGGGTTTTATTGCAACAATATTACTTATGTTGCCTTAGATAGTCAAAATGTTGCCTTTGAGGTCTAAGGCAACGGCAAAAATTGCATCACCCGAAAAGTGTTGCCATAGACCTATGACAACATTTTTTGGGCCTGACCCAACATTTTTTTTATGTTGCAGAAGGCCATTTATGGCGTAGTGTTGGGAAATGCCCAAATTGCCATTGAGGTAGTGTGGTGGCCAATTAATCATTAGCCTCCCATAATCATCTATTTAAGTGTGCATGAAGATTTGATGGCCATTAGCATGTGGATTAGCATCTAATTTGTACATGAAGAAAGGTGGGTAGGTGGGGTCCTCCATGATCTTCACTTTGAATTATTTCCATCTTCATTTGTTCTCTTCACTCTTGTGCATGCATATGTGATCATGAAACCACTTGTATATGAATTTAAATTCCTACAACATAATATAGAAAATTTCAATTAAATTTTAGAAAATTAATATATGCACAAAAATGACCATTTTGCCCTTGGATGAAGATGAATATGTGACAATTTGAAATAATTTGAATTTTGGTTTAAACAAGTTAAAATACCCGATATGATCATTTATTTGATTTAAATAGATTAAATATGGTGGTAAAAATATGTACATTTACGTGCACATCAGTATTCTTTAAATTTATTTATTTGTTAAGCTCTGGACCAACAAAGAAACAACCACATGTAGTCTCTACGTTTTTTTACTTAACTTCCGGACTATTGTGGAACAACCACCCGAAGAACCCCAAACACTTATTTTGTTTGAAACTGCATAGAATTAGCCCAATACAATCTCTTTGAATTTGAATGCCTCTCTTCACCTTCTCAAGTTATTCATTTGATTGAGCATCCCCACCCGTTGTTAATAGCCTTTCCTAGCATACCTCTAGCGTAGGAGTTCTTTCCCTTAATAGCCCTAGGCTCTCCCCGAGTCCTACCTAATTACCTTATATTAGATTTTATTCACACCTTTCCTTAGCGCAGAACCACCCTGCCCCAACCTATTAGCACAACACACCCTTTACTTATTAAGGGAATGCTTCCAAATTGCGGCGTAGTATGCCTTTTACATATGGCGATGCAGTTCGGTCTTTTTCAACTTTACGTTTTTGCGACGCAACATGTCTTCTTCATATTGCGGCACAAATCCAATTTCCCCCGAGTGTCCCTAGATTCCCTTGGCAAATCACTACCCCATCCCCGTATTCCTAATTTTTATAAAACGTTAGGCTACCGCTTCAGCTTTATACTAGACAGAGTCTAACGCGTCTTACAATATCTTTACACGTGTCACTACTAATTCATCACGGTTTCACTTTCTGTTATTTACATTGTCCTTTATTTTTCTTTTTAGCTTTTATATGGATCTTGTCTCCTATTTATCTAACACCATTTTCACCATATCAATTTAAATTTTAGGCGATCGTGCAATTCCCTTCTCCCTTGTGTAGTACTCAACTTATATTAACTTATTTTCTTCATAGATAATCATAATAAATTCCCAAAAAATTTGTGGATAACTGTTCTAACATATTTTATTCTTTATTTAGATTTTTATAGGTATTTTCGTTATTTATTTTCTAGGTATTCTCCTTTAATAATTCATAATAAATTATTCTAACATGGGGAACCTCTCAAACTGAAAACCCATTTCTAAAATCATGATTAGAACTTCATGTAAAACTTCATAGCATTTAGAAATCATTAGACTAGGTAAATATATCCAAACATCCCATGTTCATCTATTTTCCCAAAGAATTCATTAAGCATTTCGCCCGTTTGATAAAAATCCATAGGAAACTCGATCATATATAAAAATACACAAAATCATACCGAAACAAAATAATTAGCTATGGTAAATTAGGTTTAGCATTAGTCACCTAGATCTTTGAAATATCTTGCTTTAGTCTTCTTACTCCCTCTTTAGCTTGTGTTTCCATGTCTTCTTTTTATTTGCTCTCTTTAAGCTACCATCATTAATGTTCCTCTCAAGCTTTTATCTTATTTTTAGTAGAACGAAATGAACGAACGAAAGGAGCAATGTTTATTGTCCCACAATAATTTGAGCTTGGGCCCTCATACTCTTTTTCGTTAATTCATTACCCTTTTTCCTTTTGTTGAGTGTACCTTGGCCCTCTAATAAATTAATTAATTAAATTAATAAATAATTATGGGATGTTATTGGACTTGGGATAATTATCAAAATTTGTTTTGAAATTAAAAATAAAACTAAAATTTTAACAGGTTAAATTTAAAATAAATAAAAAATAATATTAAATTTAAAAGTTTGAATTTAAAATAAGTAATGATTTTATAGATGTTATAAAATAATTTTCAAAATTGTTTGGAAAATAAAATAACTATTTTCAATAATTATAAATAATTGATTAGATTAAATAAATAAATAAGTAATCAAAAGTTAATTAATTAATTAGATAACATATATATTAATGTATGTAACATTTATCTTAAAATGTTAAGGTTATATACCTATTTAATTTTTGAAATTAATTATAATTAAGTAAAACTATTTTAATTAAATTAATTAATTAAATGTTAATTAATTAATAATAAAATACACACACAAAAATTATATGTGTGTGTGTTATTCCACCTTTTACAAGGCCATGATATCATCGACTTGGCTAGGAACGGATGGTTACCATCCTTAAGAGTTATGGACAATGGTCGGGCAGATTAGGACCGGGTCCCAATCGAGGTGCAATCAGCATGGAGTGGCTGGTATAGCCCTATAAAGTTATGTTTCAAATTTGAAGTCGATCGAAGTTCGTATGCTTGAGTTACAGACGAAGCAAGGAATTATATGGATCAATTAGGAACGATCCATAAAACAGCTCAAATCAGCGGAGATTGATCGATATCTCAACATTCACAAGGCCAATTCACTTTAAACTTTTAGAGCATCGATATATTGAAGAGTGGAACCCACAAAAACTATTGCACATCAAGACCTTGAGATATGAAGATAGTCGATCGTTTTAGGCCGATCGTTATTGCCGATCCTTCATAACGATCTGTGAACATTCCAAGTGTAGCAAAGGTTGATCCTTATCTCGTAATCAACAACTCAGATTGACTTCATATTTTAGGAACAAGTTCAAGAGGTATGTGGGACTCTCCAAAAACGATCGCACATAATTAGAGACAAAAATATCAATCGGTGAAACTTTGGCCGATTGTTCCAAATTATCAAGTTAGGGCCACCAATCGTTATGGTGGGCCCCTGTGGACCTAGAGAGCCTTCTACCGAGATCTCTCATCATCTCTCCCTATAAATACAGGTCTTTTGGTTCATTTTTAGGATCATTACGCTGCTTGTTACTCTAGACTCCATTGTAATTAAGCATTTGCTATCTTCTACTGGTGTAATCAAATTAAAATGTGATTAATAAAGGATAATATTCAAAGTGGACGTAGGCATACAATGCCGAACCACTATAAACTTCTATGTCTCTAATTACTACTAATTCTCTATTACCTGTTGATTTATCTACTCAGTTTACTATTGTTTTTCTTCACTTACTTCTCTACAAAAACCATTCTTGGGTATTTGTGACCATTTTGGGTGCAATCATTTTGGTGCTTTCACTAAGAACCTTGATTCTCAACTTGCTAGGATCCCTTTGCTGCTAGTGGATTGGATAAATCTCCCAAAGGAGATCCCCCATTATCTTCAAGAAGTTGCTAATACTACTCAGATTTGTAGAAATCTAAGCAAGGTTATTAATAATGGTGAGACATACTAGATCTACTTCGCAGAACATGGAAGGAAATGAGAATACTAGCATTCAACAAGGAGACCCAAGCAACCAACCAACAAATGTGAATGCTGATCCGGTTGAAGTTCAGAATCCCACTAATTCTATTACAAGAACTGAATTTCATAATTTAATAAGAGAGCTAATGGAGAGCCATCGATAATTAAATCAAAAAATTCAGGCAATATTAACTTGATGAACCAAATCAATCAGTAGCAGTGAGGGAAAGCTGGAGGGATCCCACCCCTTACTCTACATCGGAGAGATCTAGTTCGTCAGATGGGTATCGTAGACATAGGCATCATAGAACTGATGGATACCATATAGAAACTTCAGGGCTGCAACAGGCAGACCATCGTGGTCTGCCAAGAATGATCAGTGCTGATCCTTCCGCTAGAGAAGGAAACTTACTCGTGCACGCTGGGATTCAAACCGAAGCTGCTACGGTTGGTTTGGATGGTAGGGTTTGATTGAATGTTGACCAGGTACTTCCCTAGAATGATGATGAAATGAATGTAAAAGATGCGCATCGGGAAGATGGTGAACCAAGAAGGAGTGAAACGGCCCGCAGACATCGACCGAACCATTAACATGAGGTGGAGCACGACCACCGCTTGGCACCAACCATCCAAACACCGGACCTATCGGCAATGGTCAGATAGTTGGTGAGAGAGAGCCAGGGCTTGACTAATAATGACTGGGGAATCTCAAGAAGCCATACCCCATTCGGTGATAATGTTCTACATGCGGAATATCCGAGGAGGTTCAACATGCCATCAATGCCTGCCTACGAGGGAAAAACCAACCCCAGGCAACATATCATGAGATACGAATGGCTGATGGATTACACGAGCGAATGATGCAACCAAGTGTAGATGCTTTCCCATAACTCTCTCTAGAATAACAATGATGTGGTTCACAAGACTACCCACATGATCAATTTCTAGATTCGATGATTTGGCAACCAAGTTTGTGGTTTTACGCAAAGGCGGCTCAGTATTTGAGAAAGGAGGAAGCCAAGTCCTCAGAAAAAAGATTGTTATGGGACCAAGCAGAGAGGAAGTGCATAGTAACATCGCAATAAAGCAGCCCGATGACAGTTCTGGAAAAGTTCAAGTGAATGTCCAGAATAAACCAAATCAACAAAAGAGAGACGGAGATAGGAATCGAGAACGAGAGAGGGATTTTGTAAAAGGGAAGCCTAGGATTCTGATGTATAATACTTATGCCATTAAATACGTCCTTGGAGAATATCTATCTGTCTACTTGCAATACCATGCAGTATAGGAAGCCGCCTCCAAAAGAATCGATAGAGAAGCAGAAACAGATTGGGAAATATTGTTGGTTTCACGAGTGCTACGGGCACAATACAAATGAATGTAGGCATCTCCAGGATGTTATAGAAAAACTGATTCCAGGAAGGAAATTACAACTGTTTTTGAAAGCCCCGCAGTATGGCAAGCAAGGGACATCTGAACCCAACCGAGGACAAGTGCTGCATAAGGCTAAGGAGCCTGTGCGAACTGGTGATAAATACGATAGTCGAAGGACCGCACCCAACAGATAAGAGTTAGCAAGAGATGGAGCGCTATGGTAGTGCGATTAGGCATGTGGATTTTAAATGTTGTTCAAATGCGGAAGATAGAACTCCGACAAAACAGCAACGTATGATGGGGGATGATATTGTGTTCAGGAACAGGGATGCAGATAGGATAGAGGCTCCGACGATCGATCCAATGGCCATTTAGGCCATGATTGGTCCCGCTTTGGTGAGAAGGAAATTGATTGATTATGGAAGTTCAGTAAATATAATTTTCAAAAAAGATTATGATCGGATAAGGACGGAAGCCAAGGATTTAAAACCGTCTAAAGCTCATATACACAGTTTTAACGGCGTTGCAACTGAAGCTGTTGGTTATGTGGAATTACATGTAGAGTCAGAGAAGGTAAACGAAGGAGAATGCGGATCTTGTCGTTTGTTGTTTTGGACGTTGGTTTTCCGTACAACATTTTTCTAGGTCGACCAGCCCTAGCCGAATTCCGGGCAGTTCTTTCCCCATGGTATTTGACTTTAAAGTTTCCGACAGATAATAGTGTTGGAGTTGTTCATGGCGACCAAGCGACTAGACATGCCTATTATGTAGCTAAGTTGAGGGATGCTCAGCGCAAAGAAAAAGGTAAGGGTGTGGACAAGACTGTCCGCATCCAAGCTACCGAAGATTGACAACTAGTGTTCGAGCCATGGCTCGGGCACAACAGCTGGTTCTATAGAGATATAGATCCAAGAGATGATGAAGAGGAGACCAAAGAAACCAAAGCTGCATGGGCTGAGCTGATAATTAATATCACGGTCATCCACGACGACCCGTCACGAGTCTTAAAGATCGAATCACAGCTCAGCCCTTCGATGAAGAAAGAACTTGCTGGATTTCTCCGAGCGAATCTTGATGTATTCACTTGGACTCACTGTGACATGTGTGGAATCTCACCTGCCATTGCGAGCCATGCATTGAATATCAACCTGAGGCATGTCCCGGTGAAACAAAAAAGACGCGGCATGGATCCAAAGAGATCTGCCGCTCTCAAAGAGGAGGTGGATAGACTTAAAGACAACGGGTTTATCTGTGATGCCCTCTACCCTAAATGGGTATCTAATCCTGTACTTGTGAGAAAAGCGAACGGGAAATGTAGAACATGCATTGACTACTCAGATTCGAACAAGGCGTGTTCAAAAGACAGTTTTCCCCTTCCAAGGATCGACCAGCTGGTGGATTCAATTGCGGGACACGAATTGCTATCTTTCATGGATGCGTACTCGGGATATAATCAAATCCCAATGCATATTCCTGATCTACAGCACACCAGTTTCATTACTGATGTTAGATTATACTGCTATGTAGTAATTCTGTTTGGATTAAAGAATGCATGAGCTACTTATCAGCGCCTAGTCAATGGGATGTTTAAAGATCAGATTGGAAAAACGATGGAAGTGTATGTGGATGATATGCTCATGAAGTCACGACGATCAAGCGACAACATTAAAGACTTAGCGGGAATGTTCGACATGCTCCAACATTACAAGATGAAAATAAATCCTTTGAAATGTTCTTTTGGTGTTGCATCAGGGAAATTCTTGGGCTTCATTGTTAACGCTCGTGGAATATAAGCTAATCCTGAGAAGATCCATGCTATCCGCGATATCCCAGCACCAAGGACTATTTAACAAGTACAGAGTCTGAATGGGAAAGTTGATGCTTTAAGCCGATTTATTTCTAGAGCTACCGACAAATGCATTCCTTTCTTTGACTTGATTAGGAAAGAGAAAAGAAACTTCGAATGGATACAAGATTGTAAAGATGCATTTCAAGCTTTGGTGAATCATTTAGAGAGACCCCTATCTTGTCAAAGCCGGTGGATCATGAAGATTTGTATATTTATTTGGCTGTATCGGCACATGCTATAAGTGCCACATTGCTTCGCGAGGAGGAGTGGATCCAGAGGTCAGTGTATTACATCAGCAAACGATTAATGGGAGCTGAAAGGAACTATCTAAAAATAGAGAAATTGGCATATTGCTTGCTGATTTCATCATGAAAGCTTCGTCTATACTTCTGGGCACACCCGATCAATGTTTACACCGACCAGCCATTACGACAGGTCCTACAGTGACCTGAGATGTTTGGAAGGTTACTCAAGTGCAATATCGAGCTCGGTCAATTCAATATTACTTATGTCCCTCGAAGGGCTATCCAGGGTCAGGCACTGTCAGCTTTATAGCAGAGTTTAATGCATAGGATGATTCTTCGGAAGGCAATGAAATCCCTACGGTACGGTGGAAATTGTATATTGATAGAGAGTCCAATGATCATTGTTTTGGAGCTGGTACTGTGCTTGTAACACCCGAAGATCGGTCAATCTGTTATGCTTTAAAGCTTGATTTTACAGCGGCAAACAACAAAGTTGAGTACGAAGCTTTGATCGCTAGACTTAAACTCGCCAGAGAACTTGGAATAAAGTCTCTTGAAATCTTTTGCGATTCGCAGTTGGTAGTGTACCAAGTCAGAGGAGATTATCAAGCTAAAGGACAACGACTTGCTCCATACTTACCAAGCCCAAGAGTTATTGGTAGAATTTGAGTACTATGACATTTCACATATTCCACGGGATCGAAAAAGAGAGGCTGGTTCATTGGCAAAGTTTTCTAGCACCGGTGATTCATAACAGATGGGCTTGGTTCTGGTTGAAGTATTAAATGCCCCAAGTGTAAACATGATAGAAATTGATCGGACACTAGAAGCGGGGCCTGAGAGGGAATCATGAATGACTCCGATCAAAGGCTATTTGCTATAGGGAGTTCTTTCGGAACGAAGGAATGAAAAGCGACAAATCCTTCGCAAAGCTTTAAGGTATATCATGCAAGAAGGAATTATATACGGGAAAGGTTTCTCTGTTCCCCTACTCCGGTGTGTCGCTCATGATGAGATAAAACGTGTCCTAAAAGAAGTTCATGAAGGGGAATGTGGCGATCACACTGGAGGGCAAACTCTAGCAAAGTAAATACTTCGTTACAGGTATTATTGTCTAGCCATAAATCGAGACGACGCTGACTATCTAAGATGATGTGATAAGTGCCAGATATATGCAAAAGTTCCAAGAGCTCCGCTGAGGGAAATCACGCTAATGGTCAGCCCATGGCCATTTGCCATATGGGGTATAGATATTACGGTTCCTTACCGATATCAAAAGGTGGCGCAAAGTACGCCAGCATCGCAGTTGATTACTTCACCAAATGGGCCGAAGCGGAACCTTTAGCCACGATCACAACCAAGAAAGTAATCAACTTTATTGTCCAAAACATAATATGTCGTTTCGCTCTACCATGAACTATTGTAACAGATAATGGAACTCAATTCGATAGTGTCGAATTCAAAGACTTCTGTTAGAGGTATCATAGTGAAAAGAGGTTTGCAGCGGTCGCTCACCCTCAAGCGAATGGACTGGTTGAAGCTATAAACAAAATCATTAAGTCCATTCTGAAGAAGAGATTGGAAAAGACTAGAGGCAGGTGGGTGGATGAACTCCCTACAGCACCGTGGGCTTACAGGATCACCCACAAGTCTGCGACTGGCCATACTCCATTCGCCCTTACTTTCGGTTTTGAAGCCGTCATTCCTATTGAGCTCAAAGTTCCTTCTGATTGAGTCTCCTACTATGATCCCAAAGCGAATAATGATCTCCTCTTGTGATCTCTCGATTTTATAGATGAGAAACGCGAGGAAGCCGACCAGAGGGCAGCTACGCATCTGCATCGAGTCGCTCGATATTACAACATTAAAGTCAACCTAGAACCTTCAAAGTCGGCGATCTCATCCTGAAATGGGTTTTTCCTACCCCATCGCACATGATTCCAATTTGGGAAGGACCATATGTCATTGAACAGAGGCTTGGTGAGGGAACCTTCAAGCTAGCGAATGTTGATCGCATCACACTCCCAAGGGCGTGGAATAGCAAGCATTTACGATGCTATTTCACTTTGTTGATTTCTTTTTCATTCAGTTGTATTTGCTTTCAGAATTTGCTTTAGCATTTGATTTTCCAGATATGTAATAAGACAGATTCCATCATACTTTTCCATTTAGCAATTAAAGTCTTGGACTCCCATTGTATTTATGTTTGTTGTAGCATTGTGTATCAGTTATATAACGAGATTGAAATAAAATAAGAACGATCGTGACACGACAGATCGCTCACTAAATTAAACCTCTGACTCCTAGGGGCAAATCAATCAATTATGGAGAATACGATCCAACTGCTCTCCGAAGTAAGTCCTCGGAGTGCGGAATGGAGTATAAACATAAATCGGTTGTGATTTGACCACCAGTGAAATAACTCCAAGTCCCCAGAGTGTAGATTGGAGTATAAACATAAATCGAGTGTGAATCGCCCACCCACGAAATAACTCTAAGTCTTCGGAGTGTGGACTAGAGTCTAAACATAAATTGGGTGCGATTCAACCACCCATCAACTAACTCTTATCCCTCGAGTGCGGATATGACTATAAACAAATAAACGAGTGCGGTTTGCTGCTCACTATTCCATAAACTCTGGACTGAAAATGACATAAGGAGTGTAAATTCGCTAAGGATGGAGTTCGACCATCCACCACCTAACTCCGCTAACCTAACACCGGGGGCAAGAATATAATTACTCAAACCGCTGAGTTCGACAAGCGTAATGTTAAGGCTCGAGCTAGTGTTTGCTATGACTCGAGGCCACGACCTCAGGGAGGCCTTGGGATGGATAAATCAGATCGATATCTGATCCGGTGAGCAACGAATCACAAATACATAAAATGAAAAACATGATAGCTTGATCATTTAAAAAAGTGTATACAATAATCATACACAAAAATAAAAGAATTCTTATTTACACTAAACTTGCTATGCACAATACAAGTTTATCCAAAATGAAAAATGAAAGTGGGCGTCATACCCAAACAAACATGACCGATGAAAAGAAAATGTAGCCATCCAAGCTATTTACATATCATTCCAACCCAAAGATTATTTCTTGGATTTCTATCTTTCCTTTTCTTCTTTGGAGTGGCTCCTTCCGAACTACCACTCGACCCTCTCTTCGACCCTTTTCTGCCTCGGCTTCTCTTCGAAGAAGCATCTTCAGTTGTATGGATCGAGGCGGTATCATCTTTAGAAACAGAAGGGATCGAGGCACTCTTAGCACCTGAAGTGGGGCGGGGGAGGGGTGGGTCATCCCAAGGAATTGTCCCGCCAGGAGGGATCATCTGAAGCGAGGTAGGAATTGGTTCCTTGAAGTCCAAATCAACAGGCTTAGTTTTTGCTTTCTATTTCAACTATTCTTTGCTCTCAACGTGCTCTTTCATGCTGGGCTTGTTAGTAGGGTTGGAAGAGCCCGTGATCACAACATACCCATCAAAGGGAATTTCATGGTGAAGGTCACTCCCTTCCTTAAATAATGCCTCCATGAATTGATCATCAATAATAAAGGCTTCTTCTTGAGTACCCTAGGCAGCGGCCAAAGTTGTAACATTGATGGATTCTGTCGCGGCTGCTTGAGATTCCAATTGAGGCTCTTGTGAGGGAAGAGGAGCGACACCTGATAGATTAAAAACTAAGAAAAAATAGGCAAAAAGGTTAGAAATATCAACTGATAACACCCTAACTTTTTGAAAGACGGGAAATGTTGGCGGAATACCTTCCTCGGTATGGCCCCCAAGTTGAGTCGAAACATTCTCAGAACTGCATTCGTGAATTGGAGAATGATGTGGCTTGTCTGGATCATACCCAGTGATGGTTGAAGAGCCTGTTGTGGAGCTAGTGATGACTTGGGGTGCCGGGGGCAATTTAGTTGTAATATCGGGTTGTGCCGACCCGTATCCTTTACCCACTTCATGTGAAGAAGCAGTAGCAGATTCTTTCTGAAGTGTAAGCTGGAAATCATGCAGTGTTTTGGGTTCGTTGCCCAATAGCATTTCACTTTCAAGCCTAGATAGGTCGATATCCTCTGAACTAAGAAGTTTCTTTCCTTTTGCAACAAGAAATTCCCACATGTGCCAAAGCTGATAGGGATAATCATCACCAAGCCATGTTAAATTTCTATGCTTAAGAACGTTGGCATTGTAAAGAATGAGAAGTGGGTCAAGCTCATTCATTATCTCCTCCCTAACCTTGTCCTTGGTAGCTTCTGCTTCACGTTGAATAAGTGCATCGACATTTTTGGCCCTTTCCACAGCCGTGTCTCTCTCAAGTCTAACATTTGCCAGCTCATTACAAGCATCTTGAGTGGTTTTCTAGGCATCATCTTTTTTCTTATTTACATACTCGAGCTTATCCTTGAGATCCGCTATCTCCTTCAAGGCTGTAGATTCATTACTTCGAGCTATATCCTCCTCAAGCGCTATTTCTTGATTTCGATGATGCAACACTTGAACCATATCAGGATGACTGGATCTCATATCCTCCATGGATTTGACAGTAGCATTAACTTTTCCTTCGGCTTCTGCTAGGGGGGACCTAGAAGCCTCTAGCTTGTTTGTCAAAATGTCAATAATTCTTTTATCTTGATCTTTCGGGCGTTTTAGCTTTTCAATCTCAGTTGCATGCTCGAAGGAGATTTTCGACATTTTCTCTGCTGCCTTCATCCATTCACGGTACTACATGTGGATGTCAGTGACACAATCAATTTTCATTTTTTGAACATGGTCTAGGACTCTGTTCAGGCTGGAAGGAAAAAAGAATCCTTCAAAACATAAGTTTGAAATTCTTCACGCGCTGTGCCATACGAGTAGTTGGATTGACCGTAGGATCTTCAGTAGCAGCTTCAACTTTAGTACTTTCCTTGCCAGGCCTTTAGGTAGCAGCATGTTCACTATGATGAAGATGATCATTCGACCGTTGAGAATGAGAAGAAACCAAAGGCTGTGGAGGAACTGAAGCGGGAGGAGGACCGGGTAAGGGATCGTTAGGTAGGTCCCAACGGTCAGTTGGCTTCTCGGGACCCTTTAAAGGAGGGGATATCGATCTTGATCGATGTTTGTCTTGGGGTGGCTTATTCCTATCACCTTTGTCTTGATGACCCCGGTCCTGACCGAGGCGATAACTGAAATCATAATACTCTCGACTACTACCTTGACGGTAAGATCCAGAGCGTGAACCAGAGGATTGGTGGTGTATATCCCGGAGGGAATCAAACACGTTCCTTTTCCTCACCATCATTTCTGTAAAGGAAAACATAAAATCAATGAACTTTAAGTGCTAAAAAGCATAAGTTGAGCATAATGCAATTTGAGGGGTGCAAGTGTCCTTGTGTAACCCCCCAACAAACCAAGTGCAGGAGCTTTGCTTATTGGTGTAACTTCTTCTCTAGAAGTTGGAATCTCAGTGCTAATTCTGGTAGGAGATTCCGACCCCTCGATGTTCACATTAGTAAAATGAAAAGCGTTAAGGTCATGCGGAATTGTTAGACCAGATAAAGAATCAAGTGGTAAACTTGAATGCTTTGACAGTTGAGAAGAAGATTCATCTTGAACAATCTTAGGAGCCATCGATGACTTGGATTGACCAGAGAGACGACTTTTTGGAAGTTTGTGAATAAATGTTTTCTTCTTTCTCCTATCAAGAACCGAGGGTTGTGAGGTCTGCGAGGATCTGACATCGACCCCAAGACCGGATTCATCACCATTGTGACCAAGCACATCGCTTTATATCCTTCGACATCAATACCAGTGAATTCCTGAGCACTCGTGATTGAGGGCACCACGGAATTGGCTCGATTGTCCGTTTGACTGACTGTAGCCGATGGTCTTATCCCTGCAATTTAGGTGATTTTGGTTAGCTCTACCCTGAGTCCTTCTTCTATCAAACAAAAAGTAACGAGACGTTCATCCATAAGCAGATATTTGATGTTCCTGTCCTCGGATGGTGCATTTTTTAGAGTCGTGACCGCCTCTTCATAAATATTGCTGCTAGGCCAGGTAACGATACTTGTAAAAGAGTAACATAGTCAGGAATACGACCTGAATATCGTTTTTTCTTGCTAATATAAAAATAGTGGATAACACTTCGTCATTCTAGCCATTTTCGAGCGAAACCGGGCGGACAACGAACGAAGAATCACTCACTTTTAAAGGTGCTTAATTTGTTCCATGCGCCAGTTAGAATCTGGCACCTCTTCACCACTCAAGAAATGTAAACCAAAGACTCCCTGTCCTTTGCTTGAAAGTGAATATAAATCGAATGTCATCGATGGTTGGAGGACGATGCAGGAACTCCATAAATACCATATAAGTATTGAGAAGAGCATAGTGTAACATCCCCTATCTAGAGGCCCAAAACTAAGCGCTACAGATGCTACAGTCATCTATAGTATTAGCTTCTGGAGACTAAAGAAGGCTATGTTAATGGTATCAGAAGCACTTGAATATGAAACAAAACACAAATTTCAAAAAACCACATTTACTTCATTACATTTCAAAATCAAATGTTTCACATTCACAACACATAATCCCCAAATCGTTCCTAGGCATAGATAATTATTACAAATTACACCAAGAGCGATATATGAAGATACCCCCTTGGTTGATTAGAGTCATATGGTCATAATAGACCTAATACAAACAACACAGCGGAAAATCCATCAAAACATAACAAGAACTGCAAATCCTAAGTAGTTATCCATTACCTCCTGCATGCCTCCGGTAGCTTATTCGTCATCCTACTAAACCTGAAAAGACCTTAACCCCTTGGTCTACTCAAATTAATTTTGAGCACCTAAGAGTTTAAGGGGAAAACATAAACTTTGAGTCAGACATAAAGCCTGGTGTGAATAACATTATACATCCTAGAATAATTATGTTAAGTGAGACCACACCACTTAGCGGAACGGGTTTCCCATCACCAACATCCTTTTAAAACATATCTTTGAAAAACCTTTCATAAAACCATATACTGTGCTCCTGCATCCACAATGGTTAAATACTGTAAAGCAATCATTATGTAAACATACATAAATATCAGGTAATAATGAACTATCTGTTCAAACACACAAGTTTTGTTTGGATAACTTTTAACCTTTGGCTGACTCGGGCCCACTAGACAATATAATCAAAATTAACCTAACACCTGTTAGGTATTCTTCTTTTGGATTATCAATCCTTAACTATCTATTAAACATTTCCCATCTGGATGGTCTATCCTTAACTATATGTTAAATACTTCACTTCTGGACGGTATGTTCCTAATTAAACATCTCCCATGTCTTCCTGATCTTAATGGTTTTTCGGGCTCAATAATAACCTATCTATATATAAACATATATTCCTTTCGGTGTGTAACCATAATTTTAGTCTACCTCTGACAAAGCCCTACACACTGGAATTTTGGACAACAATTAGCTGGGGCTATTAACTAATGTACAGGGCGCGACCCCATACTAGTCCCATCTGGTATTCTAATATCCGAGTCATTTTCACCTAAGGATCCCCTCCCATAATTTTCCTTGAAAACATTTTCAAAATGATTTAAAACCTTTAAATCAAATTTAAACAAGGAAAAGTATATAATCTTTACATTTTACTCAAAATTATATCACCATGTTATGTATATATTCTTTACTCAAACTTTAGTTGATGAAAACATTTAACTATTTGAAAGAACCTCTTTCTATACTTTTGAAATCATCTATTTCAAATTCAAATAGCAAACCTTTCGAAATCAAACCTTTCGAAAACAATAAAACTTTAGACACCCTTCTTTAAAATTTCTTTAAAACATTGCATTAGAAATACCTTGGAAAACCTTCCATCTCAAACCTTTCGAAAACAATCACTTAAACCTTTTGAAGTCAATCATCAAACCTTTCGAAATCAATCTCTTTAACCTTTTGAAATCATTGACTTAAACCTTTTGAAATCATTCACTTAAACCTTTCAAAATCATTCATCAAACCTTTCGAAATTAGTCAACTAAAACATTTCGAAACCATTGAATTAAACCTTCGAAATCAACCTTCAAACCTTTTGAAACCATTCAACTAAAACCTTTCGAAACCATTGAATTAAACCTTTTAAAGACTTACTAGTTTTAATTTAAAACAAGTGGAAAACCTTCTTTTAAAACCTTTCGAAGTCATTAGAAGCAACCTTTCGACTAAGTCAAAAGCTCTGCTTCGAAAGCTTGGTTATACTTCAATTAAATACAAGGGTAAATCACCTAAGTCGAAAGCTTCCTTTCGAAAGCATTGGGAGAAGCGGCTGGTTTTAAAACAAGTAAACCTTTCATCTTTGTCGAAAGGTTCAAAACAAAATAAAGCGACAGTAACCATTCGACTGTGTCGGAAGGTTTCAAAACGAAGCAGTGTTAAAACAGTAGTAACCTTTCGACTGGGTCGGAAGGTTTAAAACCTTTATATTTGACCTGGTCGAAAGCAACCAAGTTGAAAGCTCTTATTCGAAAGTAAAGTAGGTGAAAGCTTTTGGTTTATAAAACAAACATACCCCAACCTCTTTGGCCATTAACCTTTCAACTAAGAATCTTTCGACCTTGTCCAATTCATTACGTATCGAGTAACTTGATACCATATGCATTGGTTTGACCTTGTCAAAGGCTATGAACCTCTCGACCTTGTTGAAAGGTCTGGATCGGAAGGTTTGTTGCCACAAAGGCTGAAACATGCTAAAAGTATGTTTTCTTTGTTTTTAACTTAAAAAGGATAAATTTTCAACTAACCTGCCTTATTTTGTCAAATTTTCATTGGTTAACAAATTCTTTTCGGAAATATGCTGCCACTATTTTCCAAACTAAATAATAATTTCATTTTATAAAATGCCCCTTCTCCTTAATTAAATATATAAAACATTTAAGTCCCATACCTTAAATAATTTTATATATTCATCAAATAACTTAGGAAAAATCTGAAAAATCCCACAAAATCTATTTTAATATGTTTTTCAACATATAAAAATTTCAAATCCAAATAATTATTTATTTAGCCGTAAATAATTATAACCCAATAAATCATTTTCTTCATTAGAAAATTAATATAAAATCCACATAATTTCAGAAAATTATGAAAATTGAAACCCATCTCTAAATTATCATTTCCGATCTATATTTAAATTTTCAAGGCATTTGGATGTCATTTAATAGGGTTTTCATATCAAACATATCATAAAACTAACATGAACATATATAATTCATCAACAAGCATATATGTAACTTTAATCATCAAAACATGGCATATACTTGCAAAATCATTTCGGGTCTAATCTTAAAACCGAAAACCAAAAGAAAATGGGATGTAGTAATTATTCACCTTAGTTTTGAGATTATAGATATGAGATTAGATGTTGATTAAATTGATTATCTTCCTTCTCTTGAATCCTAGCTTTAATCTTCTTCTTGAGAATGATAATGGTGGCCAGCCTTAGGAAATTTTAGTTTGAGTAAAATGAAAATGAACGTGAGTTACATTCCTAAGGGTTTAGGGTATAAACTTACCTATTTTGCATATTGCCCTTCTCATATCCTAACACATTAACTTAGGTTATTTCATTTTAATTAACACACTAACATAGCACAACTACCCTTTGTTAATCAAATCTCAACCTTTTAATCTTCACATTATTTTATTTAATTTACCCAATTAATTATTCAAAATAATGTTATAAAAATATGGGGTGTTACAGACTCCCCACCTTAAAGAATTTCGTCCTTGAAATTACGATAAGGTACATAATAAAAACAATCAAAGGTAAAACATACCATCAAACAAATAAGGATAAGCATCTCTAACTCTACTCTCAGTCTCCCAAGTACAGTCTCTAGCATCGTCACTCCACCGAACCTTTACTAACTTGACTGTCTTATTCCTCAACTTCTTCTCATCTCTAGCCACAATCTGAATCGGCTTTCTAACTATGGTCAAATCTAATTCTACTAGTAAATCCTATAACATTGTAGGTGCTATGGTAGTCTCCGAATCTCTAACACAGTTCCTATGACGAGAAACATGGAAAACATCATGTACTCCAGCCAAACTACTTGGTAACTCTACTCTATAAATGAGTTTCCCGATCCTCTCAACAATATGGAAAGGTCCAACGAATCTAGGCGCTAACTTCCCGAATCTCATGCACCCTTAATCAGTGAAACCTTAATGAACACATAGCCTCCAACAGAAAATTCCAAATCTTTCCTTCTTTTATGAACATAAATTTTCTGCCTAGATTGAGCTTCCTTCATCCTAGTTCGAATCAACTCAATCTTCTCTGCGGCTTCCTTCATCAAATCTGGACCAAGAACTAATCTATCTTCGGTCTCTAACCAACATATGGAAGATTTGCATGGTCTTCCATACAAAGCTTCAAACGGTGCTATTCCAATATTAGTCTAATAACTATTGTTATACGAGAACTCGACTAGATGAAGATGGTCCTCCCATTATCCCCCAAAATCCAATACACAAGCTCTTAACAAATCCTCTAAGATTTTTTTAACCCTTTCTGTTTGCCCATCAGTCTGTGGATGGTAAGCAGTACTCATGTTGAGCTTGGTTCCTAATGCTTCCTGTAGACTTTTCCAGAACTCACTAGTAAACAAAAAATCTCTATCACTGACAATACTACTAGGAATCCCGTGCAGTCTAACTACATTCTTCAAAAATAACTTTGCCAAAATAGGGGCCATCCTAGTTGACTTTACTGGAATGAAATGGCACTCTTAGTTAGTCTATCTACCATGACCCATCTGCTTTCATTTCCTCTACTAGACCTTGGCAACCCATCAATAAAATCCATAGAGATGGAATCCCATTTCCACAACGGACTTCTAACAGTTGAAGCAATCCACTAGGCTTCTGGTTTTTAGCCTTTGCCTGTTGGCAATTCAAGCACTGCTTAACACACAAACTAATGTCCCATTTCATACCTTCCCAGAAGAAACTTCTCTTCATATCCCGATACATCTTCGTTCCTCCGGATGGATAGTGAACTTTGAACGATGGCACTTATCCAAAACTTCCTTCCTCATGTCTCCTACATTTGGAACACACAACCTTCCTTTCTTCCTCAACCACCCATTTTGGTCAAGACTGAAATCCTTTAGTTCATCGCTCTCCATTCCTTCCCTCAACCTTCTGATCCGTTCAGCCAAAATTGGATCCTCCTCCTGTTTAGAAGCTATCTTCTCAATCATTAATGGTCAAACTTCTAAACAAGACAACATAGCACTTCCCGCACTTGAACCTTCCTCGGATCTAAACTGCACACTACAAGCTGATAATGTTTCCAAATCTTTCCACTTAGCAATCATAGCCAATACTGCATTCCAATGTTTCCGGCTGAATGCATCCGCCACCTTATTTTCTTTTCCGGGTGCGTACTAAATTCCAAAATCATAAGCAGCAATAAACTCCAACCATCTCTGCTGTCTCATGTTCAGCTCCTTCCGAGAGAACAAATAATTCAACGACTTATGATCAGTATAAAGCTCGAATCGCTCTCCCAAAAGATAATGCCTCCACCCCTTTAAAGCAAATATAACAACAGCTAACTCCAAATCATGCGTTGGATACCTAACTTCATGTGGTTTGAGCTGTCTAGAAGGATAAGTAATCACTTTACCTTTTTGCATCAACATAACTCCCAATCCAGTTCCACACGCATTAGTATAAATAACCAAATCTCGATTCCCCTCCAGAACCACTAACACCGGTGCATGGGTCAATAAGTGTTTCAAGCTCTGGAATGCTTCCTCGCACTTATCAGTCCATACGAACTTCACATCTTTTCGCGTAAGCTTAGTCATCAGTGCAATTATCCACGATAAATCCTTTATAAACCTTCGATAATATCCAGCCGATCCAAGAAAGCTCTTAATCTCGGTCACCGTCTCGGGTCTCTTCCAATTATTCACTGCCACAATCTTAGTCGGATCTATGGACAACCCTTTCTCTGAGACGACATGACCAAGGAACTTCACTTTCTTCTTTCAAAAATGACACTTCGAAAACTTAGCCTTCAACTGATGCTCCCTCAACGTTTCGAGCACAACTCTAAATGAACTTCATGCTCCTTCTCATCCTTAGATTATATCAAAATGTCATCTATGAAGACCAACACAAATCTATCCAAGTGCTCTCGGAAAATTCTATTCATCAGATCCACAAAGAATGCCGATGCATTAGTTAGTCCAAACGGCATAACTAATCATTCGTACGATCCATACCTTGTCCTAAACGCCGTCAAAACTATCCTCTATCACTCTAAACTGATGAAATCCCGTTGCCAAATCTAGCTAAGAGATACCTTGGCTCCACTTAACTGATTGAACAAATCGTTAATTCTTGGCAATGGATATCAGTTCTTTATCGTCTTCTCGTTCAACTTAGATAATCGATACACAGCCTTAATGATCCGTCCGGCTTCTTAGCAAACACTACGGCAGCCCCCATGGTGAACTACTTGGTTGGATAAAACTCTTGCCTTCCAAATCCACCAACTGCACCTTCAACTCTCTCATCTAAGTGGGTGTCATCCTGCTTGGCAGCTTACTTACCGGCTCTGCTCCAAGCACCAAATCAATCCGAAACTCTATGGCTCGTTTCGGTGGCAGTCCAACTATAGCTCAAATACATCAGCAAATTCTCTAACTACAAAGACTCTATGCAACTCATCCTCCAACTCCATAATACCCAATAAAGCATTCACTTCACATCTAGGGTTCTCTATGGTATAAACTATCCGATCACTACAATTCGGGTGACTAAGTGATATTTTCCTATCATGGCAAAATATCCTAGCTTCATATTTATTAACCAATCCATTCCAAGGATAATCCCAAATCCCACAAAGTAAAACACATGCAAACAACAATCAAAAGTATGGCCCAACAAATCAAATTCTAAATGGTCACACCTCATCCCAAGCATTGCATACCCTCCTACCGGACTTGCAACCCTTAAGGAAGTAAATAAGTATGAGGGTTCTAGGTTAAACCTATCTACCAAACATCGAGAAATAAAAGAATGAGATGCTCGAGTGTCAAATAGAAAGCTAATAGACATACCGTGAATCTGCAGCGAGCCTTCCATAATAGCCTTCCCTTTTTCTGTACAACTGGCCTTGGAATTGGGGGCTCTAGTGAATACATATGTTCCTTTCCATCTCTAGCAGGCTCAGGGCATTTGTTCTTGTAATGACCGATCTGATCACTATTAAAACATCTAACATTCTTCTTTCCACCAGCCTCTTTTCCTTTTCCTTTACCGGTTCAACACTCATTAGCATAGTGTCCCTTTTGTCGCATTTGTAGCAAACCACTTCAGCCTTTCCTTTCTTCTGTGTTCCTCCCTTCCAAGCATTCTTCTTCTAGAAAAACTTCCTTTTCTGGCCCTGTCCTATCTAGGCCTCCTTCATCTTCTTCCTCAACCAAGCCAACGCCTCTTCTTGCCTTAATGCCATTTCAACCAATACATCATTGGGATCTCTCAAATGCGGCAAAGTGGCACTTATCAACTCTAGCCTCAAGCCCCTTATATACTTTTCATTCCTTCTGATCACGGTGTCTACCAAAGCATATCCGTATCGAGCCAACTCCTCAAACTTCCTCGCATACTCCAAGACAGACATATCTCCTTGTTCCAACTCTACAAACTTCCTCACCAACGCCGACTGCGCCATTACAAACATAAATCTTTCTGTGAACCTTCTTCGAAACTCCTCCCAAGTTATGGTTTCCTCATCAACTCCAGCAGTAACAGTATTCCACCAGGA
Source organism: Allium fistulosum (assembly GCA_030737815.1). NCBI lineage: Eukaryota > Viridiplantae > Streptophyta > Magnoliopsida > Asparagales > Amaryllidaceae > Allium > Allium fistulosum. The sequence continues at coordinate 850,944,187 of CM060905.1, forward strand.
CAAAGAACTCTCGGAAGTTGCCTCAAAGCCAACCTCCTCTTTTGTTCATCATTCAATCCTAAGTTAGCAAAAATTCTCTCACAATGCAGTAGCCAATTTTCCACCTCGATCGCATCTTCAGTACCAATAAACGGCTTCCCTCCAAGCTTGATGTAATAACTACTCAAGTTAGCATACTGATTGATCATCGAAATTTTCTGAGCTCCACCTCCAGCAGCATTACCTCCGATAACTCCGGGTGTTATTCCAGCTTGCATCATGTTTACAAAGAACTGGTACATTGCTCCCATGTCCATCTGGGGAACTCCTGCACCAACAGTTTCAGCTTGTGCCTGACCGGGACCTCTCCTAGTGTTTGGTCGGTAATTTCCCTTAGTGGTGGTGCTATCTCATCCAAGATTTACTTTGCCTCTTCTTCCCTCCTGTTTTCCCAAAAAATGGACAAACACCTCAAAGTCGTAGGATTTAATTGATTTTACGTTGTTCTTAGTGATTTGGGTGATTTATGCAAATATATGAAAAGCAGGGACTAAACTGTAAAAGACACGCAGATTTATAGTGGTTCAGCCAGAATGTGCCTACGTCCACTTTATATATTATTTCTCTTTTCTTGTTTCGATTACAAGTACAAAGCTTTGATACTAGTATCTGAAAGTTGTTTGAAAGTTCTCTCCGTGCTTGAGCTCTCAAACGTGTCCCTATTGTTGTACCCCTGCCCCTCTATTTATAGAGTGAGGCTGGGGGTAGGGGTCTTGGAGGTATATAGCTACTGGTGGGCCTGGGCTGATATAACCTGGCCTGGCAAAGTTGGTTCGGAACGCCTTGGTCCGGTGGAACTTGGTCCGGTGAAACTTGGTCCGGTGATGTTTTTGATTCGGTGGGACTGGTACTAGTGCATTGGTCCGGTGGTAGGAGTGGTAGAGGCTGGTTCGGTGGTAGGTGGAATAGGCAGCTGGTCCGGTAGTGAGGTGGAGTAGGAGTTGGTCCAGTAGCACCTGGGAGGCAGCTGGTCCGGTAGTGAGGTGGAGTAGGAGTTGGTCCGGTAGCACCTGGGAGGCAGCTGGTCCGGTAGTGAGATGGAGTAGGAGTTGGTTCGGGAGCTAGGTTGGTCTGGTAGTGGTAGGGATGCCGAATGAAGCTTAGGCAAGCCTGGACGAACCTGGTGCTTCTTGGTCTTGAGATCTCCTGGGTAAGAATACGCCCAACATTTGCCCCCCAAAGTGGGGCATATGCCGGTATATGCCGTGCTTTGTTTTAAAATCAATGACGTTAGCTTGGATGCTCCTACCGAACCAGCCGGTCCGGTCGTCTATGTTCGCCTATAAGTAAGGGCCTATGGCTTCCGTTACCTTCTACCGAACGAGACAGCCGAATCAGTTCCTCTTGCCAAACCAGTCATATCGCCGAACCAGACGTGTTTCCGAATCAGGTGATTGCCGGATGGCCTTTTTTTTCTAATGAACATAAAGTTTTAATACCGAATGGACCTTACACTGAGGAAGCCGAACGAATCTTTAGTTGGGAATGCCGAATGAATCTTTAGTTGGGAATGCCGAATGAATCTTTAGTTGGGAATGCCGAATGAATCTTTAGTTGGGCCTTACTGACTGAATTCGGGGATTCCGAGTGTTGAATGAACCCTTTACCGGATGGACTTTTGTACCTGAATCACCAGTGAAACTCTAGATTACATAGTTTATGTGTCTTAACGATATACTTTCTTGTGTCTGCAGATAAATGTCTCAAAGAGTGGAAACCCGATCAGAGAAGAAGAGATCTCAGGATAGAGAAGAGCCTTCCTCAGTGCCCCCGGCTCAGCCAGGATCTGCCCGTCATGGGCCCACACCGAGATCATTGGTGGATGGATACGGTCCTCAGGAACTTCTTAACTAGCCTCCTGATTGCTTCCCTAGCTCACTCAAGGGCGAGCAACTTGATGTTATATCTCGCTCTTTCGGGATCGACCGAGCGCGCATGTTATTGCCGGATGCGGGAGTGATGCCGTATGACCCTCCCAAAGGATATTTTGCCTACAGCAGATACCATTGCATGTGTGGTGCCATCCCGCCTCTCAACGCCTGGGTAGTCAGATTTCTCACATATCTAAAGGTAGCTCCATTCCAGCTCCAGCCCAACTCCTATGCTATTCTGGTGAGTCTCTTCGTCATCTTCCAGAGGAGATATGGACGTCCTCCTTCCAACCGGGAGATCCGGTATTTGTACAACTTGAGAGGCTATAAGAAAGGGTCTCCATACATCAGCTTGGAATCGGCCGTATCCTTTAAGCCGGTCCTGGATCTATACTCCAAGTACAACATGTTCAAGAAGGAATGGTTTTTTGTCAGGGATGATTCCATTTCTATTTGGTGCTTCACCTCCGGATGTAAGTCAAAGCTTTATTTTTAATCCCCGTTCTGGTTACAATGCTGCTTCTTATGTGTTTTTATTTTTTGCTAACGACAGGTGGTTTTGCGGTCGTGGAGAATGATCGCCTGGTTCAGACGGCAATAGAAATAGAAGCCATTTCTGGAAGAGATAGGTCGGCTGCTTACCTGATCAGGAACGCTACACTTTTGGAGCACAACTTGATCCTTCCACAGCAGTCCGTGGTCAAGCAAAGGGACACGGCCGAAGAGAAGGCTGCCCAAGCAAAAGAAGGGGCTGAGTCGAAGAGCAGCAAAAGGAGGCCCTTTCCGAAACATCCGGTTGCCGGGGGGAAGATGCTCAAAAAGTCTGACGGTCCCTCTCCCAACACATGTCCAGATATCCCGGAGGAGGGAGATGTGGAGGAGGAGCAAGGCGGAGATGGAGGAGAAGGCGCTGGAGGTGGAGACGGTGTCGGGGCTTTGTCTTCTGGGCAAGTAGGCGAGATGCAAGAGTGGACGGATGACACTTTCCGCCAAGCCTTCGAAGGTTTGGAGGAAACAGAGAAGTCAGTAGGGCGGAGTTGCGGAGGATGGAGGCCGTCTGTAAGGAGCAGATTGACATGGCCATTGCCACGGTGGATGAGGTTCGGCAAGCGGACCTCGAGCGAGTAGAGGAACTATCGGGGAGACTTGAGGCCGCGGAGCTTGCTCAGGACAAGTCGAAGGAGGAGATGAGGAGGTCCCTTCAGGCTGACCGTTTACGGTATCGATCGAAGAGGGATGCTGTTGTTGCCAAGTTGCGGGCTTCTGAAGTCCGAATGAGGGAGTTCGAAGAGAACGAGGGGATGATGGATGGGATGCTCCAGGATATGTACTTCCGTACTTGGAGGCAGGGTAACTTGTCCTGGATGGATGATTATCCCCGAGTTATGGCTAGGATTTATCTCAGGGCTCTAGAGGAGGCCAAGGCTGAGGCGGATAAGGAGGGTGGTGTGGCCTTCAGGATGGATGTGGTTACCGCCCAGTTCACCAAGGAGGAGAAGGTGGCAGTGAAGGAGGGCATGCGATTGCTTGCCGCTGAGGAGGCAGGTGTGCAAGTAGAGGATGATGATCAAGATGATCAAGGAGCTGATGTTGGTAAGTCTTCCTTTCCAGTCTTTCCATTAACTTGGTTGCTTATCATTAATGAATTCTTTCTTTGACCGGACAGGTGGACAACAGGACAAGGATAAAACTCCGAAGCAGCCGGCTCCTTGATTGGACCTGGATATCTTTTTGTAGACTTGACATTGTTGTATATGTTAGTCTCAAAACAGTAACGTAACTCTTAGGTTGTAATTATGCTACTTGTAATAATCAACATTATTCTTGACGTGTAATTTTTAACTTAAGTTGATTCTGTCATTTTCGAATATTTTTGCTACTTTGACATGTTGTATGAGAAATATAGCTATGCATATTCTTGTAACTAAATTGTGTTTGACGTCAAGTTCTTGTTTAAAACATAATTTCATGACGTGCAACGTTAGCGTGAGGTGTGAATTGATTATAGTCACGAGTTTACATATGAAAGAAGGAAATACCGCCCTTTATATTTTGCTTGTAGATAGCAGCTTTGAATGTCTTGTGGGACCGAGTATGGAATGCGGTCCAGTATCTTACTGTGAGTATCCGCTTGTTCTGTGTCCTGTACTTCAGGGATTGTTACAGAGGATAGGAGAAAAATTTCTTAAATAAAATTGAAATATGTGAAAAAGTAAAACTTCCAATCATGGAAGGCCTTCGATGTGCTTAGGTTCATGGCAAACGGCCTTTGTAGTCACTTTCCCTAGCTATGGGTCTTGGAGACATTTTGTCACCCATCTTACGCCTCCGCGGGGAGTTAATTCTTTTTTACCACAGCCTCACTTAAGACACATCAGAGCCGAGATCGCGCACAGTAACTACCCGGGCCATTATGGTCCGTATTCGTGGGTATTATTCGATTTACTGTGGCCAGCTAGCGTGGGTGTCGATCGTCAACCGTGAACTGCCCCTAGCTGGCCACACCTTATGTTGGGGCTTATAGTCAGTTCACAGTTGCCGGCGAGCCGAACGCCGTAATGAGCTGCCTCGGCAATAATCGGCCTTCTCGGTGGCTTATAATCGGCTCGTTACAGTTGGCTTTAAGGGCCGTCGTGAGCAATGAGTTAACCCGCAGCAGAGGGATGCTGGAGCGAAAGTGTCTCATTGGCGAGGGCATAGATTCGCATAGTACCTGTTAGGTCTTGTCCAGATGAAGTTGCGCTGTGGAGTGCTTCGAATGGAAATGCTACATGCACAGGATTTTGTCCAACAGAAAAGGATAAAGTTAACAAGCAGCCAAGATTTAAAGGAACAAGTTAAAAAAGAGACAAGGTTTTTTAAAGTGGTTCGGCACGAAAATTCCTACGTCCACTGATTCTCTTTGTTAATTCACTTCATATGAGCAATACAAGTTAAGAAAAGTATCGACGGAGGCGTTGGATGTTCCATGCCCTCTGGAACACCTCTCCGTCCACTGTTGACAAAATATAAGCTCCGTTGTTTAGATCTTTATGAATTACATATGGTCCATCCCAGATTGGATCTAGTGCTCCAGGGCGAGGGAAGATTCGCTTGAGGACAAGATCCCCTTCTTGTAAGGTGCGATGCTTGACTTTGGAGTTGTATTGTGCTGCCACTTTTTGCTTGTGGGCTGCTGCTTTGAGGGCTGCATCATTTCTTCTCTCCTCAATTAGATCCAAAGACATATGAAGGAGTTATTCGTTCTCTTCTGGGTTATAGTGGATCTTACGGTGGGAAGGCACGATGGCTTCAACTGGGAGCATAGCCTCCGATCCGTATGCCAAAGAGAAAGGAGTATGCCCTGTTGATGTTCTGAAAGATGTGCGATAGGCCCACAGTGCCGTAGGGAGTTCATCCACCCAAGCGCCCTTTGACTTCTCGAGCTTCTTTATTATTAGAGTTTTCAAAATTTTGTTGACGGCTTCGACTTGTCCGTTTGCCTAGGGATAAGCTACGGATGAGAAGCTTTTGTGAATTCCGTGCTCTTGGCACCAATTGGCGAACTCCTCGCTGTCAAACTGAAGTCTGTTGTCTGATATAATTTTGAATGGGACTCCGTACCTACATAGAACATTTTTGATCAAGAAGTTAATAATTTTTGCTGAAGATACTTTATTTAGGGGTTCTGCTTCCACCCATTTGGTGAAATAGTCGACTGCCACTATAGCATATTTGGCCCCGCCTCGGCCCATTGGCAGTTCTCTGATTAAGTCAATTCCCCATACTGCAAAAGGCCAAGGGCTGGTCATTTGAGTAATCTCAGTTGTTGGTAGCCGCAGAATCTTAGCAAACTTCTGGCATCTATCACATTTTCTGACGAAATTTAAGGCATCCTTGCTTAAGGTGGGCCAGAAATACCCATATCGGAGTATCTTTTTTGCCAAAGTCTGCCCTCCGGTGTGATCTCCACATCTTCCTTGATGAATGTTGGATAAGATTTCCTTGGCTTCCCTTCCAGCGACACACCTTAATAAGGGGTTAGAGAAGCCGCGCCGTAGAGGGTGTCCTCTTGTATTGTGTAGCGGGAAACTTTCCTCAAGATTTTCCTGACTTCGTTATGCCCGTTGGGTAGTGTGCCATTTTGTAAGTAGTCTCGGATGGGAGTCATTCAAGTTGCTTCTTCGGTTGCAGTTATCAGATTCACTTGCTCAAAACTTGGGGTCAGTTGCTTTGAGATGGCTATTGCTCCGGAAATAGCTCCGTCTCTCATGCTAGCTTGCTTCGCCAATTCGTCGGCCTCTTGGTTCTCTTCCCGAGGGATGTGTTTGACTAAGTAGTGGTCCAATCGACTGAGAAGTAACTTGGTCTTCTTTAAATATGCTATGAGTCATTCTTCTTGAGCCTGGAATTCTCCTAGTATTTGATTAACAATAAGTTGAGAATCGCTATGAAGACACAAAGAATTGGATCCGATTTCCAAGGCAAGTTCTAATCCAGCTACCACTGCTTCATATTCTGCATCGTTGTTGGTGGCAGCAAATTCCAACCTTATAGCATAGTGCAGCTTATTTCCCCTGGGAGTGATTATTACCATACCTGCCCCCGAGCCTTGTTCGTTTGACGCACCATCCACAAAGAGGTTCCACTTGATGTCTTCCGCTATTTCTGATTGCTCTTTACCTTCGTTGGTAGTGAATTCGGCAATGAAATCGGCCATGGCCTGCCCCTTGATTGCGGTGCGAGGATGGTAGGTAATATCATATTGACTTAGTTCAATGCACCATTTAAGTAGTCGCCCAGAAGTGTCGGGACGATGGAGTACCTTCCTCAGTGGTTGATCGGTTAGGACTCTGATGGAATGAGATTGAAAATATGTCGCAGTTTTCGTGATGTGGTTAGCAAACAGTACGCTAGTTTCTCAAGTTTAGGGTATCTGGCTTCTGCCCCTGTAAACCTCTTGCTTACAAAGTATACTGGCCGCTGCGTGCGTTCGTCTTCTCTAACCAATGCAGCGCTTAGAGCATGAGATGATACAACAAGGTATAGGTATAGTTCTTCGCCCCTGTTCGGAGTTGAGAGTACTGGTGGTCTCTCGGGGTGTTCGATTAAGTTAAGGAAAGCCGTTAAGCATTCCTTAGTCCATTCAAATTTTCCTTTCTCTTTCTTTAGAGCTTCGAAGAAGGGGATGCATTTGTCGGTCGCTTTGGAGATGAATCTGCTTAGGGCGGCTACCTTCCCATTTAGGCTCTGCATTTCTTTTCGGGTAGAAGGTATCCTGATATCTTTCAGAGCTCGGACCTGTTCAGGGTTTGCTTCAATTCCTCTGGCATGGACGTTGAATCCTAGAAACTTTCCTGATGATACTCCGAAGGAGCACTTTAGAGGATTCAGCTTCATTCCATATTGGCGGAGTACTCGAAACATTTCATCCAGGTGGCTTACGTGATTGTCGTCTTGCCTCGACTTCACAAGCATGTCATCTACATAAACTTCCATAGTTTGTCCTATTAGCCCCGCAAACATCTTGTTGACGAGACGCTGATAGGTGGCTCCTGCGTTTTTAAGTCCGAAAGGCATTACCTTGTAGCAGTACAATACCCGGTCAGTGATGAAACTAGTGTGGTCTTGATCGGGAGCATGCATAGGAATTTGGTTATATCCTGAATATGCGTCCATAAAAGATAAGAGTTCGTGTCCGGCTGTGCTGTCTACAAGCTGATCGATTCGGGGAAGTGGGAAGCAATCCTTCGGGCAGGCGTCATTTAAGTTGGAGAAGTCAATGCATGTTCGCCACTTCCCATTAGCCTTCTTTACCAGTACCGGGTTGGAGATCCACTCTGGGTAGATGGCTTCTCGTATGAAGTCATTGGCAAGTAGGTTCTTTACCTCTTCATCGAGGGCTGCTGATCGTTCTACCCCCATACTTCTCTATTTCTGTTTTACTGGCGCCTTGGTAGGATCAATGTTTAGTACGTGGCATGCTATGTCAGGGGAGATTCCGGTCAAGTCAGCATGTGACCATGCAAATACATCCACGTTGTGGCGGAGAAAGTCAATGAGTTGTTCCTTCAACTCTGCTTTTAGTTGGGACCCGATTTTCAATAGTTTACTCAAGTCGTGTTTGTCTACAGATACAAATTCCATAGCCTCTACAGGCTCGGCGGTGGCCTCCTCCTCTTTGTCCCTAGGGTCTAATTCATTAAAAGGGTCGCTGGTATACCGAAGAGGAGGGGCTTTCTTTAGTTGCTATGCTTCCAAACTTTTTTGTGCAGAGGGCAACCTCTACACTTTTCCCTTTATCCCTCATGTGGTTGTTGCGAAGTTCAGTTACATAGCAGTCTCGAGCAACATCCTGGTCTCCCTCTACTTCCCCTACTCCATTGTCCGTTGGAAATTTCATCTTTAGGCACCATGGGGCCAGGACAATTTGGAAGTCAGACAAGGCTGGCCTTCCTAAGAAGGCGTTGTAGGCCGAGTGGTTCTCTATTAGCACAAATGTCTGTTTCCGCACAACGGAGCGGGGATGACTTCCAATTTCAACAAAGAGGTTCACTTGCCCGAGGGGCATCTTTGCATCTCCAGTGAAACCGTGTAGCGGTTTATTGCAGGGAGAAACATCCTTCATTGATAGTTTCGTTTTGTCGAATGCATGCTTGAATAGGATATTTACTGAGCTTCCAGTGTCTACTAGAATCCGGAAAACTTCGGCTGGACCGAGCCGGGCAGAGATAACCATGGGATCCATGTGAGGGTATTGTCTTCCCTCTAGGTCACGCCTATTGAATGTGATGTCATCACTCTCTTTCCTCTTCGGGTGGCGTTCTTCTATAACAGAATTAACACAGTCTTCATCGTTTCTAAGCGACTTTCCATATCTTTCCATCTCTGCCCAGCTTCTGTCGGCGATGTGCGGTCCTCCCGAGATGGTATGAACCACTATCTTCTCTTGACTGGAGCCGCTAGTGTTGCGGTTTCCTTTGCCTATCTCTAGTGAGAACAGCCTTGGGTTCTCATTGGCAGGAGCTGGAGTCCTGTCCTGACCTTTTACATAGCGTTCCAGTTTCTTCCTTCTGATGTGTTCTTCAATCAAGTCCCGGAGATGATGGCATTCATTGGTATCATGCCCATGAGATTCGTGGAAGCGGCCGAACTTTTCAGACTTCTGTGCGTTATCTGATTCCTTCTTGTACGGTGGGCGTTTGTATCTAACTTCGCCTTGGGTGGCAAGGAAGATGTTTTCGACTGTTTCATTCAAAGGATGTAAGTGTCGAATCTTGGTCCTGGCCGATATAGGCGCTTTTCCCCCTTCTTGCCCCCAGCGTTGTCTCTAGAATCATTTCTTCGAACGTCCTTCACTGCAGCGGGCGTGTTGCCGTGAGCTGCCTTATTTTGTTGCCCTGACTGCCCCTCAGTGGCAGCATCTTCAAGCCTCATATATTTTCCAGCTTCATGGAAGAAATCGGGTAAAGTAGCTGGTTTCTCTTTTTTCAACCTTCTAGCAAATTTAGTATCCGGATGCACACCACTACAGAGGGCCATTAGGATGAGCTTTTCATCTGCATCTTGGACTGCGGTCGCTGCGGCATTGAATCGAGTTAGGTATTGCTGCAGTTTCTCTCCAGGTTTCTGTTTGATACTGGATAAGGAATAAGCGTCCTTGGGTTGTTCCACATGAATGCGGAACTGACTAATAAACTTTTCTTTCAGCATCTCCCACGAGCTGATGGATCCCTGGGGTAGATGACAGAACCAGGAGGTAGCTAGATCTGCTAAGAATAGTGGGAAGCATTTGCACAGTACTCCCTCTGTTGCTCCACTCATGAGCATATGCTGTGTGTATCTCTGCAAGTGTACAACGGGGTCGGAGGTTCCTTTGTAAGGTTCCATTGTCGGCATTTTCCATTCTCGGGGGGTGATAGCAATTTCGATATCGCGGGCGAAAGGGCTGGTTACCCTAGCGCCTATCCCTCTATCTCTTTGATCCCGTTGGACACACTCTTTGAACAAGCGTGCCATCCTTTCATCAGAATTTGGAGTAGATAGAAATGAGTTCGGTTCTGTTCTGTGGGATTGATTCCGTCTAGATGACCTATAGGGATGGTATCGCCTATCGTTCCTGATATTCTCCAGTGGCTGCCTTTGGTCTTCTGGGAGCATGCTAGGGTCAGCTACAGTTGGCCCTTGCCTTGATCTTCCCCTGCTGGATTCTGATCTAAGCACTTCCTTGGGTCCAACTTCGGGCTGTACTCTAGCTCGGCCCCGTTCATTGGTGTTCCCGTGGTTAGGCAGTATGACAGGCTCAGCTATAGTAGGCCTCCGTTCGGTACCTCCCCTGTTGGGTTCGGTTCCAAGTGTTTCCTCAGGCCTAACTTCGGGCTGAGCTCAGTCTCGGCTCCTACCATGGCTGCTTCTGTCGTTAGCTCCTTCGAAGAAGGAAGACCTTTGTTGTCTCTGAGATCCTCCAGACTGGGACTCACCCCATGATTCAGTGTTGCGGTTGGACTCTTTAGCATCCCTTAAGCGTGACATGAGATGGTACACCAAGGCTCCTTGCTGGGATGTGAAGCGGCTAGTCACTTCAGCCACAACCCTGTCTAGATCTGCCCTAGTAATTGTTGTCGGCTGCTCTGCGGCAGGGGTGGTCGGATTTATCTGACCTTCGTTTGGTACTGCTACTGGAGGGGGACGATTTACTTGGTCCATGACCATTGGTTCTGGAAGACTGCTGGTCGCGATGTTTTTTCCCTTGTTAACATCTTTCTTCTGTTTGGGAGGCATGTTTTCCAAGCAATGGACGATGCTGTTAGGAAGAAGGTTAAGTGGAAGAAGCTAAAGCTTCGAGCCTCTAGTTCTCAGTGAAAGCACCAAAAATGTTTGCACAAAAAATGGACAAAGACCTCAAAGTCGTAGGATTTAATTGATTTTACGTTGTTCTTAGTGATTTGAGTGATTTATGCAAATATATGAAAAGCAGGGACTAAACTGTAAAAGACACGCAGATTTATAGTGGTTTAGCCAGAATGTGCCTACGTCCACTTTATATATTATTTCTCTTTTCTTGTTTCGATTACAAGTACAAAGCTTTGATACTAGTATCTGAAAGTTGTTTGAAAGTTCTCTCCATGCTTGAGCTCTCAAACTTGTCCCCCATTGTTGTACCCCTGCCTTTCTATTTATAGAGTGAGGCTGGGGGTAGGGGTCTTTGAGGTATATAGCTGCTGGTGGGCCTGGGCTGATATAACCTGGCCTGGAAAAGTTGGTTCGGAACGCCTTGGTCCGGTGGAACTTGGTCCGGTGAAACTTGGTCCGGTGATGTTTTTGATTCGGTGGGACTGGTACTAGTGCATTGGTCCGGTGGTAGGAGTGGTAGAGGCTGGTTCAGTGGTAGGTGGAATAGGCAGCTGGTCCGGTAGTGAGGTGGAGTAGGAGTTGGTCCGGTAGCACCTGGGAGGCAGCTGGTCCGGTAGTGAGGTGGAGTAGGAGTTGGTCCGGTAGCACCTGGGAGGCAGCTGGTCCGGTAGTGAGATGGAGTAGGAGTTGGTCCGAGAGCTAAGTTGGTTCGGCAGTGGTAGGGATGCTGAATGAAGCTTAGGCAAGCCTGGACGAACCTGGTGCTTCTTGGTCTTGAGATCTCCTGGGTGAGAATACGCCCAACACCTCCATATCTGAATTCAAACCTCGTGGGATACAGATGAATAGCCTAACTAAGATAGGAGTCTAGAGAGATAGTGTATACTTATATATTTAGCAAATACAAGTACGTTAGTATAATGTTATCCCACACCCCGATCTTAACTTTAATTTCTAAGGATTATGTTTTCAAAATAATTTTTAGTTAAAGTATTTCATAAACCATGCTCTAATACCAAGCTATAACATCCCCTATCAAGAGGCCCAAAACTAAGCGCTACAGATGCTGCACTCATCTATAGTATTAGCTTCCGACGAGTAAATACGGCTATGTTATTGGTATCAATAATATCAAAAGCACTTGAATATGAAACAAAACATAGATTTCAGAAAACCACATTTACTTCATTACATTTCAAAATCAAAATTTTCACATTCACAACACATAATCCCCAAATCGTTCCTAGGCACAGATAATTATTACAAATTACGCCAAGAGCGATATATGAAGATACCCCCTTGGTTGATCAGAGTCATATGGTCATAATAGACCTAATACAAACAACACAGCGGAAAATCCGTCAAAACATAACAACTGCAAATCCAAAGTAGTTATCCATTGCCTCCTGCATGCCTCGGGTAGCTTATTCGTCATCCTACTAAACCTGAAAAGACCTTAACCCCTCGGTCTACTCAAATTAATTTTGAGCACCCGAGAGTTTAAGGGGAAAACATAAACTTTGAGTCAAACATAAAGCCTGGTGTGAATAACATTATAGATCCCGGAATAATTATGCTAAGTGAGACCATGCCGCTTACAGAAACGGATTTCCACTCACTACCATCCTTTTAAAACATATCTTTGCAAAATCTTTCATAAAACCATATACTGTGCTTCTGCATCCACAATGGTTTAAATACTATAAAGCAATCATTATTTAAAAATACATAAATATCAGGTAATAATGAACTATCTGTTCAAACACACAAGTTTTGTTTGGATAACTTTTAACCTTTGGCTGACTCGGGCCCACCAGACAATATAATCAAAATTAACCTAACACCTGTTAGGCATTCTTCTTCTAGATTATCTATCCTTAACCATATGTTAAACATTTCCTATCTGGATGGTCTGTCCTTAACTATCTGTTAAATACTTCACTTCTGGATGGTCTGTCCCTAACTTAATCACCTCCCAGGTCTTCCCGATCCTAATGGGTTTTCGGGCTCACCAATAACCTATATGTATACAAACATATATTCCTTTCGGTGTGTAGCCATAATTTTAGTCTACCTGTGACAAAGCCCTACATATTGGATTTTTGGACAACAATTAGCTGGGGCTATTAGCTAATGTATAGGGCGCGACCCTATACTAGTCCCATCTAGTATTCTAATATCTGAGTCAAATCATTTTGAAATAATATATATATACTCATATCTTTTATATCCAAATCATATTTAGAAATTAAAAAATCAAGATTTGTTTATCAAAACAGATGTGTAGTAAAACTACTACAGTGGCCTTCCCACTTTGAAACTCGAAAATGAAAGTCGATGATGCAACCGTCATCAACGAAATTATTTTCCAGCGACAAGAGAGGGGAGTACCGAACTTATTTCCTTTTAACATTCTTTTTAAAACATTTCTTTCAAATCACATTGAAAATATTTATATCTGAAAATACTTCCAAATAATACTAATATTATATTCCAAAATCTTTTGAAAACCAATTTCAAAACCCCAGAACTAAAGTTCTCAAATTTCCAATTTATATTCACTTTATTTGTAAATTTTATTTTACAACCAATTATTTATAAAATTTTACTTCCTAACAAAAAATATATCACATACAACTATATCAATTTATAAAAATTATCCTTTTATATACAAAAATATAATACTAGGTAAAATTATTTCATTTACCTATATTTTGAAAACAATATTATGTCGGCCTGCCCTATCAAGTGTTTAGAAATCCCTATCGATGCCATAACGTCCTATGTACCGACCAGAATTTATAAATACTAAATAGAACAAAATAACACAATATAAAAACATTTTTATAACACTAACAAGTATGCTCTCTTATATATATACATTCAAAAATACTCATTCTAGGTTATTACTACCCTATCTCAAATGAGTCAGACCCCACAAAGCTAAGGTTATCGCTGAACCTGGCTCTGATACCAAATGTAACGACCCGCCTTTTAGGACGGTTGAAATCGACAATAAACCACACATGTTGGACTCAAACCATTCAAAAGGGAGGATTGTTATGGGGTAAATAAGAAAAAGAAGAGAAAATAAAGAAAACAAAACACAGAATCTCACAGCAGAATGACAAAATTTAATAATCAAATAAACAGTTCATGAAGCTATTTTACAAATAACATTTGATTACACTTTTACAATAACAATCAGAGTTATACATACATCAGAAATAAGTAAATAATACAATGGAACAACATGATCTAGTGGAATAAATATAAATTAATATATATATATATATATATATATAATAAATAGTATACAAATCTTCGTCTTCGTCCTTCAAAAATAAAGTCTTCAAATGCTGAAATGCTCAGGCTGACCCAAGGGTAATGAAAAGACAAAACACTCGAGTCAGAACTAAAAGATCTTATGTAAGTTAAATCAAAAGTAAATAAATATGAGTGTAACGGCTTCAGAGATGTTTATGGGATTTTACATCTCCTATCCAGTGTATAATGTGCGTGCAATAACTTAAGAGATGTTCGGGATTCCATCTCCTAAGGATCCGTTAAACTATCTACATACATAGTACAATACGCTATTATAATATGCCTACAGTAAACTAAAGTATCAAAATAGCATTAAGGCGTTACCCATATCCCCTTAATACATTTTATATAAATGTCGTAGTCTATACAGTACCGTAATTCCTCCGTAAACTTGAGGGCTATCAAAGGGCACTCCATAGTGTACGACACAAACCAAACTCGTATTGGGCTCAATAAGGCACATGACAAGGCACGCGAGGCAATGCCAGGGTAGGATTCTACAGTTTGCACTCCCGGACTGGTGGTAATGCATAGTAGCTACTACCGCCTTCCTCGGAACACACTCCTATATTCAAATTGAGGGTGGCCACCAAATCAATCACAAAGTAATAAATATGGTATCGAAGAAATGTGTCTGATCGGATGAGCGACTTCACTTAGCCCGATATAGCTCTTGTTTTAGTCATATCAAGCTGACCCGAGAGGGTCAAGGCTGCGTTCATACCTCAAACAGTAGCGTTTGCCAAACCATCCTACTTCATTCTGGATTCTCCATCACGTGCACAGTTGTTAAAGTGGTTTTCGGTATTGGTAGAGAGTATGACAATATCTGATCCCGGTCTCTTTAACAACCAAATGCTCATTTCACACCGGTTAGTTCTTTTACATTTCCAAAACCGATTCATATTTGATATCAAAATATCATATTCACTTAAAAATCATATCACTTTCGAAATCATATTCACTTTTGAAATCATATTCATTTCAAAATCAAACCACAGAATAGGTTAAACCCTCATATCAAAATATTGCCTTTAAATTAAATCTAAATCATAACAGTTCCAACTTTAACGGTTTGAATATTGAAAGTAATTTATATATTGGAATAGTTATACATTTAAAATAGTTTATATGTTTAAAAATAGGTTATAGATTAAAATAGTATATATTTTAGAAATAGTTTATATATTAAAACAGGTTATATATATTAAAAGTTGATGTATTAGAAATAGTTTATAATAGTTTAAATAGTTTAAAATAGTTTTAAGAGTTTAAAATAGTTTAATAGTTTAAATAGTTTAAGGATAAAATAGTTAAAATAGTTTAATATAAAATGATTTGATTATTGGAAATGGTTTATATAGTAAATAGTTTGAAAATCTAAATAATCTGAATTTTAAAATAATAGATTTTAATCAGTTTATATTAAAATAATTAATTTGAAAATAATATCAAATCAAACTGTTTCTTTCATTTCAACAAACCTTGATCATATCCAGATTTCAAATCAACAAACTTAATTTCAATATTTCAATTCAAATTCTCATTAAAACCATTTCAATTCATATCGATTTCAAATCCATGTTTGAACTACAAATTTAAACCACTTCAAATTCAATAGATTTCAAAGTTTAAATATTCAAACGTTTATATTAACTCAATTTTGACAAATTTCAATTATATTTCAAAATTCAACTTCATAATTTCAATTCAATTCTTTAAACAATTCATTTAAACAAATTTCAATTTCAACATTTTAAAGCATGGATTTTGAAAATAATTCAGTTCATATAAATCAAATTTTATTTCATAAAATCATTTAACGGAATTCAAAATTTAAGGATTTAAAAATCATTTAATTTAACCAATCCAGTGTCCGTATATAATTTTCTGCTCTATGGTCAAGTGATACAGATATATATCATTTCAATCCGCAATAACTAAAATTTTACGGGTTATATCATTTCAACCGGCAATCCCGAGTAAAATTCAAAATCCAAAAAATCGCTCTAGTTTATCAATTCAACTCATAACGATTTTTCCCTAATCTATAAGACTGTTCGGGTATGTATCATTTCAACCTATAGTGATTTTCTAACAATAACTAAGGGAACTTATAGTGTGATAACGACATATAAAAATAAACGTAATTTCCAATCATCCAATTATCAACAATTAAGCATCCATCACAATCATCATTCAATTCAACCAATAAATCACAACAAATAAATTGGTTATCATTATCAGGTATTTAACTGGCAATTAAATTTCAATATTAATTTAAATGACAATTAAATTCGATATAAATTCAAATTAGACTCGAATCACAATTTAAATATACCAAACAACAATCAATCAATTTCTAATCACATCATGAATTTAATCTAACCAATATAAGATAGTTTAGTAGTTGGGAGTGGGTTAAAACACTCACCTTTGATTTCAAATCGATTTAAAATCCAAATTAGGCCCAAAACTTGAATAGTCTTGGAATGCAGCCAAACAAGTTTCATAATATCTGGAATTTCGATACGATCCTAACGGAATAAACCACGTGTGAATCCGAGCTCGTATGAGAAAGTTATGATAGTTAGAACGATTGAAAAATTATATTTAAATTAAATAATAAAACATAAAAGATGACACGTCACCTCGCAATCAACAGAGAAACCCTAGCCTACGCGACAACAAACACGACTGGACGCGGCTGCCACTCTTCATCAAATTATCGCCGCCTCCACGCTTGCATCCACGACCATCAGGACACGCCGTCGCCTTGCCTCCATCCAGGCACCTCCAACGGTGGTGTTGCGACCACCCCTAACGCCTTCGAAGGCTGTCGCCGCCACTCGCCTTTGGGCATGAATTGTGGCGAATTCCAGGCCATCTACGACGAACGAACAACACTATAGCGGCCTTCTCGACCTCCTCTTCCCGACGCCACTCCCTGATCGTCAATTGGCTGAAGATCCACCGTTGGATCGAAAACCCTAGAAATGGACGACCGAGGTTCAACATTGATTTCTGGTCAAATGATGATTCGAATCGAAAACGAATTGCTGCAGTGGATTGCACTCGTCAAGAGCTTTCAAACAATATATAACATGATAGAGTTTGGAGAGTTTGAATTTTTGAAACTGATTTTGGTTTGAAATTGAATTGGGATTTACGGTTTCTGCCATTTGAAGGAAGGAACAGATAAGAAGTTGATGTATGTACAGAATAAACTGAAAAGCTTCTAGTGTATGAGAAACAAAATCTATTTACATGGACAAAGCTAGATAAGAATGAATAACATATGGAATTGGTTCGAAACGATAACACGACCCGAAAAGCTCGTTTTGTTTTCGAAACGAAAGTAGGTCATACAATATATCGAGATGTTTTCGATATTTTTAAACTCAATGGAACAAGTTTCAAACCCTAATTCAAAATTATATAGAAGTTATCCTTTAAAATCTGCTTATTTTAATTGAATTCATTAAATTGATATCTACTCGTTTCGAGCCCGCACGATCAAACGACAAGTCTGATCACTATGAAACTTGAAATCCTTCAATAATTCATTGTTACGGATCCGATGAAACTAGTTTCGTCAAAATTTGAGATAGTGGCTAAAATGGCTAATTTCACGTTAATTAAATAAATTATTATTATATTGATTAATCACTTTTAAATTCAAAATAAAAAATTTACAATTTTCATCATTCTTAGTTACACAGAAGTTATAATCTTTTAAAATAAATTTTCCATGTCGAATCCAATATTAAATATTGCACTAATTACAACGTTCAATTGCAATTACAATAAATTAATTAATTATAATTTAAATACCAATAAATTCATTTATTTTCATTTACATTCTTATTATCCAATCAACAATACCCTAAGAATATAATTAACATTAGCTTACCTTTTATTACTTTCATAAATTTACCATTAACATCTTTTACCATATCAACTGCTATATTTAATTATATTAATTCACATTGATTTCCAGATTAATTCAACGTATTAAATAATAAGATGATAAATAAGCAATTGTTACATTTACGTAATTTAATCACATTTATAAGTTTATTGTTTACAACAAGATTATAAATTTACGTACAAATAATTGATTACACATTATATACTAAAACCAATTAAATACAGTAACATACAATTTCATTATTAATACAACATCGAATTTATTCCTTATTTACAATTATAACCAAATTAACTTTACAATTATTTCGATTGATTGAAATTACATTAAAATAGTTGTCAATAACATCCAAACAACTTTATTAATTCACATTCTAATTGTTTTCTCATAAATAAATCATAAAATTTTAATTTCTCACAATATTTAATTTCAAAATCTTATTTAACTTAATATTTTTAAATTATCAAAAATTAATGGTCGTTACACTCTCCCCCACTCAAAACTTTTCTTCCTCGAAAAGGAAAGAAGTAATTAAGAAACTAATATAATTTTATTCAAAATAATCAATTTATAAACACATTAAACTTAATAACTAAATGTTTTAAGTAAAATATATTAATTTATAAACAATTAAATCTTTCATATTCAAGTTTAATAAAAGTTTGAAAATATTTTCACTTTCACAAAATTGTTCTAAGCCGAAAATTCACGAAAATATTCGACAGAGTCTCCTTTGCGCGGTTAGGTCTGAAAAAATAACAATATCAATAATTTCAATTTATATATATATATATATATATATCATATTTCAATAATAAAACATCTCAAACCACGGGAAAAACAATAAAATATCGCTATAAAACCGTAATCCGAAAATGTACCTATTTGTCGGGCAAAAAACGCTTAATTTATGAAACTAAAAGTAGTAGCTATTGCTTCCATAACCTGTATTCTACTTACAAAATCCAGAAGAGTACAAATTATGTACAAGAGAAATATTTAGTTGTTTACTTAGTAACAAAACAAATCAACACAAAACATATGCAAACAAAACAGCACGACCATCATATGCAACAAAGGAATAAGTCGTACATCCATAGAAATGAATCTAATGGTTTGTTCAGTTTTCAGAAACTTCTCATCATTCAAGGATGATAAATAACTACAAGGTATATCTTATGCTACACAGTCTTTGGTAATTTCTTAATAGATTATTCATACAACCTCAAATAAATCAAAGTATCATTCCCCAAACTTCACATCAGCCAAACAACAATGAATTGTAAATATTATTTAAGTTTATTCTATTGGTTCCTTTTCACATTATTGACCTCAGATTTATTTAAATTCTCATTTATTCATACAATGTCATCTTTTATTAGTTTACATTCATATACTTACATAAATTATTTCACATTCAATATCTGAAGTTATTAATAAATCAATTTTTGAAATATTATATAAGTTTCTTTGCAATTAAATTCACATTCATTTACTTACATAAATTATTTTCCATTCAATATTGAAAATAATCAATGAATTCATTATTTAAGTATTGAAAGTATATATGAGTGGATCGTATAGGATATATGCAAGTATAAACAGCTAACTATATAATATAACTTGATAAACGATAGTAGCAAACTAAATGAAAATAATCACACTGGTATTTTATACTGGTTCAGATCTCCCGTCCTACGTCCAGTCCCGAAGCTCCTCTTCAGAATTCCCTTTCAACTAACCCTCACTTGACCCAGAGGAACAGGTTTACAATTGTAAAGTATTAAAATAGCGTTAAGGTGTTACCCATATCCCCCTTAACACATTTTATATAAATGCCGTAGTCTATACAGTATCGTAATTCCTCCATAAAATGGAGGGCTATCAGAGGGAACTTCATAGTGTATGACACAAACCAAACTCGTAGTGGGCCCGATAAGGCATATGACAAGGCACGCGAGGCAATGCCAGGGTAGGATTCTACCGTTTGCACTCCCAGACTGGTGGTAACGCATAGCAGCTACTACCGCACACCTCAGAACACACTCCCATAATCAAATCGAGGGTGGCCACCAAATCAATCACAAAGTAATAAATATGGTATCGTAGAAATGTGTCCGAGTGGAGGAGAGACCTCACTTGGCCCGGTATAACTCCTGTTTTAATCATATCAAGCTGACCCGAGGGGGTCAGGGCTACATTCATACCTCAAACAGCAGCGTTCACCAAACCATCCTATTTCATTCTGGATTCTCCACCACGTGCACAGTTGTTAAAGTGGTTTTCGATATTGGCAGAGAGCATGACAATATTCGATCCAGATCAACAACCAAATGCTTATTTAACACCGGTTGGTTCTTTTTCATTTCCAAAACCGATTCATATTTGATATCAAAATATCATATTCACTTAAAAATCATATCACTTTCGAAATCATATTCACTTTCGAAATCATATCACTTTCAAAATCATATTCACTTTAAATCATATTCATTTCAAAATCAAACCACAAAATAGGTTAAACCCTCATATCAAAATATTGCCCTTAAATCAATTAAATCTAAATCATAACAGTTCCAACTTTAACAGTTTGAATATTGAAAGTAATTTATATATTGGAATAGTTATACATTTAAAATAGTTTATATGTTTAAAAATAGGTTATAGATTAAAATAGTATATATTTTAGAAATAGATTATATATTAAAATAGGTTACATATATTAAAAGTTGATGTATTAGAAATAGTTTATAATAGTTTTAAGAGTTTAAAATAGTTTAATAGTTTAAATAGTTTAAGGATTTTAAACAGTTAAAATAGTTTAATATTAAACGATTTGATTATTGGGAATGGTTCATATAGTAAATAGTTTGAAAATCTAAATAATCTGAATTTTAAAATAATAGATTTTAAATAGTTTATATTAAAATAATTAATTTGAAAATAATATCAAATCAAACTGTTTCTTTCATTTCAACAAACCTGGATCATATCCAGATTTCAAATCAACAAACTCAATTTTAATATTTCAATTCAAATTCTCATTAAAACCATTTCAATTTATATCGATTTCAAATCCATGTTTGAACTACAAATTTAAACCACTTCAAATTCAATAGACTTTAAAGTTTAAATATTCAAACGTTTACAATAACTTAATTTTGACAAATTTCAATTATATTTCAAAATTCAACATCAAAATTTCAATTTAAATTCTTTAAACAATTGATTTAAACAAATTTCAGTTTCAACATTTTAAAGCTTGGATTTTGAAAATAATTCAGTTCATATAAATCAAATTTTATTTCATAAAATCATTTAACGAAATTCAAAATTTAAGGATTTAAAAATCATTTAATTTAACTAATCTAGTGTCCGTATATAATTTTCTGCCATATGGTCAAGTGATACGGATATATATAATTTCAATGTGCAATAATTTAAATTTTACGGGTATATATCATTTCAACCCGCAATCCCGAGTAAAACTCAAAATCCATAAAATCGCTCGAGTTTATCATTTCAACTCATAATGGTTTTTCCCTAATCTATAAGACCGTTCGGGTATGTATCATTTCAACCCATAGTGATTTTCTAACAATAACTAAGGGAACTTGCAGTGTGATAACGACATATAAAAATAAACGTAATATCCAATCATCTAAATAACAACAATTAAGCATCCATCACAATCATCATTCAATTCAACCAATAAATCACAACAAATAAACTGGTTATCATTATCAAGTATTTAACTAGCAATTAAATTCCAATATTAATTTAAATGACAATTAAATTCAATATAAATTCAAACTAGACTCGAATGACAATTTAAATATACCAAACAGCAATCAATCAATTTCTAATCACATCATGAATTTAATCTAACCAATATAAGATAGTTTAGTAGTAGTGAGTGGGTTAAAACACTGGCCTTTGATTTCACATCCAAATTAGGCCCAAAAATTGAACAGTCTCAGAATGCAGCCAAACCAGTTCCTTAATGTCTGGAATTTCGATACGATCCTAACGGAATAAACCGCGCGTAAATCCAAACTCGTATGTGAAAGTTATGATAGTTAGAACGATTGAAAAATTATATTTAAATTAAATAACAAAACATAAAAGATGACACGTCACCTCGCAATCAACAGAGAAACCCTAGCCTATGCGACAACGAACGCGAATGGACGTGACCACCACTCTTCATCGAATTATCGTTGCCTCCACGCTCGCATCCACGACCATCAGTACACGCCGCCACCTTGCCTCCATTCAGGCACCTCCAACGGTGGTGGTGCGACCACCCTTAACGCCTCCAAAGGCTGTCGCCACCGCTCGCCTTTGGGCATGAATTTTGGCGAATTCCAGGCCATCTACGATGAACGAACAACACTATAGCGACCCGCTCGACCTCCTCTTCCCGACGCCATTCCCTGATCGTCAATTGGCTGAAGATCCACCGTTGGATCGAAAACCCTAAAAATGGACGGCCGAGGTTAATCATCGATTTCTAGTCAAACGATGATTTGAATCGAAAAAGAATTATTGCATTGGATTGTGCTCATCAAGAGCTTTTCAAGGATATATAATATGATAGAGTTTGTAGAGTTTGAATTTTTGAATTGATTTTGATTTGAAATTGAATTGGGATTTATGGTTTCTACCATTGGAAGAAAGGAAGAGATAAGAAGTTGATGTACATACAGAATAAACTAAAATGCTGCTAGGGTTTGAGAAACAAAATCTATTTATATGGACAAAGCTAGATAAGAATGAATAACATATCGAATTGGTTCAAAACGGTACCACGACCCGAAAAGCCCGTTTTGTTTTCGAAACGAAAGTAGGTCATTCAATATATCGAAATAGATGTTTTCAATATTTTTAAACTCAATGGAACAAGTTTCAAACCCTAATTCAAAAGTATATAGAAGTTATCCTTTAAAATTAGCTTTTAATTAAATTCATTAAATTGATTTCTACTCGTTTCGAGCCCGCACGATCAAACGACAAGTCTGTTCGCTACAAAACTTGAAATCCTTCAATAATTCACTATTACGGATCCGATGAAACTGGTTTTGTTGAAATCCGAGACAGTGGCCAAAATGGCTAATTTCACGTTAATTAAATAAATTATTATTAAATTGATTAATCGCTTTTAAATTCAAAATTAAAAATTTACAATTTTCATCATTCTTGGTTACACAGAAATTATAATCTTTTAAAATAATTTTTCCATGTCAAATCGAATATTAAATATTGCACTAATTACAGCATTCAATTGCAATTGCAATAAATTCATTAATTATAATTTAAATTCTAATAAATTCATTTATTTTGATTCACATTTTTATTAACCAATCAACAATACCCTAAGAATATAATTAACATTAGTTTACCTTTTATTACTTTCATAAATTTACTGTTAACATCTTTTACCATATCAACTGCTATATTTAATTATATTAATTCACATTGATTTCCAAATTAATTCAACATATTAAATAATAAGACGATAAATAAGCAATTGTTACCTTTACGTAATTCAATCTCATTTATAAATTTATTATTTATAACAAGATTATAAATTTGCGTACAAATAATTGATTACACATATATACTAAAACCAATTGAATAAAGTAACATACAATTTCATTATTAATACAACATTGAATTTATTCATTATTTACAATTATAACCAAATTAACTTTACAATTATTTCGATTGATTGAAATTACATTAAAATAGTTGTCCATACCATCCAAACAACTTTATCAATTCACATTCTAATTGTTTTCTCATTAATAAATCATAACTTTTTAATTTCTCACAATATTTAATTTCAAAATTTTATTTAACTTAATATTTTTAAATTATCATAAATTATGGGTCATTGCACTTTACTCAAAATCATATCACCATGTTATGTGTATATTCTTTACTCAAACTTTAGTTGATAAAAACAATTAATCATTTGAAAGAACCACTTTCTATACTTTTGAAATCATTTATTTCAAATTCAAACATCAAACCTTTCGAAATCAAACCTTTCAAAAATGATAAAACTTTAGACATCCTTCTTTAAAATCTCTTTAAAACATTGCCTTAGAAAAACCTTGGAAAACCTTCCATCTCAAACCTTTTGAAAACAATCACTTAAACCTTTTGAAGTCAATCATCAAACCTTTCGAAGTCAATCTCTTAAACCTTTCGAAATCATTCACTTAAACCTTTCGAAATCATTCACTTAAACCTTTCGAAATCATTCATCAAACCTTTCGAAATCAGTCAACTAAAACCTTTCGAAACCATTGAATTAAACTTTTTGAAATCAACCTTCAAACCTTTCGAAACCATTCAACTAAAACCTTTCGAAACCATTGAATTAAACCTTTCGAAGACTTACTGGTTTCAATTTAAAACAAGTGGAAAACCTTCTTTAAAAACCTTTCGATGTCATTAGAAGCAACCTTTTGACTAAGTCAAAAGCTCTTCTTCGAAAGCTTGGTTATACTTCAATTAAATACAACGGTAAATCACCTAAGTTGAAAGCTTCCTTTCGAAAGCATTGGGAGAAGCGGCTGGTTTTAAAACAAGTAAATCTTTCATCTTTGTCGAAATCTTCAAAACAAAATAAAGTGGCAGTAACCCTATGATTGTGTCGGAAGGTTCCAAAACGAAGCAGTGTTAAAACAGCAGTAACCTTTCGACTGGGTCGGAAGGTATAAAACCTTTATATTTGACCTAGTCGAAAGCAACCAAGTCGAAAGCTCTTATTCGAAAGCAAAACAGGTGAAAGCTTTTGGTTTATAAAAAAAACATACCCCAACCTCTTTGGCCATTAACCTTTCGACTAAGAACCTTTTGTAACAACCCGAATTCCAGTGGGTTTGGATTTTTTGCAAAAATGCTAAAATCCAAGCCCACTGAAGCCCGAGTTGGGTATTTGATATCATGCAAATAGGAAAAGATAAATATATTAAAGTTCAAATAAATATCTCACAGCAGAACTGACTAAAATATAATAGTAAGTAAATACACACCAAGATAATAACACTTTCTAAACAAGTGTCTCAAAGCTGGAAGATCTCTGCCATCTATCTAACTTTTGGGATGTTATGAGAAGGGGGTCAGAACTAAAGTTATGCTGAATGGACAAATTATACACTTCTAAGCATAATTCTACATATACAATACTATTTCCATTTTCTGTTGTATTAGGTTTATTGGGTTTATAATACTCTCGCCTCTGTGCGTGAATCGAACACATCTATTCCCTAGTAGATTAAGACCAAATAACAAATATATATATATATATATATATGTAGCTACAAGCCCAAAGACTGCATCGGTCCTAGGTACTACCCATAGAACCTTCCGTATCCTCCTCGAAAAGGACTCCATCGTCTTGCTACTAGAGCGTACTGTAACTACATTTGTAAAGGACATCTTTGTGAGGCCTACAATACAAATGTTCCGTCGTCTACTATGAAAACGTGAAACTACATCCGCACTAGCTTATACTAGTGCTCGAACATCCACAATGTACCATCCAGTGCGTACCTTGAGGACTACACGTAATCGTTCTGTCTACTCCTTGAATTCCGCCAATAAAGTCTACCTAGTATGGAACTCAGTCGGGGATTTTCTATATCTGTAAAGGTCCACTACGTTAGGCCTACAATACAGATATTCTACTTGGTCTGTCTCTTTTCTCATCATGGCTATGGCCCCATGCAGCCCCCCCTCAACCAATCGAAAGACCTTTTAAGAGCTAAGTGGTTGTGCCCTACAGCAAACAATCTAAAAATCCAATTGGTTTTGCCCCTCATCCATGTCTCGATAGTGAAAGAATCATTGGCCTGTTGGTTTAAATCTAGTCTTTCCCGAACCCGCTCTGACTGATGATGGCTTGATCTCTGCATGCGATTATCCTTTTGGGTCCTGCTCACTATAACCTACTCGCAAACTAGAGTATGATGTCATACGAATATCCTACTCCATCACCAACTTTTTGCCTGCCTACAAAGGTCCGCTTCGTTAGGCCTGCAATGCAAAAGCAATCAAGGCATAATCTCTTGATGGAACACCTATAGACTTGCCTCCGGGGGTCCAGCTTCGTTAGGCCTACCTCAAAGGGCCATCCTAGAGTATCCTCACGTCCCGTTGAAGTCTCGTACTTCCTTCTAACCCGAACTAACTAAGTTGGACGTGCTCTTTTTGTACTAAAATCTGCGATGAATTACTTTGTTAGGCTCTTTATCCAGATTCTCTTTCGGGCTGCTCCAAACGCACCTTACCATTTTATTAGACCCTACGTCTAATCTTTTACTATGCGTTTAGTTTACTTTTCTTATTCTGTTGGCTACTTATTTACCTTAATCAGCAAGCCCAGCCCCACCTATGTGTGAGACCATCAGTCCTAGACCTGAAAGAAAATGCTACCGGTACGGGCCACTTCTATTATTTTGCTTATTAACTTAATCCAAGATCTAAGTTTGATAAAATAAGCCTCTTCTATTTCTTTCTTTTTAATTATAACCTTCGTGTTACAATTATACTCGTAATTGTTACTTTTATATTCTTTTCTTCCTTTTTAATTCATTTCTTTCGTTTTAACATAATTTACTGTAAATTTCTCACTTTTAGGCTTTTGTCTTTCTTTACAACTTCTAAGCCTAGTATTACTTATATTTAATTGGATTCCTTTTTTTCCATATAAATAACATTTAAATATAAGTACACTTCTCTTATAAAATTTACAGTTTCAACATAACTAATTAGTAGAACTAATTACCGAAATAAATGTTGAATTAAATATTTAACGGGAATCTAATGATATTATATATCATAAACATAAAAGAGATATAATTTAAATCCACTCACCTGTTGTCCTTAGCTTTACTCTTGGGCATTCCTGGATCCCCTTCTAAGGCATCTAATATTTTTATTAAAAAGATATTCTCCCTAGAAATGTTTTCTATTTAGGGTTCAGCCACAGGCAATGAACTCAATTGGGAGAAAATATGATTGTGAGAAAATAGCTAGGCCTAGGGTCTTATTTATAGTGGTTTTTGGGGATCTCAGACCGTTGGATTTAGGAGATTGAATCTGAAGCCACCACATCACAGTGTCGTTTGGAGCCATCAGATCTATCAACGTATGGCTCTGATCGAATAAAATCAACCGAAGTCGTCACCAAAACAAACTTCGGCTCTGCAAAAGTGCGGGTCAACCCTACATCATTGCGGGTTGACCTATAGGTCGACCTAGGGGGGATGGGGGTAAACCTATAAGGTCCTTTTATCGTCTTTCTGATTTCTTATTCACTCGTATCTTCTTCATATTAACTCGGATTTCGACAAGTTATATATGGAAATTGATTGGAAAATCGCCACGAACACAATGTTATAAGTTTCGAGGCCATATTCTGACAATTCCAAAAATGCTTATTTTCACTTTTCATCATTTTTTGATTATTTAATTATCTAAAAATGCGAGGCGTTGCATTCTCCAACCCTTTAGGAAATTTTGTCCCCGAAATTCGATAAGGGTAAAACTATGTAATTCCTCACATCAATCACATCCATTTTGTGTACATCCAATTTTGCGACCATCCATATCCATTTGAATGGTGTCATTCAACATAAAATATATGCATGTACATGAATTTCTATGCAGTGCCTCCTATATGAATGCTTTTCTTCTTTAAAAACATCTTTTTAAAATATGATGCACACATCCGAAATATACTTGCAATTTTTATATGAATGCAATGTTTTGGAAAGTCAAAACATTTTTCATCCAATTTTTCCCACACTCCTACTTAAAAGTGGCATAGTTCAACGAATTTTACATCTAAATCCTACCACACAACTTTTAATACTCGAATTTCAGAAAAATCTAATTTTTTCCAAACTTGATTTCTTATGTCAGAAAGGAGGTAGAAAACGGAAAACCTCACATTTACCGTTTTACTTTAGCGCACCTCTTTCTCCGTACTTGGAACCTATGCTGCTATTCTATAAAAATCTCTAGTTGCTTTCCCAAGCACAGTTCACATAAGAAAATTTTTCTTTTCAAAATTTTCTATTGACGTTTCTGTCGCTTTCTTTAAATTTGTTGTTTTCTTTTTAGTTACTCTTTTTGGCTTTTACTTTTCTTTCATTACTTACATCCTATGTTTTTATTCTCTTCTTGTGAACATCACAAGAATAAATAACATCAAACTAATCATCAATGATCTACTACAATAGGAACTAAATGCTTACATAGGAGTACAATCTCGTAACTAAAAGAGAAAACAAGTCCTACTACAAAACGATACTAGATAGCTAAATATAGCAGCTAAACACAACTATCCTCTAGGTCTAAGAGGCCTAGGACCATGTCCACTCTGACATAGAAGGGTCCTACTCTAGGAATCCAAGTAATTCATATGCTCCTCTTACCGCCTATTACTCGTTACTAACTTACGCTATGTTACTCATGATGAATAAGATCTATTCATCTCTTCCATTCCATGCTCAAAATGGAATAACCAAGTCTTATTTACTGCAACGAATAAGGGCTTCAATCTATGCAGTCTCTATCTAAAAAGGCAACTAAGTTTGGGGAAATTTTCTCTTTATCTTCACCTTTCATTTTTCCCCAACTAAGGTCCACCTATTTCAACCACGTGTGTCTTAATATCTTACTAATATCACTTCACTATTCTTCTATAGTCTACACACATGACGCAACATTCCTAGGTTCTCACTAGTGTCCTATACACTTTACGAGAACTTTTATTATTACTACTAAAAGTAATCACTGCTATAGCCTACACAACCTTACACCTTTCCCGTCATACCTAGGAAATGATTCCTATCCACTCCATATTTAAAAGTTTGGTTTGGTATTTATCATTTCATTTCAAAAATTAAAGCTTCTAAATTTTTGAAACATCAAATTCCAAAATTCTTGCCTTTAAAAGTGTTACTTTGAAGTTTCTATTAATTTCAAAGGTACTTGGTTACTTAACATTTGATCTTTCTAGACTTGCCTCTTTACAGCTCTTTGAATTTAAATTATTCCCCAAAACTAGAGGGGAAAATTTCAAATTCTAAGTTCAAAACTTATTCCTCTTTTTCTTTTAAAAACCTTTGAAGCTTTCCATAAAAAAAGAAATTTTGGATTTTTAAATTTAACTACTTACTAACTTTTTCTCTTCCAAAAACTTATTTACTTTTTCACCAAACCATTTTTCTTTAAAACATGCCTTGCTTGTCCTTAAAACATTTTTTTCTCAACTTCCAAAAATGTCCTCATATGTTTTCAAAACATCTCCTTTTCATAGATTTTCAAATTTACAAAAACTGGAGTAGATAAGAACAATTATTTTATCAAAAATCCCTTAACTTTCCTTCTCTTCCAGTTACCTAACCTTGGAGGAGTTTCTAACTTACTACAAATGGGGACTTTCTACAAAGGCAAGCAACCAATGCGCATAATCGATGGAAAATTATGAAATTTCCATTGCTTAGCTTTCCTACTAAGGCTCTCTATAATATTCCTCCTAACTAACACTGTCTCTAATTATTACACTTCTTATTACACCTAATGGTTTTATACCTTAATGTATTGGAAGTACTTTCTGTTATGAGAAACCATTAACGCTAAAACCTTCTATGAATCCTTTAAAAGAGGATTTCATGTTTATGTGAAATTACAAGGAACTTATTTTATATTTTATCGAAATAGGCTATACAAAATATGGTGCTTTCCATACCTTGTACATCTCTTTCACATATTCCTTATAACTTGCACAAAACATATTTATTTGTGATTTGGTTTCATTGAAAATTATATCATTATTCATTTCATTCCAATAGATTAAAGTATGTTTAATCTATATTCACTTACAATAGACATTTCCTACGAAATTTATTAATTTCCTAATATTTAACTTACATCTTCTTCTTTTTTCAGAAGAACTCATTTTCAAAAAAAAAATTAATATTTTCATAACTAGAAAACATTTCCATATACTTATTTAAATAATAAGTGTACTTACAAACCACTTTATTTCTATACTTAGAAATTATCTTCAAAACATATTTTTATTTAGGTCAAAACAGATGTTGCGTAAAACACCGTTACAGCAACCCAAAAATACTAGTATATGGATTCAATTAAAATAAATATTAATAAATCCCATATGCTATGTAAACACATTTCCTTGGGAGTCACCTACTATAACAATAGTTTCATAGTCTATGCTTCCTTTATTTTTCATGAAAACATCTATTACAACAATAAATGTTGTAACCTACGTTTTCGATACTTAACCCACTCTAGGTTTTTATATTTAAAATCTTTGTTTACCTACAAAGAAACTAGTGAGCTATACATGCTCTAAATTCTTCAAAAATAATTTCACTTTTAATAAAATTTACATCATATAAAAACCAATTTAAATTCCATACCACTTTTATTTCAAAAACCCAATACTTACTTCCTCAAACATATTAACAATTATATTTTTCAACTTTTCAATTCCAAAAGTTTCATTTTATTGGGCTAGACATAAAGTTGATTTTCTTCTTACTACCCTAGGAATACCCTTCCTAAACCTTGGAAATCTCATTTCCTTACTAAAATCTCTTATTCCTTCCAAAATAAAAATACTCTCCCTACTATCCCTAGGGAACTTTCCCACTTCCTATAACATATGGATACCAATCTTCTCTCAAAACGTAGCTTATTGTACACTATAAATCGACAATAACATAGGGCTCAACATCCTTGGGTCATTCCAAACCCAACTAGCAAACTATGCACAAATATACTTCTAAATACTTTCCATATGTTAAAATCTATAATTGGGGACTATTTGGATTTTAGTACATAATATATTTATATTTTATTCAAAAATACAAATACGTTCACTCATATTTCCTAATTTACTTAGGAACTACTAACCTAAGCTCTGATACCAAATGTAACAACCTGAATTCCAGTGGGTCCGGATATTTCACAAAAATGTTAAAATTCAAGCCCACTGAAGACTGAGTTGGTTATCTCGTATCCTACAAATAGGCAAAGATAAATATATCAAAGTTCAAATAAATATCTCACAGCAGAACTGACTAAAATATAATAGTAAGTAAATACTCACCAAAATAATAACACTTTCTAAATAAGTGTCTCAAAGCTGGAAGATCTCTACCATCTATCTAACCTGTGGGATGTTATGAGGAGGGGGTCAGAACTAATGTTCTGGTGAATGGAAAAATTATACACTACTAAGCATAATTCAACATATACCATTCTATTTCCATTTTCTGTTATATTAGGTTTATTGGGTTTATAATACTCTCGCCTCTGTGCGTGAATTGTACCCATCTACTCCGTAGTAGATTAAAACCTAATAACCAATATATATATATATAGCTACATGCCCAAAGACCGCATCGGTCCTAGGTACTACCCATAGTACCTTCCGTATCCTCCTCGAAAAGGACTCCATCGTCTTGCTACTAGAGCGTACTATAACTACATTTGTAAAGGACAGCTTCGTGAGGCCTACAATGCAGATGTTCCGTCGTCTACTATGAAAACGTGAAACTGCATCCGCACTTGCTTATACTAGTGTTCGAACATATACAATGTACCACTCAGTGCGTACCTTGAGGACTACACGTAATCATTCTGTCTACTCCTTGAATTCCGCTAACAAGGTCTACCTTGTACGGAACTCAGTCGGGGATTTTGTATATCTGTAAAGGTCCGCTTCGTTAGGCCTACAATATACATATTCTACTTGGTCTGTCTCTTTTCTCATCGTGGCTATGGCCCCACGCAGCCCCCTCTCAACTAATCAAAAGACCTATCAAGAGCTAAGTGGTTGTGCCCTACTACAAACAATCTAAACATCCAATTGGCTGTGCCCCTCATCCAATGTCTCGATAGTGAAAGAATTATTGGCCTGTTGGTTTAACTCTAGTCTTTCCCAAACTCGTTCTGACTGATGATGGTTTGATCTCTGCATGCGACTATCCTTATGGGTCATGCCCACTATAACCTACTCGCAAACTAGAGTATGGTGTCATACGAATATCCTACTCCGTCACCAACCTTTTGACTGCCTAAAAAGGTCCGCTCTGTTAGGCCTGCAATGCAAAAGCAGTCAAGGCATACTCTCTTGATGGAACAACTACATACCTGCCTCCGGGGGTGCAGCTTTGTTAGGCCTACCCCAGAGGGCCATCCTAGAGTATCCTCATGTCTCATTGAAGTCTCGTACTTCCTTCTAACTCGAACAAACTAAATTGGACGTGGTCTTTCTGTACTAAAATCTACGACGAACTTCTTCGTTAGGCTCTTTATCCAGATTCTCTTTAGGGCTGCTCCAAACGCACCTTACCATTCTATTAGACCATACGTCTAATCTTTTACTATGCGTTTAGTTTACTTTTCTTGTTCCGTTGGCTAATTATTTACGCTAATCAGCAAGCCCAGCCCCACCTATGTGTGAGACCATCAGTCCTAGACCTGAAAGGGAATGCTGCCGGTACGGGCCACTTCTATTATTTTGCTTATTAACTTAATCCAAGATCTAAGTTTGATAAAATAAGCCTCTTTTATTTCTTTCTTTTTAATTATAACCTTCGTGTTACAATTATACTCGCAATTGTTACATTTATATTCTTTTCTTCCTTTTTAATTCATTTCTCCCGTTTTAACATAATTTACTGTAAATTTCTCACTTTTAGGCTATGCCTTTCTTTATAACTTCTAAGCCTAATATTACTTATCTTTAATTAGATTCCTTTCTTTTTCCATATAAATAACATTTAAATATAAGTACACTTCTCTTATAAAATTTATAGTTTCAACATAACTAATTAGTAGAACTAATTACTGAAATAAATGCTGAATTAAATATTTAACGGGAATCTAACGAAGTTATATATCATAAACACAAAAGAGATATAATTTAAATCCTCTCACCTATTGTTCTTAGCTTTACTCCATGGTCTTCCTGGATCCCCTTCTAAGGAGTCTAATATTTTTATTAAAAGGATATTCTCCCTAGAAATATTTTCTATTTAGGGTTCAGCCTCAAGCAATGAACCCAATTGGGAGAAAATCTGATTGTGAGAAAATAGCTAGGCCTAGGGTCTTATTTATAGTGGTGTTTGGGGATCTCAGACCGTTGTATTTAGCAGATTGAATCTGAAGCCGCCACGCCACAGGGTCATTTGGAGCCATCATATCTATCAACGTACGGCTCTGATAGAATAAAATCAACCGAAGTTGTCACCAAAACAAACTTCGGCTCCGCAAAAGTGTGGGTCGACCCTACATCATCGCAGGTCGACCTATAGGTTGACCTGGGGAGGATGGGGGTCGACCTATAAGGTCCTTTCTATATATATTTTCGTCTTTCTGATTTCTTATCCACTCGTATCTTCTTCATATTAACTCAGATTTCGACATGTTATATATGGAAAATGATCAAAAAATCGCCATGAACACAATGATATAAGTTTCGAGACCATATTCTGACAATTCCAAAAATGCTTATTTTCACTGTTCATCATTATTTGATTATTTCATTATCTAAAAATGCGGGGTGTTACACCTTTCGACCTTGTCCAATTCATTACGTACCTAGTAACTTGATACCATATGCATTAGTTTGACCTTATCGAAGGCTATGAACCTGTTAGCACCAAAATTGGTCACTAACCTCGTTGAGAAAGATTGTGTAGAGATATAAGTGATGAAGATAAATTAAACAAAGAAGAAAATGCTAATTTAAATGCAAAAAGTAAGAACACCAGATTTATAGTGGTTCAGCGTAATTGCCTACGTCCACTTTGAGATTAAACTTTATTGATCTTCGTAATGATTGATTACAAATACAATTCGTAGATCAAGTGCTTGAATGGAGTTGCTAAGTAAAGAAGATGAGTCTAGAAAATGGCAGAGTCTCCCCAGTGTTCTCCAAAAAAGGTCCCTCTTCACTGTGACCCTGCCCCTCTATTTATAGACAAAGATGGGTTGGACTTCCTAGGTGGGCTCGGTAGCCGAACACTCTAGCCCAGGTATAGTGGTCGCTGCATGCCGAACCAGGTAGGCCGAACACAATGACGCCGAACCACCCTTTCTATGCCGAACGGTATGTTTGATGTGTGGGAAGTGCAGAATGGTTGTCAGACGAAGCCGAACGTGCCTCTGTCCGAAGCACTTGACCGAACAATGCTCCCTGGCCGAACAATGCATTCTGGCCGAACGATCCCTTTGGCCGAACGATACTATCATGTCGAGTAGTCATATACGCCGAACGACTTTTGGATGCCGAGTACTCCTGTTGCCGAGTTCCACTAGATGCCGAGTACTACGCCGAGTACTTCTGTTGCCGAGTTCCACTGGATGCCGAGTACTACGCCGAGTACTTCTAGATGCCGAGTTCCACTGGATGCCGAGTACTACGCCGAGTACTTCTAGATGTCGAGTTCCACTGGATGCCGAGTACTACGCCGAGTACTTCTAGATGTCGAGTTCCACTGGATGCCGAGTACTACGCCGAGTACTTCTAGATGCCGAGTTCCACTGGATGCCGAGCACTATCTGATGCCGAGTACTAGTTGATGCCGAGTACTAGTTGCCTGGTCAAATCTCTAGGAAACACTTGCCCCCCCAAAGTGTATTACGTGACTGAATCGTGATACGCTTTGATTCGTGTAACCTTCATGTTCCGTTTCAAATCCTTGATTAACTTCGGACGGAAATGCCCTTCGGAGAATATCAGCAGTTGAGGCGTGTTCCAAGCATGGTATAAATGTCGAACATTGCACTGGAAACCAAGCGCTCTTCAATTGTCGAACATCATTGTATGCCGATGCCGAGCACTGTGACTTTGACCGGTTCCACCGGGTGTAGCCTCTTCGACTTCTTCTTTTTCCCTATAAAAGCCGGCACCTCCTTCTCTCTTCCCTTTTTACGCTTCCAACACCTTTGCCTTGCACCTGTCGAAGCTCCCAGTCAACATTCTCCAACTACTCGTCGACTCCTCCCAAATCTTCATCCTGTCAACTAGGTACCGACTCTTCCATCTAAACATGGTCTTTACGCTCGAACTCCCTAATTGATGGGGTAGGTCGAGCCTTGATTAATAAAAAGTTGCCAGAGTCACACGATGGTGGTGGACGGAAGAGTGGGCAGAGGCGAGCTTTCTAGGAAGCTGTTTGGTGGACGTATCGTGGTTCGGCATAAATCTTTTGTGTCGAACGATATTGGTGGAGGAAAGAGCATAGGATATACCGCTTGCAACAAGTTCATGTGTTGGATGGGTAGCGTGCCTCCGTTTAACTTATTCCTTTGGGACGTGTTGCAGTACATCGACATTGCTCCGTCGCAGCTGCACCCGAACGGTCACGCGTTTCTACATAGGACCTACCTACTCTTCATGGCTGTCTTCTCCAGACCTCCAACTCCTGGCGATATCAGATACATCTATATGATCAAGAAGCGGAAAGAAAGCCCTTCCTACATGTTCCTCGAGCCGTACCACAAATGCCAAATCTTGATAGGGGCATGTAGTAAATTTGCCCTGTACAAACAGGAATGGTTCTACGTGCGTTGCCCTCCTGGTTTTGCGAGGAGATGGGTTGAAGGCAGTAAGTCTCTTCGCTGAGTCATCATTCGCGATTAATCGGAGTCATGCTTTTTCTAACTCCTCGTTTCATCTTTTTTAGGTATCAACCCGCGTCCGGAGGGCCGAGGATATTCTTAGGCCGTTGAGGCCATTAGAGCTCTTCCTGTCGAGGAACGAGACATTCAGACCATTATTTCAAACGAGTCATTGTCGAGGTTCGGCTTGCTAGCCCCTGGTCGCCGGATTAGCCTTCCGGAGGGCGTCTCTATTCCCAAGCCAGCATCCGGTAAAGGAAAAAAACAGGCCGGATCGTCATCATGCCGCACTCCCGATGCGCACGAAGAAGGCGAGCACAAAGAGGATGAAGCTCCTGAGACCCAAGGCGAGAATGTGGGTCCTGCTTGGAATCCGGCTGTCGAAGTTCACGATATTGAAACGTTATCCTCCC
The DNA here is from genome assembly GCA_030737815.1 of Allium fistulosum. Classification (NCBI taxonomy): domain Eukaryota; kingdom Viridiplantae; phylum Streptophyta; class Magnoliopsida; order Asparagales; family Amaryllidaceae; genus Allium; species Allium fistulosum. The sequence goes on from CM060905.1 coordinate 850,980,282, forward strand.
CTTCGAAGGGAAAGAAGAGGTTAAAATACAAAATTCGGAAGGAGAAAGTTGGTGGCACTTCAAAAGTTATGCCTATCCCGCCCGAGAAAGAGGCTTCCTCACAGCACCTGGAAAGTTCCCTGAGGGGTTTTCGAATCTTTCTATCCTCGATGATATACTTAATTACGGGTTTGACGATCCTGAAGCCCTCAAGTTTTCTTCGCCCGCTAGATGCAATGCGGGAGTTCAACTCCCGGTCCAAGGAGACAATACTCCGATTAGTAAAGATAAAAGAACTGGTCCGTCGGGAGGAACACTAGGACACACACGCACATACGCATTCCATCATACACTTCAAGTTTTTTTTATTTCCCGGATTTTTCTTAAATCGTTGTTATCTCCGCTCTTTGCAGGTGACATGGGGCGCTCTCATGGACTCGATCACCTTCATGGCTCTTCCATATTTCATCATTCCGGATGGGACTCGGGTTCAGGCAGACGCAGGGACAGAGATGATTATGAAGATAGAGACAATCGTCCCCGCGATTCGTCTTATCGTAAGAAGGCATATTCTCAATCTTCACAGTCCCGTGATCCTCTTCCCCCAACTGAGCCGGATAGAGAGAAGTCTTCACATAAGGGTTACCAACCTGATGCTCCTCGAGAACAACACTCTGGTTCATCGAGCACAAGGCAAATTCAGGAGCAACGAAAATGAGCAGAACTTCCAAAGCCTCCTCCCCCTACTCCCGCGGTTGATCCAACTGTAGCGGAAAAGATGGTCGATCTTAAGGCCAAGTTTCCAAAAATTTGCTTCGATGGTCTGAAGTTCCTACCGGCTATTCACCATATCCCTGGGCACGTGAAGCAGAGTGCCATTGCCTGTAATAACGACGTCTATGTTCAACATGACGCGTTCGTACACTTGGTTGAAAAGATCTAGGAGGTGTCCGTTGAGCGTCAATATGAGATTGATCGCCTGAAGTTGGAGGCTGGCTGCGACAAGAACATCATCAAGCATCAAGACGAAGAGCTTGTTTCATATAAGTCAAAGCTGGAAGCCGCTGAACAAAGCGCAAAAGATACTGCTGAGGCAGTTACTCGTTTGGAGATGGCTCACAAGAAGGAACTTGATGAAGCAGTCCAGCGCAGCGGTGCCCTTGCCCTAGAAAAAGATTCCGTTCAAAAAGAAAGGGACGCGCTCGCCATACAAGTCAGAGAGCTGAAAGAATTACTTTCCAAGGAGAAGGAGGACAAAGTAGCCGCTCAAGAAGAATCACAACGATATTGTGATGAAATCGTTGCTACTCGGCTCCTGAAAATAAAGCTCGATGGCGAACTCGCTGGGGTTGAAAAAATGAAGGACGAAGCCCGTGAGGAGGGCAAAAGAAAAGCTGCAGAGGAGATTGACTCTCGCTTCGAGGCGGCCGCAGAAGCCGGCAGGGAAGAGGTCAAATGCATGTTTGACCCGTTGATTGCTGAGTACGGAGCCCGCGTCCTTATGCATCGTGACTTAACATTCTTGGGCGATGGCTATCTCGAATCCCTAGCTGAGGCCTGGGAAACCTTAGTAAAGATCAGGAAAATCGAGTCGGGCTCTGAAGAGGTCGATGAGGATGCCTTGGTGAAGGAGTTTCTTAGGGGGAATGAGCCAGCGGATCTATCCGCAGCTTTGGCGCTTTATAGCAAAGGCTCTCCCTTTCCAAAAGAGAAAAGTGATGAAGCTGTCCCATCTGGGGCTGAGACTATGGCTCCTCATATTGCTGCTCCTCTTGCTACTCAACCGGCCGGTCGGTCGACACTCGATCCATTCGAGCAGCATGCCGGTTATGACCCTGAAGATCCCGGGCTCGGCGCTTATGTGCTATCCCCTATCCTGGAGGGTGAAACCCCACGTGCAACCGATAGCCAACCGGAACCTGGTAGGAAACTCTTCTTCTCTAGAAGCTGAAAGATCTGTCATTTTTCAGCAGTGGTTATTCGTTTTAATGTTCATTCTTTATGTTTTCATGCAGGCTGCTCTGACCCCGAGCCAACTCTGAGGAGCGATGACGCCAAGGAGGAGGCAGAGAAAACAAGCGACGTTGTTCACGCGGGAGTAATTCCTGGTCCCGATGCTCAAGTGATCGGGGCGCTAGATGATGATAAGCTTGACACTTCATCTCCTGCCGAAGGGAGTGATGAAATCGAAATCACTGGCGCCTCTGAGCATACTTCAAAGATGAGCATGAAGGACCGCCTCGCCGAAGAGGAGAAGAAAAAGGTCGAGGTCAAAGTTGAACCTGGAATACTGGAACTTACCGACCTGCGGAACAGACCTTTGAAAATCATTCTCCCGGGCAGGTCCAAACCACTGGATGTTCCGTCTCCTACTCCTGACTCCGCTTCTTTAGCAAGCAAGAAATCCAAGAAAAAGCATGAGGGAGAGGAGTCGTCGGAAAAAACAAAGGAAGACAAGAAGAAGAAACCGAAGAAATAATCGATACACTCGTTCAATGAGCTTCTTGCTTAAGTCTTGTAGTTGCTTTCATCTTTTGTAGCTTGTAGTTTGTATAGATAGGCTCTTAACTTTGAGTTTTGTAGGAGTAACTGTGTAACCCCATTTTGAACTATTGAATGAAGTTTATTTCCTTTTTTGTTTGAATGATTCTCTTGCTTTTCTTTGGTTTGCTGACTAACTGTAGTCATAACTCAAGTTCTTATGAATTGCATTATCTCCCAGTCCATTCTCGTGTTGTTCAAACATTCCCAGACGTGGCATACTTCTTGTTCCACATTTCTCGAGTACTTGGACTTTCTTCCAAATCTGCGCTTCAGGGATTTAGAGTGAGTTGATCCGCGTTCAGGGGATTCGGAGGTTCGCATCGTTTACACTCTAGTCCGCGCTCTGGGGACTTAGAGTACTCCGATCCGTACTCTGGGGATTCGGAGATTTGAAATCGTTTATACTCTAGTCCACGCTCTGGGAACTCAGAGTACTCCGATCCGCACTCTGGGGATTCGGAGATTTGAAATCGTTTATACTCTAGTCCGCGCTCTGGGAACCTAGAGTACTCCGATCCGCACTCTGGGGATATGGAGATTTGAAATCATTTATACTCTAGTCCGCGCTCTGGGGACTTAGAGTACTCCGATCCGCACTATGGGGATTCAGAGATTTGAAATCGTTTATACTCTAGTCCACGCTCTGGGAACTTAGAGTACTCCGATCCGCACTCTGGGGATTCAGAGATTTAAGATCGTTTATACTCTAGTCCGCGCTCTGGGGACTTAGAGTACTCCGATCCACAATCTGGGGATTCGGAGATTTGAAATCGTTTATACTCTAGTCCGCGCTCTGGGGACTAAGAGTACTCCGATCTGCACTCTGGGGATTCGGAGATTTGAAATCGTTTATACTCTAGTCCGCGCTCTGGGGACTTAGAGTACTCCGATCAACACTCTGGGGATTCGGAGATTTGAAATCGTTTTATACGAGTCCGTACATCGTACAGGATAATGTAGTTCGTCATCCGATCATGAGATATAGGAACATTAGTGATTCGTTGAAAATACGGCTTCAAGCCTTTATTAATGAAAAACAACTAAACTGATGGATTACATGGCTAAAAGGAAACTAAGTTATGACTGAACGAAAACATACAGGAAATAACTACGCCTAAAACAAGAAAGAAACATACTAAATGTAATAATGCCGCAAATGTTCACTGTTCCATGCTCGGGGGAGTGTCGCGCCATCAACGGTCGCTAGCTTGAATGTTCCCTCTCCAAGCTTCCGTTCAATGGCGTACGGACCTTCCCAGCTGGGATTCATACGTGATGGTACCGGGAAAACTCGTTTCAGAACGAGATCACCCACATCAAAAGTCCTTGGGCGGACTCTGCCGTCATAGTAACGCTTGACTCGGTGTCTATGCGCTGCCGCCCTTAATTCGGCCTCTTCACGCTTTTCATCGATGCAGTCCAGCGATTCCAACAAGAGGTCCTGATTCGTCTTGGGATCATAATATGTCACTTGGTGCGATGGAACTTCAAGTTCCACGGGTATAACGGCTTCCGAGCCGTATGCCAAGGCGAACGGAGTGTGGCCGGTCGCGGACTTGTGGGTAGTTCTATAAGCCCATAATGTTGTCGGGAGTTCATCTACCCACTTGCCTCCGACCTTCTCCAGACGCTTCTTCAGTATGGACTTGATTATTTTGTTAACGGCCTCAACTTGTCCGTTAGCTTTCGGGTGTGCAACGGCGGCGAACTTCTTCTCGATTCCATACTTTATACATAACTCTTTGAACTCTCTGCTTTCAAACTGCGTCCCGTTGTCCGTAATGATGGCGCGAGGGAGGCCAAAGCGGCATATAATGTTTCGTACAACGAAATTAATGACCTTCTTAGAGGTGATCGTGGCTAAAGGTTCTGCCTCAGCCCATTTTGTGAAATAGTCGACTGCAACTATCGCGTATTTCGCACCTCCTTTGGATATAGGCAAAGAGCCGATTATATCGATTCCCCAGATCGCAAATGGCCAGGGACTAACCATTTGTGTGAGTTCAGTTGATGGAGTCCTCGGGATTTTCGCATATCTTTGACACTTGTCACATTTCCTTGCATAGTCTACAGCGTCCCGATTTACGGTCGGCCAGTAATATCCATAGCGGAGGATCTTTTTTGCTAACGTTTGCCCCCCACTATGGTCGCCGCATTCCCCTTCGTGAACCTCTCTTAAGACCCGCTTCGTCTCGTCATGAGCGATGCACCGTAATAATGGGACTGAGAACCCTTTTCGATACATTAACCCATCCTGCATCATGTATCGCGCGGCCTTTCGAAGGACCTGCCGTCTTTCACTCCTTTTTTCTGGTAAAGTCCCGGTCGTCAGGTACAGTTTGAATGGGGTTATCCACGATTCCTTCTCGATTTCCGTTTCCAATACACAATCAACTTTCATCTCGTCTATGCTCGGGGCGTGCAAGGCCTCAACGGGATACAATCCCATTTGCTGCGCATCGCCTGTGCTTGCAAACTTAGCCAACAAGTCGGCTTCTTTATTCTGTTCGCGCGGGACATGCGAAATGTCATAATGCTCAAGATTTGACAGTAGTTCTTGGATCTGAACAAGATACGGAGCAAGCTTTTGTCCCTTTGCTTGATAATCTCCCCGCACTTGGTAAATCACCAATTGTGAGTCACAAAAGATTTCAACTGATTTGATCCCGAGTTCTCCGATGAGTTTCAAGCCAGCAATCAGTGCTTCATATTCTGCTTCGTTATTTGTAGCTGGGAAATCGAGCTTCAAAGCATAACAGATTGATCGATTTTCCAAAGTTATAAGAACTACACCCGCGCCGGAGCAACGGTCGTTTGATGCCCCATCAGTGTATAATTTCCATCGAACGGGGGGAATGACGTCATGATTATCTGGTTCTATGGGTATGGTAAACTCGGCGATGAAATCTGCTAATGCTTGCCCTTGTATGGCTCTCTGGGGCAAGTAGGCGATATCGAACTGGCTCAACTCGATGTTCCATTTTAGCAATCTTCCAGAAGTCTCTGGTCGTTGGAGTACCTGCCGCAAGTGTTGATCGGTATAAACACTGATTGAGTGTGCTTAAAAATATGGTCGTAGCTTACGTGATGCAATCACCAAGCAATAGGCCAATTCTCGATTTTAGGGTAATTTCTTTCCGCCCTCGTTAAACGCTTGCTAACATAATACACCGGCTTCTGGATCCGGTCCTCCTCGCGAACTAAAGCCGCACTTATCGTGTGCAGGGATACAACCAAGTATACGTACAACATCTCGTGGTCTACTGGTTTTGACAGCACTAGTGGGCTCTCCAAATGCCTCACCAGATCCCGGAATGCTTCCTCACAACTAGACGTCCATTCGAAATTCCTCTTCCCTTTCTTTATTATATCAAAGAAAGGGATGCACTTGTCAGTTGCCTTGGATATGAATCGACTTAGTGCAGCTACTTTTCCATTCAAGCTCTGTACTTGCTTTATAGTCCTGGGCACTTGCACATCTCGAATAGCTTGGATCTTTTCTGGGTTAGTTTCAATTCCCCTAGCATTGACGATAAATCCCAAAAACTTCCCCGACGCAACGCCGAAGGAACACTTCAGAGGGTTGATCTTCATCTCGTAAAACCTGAGTATGTCGAACATTTCAGCCAAGTCTCGAATGTGGTCGTTTGACCGTCGTGACTTCACGAGCATGTCATCCACATAGACTTCCATCGTTCTACCAAGCTGGTCCTTAAACATTCGATTCACCAAACGTTGATAAGTCGCTCCTGCATTCTTCAATCCGAAGGGCATTACTACATAGCAATATAGCCCGACATTTGTAACGAAGCTGGTGTGTTCTTGGTCCGGAATATGCATCGGGATTTGGTCGTATCCTGAGTATGCATCCATGAATGATAACAGCTCATGTCCTGCGGTGGAGTCGACCAACTGATCGATCCTAGGCAACAGGAAACTGTCCTTGGGGCTTGCTTTGTTCAAGTCGGAATAATCTACGCAAGTCCTCCATTTCCCATTCGCCTTTTTTTACCAGCACGGGGTTGGATACCCATTCAGGGTAGAGGGCGTCGCGGAAAAACCCATTGGCTTTGAGTTTGTCCACCTCTTCTCTGAGAGCGGCGGACCTCTCCGGGTCCATTCCTCTCCTTTTTTGTTTAACCTGGATGTATTTCGGGTCTATGTTCAACATATGACTCGTGATGGCGGGAGAAATCCCACACATATCAGAATGCGTCCAGGCGAAAAGATCAAGATTCGCCCGGAGGAAGTCACTAAGGTCTTCAGTCATCGCGGGGCCAAGCTGTGATCCGATCTTCAGTATTCGCGAAGGGTCGTCTCGGCTGACTGAAATGTCAACCGTTAATTCAGCCGGCGCTGCCTTTTCTTCCTTGGGTTCCTCATCGTCGTCTCTCGAATCTATGTCTCTGAAGATCCGAGAATTATGCCCGAGCCAGGGCTCGGGCACTACTTGTCAATTATCCGTATTAAGGATGCGGACGGGATTGTCCGCAACCTTCCCTTTCTCCCTCCGATGGGCCTCTCGGAGCTCAGCCACATAACAGGAACGACCAGCTGCTTGGTCGCCATGAACAATACCTACTCCTTTGTCAGTTGGGAACTTCAAAGTTAAGCACCACGGGGCTAATGCTGCCCTAAACTCAGCCAGGGCCGGCCGGTCCAAGAAAACATTACACGGAGAGTCCACATCCAAAACTACGAAGGGTAAGATTCGCACCCTCCGACCCTCGCCTTGTCCCAGTTCAAATGGTAACTCAACATACCCAACTGCATCGGTCGCTGCGCCGTTAAAGCCGTGTATACGAGCCTTGGACGGTTTCAAGTCCTTTGTTTCCAGTTTCATTTGGTCATAAGCCTTCTTGAAGATGATGTTGACTGAACTTCCGCAATCAATCAGAATTCTTTTCACATATGCTGGTCCGATCGTCGCAGATATGACCATCGGGTCGATGGTTGGAGCCTCTATTTGATCAGCATCTCTATTTCTGAACACTATATCGTCTGTCATTACGCGCTGCTGCTTAGCAGGGGTCCCATCCTCCACGTTCGAACAACACTCGAAATCTGAATGCTTCATGGAACTTGCATACTGTTCCATCTCTTGCCAATTCTTATCCGCGGGGTGAGGTCTGCCGATAATTGTATTTATGACCAATCTACCCACAGTTCGGGCAGGCTCCTCGGGATGACGTGGAGCTGGTGCGCGGCCTGGATTGGACGTTCCCTGTCCTCCTTCCTTTGGATCCTTCACAAATTCTAGCAACTTCTTTTGCCTGATCAACTTCTCGATAGCGTTGTGCAGGTGTCTGCACTCTTCCGTATTGTGCCCATTAGTCTCATGGAAGCGACAATATTTCCCAGTTCGCTTCTGTTCCTCGGTTGATTCTTTTGGACGTGGCTTTCTGTACTGAAAAGTATTGCAGGTAGATAGGTAAATGTTCTCAAGAGACGCATTCAGTGGGGTATACTTGTTGTAGCTTGGAATTCTCGATTTCCACTTCCCCGCTTCTCTCTTCTTCCCTTGATTTCTTCCTCCGGACTCCTTAGGCTGCCCAGGCTTGTTCTGAACATTAACTTGGACCTTTCCCGAGTTGTCTCCGGACTGCTTCACAGCAATGTTGCTTTTCATAGACTCTTGGACAGGTCCTGGTGCCTTATCTCGTCATACCCATCTAGCTTCTTCTCTTCTTATGAACTGGTGTGCCTTTGAGTAGAAATGCTCTAGCGTAGTCGGAGGTTTTCCTGCCAACCAGTCTCCGAACTCAGAATCCGGATCCACACCTATCATTACAGCCATTAGAATTGCATGATCATTGGGATTACTGACTTCAGTTGCCGCAACATGGAATCTTTGTAAATATTCCTTCAATGATTCCCCGGGATTTTGGATTACACTTGACAGAGACATTACGTCCTTTGGACGATTAGTGTGTATTCTGAACTGCTCAATAAACTTCTTTGCCAACTCCTCGAAATTGGATACGGACCGCGGAGGAAGTCGGGTGAACCACATGGTAGCAATCCCAGATAGAGTAATTGGAAATCATCTACACTTGGTGGCATCATTTGCTCTAGCTGAATCCATCATCCATTCGTACCTTATGACATGCTGTCTGGGGTCAGTCTTTCCCTCATACGTAGGGATAGTAGGCATACTAAACTTCCTGGGGTACGCCGCCTGCAGCACAACATCTGTGAATGGAGTATGACTTCTTGATACTCCTCAATCATCATTCGATAAGCCCTGATTTTCTTTCATCAATTGCCTGACCATGGCTGTCAGATCCGATGTCTGTATGGAAGGTGGAAGGTTAGAGTCTGTTCTACGCGACTGTCCATGCTGATGCCTCCTCTCCTGGCGATGTGCCAATCGTGCGTCTTGAGGTTCGACACCGTTAGCGTTTTGATGGTCTAGGGCTCCAGCCTACACCCGCACTCCGGTTCTGAAGTTTCCAGCTCCTGCTTGGTCACGGTCTTCAGCTGTTTGAACAGCCGCATCTGCCCGCGCAGCTTCAGTCTTACAGCGTCTACGCCTGGGAGGTTCATCAGAGGAAGTAGAGCTGTCAGATGAGGAATAAGGAGCGGGATTGCCCCCAGCATTCTGTTGCTGCTGTTGAGTGAGTTGTGCCATCAGGTTGGCGTTAGCTTGCATCTGCTCTCCTAGTTGTCTCCTGCTTTCTCTGAGTTCTCTCATCAAGTCGTTGAACTCTATTCTGGTGACAACCGGAGCCTGGTCCTGAGCGGTAATTCCTACATCCGGAATTGTTGGCTGATTGCTAGGTCCTGCTTGTTGCACACTAGCAGTCTCATGGGCATCCGCATTATGAGAAGCTGACCTGGTACGTGGTCTTTCCATTGTAGAGTTATTGGTAGGAACTCTGAGTAGAATCAACGGATGTCCTATCAATGAGTTGGATCTTCTTTGGGGGATTTTTTTCAATCCATTAGCTTCAAAGCAGATCCTTAAGGTCTGAGAATTCAATTCTCAGTGAAAGCACCAAAGTGTTAGCACCAAAATTGGTCACTAACCTCGTTGAGAAAGATTGTGTAGAGATATAAGTGATGAAGATAAATTAAACAAAGAAGAAAATGCTAATTTAAATGCAGAAAGTAAGAACACCAGATTTATAGTGGTTCAGCGTAATTGCCTACGTCCACTTTGAGATTAAACTTTATTGATCTTCGTAATGATTGATTACAAATACAATTCGTAGATCAAGTGCTTGAATGGAGTTGCTAAGTAAAGAAGATGAGTCTGGAAAATGGCAGAGTCTCCCCAGTGTTCTCTAAAAAAGGACCCTCTTCACTGTGACCCTGCCCCTCTATTTATAGACAAAGATGGGCTGGACTTCCTAGGTGGGCTCGGTAGCCGAACACTCTAGCCCAGGTATAGTGGTCGCTGCATGCCGAACCAGGTAGGCCGAACACAATGACGCCGAACCACCCTTTCTATGCCGAACGGTATGTTTGATGTGTGGGAAGTGCAGAATGGTTGTCAGACGAAGCCGAACGTGCCTCTGTCCGAAGCGCTTGACCGAACAATGCTCTCTGGCCGAACGATGCATTCTGGCCGAACGATCCCTTTGGCCGAACGATACTGTCATGTCGAGTAGTCATATACGCCGAACGACTTCTGGATGCCGAGTACTCCTGTTACCGAGTTCCACTGGATGCCGAGTACTACGCCGAGTACTTCTGTTGCCGAGTTCCACTGGATGCCGAGTACTACGCCGAGTACTTCTAGATGCCGAGTTCCACTGGATGCCGAGTACTACGCCGAGTACTTCTAGATGCCGAGTTCCACTGGATACCGAGTACTACGCCGAGTACTTCTAGATGCCGAGTTCCACTGGATGCCGAGCACTATCTGATGCCGAGTACTAGTTGATGCCGAGTACTAGTTGCCTGGTCAAATCTCCAGGAAACAGAACCTCTCGACCTTGTCGAAAGGTCTGGATCGGAAGGTTTGTTACCGTAAAGGCTGAAACATGCTAAAAGTATGTTTTCTTTGTTTTTAACTTAAAACGGATAACTTTTCAACTAACCTGGCTTAGTTTGTCAAATTTTCATTGGTTAACAAATTCTTTTTGAAATTATGATGCCACTATTTTTAGAATTAAATAATAATTTCATTTTATAAAATGCCCCTTCTCCTTAATTAAATATATAAAACATTTAAGTCCCATACCTTAAATAATTTTATATATTCATCAAATAACTTAGAAAAAATCTGGAAAAATTCCAGAAAATCTATTTTAATACGTTTTCTAACATATAAAAATTTCAAACCCAAATAATTATTTATTTAGCCGTAAATAATTATAACCCAATAAATCATTTTCTTCATTAGAAAATTAATATAAAATCCATATAATTTCAAAAAATTATGAAAATTGAAAGCCGTCTCTAAAATATCATTTCCGATCTATATTTAAATTTCAAGGCATTTGAATGTCATTTAATAGGGTTTTCATACCAAACATATCATAAAACTAACATGAACATATATAATTTATCAACAAGCATATATATATATATATATATATATATATGTATGTATGTATGTATGTATGTATGTATGTATAACTTTAATCATCAAAACATGGCATATACTTGCAAAATCATTTTAGGTCTAATCTTAAAACCGAAAACCAATAATTATTCACCTTAGCTTTGAGATTATAGATATGAGATTAGATGTTGATTAAATTGATTATCTTCCTTCTCTTGAATCCTAGCTTTAATATTCTTCTTGAGAATGATAATGGTGGCTAGCCTTAGGAAATTTTAGTTTAAGTAAAATGAAAATGAACGTGAGTTACATTCCTAGGGTTTAGTTTATAAACCTTACCTATTTCCCATATTGCCCTTCTCATATCCTAACACATTAACTTAGGTTATTTCATTTTAATTAACACACTAACATGGCATAGCTACCTTTTGTTAATCAAATCTCAACCTTTTAATCTTCACATTATTTTATTTAATTTACCCAATTAATTATTTTAAATAATGTTATAAAAATATGGGGTGTTACACATGAAGCTGCGTTGGAGCTATCCTTAAATAACGAAGAATTTCCCGAATGTATGAATTAAAACGGTGGGATGCATCCGCCGTATACCATTTTGGGGGTCTATGAGCCCTGTCATCCTACAACGGAACCAACACATCATCAAAATGAATTCCGTGTCTTACGCGGATTCGGCGAAGAGCAAAATCCTTAATTTTGAAGGCTACCGAATCAACAAGGTCCTCTAGGATAATTGTGTCCTCTAGAGTGTCGGATGTAGGATTGACAACTTCCGATGGAAGGATGGGAACTACATCAGAAAGATCAAATTGAGGGCTCGACTTTTTGGTTGTTCCAAATAATGGCCAGAGGACGGACTATCAGATTCACTTGCAGAAATTGATTCCACATCAGGGTTATCCTGTTAAGAAGATGATCCAGTTGGCATAGTCGCAAGATGCCCATAATGTCTAGAACACATTGCTATTAAACTTAGTAAAAACCATGGTTAGATAAAGTAACCTGTACCCACCAGCGCATAGTGAGTGCTAGTGTGGTGTGACGAAGTGCTATACAATACATTGCTATAAGAAACTAAATACGAAAAAGATGACGAGACTTTAAATTTTGACTAGAGTGACCATCATCGCTGACCGTCTTAACCTATTCACTACATTGTTAGGGATTGATTTAGCCTGACTTTAAAGATCGATTATCAGTTTGATATCAGTTTTTATGTTCAAGATAAAGATGAGCTTCAAGAAAATTGTTTAAGGCATTGGTTCACGTCATAGTTCAAAATGTCATGAATTTCCGAATATGTGATTTGAGTCATATGCAAGTTCAAATGTTCGTTCAAGTATGCAAGGCCGAAGCTCATCATTAGGCTCAAGTTCATTTATTTAAGTTCCATTTTAAAAATTAGTTACTGATAGTCAATCCATCCACTAAGACATAGTCGATCATTCTGGGACAATCGTTTGTAAACGATCATACTATAAGGATCGTCAATAGCCGAGCCAAAATCCCACCCAACAGATCGTTCATCTTCAATCTTCAACCTATTGTTCATCTCAACCATTCTATACGATCGTTCGCACCTTCATTTAATCCGATCATTTAAGAGCGATCATCTAACATCAAGACGGCTACTGCATCTTCCCCAGAAATAATCGGCTGAAGCTTCCTTCTCCTCCAACTACTACTCGCTCCATGGATTGAATCGAACATCACGAAATTAATAAAACCCAAAGTCTCATGCTTGAATCATATAGCAAATTCGAATCAAATTACCTAGGCTAGAATATGGAAAGGGAAATGGATTCGAAGTCGAAGTGAGGTAAGATATGGAGGAGCACTTGAATGGTGATTAACTTAAAGATATGCGGTTTAGTCTTTGAAAAATTGGACCGTTTCTTTGATCGGTAAGGAAAAGAAGTGGAACAGTTTATTTTTTCTTCTCAACTGGAAATGATACGAAATGAAGGATGAAGGAAAAATGGCCAAGTATAGGTGCTTATATAGGTAAGGTGTATGCCGATCGTTCATGACCTTGAAGTTATTCCGATCATTTCGAGGTAACAATCTTATGCCGATCGTTCCAAATGTAGGCTAGATGCCGATCGTTTTACGGCAAGAGTTTTACACCGATCATTCCATAACTAGGAATGATCTGAAGTTTCTTTCTATGAAGAAAATGATTGGTGAAAAAAAATACATATAAATAAAAAGGGAGAATGTGAATGAGGGAATAATGATTGTAGATATTGTTTATAAAAATTTCAAAACTTTACAATGACCTATGAACGTGTAATCGTGATCGGGAGTCAGGTACAGACACGTATATGTGCTAGTATACGTTTCAAAATCTAATTTTGAATTCGACAGAAATTGAATGATCACCTGAAATCGACCAGAGAAAAATTAAAACCAAGTTGATGAAGCTTAGAGATTGCAAGAAACAAAGTAAAATGATCGCTAACAAGTTGTGATCCTGTATTTATACTATTGGAAATCGATCAATCATCACGACTGTTAGCACCAAAATTGGTCACTAACCTCGTAGAGAAAGATTGTGTAGAGATATAAGTGATGAAGATAGAGTAAACAAGGAAGAGAATGCTAATCTAAATGCAGAAAGTAAGAACACCAAATTTATAGTGGTTCGGCGTAACTGCCTACGTCCACTCTGAGTTTAAACTTTATTGATCTTCTTAATAGTTGATTACAAATACAATTCGTGAATCAAATGCTTGAATGAAGTTGTTAAGTAGAGAAGATGAGTCTCAAAAATGGCAGAGTCTCCCCAGTGTTCTCCCAAAAAGGATCCATTTCACTGTGACCCTGCCCCTCTATTTATAGGCAAAAGTGGGCTGGACTACCCAAGTGGGCTTGATAGCCGAACGCTCTAGCCCAGGCACTGCATGCCGAACCAGGTACGCCGAATGCTTCCATGCCGAACGGTCCTTCCCATGCCGAACGGTGCTTCTGATGTATAGGAAGTGTAGAATGGTTGCAGTGAGGCCGGGCGTATCCCTGTTCGAAGCTCTTGACCGATCAATGTATGTAGGTCGAATGACATCGTTACCTTGCGTAGTTGTGCATACTGAATGCCTTCTGAATGCCGAACGCTCTCGTTGCCGAGTTATCCTATCGCCGAGTTCTACTGACGCCGAGTGCCTCTGGATGCCGAGTGCTCCGGATGCCGAGTACTCCAGATGCCGAATACCATGGGATGCCGAACACTAGTTGACGCTGAGCATAGGTTGTTGCCGAGTGCCAGTTGATGCCGAACACTACTTGGCGCCGAGTACCCTTGTTGCCGAGTATTACGCCGAGTAGTCTTGATGCCGAGTGCTCTTGATGTCGAGTGCTCTTGATGTCGAGTGCTCTCGTATGCCGAGCAGTCTCGTATGCCGAGCAGTCTTGGTGCCGAGCAATCTTGGTGCCGAGCAATCTTGATGCCGAGCGTTGGTTGACGTTGAGTGCCAGTTGACGCCGAACATTGCTGAGTGCTTCGCCGAATACTCATGGATGACAGATACTCTCTGATGCCGAGCACTTATTGCCGAGTACTAGTTGCCTGGTCAAATCCCCAGGAAACACTTGCCCCCCAAAGTGTATTGCGTGGCCGAACGTGATGCGCTTTGAATCTGGTACAATCTACCTCGGAGGTACCTCTTCAAGAATGTTAGCGAAGGAGGTGCGAGACGAACAAGGTTGGGATGCCGAACGATACGTTCGAAGCCGAGCGTATCTCGTGTGCCGAACGCTCTGGTATTGACCGGTTCTACCGGGTATAGCCTCTTCGTCTTCTACCTCCCTCTATATTACCAGGCGCCCTTCCACCATTTTCTTTTACGTCTTCTTTATTATCGCTCTTAGAGATTTGCAATCCTATCAGATATAAAGCCTATATAATCCATTCTCAACTTCGATCGTCGAATTAGGTATCCTTCCTCTAACGATTGCACTACTTCCATTTTAGGTTCATCTTATGGAAACAGAGTATTTCCTTTAGTTGCAAACGCGTAGCTAGTGGGAGTGGTTCGCACATTTGGAGTTGTCTAGTTGGGGCTGGCTCCTCCGTGCCGAACGATAGAAAGGATGATGGGGTGTTGAACGGCGTAGTCTTTGCCGGGCGATCCGTCTCTGTCGTTCGGCGTAGATGGAGAAGGTGTAGGGTGGAGTTGAAATCGTGGTGGAGTACCACTTTTAGCCGAACGATAATCCAAACCGAACAGTCTTGAATGCCGAACGGCATCGATGCTGAACACTTACTAAAATGTAGAGCAATAACTTAGCCGAAATTGCCATGCCGAACACTGACCTTATCCGAACAATACAATTGACATGCCGAACGATGACTTTAGCCGGACAATATAATCGACATGCCGAACGACGACTTTAGCCGAACAATACAATTGACATGCCGAACGATGACTTTAGCCGGACAATATAATTGACATGCCGAACGACGACTTTAGCCGAACAATACAATTGACACGCCGAACATTGACTTTAGCCGAACAACCCTTAGGTCAAACCAGTACCTTAGTCAAACAAAGCAATTGCCGGACAATTCTTGGACCGGATAATGCCTTTAGCCGGACAAGACAAATGCCGAACAACATTAAAAATGCCGAACCGTATAAATGTCTAACTACACTTAAGCCGGTTACTTTAGAAATCATATGCCTTCTGAATCTGGAACTGTAATCACCTCAATGCGAGCTTTCTGAGTCGGTCAGCAATGACGGTCTTCGAGGGCGATGATTCGAAGCTAATTACTACATCTTTAGAACCTTTAGATTCTTATTGCCTGCGCACAATTGCTTGCACTAGTTCACACACCACATGGGGGGAATATCGTGTTGCTAATTCTAACGTTCAACGTTTTTTAAGTATAGCTTTCTCAAGCATTTAGCCAGGTTCATTATTTATTCGGGATGTCGAGAAAATCTAGTTCTGCCACCATATCTGACAGGCCTGGGCCGTCAGCAAGACAAGGAGCCGCTGATACTTCTAACCCGTCAACTTCTCCTGCTCATAACTTAGCACCTGATGCTCTGGAGGCAACCATCTTACTAGACAATCCGATCGATTCTCAAGCCTCAAAGATCAACGAAGCTGCTCTACGACGGATATGTTCTATTCACGGGATTCCTTTTGCCGACGTGCTAGTTCCTTCAAGACATGATCGCCCTCACCTGCCCCCAATCGGGTACACTACCTGTAACAAGTTTATGTGTTGGATGGGCAGCGTGCCTCCATTCAACTTATTCCTCCGGGATGTACTGCAGTACATAGACATAGCTCCGTCGCAGCTGCACCCGAATGGCCATGCATTTCTGTACGGGACTTATCTACTTTTCATGGCTGTCTTCTCCAGACCTCCAACCCCTGGTGATATCAGGTACATTTATATGTTCAAGAGACGGAAAGACAGTCCTTCCTTTATGTTTCTCGAGCCATACCACAAGTGCCAGATCTTGACAGGGGCATGTAGCAAATTCGCCCTGTATAAACAGGAATGGTTCTATGTGCGCTGCCCTTCTGGTTTTGCTAGGAGATGGGTTGAAGGCAGTAAGTCTCTCTGCTGAATCGTTATTCGTATTTAATTGGAGTCATGCTTTTCCTAACTCTTCATTTCATCTTTTCAGGTATCAGCCCGCGTCCGGAAGGCCGAGGATATTCTGAGGCTGTTGAAGCCATTAGAGCTCTTTCTGCTGAGGATCGAGATATCCGGACTATCATTTCAAATGAATCGCTGTCGGGGTTCGGCTTGCTAGCCCCTGGTCATCGGATCAGCCTTCCAGAAGGTGTTACAATTCCTAAACCTCCATCTGGTAAAGGGAAAAAACTTGCCGGAACGTCGTCGCGTCGCGCTCCCGACACGCATGTAGAAGGCGAGCGCAAAGAGGATGATGCCCCCGAAACTCAGGGCGAGAACGTGGGTCTCGCTTGGAATCCGGCAATCGAAGTTCAGGATATTGAGACATCATCCTCCCCTTCGAAGGGGAAGAAGAAGTTGAAATATATCGTTCAAAAGGAGAAAGTTGGTGGCACCTCAAAAGTTACGCCTATCCTTCCTGAGAAAGAGGCTTCTTCACAGCATCTTGAAAGTTCCTTGAAGGGTCTGTCAAACCTGTCAATTCCCGATGATTTGCTTAATTACGGGTTCGATGATCCTGAAACCCTCAAATTCTCTTCGCCGAGGGGCAACGCAGGAGTTCAACTCCCGGCTCAAGGAGACAATACTCCGATTAGCAAAGATAAACGAATGGGTCCGTCGGGGGGAACACTAGGACACACACGCACATGCGCATTCCATAATATACTTCAAGTCTTTTTAATTTGTGAATTCTCCTTAACTCGTTGTTATCTCCATTCTTTGCAGGTGATATGGGCCGCTCTCACGGACTTGATCGCCTTCAGGGGTCTTCTATATTCCATCACTCCGGACGAGATTCCGGTTCAGGCAGACGCAGGGACCGAGGTGATTATGAAGATAGGGACAATCGTCCTCGCGAGTCGTCTCACTGCAAGAAAGCACACTCTCATTCTTCCCAGTCCCGCAATCTTCCTCATCCAACTGAGCCGGATAAAGAGAAGTCCTTGCAGAAGGGTTATCAGTCTGATGCTGCTCGAGAACAACATTCCAGTTCATCGAGTACGAGGCAAGTTCGAGAGCAACGCAAAAGAACGGAATTCTCCAAGCCTCCTCCTCCTATTCCTGCCGTGGACCCAACTGTTGCGGAAAAGATGGTCGACCTTAAGGCCAAGTTTCCGAAAATCTATTTTGACGGCTTGAAATTCCTCCCAGCCATCCATCGCATTCCTGGGCACGTGAAGCAAAGTGCCATTGCCTGCAACAATGACGTCTATGTTCAACATGACGCATTCGTGCACTTGGTGGAGAAGGTTTCGGAAGTATCTGTCGAGCGTCAACACTAGATTGACCGTCTGAATCTGGAGGCTTACAGCGACAAGAAAATCATCAAACTCCAAGACGAAGAGCTCGCTTCGTATAAGTCAAAGCTAGAAGCCGCTGAGCAAGGCGCGAAAGATACTGCTGAGGCAGTTACTCGCTTAGAGGTGGCCCACAAAAAGGAGCTTGACGAAGCAGTTCAGCGCAGCGGCGCCCTTGCCCTAGAAAAAGACTCTGTCCAAAAAGAAAGGGACGCGCTCGCCACTCAAGTCAAAGAGCTGAAAGAACAACTTTCTAAGGAGAAAGAAGACAAGATAGCTGCTCAGGAAGAATCGCAGCGATATTGTGATGAGATTGTTGCTACCCGACTCCTGAAGACAAAGCTCGACAACGAACTTGCCGGGGTCGAGAAAATGAAGGATGAGGCCCGTGAGGAGGGCAAAAGAATGGCTGTGGAGGAGCTTGATTCTCGCCTTGAGGCGGCCGTAGAGGCCGGCAGGGAAGAGGTCAAGAGTATGTTTGACCCGCTGATCGCCGAGTACGGAGCTCGCGTCCTTATGCACCGTGACTTAACATTCTTGGGCGACGGCTACCTCGAATCCCTGGCTGAGGCATGGGAAACTCTGATAAAGATCAGGAAAGTCGAGTTAGGCTCCGAAGAGATCGACGAGGATGCATTGGTGAAGGAGTTCCTGAGGGGGAATGAGCCATCGGATTTATCCGCAGCGTTGGCTCTTTATGGCAAAGGCTCTTCCCCTTCGAAAGAGAAGAACGACGAAGCCGGCCCGTCAGAGGCTGATGCTACTACTCCTCACATCGCCGCTCCTTATGCTGCTCAATCGGCCGGTCGGTCGACGCTTGATCCATTCGAGCAGCATGCCAGTTATGATCCCGAAGATCCCGGGCTTGGCGTTCATGTGCTGTCACCTATCCTGGAGGGTGAAACCCCGCGCGCCACCGATAGCCAACCGGACCCTGGTAGGAAATTCTTCCTTCTCTAGAAGTCGAAGAGATCTCGTCATTTTTCAGCAATGGGTATTCGATTTAATGCCCATTTCTTATATTTTCATGCAGGTTGTTCTGATGCTGAGCCAACTCCGAGGAGCGATGACGCCAAGGAGGAAGCAGAGAAAACAAGCGACGTTGCTCACGCAGGAGTAACTCCCGGTCCAGACGCTCAAGTGATCGGGGCGCTTGATGATGACAAACTTGATACTTCGTCTCCTACCGAAGGAAGCGATGAAATTAAAATCACTGGCGCCTCTGAGCATACTTCAGAGATGAGCATGAAGGACCGTCTTGGCGACGAGGAGAAGAGAAAAGTCAAAGTCAAAGTCGAGTCTGAAGTACTGGAACTCACTGACCCGCGGAACAGACCTTTGAAAATCATTCTCCCGGGCAGGTCCAAACCACTAGATGTTCCGTCTCCTACTCCTGACTCTGTTTCTCTAGCCAGCAAAAAGTCCAAGAAAAAGCGTGAGGGAGAGGAGTCGTCGGAAACACTAAAGGAGGACAAGAAGAAGAAGTCGAAGAAATGATCGATGCACTCGTTCAACGAGTTTTTTGCTTAAGTCTTGTAGTTGCTTTTATCTTTCACAACTTGCAGTTTGTATAGAGAGGTCTGAATTTTGTAGGTGTGATCATGTATCCCCGTTTTGGACTTATCGAATAAAATTTTAGTTTCTTTATTGCTTGAATGATTCTCTTGTCTTTCTTTGGTTTGTTGACTAACTGTAGCCATAACTCAAGTTCTCATGAGTTGCATTATCTCCCGGTCCGTTCTTGAGTATTTGGACTCTCTCCGATTCTGCGCTCCGGGAACTCGGAGATTTGAGATCGATTATACTCTAGTCCACGCTCTGGGGACTTAGAGTGCTCCGCTCCGCACTATGGGGATCCGGAGATTTGAAGTTGTTTATACTCTAGTCCGCGCTCTGGGGACTTAGAGTACTCCGCTCCGCACACTGGGGATTCAGAGATTTGAAATCGTTTATACTCTAGTCCGCGCTCTGGGGACTTAGAGTACTCCGCTCCGCACTCTGGGGATTCGGAGATTTGAAGTCGTTTATACTCTAGTCCGCGCTCTGGGGACTTAGAGTACTCCGCTCCGCATTCTGGGGATTCGGAGATTTGAAATTGTTTATACTCTAGTCTGCGCTCTGGGGACTTAGAGTACTCCGCTCCGCACTCTGGGGATTCGGAGATTTGAGATCGTTTATACTCTAGTCCGCGCTCTGGGGACTTAGAGTACTCCGCTCCGCACTCTGGGGATTTGGAGATTTTAAGTCGTTTGTACTCTAGTCCGCGCTCTGGGGACTTAGAGTACTCCGCTCCGCACTCTGGGGATTCGGAGATTTGAAATCGTTTATACTCTAGTCCGCGCTTTGGGGACTTAGAGTGCTCCGCTCCGCACTCTGGGGATTCGGAGATTTGAAGTCGTTTATACTCTAGTCCGCGCTTTGGGGACTTAGAGTATTCCGCTCCGCACTCTGGGGATTCGGAGATTTGAAATCGTTTATACTCTAGTCCGCGCTCTGGGGACTTAGAGTGCTCCGCTCCGCACTCTGGGGATTCGGAGATTTGAAGTCGTTTATACTCTAGTCCGCGCTCTGGGGACTTAGAGTATTCCGCTCCGCACTCTGGGGATTCGGAGATTTGAAGTCGTTTATACTCTAGTCCGCGCTCTGGGGACTTAGAGTACTCCGATCCGCGCTTTGGGGACTCGAAGATTTGGAATCGTTCGTACGAGCCTGTATGTCGTGCAGGATAATGTAATTTATCATCCAATTAAGAAATATAGAAACTTCATAGAAAATGTGGCTTCAAGCCTTTATTAATGAAAATCAACTAAATTGTTTGATTACAACTTTAAAAGGAAACTAAGTCATTATTGAACGGAAACATGCAGGGAACAATAGTGCCTACAACCAGAAAGGAAAACATGCTAAATGTAATAGTGCCGCAAATGTTCACTGTTCCATGCTCGGGGGAGTGTCGCGCCATCAACGGTCGCTAGCTTGAATGTTCCTTCTCCAAGCTTCCGTTCAATGGCGTATGGACCTTCCCAGCTGGGATTCATGCGTGATGGTACCGCGAAGACTCATTTCAGAACGAGATCTCCCACATCAAAGATTCTTGGGCGGACTCTGTTGTCGTAGTAACGCTTGACTCGATGTCTGTGCGTCGCCGCCCTTAATTCAGCTTCTTCCCGCTTTTCGTCGATGTAGTCCAATGATTCCAGCAAGAGGTTCTGGTTCGTCTTGGGATCATAGTATGTCACTCGGTGCGATGGAACTTCAAGCTCCACGGGTATAACGGCTTCAGAGCCGTATGCCAAGGCGAACGGAGTGTGGCCGGTCGCGGACTTGTGGGTAGTTCTATACGCCCATAGTGCTGTCGGGAGCTCATCTACCCACTTGCCTCCAACCTTTTCCAGACGCTTCTTTAATATGGACTTGATTATTTTGTTAACGGCCTCGACTTGTCCGTTAGCTTTTGGGTGCGCAACGGCGGCGAACTTTTTCTCGATGCCGTACTTCAAACAGAACTCTTTGAACTCTCTACTTTCAAATTGCGTTCCGTTGTCCGTAATGATGGTGCGTGGAAGGCCAAAGCGGCATATAATGTTTCGTACAACGAAGTTAATGACCTTCTTAGAGGTGATAGTGGCCAAAGGTTCTGCCTCAGCCCATTTCGTGAAATAGTCGACTGCAACTATTGCATATTTCGCACCACCTTTGGATAAAGGCAAAGAGCCGATTATGTCGATTCCCCAGATCGCAAATGGCCAGGGACTGATCAATTGTGTGAGTTCCGTTGATGGAGTCCTCGGGATTTTTGCATATCTTTGACATTTGTCGCATTTTCTTGCGTAGTCCGCGGCATCCCGGTTTACGGTGGGCCAGTAATATCCATAGCGGAGGATCTTCTTTGCTAGCGTTTGCCCCCCAGTATGGTCGCCGCATTCCCCTTCGTGAACTTCCCTCAAGACTCGCTTTGTTTCATCATGAGCGATGCATCGTAATAATGGGACTGAGAATCCTTTTCGATACATGGATCCACCCTGCATTACGTACCGCGCAGCCTTTCGAAGGACCTGTCGTCTTTCGCTTCTTTTTTCTGGTAAAGCCCCGGTTGTCAGGTATAGTTTGAATGGGGTTATCCACGACTCCTTCTCGATTTCTGTTTCCAACACGCGATCGACTTTCATCTCGTCTATGCTCGGGGCATGCAAGACTTCAACGGGATACAATCCCATTTGTTGAGCATCGTCGGTACTTGCGAACTTAGCCAACAAGTCGGCTTCTTTGTTCTGTTCTCGCGGGATATGTGAAATGTCATAACGCTCAAGATTTGATAGTAGTTCTTGGACCTGAACGAGGTACGGAGCGAGCTTTCGTCCCTTTGCTTGGTAGTCTCCTCGTACTTGGTAAACCACCAACTACGAGTCACAAAAGATTTCGACTGATTCGATCCCGAGTTCTTTGATGAGCTTCAAGCCAGCGATCAGTGCTTCATATTCAGCTTCGTTGTTCGTAGCCGGGAAATCGAGCTTCAGGGCATAACAGATTGATCGGTTTTCCGGAGTTATAAGAACTACGCCCGCGCCGGAGCAACGGTCGTTTGATGCACCGTCAGTGTATAATTTCCATTGAACGGGGGGAATGATGCCGTGATCGTCCGGTTTGATGGGTATGGTAAATTCAGCGATGAAGTCTGCTAACGCTTGTCCTCGGATGGCTCTCCGTGGTAAGTACGCGATATCGAATTGGCTCAACTCGATATTCCATTTTAGCAATCTTCCAGAAGTTTCCGGTCGTTGGAGTACCTGCCTCAGGGGTTGATCGGTATAAACACTGATTGAATGCGCTTGAAAGTATGGGCGCAGCTTGCGTGATGCGATCACCAAGCAGTAAGCCAATTTCTCGATTTTAGGGTAATTCTTCTCTGCTCCCGTTAAATGCTTGCTAACATAATACACCGGCTTCTGGACTCGATCCTCCTCACGAACCAAAGCCGCGCTTATCGCATGAGGGGATATAGCCAAGTAAACGTACAACATCTCATGGTCAACCGGTTTAGATAGCATTGGTGGGCTCTCCAGATGCCTTACCAAATTCCGGAATGCTTCCTCACAGCTAGATGTCCATTCAAAATTTCTCTTTCCTTTCTTTATTATGTCAAAGAACGGGATGCACTTGTCAGTTGCCTTGGATATAAATCGACTCAGCGCAGCTACTTTTCCGTTCAAGCTCTGTACCTGCTTTATGGTCCTGGGCGCTTGTACATCTCGAATAGCTTGGATCTTTTCTGGGTTGGCTTCGATTCCCCTAGCGTTGACGATGAATCCCAAAAACTTCCCTGATGCAACGCCGAAAGAACACTTCAACGGGTTGATCTTCATGCCGTAAAACCTGAGTATGTCGAACATTTCAGCCAAGTCTTGAATGTGGTCGTTTGACCGTCGTGACTTCACGAGCATGTCATCCACATAGACTTCCATGGTTCTACCCAGCTGGTCCTTGAACATTCGATTCACCAAACGTTGATAAGTCGCTCCGGCATTCTTCAATCCGAAGGGCATCACTATATAGCAATACAGCCCGACATTTGTAACGAAGCTGGTGTGTTCTTGGTCCGGAATATGCATTGGGATTTGGTTGTATCCTGAGTAAGCATCCATGAATGACAGTAACTCGTGTCCTGCGGTGGAATCGACCAACTGATCGATCCTAGGCAACGGGAAACTGTCCTTAGGGCATGCTTTGTTCAAGTCGGAATAATCTACGCAAGTCCTCCATTTCCCATTCGCCTTCTTTACTAGCACGGGGTTGGAGACCCATTCCGGGTAGAGGGCGTCGCGGACGAACCCATTTGCTTTGAGTTTGTCCACCTCCTTTCCAAGAGCAGCGGACCTCTCCGGATCCATTCCTCTCCTTTTTTGCTTGACTGGGACGTATTTCGGGTCTATGTTCAACATATGACTCATGATGGCGGGAGAAATCCCACACATATCAGAATGCGTCCAGGCGAAAACATCAAGGTTCGCCCGGAGGAAGTCGCTAAGGTCTTCAGTCATTGCGGGGCCTAGCTGTGATCCGATCTTCAGTATTCGCAAAGGGTCGTCACAGCTAACTGAAATGTCAATTGTTAATTCAGCCGGTGCCGCCATCTCTTCCCTGGGTTTCTCATCGTCGTCTCTCGGATCTATATCTCCGTAGATCCGAGAACTATGCCTGAGCCAGGGCTCGGGCGCTACTTGTCAATTATCCGCATTGAGGATGCGGACGGGGTTGTCCGCAACCTTTCCCTTCTCCCTCCGGTGGGCCTCTCGGAGCTCGGCCACATAACAGGAACGACCAGCTGCTTGGTCACCGTGAACAATGCCCACTCCTTTGTCAGTCGGAAACTTCAAAGTCAAACACCACGGGGCTAATGCCGCCCTAAATTCAGCCAGGGCCGGCCGACCCAAGAAAACATTATACGGAGAGTCCACATCCAAAACTACAAAGGGTAGAATTCGTACCCTCCGACGCTCGCCTTGTCCCAGTTCAACTGGTAACTCGACATATCCTACTGCATCAGTCGCAGCGCCGTTAAAGCCGTGGATACGAGCTTTGGATGGTTTCAAGTCTTTTGTTTCTAGCTTCATCTGATCGTAGGCCTTCTTGAAAATGATGTTGACTGAACTTCCACAATCAATCAAAATTCTTTTTACATATGCTGGTCCGATCGTTGCAGATATGACCATGGGATCGATGGTCGGAGCCTCCACCTGATCAGCGTCTCTGTTCCTGAACACAATATCGTCTGTCATTACGTGCTGCTGCTTAGCAGGGGCTCCGTCCTTCACATTCGAACAGCACTCAAAATCTGCATGCTTCAAGGAACTTGCATATCGCTCCATCTCCTGCCAATTCTTATCCGCAGGGTGAGGCCCGCCGATGATTGTATTTATGATCAGTCTACCCACGGTCCGGGCAGGCTCCTCGGGATGATGTGGAGCTGGTGCACGACCTGGGTTGGACGTCCCCTGTCCTCCTTCTTGTGGATCCTTCACAAATTCCTGCAATTTCTTCTGCCTGATCAACTTTTCGATAGCGTCGTGCAAGTGTCTACATTCTTCCGTATTGTGTCCATAAGTCTCATGGAAACGACAATATTTCCCGGTCCGCTTCTGTTCTTCAGTTGATTCTTTTGGACGTGGTTTTCTGTACTGAAAAGTATTGCAGGTGGATAGGTAAATGTTCTCAAGTGGGGCGTTTAGCGGAGT
The DNA here is from genome assembly GCA_030737815.1 of Allium fistulosum. Lineage (NCBI taxonomy): Eukaryota > Viridiplantae > Streptophyta > Magnoliopsida > Asparagales > Amaryllidaceae > Allium > Allium fistulosum. The sequence goes on from CM060905.1 coordinate 851,005,521, forward strand.
GTACTCGCTGTAGCTGGGAATTCTCGACTTCCATTTTCCCGCTTCTTTCCTCTTTCCTTGACTTCTCCCTCCGGACTCTTTGGGCTGCACAGGCTTACTCTGGACATTGACTTGGACCTTTCCCGAATTGTCTCCAGATTGCTTCACAGCAATGTTGCTCTTGATTGACTCTTGGGCAGGTCTCGGTGCCTTATCTCGTCGTACCCACCTAGCTTCCTCTCTTCTTATGAACTGGTGTGCCTTGGAGTAGAAACGCTCTAGCGTAGACGGAGGTTTTCCTGCCAGCCAGTCTCCAAACTCAGAATCCGGATCTACACCTCTCATTACAGCCATTAGAATTGCATGGTCATTGGGATTACTGACTTCAGTTGCCGCAACGTGGAATCTTTGTAAGTACTCCTTCAGCGACTCTCCGGGATTTTGGATTACACTTGACAGAGACATCACGTCCTTCGGGCGTGTAGTGTGTATCCTGAACTGCTCAATAAACTTCTTTGCCAACTCCTCGAAGTTTGATACGGATCGCGGAGGAAGTCGGGTGAACCACATAGTAGCGATCCCAGACAGAGTAATCGGAAAGCACCTACACTTGGTGGCATCATTTGCTCTGGCTGAATCCATCATCCATTCATACCTCATTACATGTTGTCTGGGGTCAGTCTTTCCTTCGTACGCAGGAATGGTTGGCATGTTAAACTTCTTGGGGTACGCCGCTTGCAGCACAACATCCGTGAACGGAGTATGACTTCTTGACACTCCCCAGTCGTCATTTGATAAGCCCTGATTTTCTTTCATCAGTTGCCTGATCATGGCTGTCAGATCGGGTGTCTGTATGGAAGCTGGGAGGTTGGAGTCAGTTCTACGCGCCTGTCCATGTTGATGCCTCCTTTCCTGGCGGTCTGCCAATCGCGCGTCTTGAGGTTCAACATTGTTAGCATTTTGACGATCTGGAGCTCCATCCTCCATCTGTACTCCGGTTCTGAAGCTTCCAGTTCTGGCTTGGTCGCGGTCTCCAGCTGTTCGATCAGCAGCATCCGCCCTTGCAGCTTCAGTCTTACGGCGTCTACGCCTGGGTGGTTCATCAGAAGAAGTAGAGCTGTCAGATGAGGAATAAGCAGCTGGATTGCCCCCAGCATTCTGTTGCTGCTATTGAGTGAGTTGTGCCATCAGGTTGGCATTAGCTTGCATTTGTTCTCCCAGTTGTCTCCTGCTTTCCCTAAGTTCTCTCATCAAGTCATTGAACTCTACTCTGGTGACATCTGGAGTCTGTTCTTGAGCGGCAATCCCTGCACTTGGGATCACTGGTTGATTGCTAGGTCCTGCTTGTTGCACGCTAGCAGTCTCTCGGGCATCCGCATTAAGAGAAGCTGACCTGGTACGTGGTCTTGCCATTGTAGAGTTATTGGTATGCACTCTGAGTAGAATCAACGGATGTCCTATCAGTAAGTCGGATCTTCTTTGGGGGATTTGTTCAATCCAGTAGCTCCAAAGTAGATCCTTGAGGTCTGAGAATTCGATTCTCAGTGAAAGCACCAAAGTGTTAGCACCAAAATTGGTCACTAACCTCGTAGAGAAAGATTGTGTAGAGATATAAGTGATGAAGATAGAGTAAACAAGGAAGAGAATGCTAATCTAAATGCAGAAAGTAAGAACACCAAATTTATAGTGGTTCGGCGTAACTGCCTACGTCCACTCTGAGTTTAAACTTTATTGATCTTCTTAATAGTTGATTACAAATACAATTCGTGAATCAAATGCTTGAATGAAGTTGTTAAGTAGAGAAGATAAGTCTCAAAAATGGCAGAGTCTCCCCAGTGTTCTCCCAAAAAGGATCCATTTCACTGTGCCCTGCCCCTCTATTTATAGGCAAAAGTGGGCTGGACTACCCAAGTGGGCTTGATAGCCGAACGCTCTAGCCCAGGCACTGCATGCCGAACCAGGTACGCCGAATGCTTCCATGCCGAACGGTCCTTCCCATGCCGAACGGTGCTTCTGATGTATGGGAAGTGTAGAATGGTTGCAGTGAGGTCGGGCGTATCCCTGTTCGAAGCTCTTGACCGATCAATGTATGTAGGTCGAATGACATCGTTACCTTGCGTAGTTGTGCATACTGAATGCCTTCTGAATGCCGAATGCTCTCGTTGCCGAGTTATCCTATCGCCGAGTTCTACTGACGCCGAGTGCCTCTGGATGCCGAGTGCTCCGGATGCCGAGTATTCCAGATGCCGAATACCATGGGATGCCGAACACTAGTTGACGCTGAGCATAGGTTGTTGCCGAGTGCCAGTTGATGCCGAACACTACTTGGCGCCGAGTACCCTTGTTGCCGAGTATTACGCCGAGTAGTCTTGATGCCGAGTGCTCTTGATGTCGAGTGCTCTTGATGTCGAGTGCTCTCGTATGCCGAGCAGTCTCGTATGTCAAGCAGTCTTGGTGCCGAGCAATCTTGGTGTCGAGCAATCTTGATGCCGAGCGTTGGTTGACGTTGAGTGCCAGTTGACGCCGAACATTGCTGAGTGCTTCGCCGAATACTCATGGATGACAGATACTCTCTGATGCCGAGCACTTATTGCCGAGTACTAGTTGCCTGGTCAAATCCCCAGGAAACAACGACGAATAACGAAGATACGACCCTCGATAAGAAAACAACTCAATGGAAGGATAACGATTATTCGATGAACCATATGGGTTTCTTTCCGATGATTTCAACTTGCGGTGATTCAAAGCATGTCATGTTCGAAACAAGACATACTTTAGGGGAGAAAATGTTATCCCACCTTTTGGCAAGGCCGTGATATCATCGAATTGGCTAGGAACGGATGGCTACCAGCCTTAAGAATCGATTATATACAATACTATGGACAATGGTCGAGCAGATTCGGACCGGGTCCCAATCGAGATGCAATTAGCATGGAGTGACTAACATAGCCCCATGAAGTTACATTTCAAATTTGGAGTCGATCGGAGTTTGTATGCTCGAGTTACAGACAAAGCAAGGAATTATATGGATCGATCCAGAACGATCCATAAAATAACATCAGTGGAGATCGATCGATATCTCAAAATCCACAAGGCCAATTCACCTGAAACTTTGAGAGCAATGGTATATTGAAGAGTGGAGCCTACAAAAATGATCGCACATCAAGACCTTGAGATACAATGATAGTTGATCTTTTTAGGCCGATCGTTATTTGCCGATCCTTCATAAAGATCAGTGAACATTCCAAGTGTAGCAAAGGTTGATCCATATCTCATAATCAATAACTTAGATTGACTTCATATTTTAGGAACAATTTCAAGAGGCATGCAGGACCCTCCAAAAACGATCGTGCATAAATTGTAGGCAAAAATATCGATTGGTGAAACTTTGGCCGATCGATCCAAATTATCAAGTAAGGGCCATCGATCGTTATGGTGGGCCCCTATGGACCTAGAGAGCCTTCTGTCGAGATCTTAGCAAAATGTCTCATCATCTCTCCTTATAAATACAGGCCTTTTGGTTCATTTTCAGGATCTTTACGCTGCTTGTTACTCTAGACTCCATTGTAATTAAGCATTTTCCATCTTCTACTTTTGTAATCAGATTAAAAAGTGATTAATAAAGGATAATCTTCAAAGTGTACGTAGGCATACAACGCCGAACCACTATAAACTTTCGTGTCTCTGGTTACTACTTATTCTCTTTTATCTGTTGATTTATCTACTTAGTATAATTTTGTTTTTCTTCACTTACTTCTCTACAAAAAATATTTTTGGGTGTTTGTGACCATTTTGGGTGCAAACAATATATATAACTATAAATGTTATAGTATACATATTCAATATAAAATATTTAATTAAATAATATAAAATTAATTAAAATGTTAATTAATTAAATTAATTAATATAATGTTATACATAAGACTATTATATAAGCTAATTAAACTATAAAGGTTAGATAATAATTAAAACATATAATATGAATGTATAATTAAAGGTTGAACAATAGGAAACCCAAAATAGACATAAGAGATAAATAAATACATATAGTATGTATATTATGACTTTTGATGTGTTCATCGCTTGAATAATGAGGTTATTTCATAAGAAATACACTATTCAATAAGTCTATAACACCTAATTAAATATATTAAAGATTATGAATCTTTAGTGTTGTCCTCTACTATTTATATATCCATACATTACTCTCATAGTCTTTGGTTCTTGAGTAAACTCAAGCTAAGGATGTTATGTGTAGGATTATTATAAAATAGACTAGATGAGGTAAGATAACTGTATGTATTTGTTATGCAAACTCAAGATACACATACTATACTTAGGTCATCGTGAAATGGTGAGTACGAGTGAATAATTTCTTTCAATTTGTTGAGCAAACTCAAGGTCAAAATTGGATTAAGACAAAGACCATGGGTTATAAGTTGTATATGATGCAACTGATGAACTGTTATCCATCGTTTGCGGCCTACGATTTGAGAAAACACAAGGTCAGAATCCCAAGGCAAGAGAGTCCTAACTTCCACTAGTGAAATTAAAAGATTTCTGTATTTCTTTTAAGGTTTTAAAAAACATAAAAGTATAGCGTGAACCTTATCACAATTATAAAATGGTAACATTTAACCTTTTTAATACTGTAAGAACATATGCTGTGTATAAATTAGACTAATCTGCATTGATAAATTTATGCATTAAATGTAATTGATAAAATATTTATTAATCAAAATATGAAAATGAACTAAATTAATATTAACAAATAAGAATATAAAATAAAATAACGTGCAATATAAAATAAATAGATTTGATTTGATCAAATAGATGAGTAGAAAGAGTTCCAAATGCTCCTAAAACTAAATAAAGATTCAACCCAAAAAGTCATTCCTCCCTATGATATAGAATGATGTACCGATAAAGAATATTGAAATTTATTGAAAAAAGTATAACTAATTGTGGGTGAAGTTGAGTTTACTTCTTTCTATAAGGTCGTGTACTTAAGAGTGGTACACAAGGTTAAAATAAATTTCATCTGAAGAATAGTTTATAAAATCGTATAAGATAAGGGTTTATAAGGAACCCCAACATATCCTAAGCTAAGAAGTTTTCAGGTTGTGCAAGTCGAAAAACCGCACGTAATAATTAAACGTGAGGGATCTTATATGAATTGCCCCGAAATAAGTTTGGAATGATAGTCATTGGTAATCAATATGTTTTGAACATAAATATAGTAAACTAAAATCAAATAGTTTTATGTATATAGAAATTCATAAAATGTTTAAGAATACTCATTTTGTTGCATTGATAAACAGTTGTTATTTCAACAAATATCGACTTCATAGAGATGGAATTTCTTCTAAAATTTATTGGTAGTAAAATAATTTTGACTGCGATCCAAGGATAAAACTAATTACGAGGGATGAAATGAAATTAACCAAACCTAAAATGAACACATTGCATTAGAATATCTAATAAGTATTCTTGCACATTAAAGAAAAACTATGAGTTTCTTAGCAATGTCTAGAACATATAATCGTCGGTTGTCAATTAGACCATTAAGAGCATTTACTCAATGCTATGGTATGATGCGCAAATCTAAAATGGATTCCAAGTATATTATTAAAATACGACTTTGATAGCTGTACTTCGCAAATGTGTCTTCAAGAGAAATACAGTTGGAATTTTGTGAGCCATATTATTAAGAATAACATCATAATTTCAAATTTTGAAATTAACTTAATAGATTTGCCATTCGATATACTTAAATTAATTCATATTTTACTCACAAAATTATTGCATGGTATGTCTTTGTGTTTTGGTATATATGTATTGAAACAAAAATTCTAAATGATGATTTGAATAGACTGTTGCACATAACAACCAAAGTGTCTTGAAATTAGTGGGTGTGATATCGAGCTTGTGGGTTTTCGGATATGATCCAAGAAAGGATATGAAACTATTTTTCGACAAGCATCAAAGTAGAACAAGTGTTTTGATGGAAACATCAAAAAGTTTGATTTTCAGTTAAAATGCAGAGGAAGCGTGTTTCCATGAGAAAGAACATTAAAATGTACATAGATATTTCTAAACTATAAGTAGACAACATTTTGCGAATTGTTAATGATGTACTTATATTAAAATTAGCTCCAGTTTAGTTGTATAATACTCGACATTGGATTTGTAAATAATATCTTTTATAGTAAGTGTGAAGGATGTTGGGAATGTCCCAGACGATATGCACATACACCTTATTAAAATGTGTAATATGAAATATATAAGATGCATTCCTTATGTATTGGCAATATGAATTATCATAAATGTTATATTGTCTACAATATCATAATTTACTTATGTATTTGATGCATGAAGCAAATATCAAATTCAAATTAAGATCACTAAATGGTAGTTTAAAGCATTCTCGTGTATTTACGAAATACTAGAGAATTGTTTACGGAAACTACAAAATCCTTACAAAGAAGTGATTGGACTCGAAATTCATAAGAGCCATCGAGTATAATATGCCAATATTCAATTCATGTTTGAACCTTAATTAAGATGCTTTAAGTTGGAAATGTTCCAAACAAATCAATATGGCTGATTCAATGAAAAGGCTAAGTACATTGCCTTGAATAGTATTGTAATAAAAGCAATATATAAATATTAATGCATAAATTTATAACTGAGCTAGGGGTGATTCTAAATATTGAGTATTGGAACTGGGCCATTCAAAAGCGAGTGAAATAGGCAGATTTAAAAAAAATCCTATTTGGATCTATTGGATTTATGAAGTCTAAAGAGATTTTAGATCCAATCTAAAAAGTATTTTACATATAATCCTTTATTTTATTTAATTAGTTTGAAAGAGTTCGAATTTGATATAAAATGTATGAGTGTATCACAACCCATGTGTGTATTAGCTACTTTGTAAAGTTAATTTGAGAAGGAAACCATTTGTTTCCTTCTCTAAAACATATGCAATCAATTAAGGAAAGAAATAGCTTTAATTGGAGAAAGAAACCTTTCATTTCTCTCTCTGATTAGGTTACTGATTCATTAAATGTCATTGATGGTCAATTTAAACATAGCGTGAAATGTGAGTATATCTAAATATACTCACAGTGTATGTTGTGTAAGTGCAACATATAAAAAGTGTGCATAGTTAATGGTTCCCTTATATGCCTTTGTTGTCAATAAATATATATTTTTATAAAGAAAACAACATTTTTTTTATATATACACATATATAATATATATATATATGCATAAACATATAATTTTTATATATGTATGTATAAACATATAATATATATATTCTTATTTACACTAATGTTGATTTTGATTGTTTAATATGTTCTAAAATAAAGTGAACAATTTAATACTAGTTTTAATAAATGGATAGTTTAAAATCAAAATTGTAATTTTCATAAAAGTCTATTTGTAAACTTGAATTAAGAATATATATATATATATATCTATGTGTGTACATACATACATATATATAATAATTGACTCAATGTTTTAAATTCAAAACAAAGTGTAACGTATGTATTCAATTAATTTATAGTTTATTTAAAACACACACACACACATACATTCAATCAAAATAATTTTTTTAGATCTAATTATTAACTTAAAATAAAATTTTTATGATTTAGCAGAAAAGTCCATATGTAAATCTTATAATGAATTAACTTTAATTTTTATGTAAATAATGACCAAAGTTGTATCAAAATAACTTGTAACATGTGTATTCAATCCCCAAACTTGTAACATAAAATTTAAATCAATTAATCAAAACAATTTTCAATAAAAAATATTGTTCAAACAATAATTTCTAAAAAAAGAAATGAATTAGACAACCAAAGCACATATAAATTCGTGGTAATATGATTCAAATCTAAACTAAATAAACAATATGAATAAAGAAACAAAAGGAGTGATAGATCTAATAATATTAACATAAATGAACATATACTATTAGGGAATGAAAAACATATGCATATCTGAGTTGAATCAATAGAGTAAACATGCTTTTAACTGAGATAAAAGGGTTTTGATTCACAAGTTTAAAATAATCAATTAAACACATAATGAATCATTCAAATCCAAACGTATGAATGATAAAACATATAAATAAATTAATTATAGAATCACCTTAGGATGTTGTCTATAATTCACACTTTGAACAATGAATCAAGAGCTCATAGATCCAAAAATCAACCATCAGATTTTGCAAAGATTATGAGATAAAACCACCTTTTCTGTTTCAAATTTATTTGATTTTTGTGGAATTTTTTACCCTAAAGGCAATTAAAAATTCAACCGTTCCTTGATTAGGGAAGGGTAGAGTTTTGTTCCGACTGGAAAAAATGAATGTTTATTTTAAGAAAGTAATAAAGGCAAGAATCAACACCAGAGATTTTTCCTCTTCCCTTTGTTAATTTCTTTCCTTTTCAAATTCAATTTGAAACTACTCACTCCTCTTTCTTTGGCCAGCCATAGCATTGTGAAAATGGGATTCAAAAATTTTTCAAACCCATTAAGTATTCATTCCGTTTAAATGTAATTTAAAGTCCACCGATATCGTATATCAATATGCATATGCATAACATTTTATATATATACATTTCGTCAAATACTAGTGGTATTCAAAACAAAAATAAAATTTAATAATTAATATTTCATAAATATTAATTAATTTAATTAATTTACAACGATTATACATTAATTAAATCGTGTGGTTTATTTTGAATATTCATCATTATGGGTGAGCGACTAAGAAGCATAAATTCAGTCAACGATTAATATTGAATAATTCGAATATTAACATTTATTTGTCATCTTAGCTAGTGGTGTGATATTTTGGCTAAACTTATCGCTTACAAATCTTTTCGATAAAATTCAATTTTACTTAACATAAGCGGTACCTGGTAGTGATGATTATTTACACCAATTCTCTTTATCAAAACTATATCACATTAGGACTTATGGAATTTGGTTTTGATCCAATTCCAAAACAATTATTATTAACCGTATTATTCTGACCAGTGACTGACTTTGAGTTAACTTAAGTTGACTCAGTGATACTAACCTCATATAACCAATGAGGCAAATTCTCTCTTGAATAGTGTTTCACTTTCAATGCTTTCACTCGATCCAACTATAGTTGTTCGACGGACGTGGTGTCGTGATTTAACTATAATCAGAACGGATTTTCCACATTAAAGCTTGATGGTATTCTTGAATCAAGGGAATTATGTAAAATTATCGCATCGATATTTTCTATTTGACCTATTATATTAACGAACGAAAAATTATCGAATGAGTCATTTCATAGTTATCCAATAACTATGAGTATGTAACCTCTTGGTGCCCCCAGCAGTCATGAGTAATACACTGCCCAACATTTAGAGAGCATTACATACTTTAGTCTTAGTGGTTGTATCGGTATTCAATCTTAATACATCTTGAGTAGGAACATTTAAAACAATAGGATTATTTTATTGTGATAAATCACTCATGATTACCACATATTATAACTACTATCACAAAACAATCCATTTATGAATTTTCTATATTAAGTTTACTTTTAATCAAATAAATAGTTGATATAACACATTATATCAAGTACATATATAGAAAGAAAATACTTTTTTATTTTGAATAAGATTGGTTATTGAGTAGATATATGTAACAAGTTACATACTTGCCCATAAGGCATACCCCTAATTCTATCAATCTTTCACTTGCACTTGGGGTCAATTATGGAATATTATTCCAACTTCATCGGTCGGTTTTCTAAAAAATAACCGGATCAGTCCCTTAGTGAATGAGTATGTTATGTTCTTTTAATTATCTACTCTATTAATCAACTCTATTTGATGCTCATAAACTGCCTTTATCATGTGGAATTATTAAGAGTAAATCGCCTGACTTTTAATGAGATCTCAGTTCTTTTACTAACTGTATCGTGACATAGTTATCAAATAACAATACCATTGGATTTTCAACATTTGGAATCACCCTTAGCTTAGTTATAAATTCGTGCATTTATTTATACTTCTTATATTGTAGTAGCCTTTGGTTGAATTAGCTACTGCTTATTGTTTGGAACAATTCCAACTTAAAGCTTCTTAATTAAAATTTAAACATGAATTTAGTATTTGCATACTATACTCGATAGCACTTATGAAGTTCGAGTCCGAACACTTCTTCATAAGTTATTTGTTGTTTCTGTAAATAATTCTCTAATATTTAGTAAATAGTTGAGAACACTCTAAACTACCATTTATCTTAATTTAGATTTGATATTTTCTTCATAAATCAAATACATAAGCAAGATATGATATCGTAGAAAATACAACATGTACAATAATTCTTATTGTCAATACATAAGGAATCCATCTTACATGTTCCACTTTAAACATTCTAATATGGTGGCTTGCATATCGTTTGGGCCATTCCCAACATCTTTTATACTTATTTTAAAAGATATAATTTACAAATCCAATATTGAGTATTAAACAACCAGACTATTACTAATTTTAACATAAATACATCATTAACAATTAACGGTATGTTGTTTACTTATAATGTTAGAAATATCCATGTACCCTTTAATGTCCTTTCTTATGGACACATGCTTCCTCAGCATTTTGACTGAAAATCAAACTATTTGATATTTCTATCAAAATACTTATTCAATTTTGATGCTTATAGAATGATATTTTTGTATCATTTCTTGAATCATATTCGAAAAACCCACAAACTCAATATTGCACCCACTAACTTCGAGAAACTTTGGTTGTTATGTGCAAATAGTCTATTCTAAATACTTATTTTGAATTTTCCATTTCAACACATATGTAGAAAAACACAAATTCATGCTAAACGATAATTTTATGAGTAAAAATATGAATCATCTTGAGCACATTGAATGAAGAATCGGCTACGTTAATTTCAACAATTGAAAATTGCGATTATATTCTTATCAATGCTGCAAACTATATTCCAACAATATTAGTCTTTCTTTTGAAAGACACATTTTTGATCGATGAATTGTAGTCCTTCAGATACAATTAGCAAATCACATTTTGATAATATACATGGAATCCTTTTAGATTTATACATCATATTATATAACAGAGTCAATACTCTTAATGGTTTAATTGACCGCTAAGGATTATTTATTCTCGATATTGATAAGAAACTCATAGTTTCTCTTCAATGCACAAGAATATTCATTAAACATTCTAATGCATTGTAATGACTGGGATTTTCGCCCTTGAAAATCGACACTGATACGTCCACTATATAACATGCCGAGCAATTGAATGCCAGAAAACCCAATTGTTTCGGGAAAAATAAAGAAGGAAGAAGATAAGAAGAAAACTAAACAACACAGAATCTCACAACGGAACGAATAATCTATAATATACCATAAATCTTTACACAAAAACAAAACTGTAATATATGTATATACAAACATCAATCAGAGTATACTAACCTATCTCAGCCTGGACAATTATAACAGTCTGTCCTCACAATCGCTGATAACACACCAATGAATACAGCGGAAAATATAACCATCTCGGGGCCTCCAACTCGTCCCTTGAAGCTCCAAGCATCCAAACTAGTCTGTAATATGCTCGGTCTGACCCGAGCATTATAATAAAATAACACCCAAGTCGGACTGAAAAACCAGCGTGAGAAAAACACACCCTACTGGATTTAAAGTTATAAGAAAATATTTGAAAATCAAAGGTATCTCGCAAGACCACGTCGCACATAAACACGACGGGTTTTTACCTTACGATAACCAAACCACTTTTATATATAAATTCTGCGATATTATAATAGTGTCTAGTTACAAATACTTATTAAAATAGTTGAAATGCTTGCATCTCACATTTCAACATAGTTGGGAACAATCAAAATCGTACGACGCTTATTGGAGAATGGATTCCATATAATGATTAGGCACTGGGGTACCACCTATCACAGTACACCTCTAGAAAAATGTACCGAGATTGAACCTATCGATTTCTGCTAACACAAGGTCGGCCTATCCCTTACTGGATAGTACCGAATATGTCATCACCCCGGTTGTTTCCAACCTTTGAGATCTCATGCACAACCAATCAATAAATATGTAGATGTAGGGTATCTAGAAAGGTGACAACATACCCTAATGGGTGCGACCCACTTAGCCTTGCTGCATCTCCTCTGATTTTCAGTCATTCCCAATTGATGAGGCTTGAGGCTGCGTATTACCTTAGATTTAGCATTCATATATTTGGAATGCTAACACCACCTTCCAGGCAATGATGCAATGATAGCATTAATCCATACAAGTTTATCTGGGTCTGAACAAAGCGAATCTCCTTCAAGATCACCATCTCCATTATCTTCGAGATATCATAATTCGTAATGCACAAATCAGATCGAAGTGATTTCGGATAATTAAATCTGATCCCGGTCTCTTCGAAATGATCAACGAAATTGGCTAGATTTCACAGTCGGTTATTTAACTATCAAATTACACACATAAGCAATCACTAGGTCCATATTATAAATCTTTCACACATTTATTTCAAAATATCTTACAAAGATATATATTCAAACCCCGTTAATATTTCGATATTTGAAAACAATTTCGAATACATATATTCATAACAGGATATTTTCAAACCATATCCGTACTCAGAAATATTTCCAAGTTCAATTTATAACTACTTTTATGAATTCAAGTCATTCCTGAAGTTTTTGAGCCTAACTATTTAGGAAATTTCCTAAATTTCCAGAAATCCCATTATAACATTTCATTTATACAATCGCATCCGTTTAATAAAATCCGGCTTACAATCTCGAGAGTATTTATACATAAATTCCAATTACTTGCTTTTAAATTCTATGTAAAATAATGAGTATTTTTAAAGAATAATAATTTATTTTCAAAACACATTTAGGTAATTATTAAAATATCAAAACCCTTTTAAATAATCAACGATGACTCATTCCCAATTCAATTTATATAAAACTAATCGAATTACAAAGCTTATTATAAAAATTAAAAATTCATTTCCACTAATATTACATATTTGGAAACAAACTTTCCGAAATATTCTAATATCGATAACAGTTTTTAAGATACATAGTTAAATAAATAAAATTCCCTTTTTTAAAAAACTTCACATCTTGATACAAATATATTTTTAAATTCCAATATAACCAATTTTATATAATAAATCTCTCTCGATTTATCACAAATCGTTTTACGTTTCCAATTTCATAACCCTCTTCCAAATTCCAAAATAAAATCCACTATTTCTTTCTAAACCAGTTTCCATATCTCATTATAAATTCTTATTGTGAATTTATTTTCCCATTTTATCAAATGATAATCATTTCACTTCATTGTTTATAAATTTTTCATTTCCAGTTTATAACAGGTTCATATTACTAAAATCCATTTATAAATCGATTTCTAATTAAAATTCCATTTATAGATCTATTTCTTAAATAATCCAAACTACATTCCAAAACCATTCAAATCTCAATTTTCGCCTTCCATTTCGTATTTTAATAACCTCATTTAAGAATCCATCGTTTAAAAATCCTCAATTTAAAATTCTCTATTTGAAACCATTTTACGAAATTGCTAAATAAATATCCAAATCCAAACATTTATTTTATCCAATTCAATTCCTTTTTAAATAATCCCAAAATTTAATATAAATATCTTCATTTCCAAAATTGCCTTTGAATTCCCTTTTTAAGTTCAAAAATATTATTTATGGTATTCATAATACCAAAATTAAGGCCGGTGCTACTAAGCATCCAATAAATTCAAATCACATCATAATCTATCACAGATTATTCCAACACATGATATATCACTTTATATGAAATTAAAATCAACATTTTGGAGGAATCCAGTTGGATCCCTCCAACCTGTTTCCCTGCAACCACATATGTTATATAATCACAAAAATATAATCACTGCTTCGAGGCGGGATATCGCAATAAAAAGGGTCATCCGCTATTACGCGGGGCGCATAGTGTCTCATCCGCTCCTATAGGTGGGAATATTCAACCCAATTAATATAAATATAATAATTCATCCAAACAATCATTCAGTAATTTTTATCAACTATAAATCGAACTAGTTATCCATAAAGGTGAGATTAAATCACTTTGATTTCAGTTTCCATTTCTGCGTTTTGGTTCCGACTAAATTCGGACAGCGTTCGAATTTAGCTGAAAATTCTGTAAGCTCTAATTTCAGTCAATCCAATTCCATGTTGAAGATTTCATTAATACGAATCCAATGCAACTTGTTTCTTTTGATTTGGACCTCATGTGACAACGTTACATGATTTATAAAATTAAATAAATTAAAATAAAATTAACTTAATTTAATTAAAAAATTTATACACTTATTTAACCTCAACATTCCTCCAGCCCGGCCCGCTATCCTTTCTTCCCCAAATGCACGCACAGAGATACCACCATGTCGATCATACATGCATGCCCCATGTTCGCCATCTCTCCACGCCGCAACCCGAGACCACCACCATTCTCCATCTCTCATCGATCTCCATCCACCCCACTACAACTCCTTCACCTTGCATGCCCCTATCAAAAAAATGGCTGGAAGCATCACGTCGCGACAAAGGACATGTCGAACGCCCCAATACATCACCGGACCCCCTCTCCTTCAGCCACCAGAAGCTCACCGACGTCACGAAACCAACGAAACAAACGCCGTCCACTAACTTGTCCTATATCACCCAAAATGGCTAACCCTAATTTCGAGCTTCCTCTGTACACGGTTGGCAAAAGCAAACCACCCCCAAGACGCGATCGAACACCACTCAAAACATATCATTGCAAAGATCTCATTGAAATAAAAATTCCAAACTTTGTTTCAGATTTTAATATGGAGTATATTTTGAGATAATAATTTTTGAAGTTGAAATCCTTTTTTTCTCTCTTTGTTGCTCTGTTTATATAAGGGTGGGAGTGATGGGAGGTAACGTGGAGGTAGGGTGGCTGAACGTTCAGGGTAGGGTGGGTTGGAATGAAGAATAGGGCGGCTGTGGTCAAAATCAAATATATATATATATATGTATATGTATATATGTATATATATATATATATGTATGTATGTATATATATATATGTATGTATATATATATAATTTGAAATTCCAAAATATCTAGCTATAAATTTCAAATCCCAATCGAGGCGTGCCGTCTGGCATTCCTAATGTTATACCCCTATTTCAAACGTAATGGAACAAGTTTCGGGATCTAATTCGATTGTATGTAGAAGATAGCTTTTTGAACCCAATTAAAACATTAAATTCTCGAATATTAAATTCAACGCGTTTCTATTCTGTACGACCAAACAATACATCTGATCACTATGAAATTTGACGGCGCAATATAATTTATTATTACGGACCCAACGACACTGATTTCGTCGAAATATGAGATTGTGCCCAAGAAGGCTATTTTTACTCGTTAACTAAAACGAGTTATTTTCAAAATCGAGTAAATCACTTTTAAATCCAATTTAAATTTTTTATTGCCTTCATTTTTATTAACAGAATTTAATAAGCCTTTAAAATAATTTTTTATCTAATTTAAACCTCAAGATCCCATTATTTAACCAACTTCAATTTATTAAATTTAACAATTAAATTATCAAATAAATCGCTATATTTTGAAATTCAAGTTATTTAATCTATAAAATTAACTTTTCAATATTTAAAATAAACTAAATATTCCAATTTCAAACCACTAAAATTCCGGATCTTTACATTCTTCCCCCCTTAAAAGAATTTCGCCCCCGAAATTGCCAAAGTAGGAAAAATGCCCAAACCAATTTCTTTCTAAAACAATTTAGTCAAAATATTTTCCAAATTAATTTAAGCCCTTAACTCTTTCCAAATTCAATTTGATACCTTGTTATTACTTCTACTAAGTTTCCAAATTCATCCATAGATTCCAAATAATATTATCCATATTCTCATTATAGGTTATAACTCGAAAATCAATTTTTAGTTATTAAAAATTTTCTTCAAATTTTCTAACTTTTTAAATTTTCGAAAATTTCCCCAACGTCTCCTTTGCGCGGCTAGATCAGAACAACTACAAACCGCCACTACGGGCTCAAATCAGCAAAAGAAAACAAAAGCCAAGTGGCTCAATCATAAAACCATCAAATCAACAACGGTCTAAACATGTATCTTTTTGTTGGTCAACCAAATTTTACTTAAGTAACCAAGGCATCAAGTTAGCTCTTGCTCTTATATACCTGCATCTTATTTATAAATAATATCCAATCATATAGTTCATAATCATATTATCTAGCATTTTCTATTTCCAACATTTTCTTTACTAAAACCGTACGATGTACATGTATCATCCGTACGCACATCTCAATCTGATCGCTCGGTCGATTACGCAATTTCACTTCCGAACTAGTATCGTTCACATGACTACTATAGTGAGAAATCAGATCTGGTTTCTTGATCAAAAACCGTTATTCTCCTTGCATAGTCATATACTATGATAGAAAATCCCATAATCAATCAAAAATCCATATCCAGTGTTCATCGTCGAGAATTAAGTGAAAAATCCTAACTCGGATCGATATAAATTATCTCGAAATTCTATGCTCGAACCTGGATCAAATCGTTATGCGAATAAAATAATATACGTACAACTTACGTATTTATTTCTATTGATTCTTAGCTATACCAAATTCCTTTTATTCACATTTATTATATTCACTTTCAATTTTTCACTTTCAGTTTTTCACATTTATTTGATCTGCATTCAATTATCCACATTGCTTTATCCACATTCAATTATTTACTTAGTATATTCCTTTCAATACTAATAACCTGTTAAGAATTATACCATCAAATTTTCCCAAGTCTATTCTAACATTTTATACAAAAGTTCTTATGTTTATTATCACTTCACCACTTAAGTCTATATCCATTTTAATTTAAATCCAATTTCAATTTCATTTGACTCAATACATTTGTTTCAATTTCAATATTTCAACCATATTCAAAAATCATATTCAACTCACTAATTTATTCAATTAATTAATTCCTTAATTCATTCCCAAAATTATGTTATTTAACCTAACTTAGGCTAAATTTTCAAATTTCATTTAATTTAATTTAATTTAAGTTAAGTTTTTATTTCACGGTTCAATTTCAAATTTTTTTTCTTCCCTTGCTTTCATATCCAAATTTTTAAAACATTGCTTTAACTTGCAAATTTTCAAATTTTATAAGTTATCAAACTTATTTTCTCATATTTTTTATATCATTTTAAATAAAAATCCCAGAGTTTAAACACATTGTTCTAAAGTATTTCAAATCATTTTTGAAATCATATATACATAAAATCCCTTGGTATATCAAATCATTCCTTTGAATTTTCAAAATCAAAACTAGTTTTACCAAACAAAACTCCAATGGTAGAAATTCCTCCCTTGGAAACTCAAAAATGAACGTCGATGACGCTGCAGTCATCATCGAAATTATTTTCCAGTGACCGAAGTGAGTTTAATGCTTTCTATTCCCTTTAAAATCCTTTTAAAATATTTCCATTATTTCCATTCAAAAACATTTTCCAAATAATGCTATTATTATTTTCCAAAACTTTGAAAAACATTTTCAAAACCAAAGGGATTTAAATTCTCAATTTCCTAACTTTTAAATCCCTTTTAATTTATAAACCATATTTTAATAATTCCACTTTGGTTATACAAACCATTTTCTTAACTGTAAATATTTGTATTCATTATAATAATATCAACAACTATTTATAACAACAAATGATAATAATCAAATATTACCATTCTCTAACAACCAAACACACCATATATAACTATAATAATTTCTGAAAAATTATCTCTTTATATATAAAACTATAATCAGGGTAAAATTATTTCATTTACCCAATTTCAAAACAATACCATGTTGAATTGCTCTGTTCAAGTGTTTAGAGATCCCTATCAATGACGTTAATTACTCGTATTGACCATAATCCATAAGCCACTCAATAGATCAACCAACACAATATAAAACAATTTTATATCACTAACAAATATGCGCTCATATATATATATCCACTCAAACTCATTCTAGGGTGCTACTGACCCTATCTCTAATGAGTTACCCCATCAAAGCCAAGGTGCTCGCTTAACCTTCAGCTCTGATTCCAACTGTAACGACCAGGATTTTCGACCCTCGAAAATCGACACTGATATGTCCACTGTATCACATGTCGAGCAATCGAATGTCGAAAAACCCGATTGTTAGGGGAAAAAGAAAGAAGGAAGAAGATAAGAAGAAAAATAAACAATACAGAATCTCACAACGGAACGAATAATCTATAATATACCATAAATCTTTACACAAAAACAAAACTGTAATATATGTATAAACAGACCTCAATCAGAGTACCAACCTATCTCAGCCTGGACAGATATAACAGTCTGTCCTCACAATTGCTGATAACACACCAGTGAATACAGCGGAAAATATAACTATCTACGTGAATACGTCTTGGGGCCTCCAACTCGTTTCTAGAAGCTCCAAGCATCCAAACTAATATGTAATAAAATAACACCCGAGCATTATAATAAAATAACACCCGAGTCAGTCTGGAAAACCAGCGTGAGAAAATCAGACCCAACTGGATTTAAAGTTATAACAAAATCTTTGAAAATCAAAGGTATCTCGTAAGACCACGTCACACATAAACACGATGGGTTTTTACCTTACGATAACCAAACCACTTTTATATACAAATCCTATGATATTATAATAGTGTCTAATACTTATTAAAATAGTTTAAATGCTTACATCTCACATTTCAACATAGTTGGGCACAATCAAAACCGTACGGCGCTTATTGGAGAATGGATTCCATATAATGACTAGGCACTAGGGTACCACCTATCACAGTACACCTCTAGAAAAATGTTACGAGATAGTACCTATCGATCCCTGCGAACACAAGACCGGCCTACCCCTTACTGGATAGTACCAAATATGTCATCACCTCGGTTATTCCCAACCTTTGAGATCTCATGCACAACCAATCCATAAATATGTAGATGTAGGGTATCCATAAAGGTGACAACATAACCTAACGGGTGCGACCCACTTAGCCTTGTTGCATCTCCCGTAATTTTCAGTCATTCCCGGTTGATGAGGCTTAGGGCTACGTATTACCTTAGATTTAGCATTCATATACTTGGAATGCTAACACCGCCTTCCAGGAAACGATGCAATGATAGTATTCATCCATATAAGTTGTTCTGGGTCTGAACAAACTGAATCTCCTTCAAGATTACCATCTCCATTATCTTCGAGATATCTGAATTCGTAACGCATAAATCAGATCGAAGTGGTTTCGGATAATTAAAACCGAACCCAGTCTCTTCGAAACGATCAACCAAATTAGCCAAATTTCACAGTCGGTTATTTAACTATCAAATTACACACATAAGCAGTCACTAAGCCCATATTGTAAATCTTTCAAACATTTATTTCAAAATATCTTACAAAGATATATATTCAAATCCCTTTAATATTTCGATATTTGAAAACAATTTCGAATACTTATATTCATAATAGGATATTTTCAAACCATATCAATACTCAGAAATATTTCCAAGTTCAGTTTATAACTTCTTTTATGAATTCAAGTAATTCCTGAAGTTTCCAAGTCTAACTATTTTGGAAATTCCCTAAATTTCTAGAAATCCCATTATAACATTTCTTTTATACAATTGCATCCGTTTAATAAAATCCGGTTCACAATCTCGAGAGTATTTATAAATAAATTCCAATTACTTGCTTTTAAATTCTATGTAAAATAATGAGTATTTTTAAAGAATAATAATTTATTTTCAAAACACGCTTAAGTAATCATTAAAATATCAAACCCCATTTAAATAATCAACGATGACTCATTCCCAATTCAATTTATATAAACTAATCGAATTACAAAGCTTATTATAAAAATTAAAAATTCTTTTCCACTAATATTAAATATTTGGAAACAACTTTCCGAAATATTCTAATACCGATAATGTGATGACCCTAAAAGTAAAGAAAAGAAATAAAATAAAATGAAAGTTACATTTATTTTAAGAAATTCTGAAATTATAATATATATATATATATATAATGCAATAAAACAGAAAAGAAAATTTGTTAATAAATAAAATTTGCATAGGAGCTTCTGTTTGATAAAATGCAAGGGGTTAAGGTGATTAAAAATTAGAATTCAAATCAAATATAGTTCCATGTCCAAAGAATCATATAAATACATATATTCAATATATGGGGTGTTTTCTGTTTTATTTAAAAACAGAATAAAATGTAGTTTAATAAAAGGTTTAAATGTCTTATAAATATATATATTTATGCTGGAAATAATTAGCATGACATATGTGATCTTTTTAAAACACATAAAGATGTATGAAGAGCTACTGTTTTGACTAAAGAATGTACATACAGGATCAAATAAGAATTTCCATGTCTTATATATTTATTTCAAGCAAATAACATAGCGTGAATGATTTTACATTACATAATTATGTATGATGGTATGCATGATTGAATGGAGATGGTAGATAAGTAGAAAACACAAAGGGGATTTTCAGTTTCTTTAAACTTATAAAAAAATATAAACAAAGGGTCACATGCATATGGCATGAGTAAAATAGAGTCATGAAAATAGTATGAAGTGTTTAAAATGCTTGATTCCCGAAATAACTAATTGAGGTAACCAACAATGGTCATTTCCAATTAAGGACCACATAGGGAAATGATTTGTGCATAAATATCTAAGGGCATCAAGGAAATTACCCATTTTTCTTAAACCCTAGAATGATTTTATAAATACCTACATATGACCATATCCACCATTCTCTCGGGATCAAAACAAAAATAAAATAAAATAGGAGAAACATTAGCTTGAAACTCTAGAGGAATTTGCTGTTCAGTGGGGATTAAGGCAGAAAAAGGAAAACACTAAGTGAGTATTTATCCTTTGTATGCAATGGCATTAAGTCCTCTTGTAGGCAGCCTAAAATATTATAAGTCATTTAAACCTCTGAAATAATTTGTTATGGGTGATATGGATGTTTGTTTGTGCATTCTTGTTTGGAGTTTTAATCTGTATGTGGGTTTTTAAAGTTAAAATGGTTTGAGCATTTTTGTTCTATTTTATCATTATTAAGTATGGATATAAATTATTTAGGGAATAGGCAGCAAGATAGTGATCTAGCTCATGTTTATTTCTTGGATAATGAAGCATGAAACTAAATGTTCATATCATAAGTTAAAGGAGAATTTTTGGGTTAGTAGGACTATGATGCTTAAACTATTCTTAGGAAAAATTATAGGCAAACTGGGGTATTTTCTGTAATAAGGAAAATAAATGGGGAACATGGGGTTGAACCAGAAAGTATTAAAGAAGATAAGCCTTTCTGAAACATGAATGAACTGTGAGTTTTTATGATTGAATTCATAAGTAGAAGCTTAATAAAATAAGCTGAAACTAGAGGGGGATTTATCAAAGAAAAATTAAACTGGTCATTTGGAAGTTAGTCAATGATCTGCTTGCTTCAGGTGGGAGCAAGTATATGCATGGTGCAACTGCACCCTGAGGCCTTTGTGTGTTGGAATAAAATTAAATAACCTGGGAGTTTCCTTCACAATGCATACATGGTGTTCATTTGACAGGGAGTTAAAGACCATAAAATAAATGGGGAATGGGGTTTAAAAATCTGGATTATAAATATTCAGACATGGGGATAAATTAATCAACTTAAATTTTGTGCCTTGATTGATTACTGGGTGAAATTGGGAGCATAAAAATCTGAGTTTACTTATTCAGAAATGGAGAAAAATGAATTAAGAATTATATATATATATATATTTGTTTATTGGGTATTGTTTGAATAAATGAAGGTGTCTTTGTGTCACTTGGTATTAACCAAAACATGCTAAGTACAAAATCTGCTAAACTAGGAAGACACTGCAAGATCACCAAAATTTATGAATATGTATACAAATTTGATAAATGCTCATACCAGTGAAAACTGGCCCTTTTGGTTGCCCTTGCAATCATCTGGGTGTCTCATTAAAATTGGGGCAGCTCAGTGAATTGCTTGTAGGGAATTGAAGTTGGCTTGATGGATGAAGAAGGCAATTAGCTGCTAGAATAAATAAAAGACATCAGTTTTAAATTTGCAGTTGCTTTGTAATGAATTTATTAGTCCAATTTCATATTGTAATTGAAGTTACTTGTATGAAACTTTCTAAGTATTTGGATTAAAAATATGTACTTAAGTAAACCTGTTGTGTGTGACTATTGATGATGTTTGGTTAACTACTGATTTGATGAATGTCTGATTTGGAGAAATAAGGGGATAGACATATCATATAAATATGATATGTTTGTATATATATTAATCTATGATTTTTATTGCTTGAATTTATATTTTGACTTTATGGAAATTAAAGAGCTAAGGTGGATGATTTAAAAATGAACTCACAAGATTTGAGTAGGTGTATTCAAGAGGAATGAATTTGTGCATGGCAGTTAAATGATACAGGCATATGCATAAATTCTGGGGTGAAGAAGTGGCTAATATGTATTTGTGTATTTGATTTCAAAAAAGAATTATGAAAGAAATATACCTGGAAGTAATTGCATTTTGAATAATGGATTGAATACATATATGGATGCATTTCTAGGAAATTTAACTTAGGCAGAAACATGCTTGTGAGGTGAATAGATCTTGGTATAAGTTTGTTGATATGTGAAATATGGGTTTGCAAGTGGTAAAAGAGGGACTATGGCCGGCCTAGATAGCCATGGGTCAAACTCTTGTAGCCTGGAACCATTTCATTTCAATTCATGAAGTGTAAGTGTTTCCAGAACAAAAGAAAAAAATACTCCAAGCAACCTTCAAATAACACCAAGCATTTCCAATAAAACACCATGTACTTAAGTCTGCACCATGTTAAACTTAAAAATGCAAATGACTTCAATTGTTCAACCTGAATGATAAATAGAAATTAGTTCCAAGGTTCATGCCTGCAAGTATAATTTTGAAGTGATTTCATACAAGTACTTGATAACTATCATAAGGTCAATTAAATACCATTTTAGTGTTAATAAAATTATTTGGGCAGAAAAGTCTAGAAACCATGAGCACTGCAGTATTGTACATATAAGAATAAAAATTGCCAAAAATCTATCTCTGATAGTAGAACAAAAATTAGGAAAGAAATAAATGGTTATGTTGTCAACACATATGGTAATTTGTTTCCTGTTTGATTCAAACTCTCTTTGCAAATTTGTTAGCTCTGAATGGCAAAGGGGAACAATTATATATCATCAAATATGTAATTGTCTAAATCTGTTTTGTGCACTGATATGTTTATATTAGTAAATCCAGGGTCCTGGGAAAAATATTTGGATATTATTTAAACATTCAAATATAGAAGAAATGGGGTTTAGTGGTGAATTCCTTTTGTATGTAAAAAAAATATATAGGTGTTTTGGAGAGGGTCACCACATTTGGTATCAGAGCTATGTTTTATATAACATAGTAAATATTATTGTATGCATATGGATGTTTGAATGCATTGTTTGAATTATTGGTGTTGAATGCTTTTGTTAAAAAAAATGTGTGCATGTGATACATGCACAGTGTGCACAGAAATAAAATGAACAAAGTAAAGACACCAAGAATGATGGGGGTAAATAAACTAACATAGAAATCATATTTATAGCAATATGGTAGGACCAAGACATCACACAGGTGCAGGACCATCACGTGAGCCACCTGTGATAAACATGGAGGATTTTGTGAGAGCTTTGAGAGATGGAATAACACCAAGGCATGACAACCCTCATGAGGAGCTCTCCAAACTGCTCAAGACATGCACCGATTTAGGAGGAAAGGATTTTGAAGGTACTGAAGGAGCTATGGGTGTTCAAACTTGGATAAGGACTATGGAAAGGGTCTTTGCAGATATGCAAGTCAATGACCAAAGGAAGAGACAGATAACTTCAAGGAGGTTGAAGGGGGTTGCACTGGATTGGTGGGAAGTTGTGATAGCAGGAAGGCCAGAGAATGACATCACTTGGGATGAATTTAAGGCCATGCTTGAGGCTAGGTTTGTCCCAGCATCTGCTAAGGCCACACTGCTAGAAGACTTTATTAGATTAAGGCAAGGAAGCATGAGTGTGAATGAGTACACTCAGAAATTTGAAGGATTGTCTAAGTATGGAATGGTGTTGATAGGGAATGAAGAAGCAAAGAATGCAAGGTACATTCAAGGCTTGAACCCCAGTTTGTCAAGGGCAATGTTGCCATATAAGGATAAAACCTTTGATCAAGTAATTGATCTAACTCTCTCATTCGAGCAATATGATGCCACCAGAGAGAAACTCAGGAACATGAAGTTCAACAAGAAGAAGGGAGGACAGAACAAAGTACAACCTTATGACAAGAACAAGGCAAACAAAGGAGTTAAGAAGGGGGAAGGAGCAGTAGCACCTGAAAGCAAGAAACTCACTCATTGTTTTAATTGTGGAAAAGCTGGACATTATAGTAACCAATGCCCTGACCTTAAAATACCTAGAGGAGGCTGTTATAATTGTGGAAAAGTGGGTCACCTAAAGAAGGATTGCCCAGAGACTAACAAAAGAACAGCAAGGATAGGAGCTTTGGTAGCCAACAACACTGGAAATGTTGGGCAACTTGAAGGTATAATTTTTATTCATACCCAACCAATATCAGTAATATATGACACTGGTGCCTCACATTCACTAATATCTCTGGAAATTGCAAAGAGGTTAGCACTTGCTTGTGTTTCTATTGATCAACCCTTAACTGTACACAGCCCCATAGGGAGTCATTGTATGTTAGGGATGAAGTGTATGGGTCTGAAATTAATTATAGGGGGTTATGAATTTAATTCAGATCTATATACTTTAAATTATCCTGGTATTGGAGTAATTTTGGGGGTGGATTGGTTAATGAAAAACAAAGCAATTTTAAATTTAGAAAATCTTACTATTTCTTTGGAGACAAATGAAGGCAAAAGAATTACCATCTTAAGTGAAATAGCAAAGAATACATGTTTTAATAAAATCTGGAGTATTAATGAAGTTCAAAAGGAATTAAAAATAGAGGAAATCCCAGTAGTCAATGAATATATAGATGTGTTTGGAGAAGTAAGGGGAATTCCTCAAAACAGACCAGTTGAATTTAAAATAAAATTAATGCCAGGGACTAGCCCAATCATTAAGAAGCCTTATAGAATGGGTCCAAAAGAGTTAGTGGAATTAAAACACCAACTAGAAGAGTTATAAGAGAAGGGGTTCATAAGATCAAGCAGTTCTAGTTGGGGTTCCCCAGTGCTTTTTGTTAAGAAGCATGATGGAACAATGAGGATGTGTGTGGATTATAGGGATTTAAATAAGGTGACCATCAAGAATAAGTACCCACTGCCTAGGATAGATGATCTATTTGACCAATTGCATGAAGCTAAAATATTTTCAAGGCTAGACTTAGCCTCTAGATTTCACCAAATGAAGGTTGCAGAGGAAAGCATTGAGTACACAGCTTTTAACACAAGATATGGCCTTAATGAATTTCTAGTAATGCCATTTGGTTTAACCAATGCTCCCTCCTATTTTGTAGACTTGATGAATAGAATTTTTAGAGACTTTTTGGATAAATTTGTTTTGATATTTATAGATGACATATTAATTTATTCAAAGACAGAAAATGATCATGTTATGCATCTACATTTAGTATTATCCAGGCTTAGAGAACATGAATTAAAAGCCAAGTATTCAAAGTGTATATTTTGGCAACATGAAGTCAAATTCTTAGGACACATAGTGTCATAGCAGGGAGTAAGTGTAGATCCAAGCAAGGTCATTGCAGTCCAATCATGGAGTAGACCCAAAACAGTGACTGAGGTGAGATCATTCTTAGGTTTGGCAGGGTACTATAGGAGGTTCATCAAGGATTTTTCAAGAATAGCCGCTCCAATGACCAAGCTAACAAAGAAGAACCAACCATATGTGTGGACTGAGCAGTGTGATCAAGCCTTTGAAAAATTAAAGCAATCATTGGTGGAGGCTCCTGTCTTGCAAATCCCAGAGGTAAATGAAGGAATGGTTGTATACACTGATGCTAGTGGGTCTGGGTTAGGTGTAGTACTCATGCAACATGGCAAGGTGGTGGCATATGCATCAAGACAGCTTAAGCCCAATGAGACCAACTATGCAACTCATGGTCTAGAATTAGCTGCAATAGTGTTTGCATTAAAACTTTGGAGGCATTATTTGCTCGGGGAAAAATTTGAATTATTCACAGATCATCAAGCATTGAAATATTTATTTTCTCAAAAAGATTTAAATATGAGGCAAGCAAGGTGGTTGGAGTTTCTAGCTGCATATGATTTAGATATTTTGTACACTCCTGGGAAAGCTAATAGAGTGGCAGATGCTTTGAGTAGAAATCATATTAGATTGCAAGTTTGATGATTGATGAATTTAAAAACCTTGCAGTGCTTAGGGAGGCAGACATATACAGCAAGGATGGAGTGAATTTTAAAAAAACATGGTGATATGGTGGAATACGGTACACTGGGATTAATCACAGTAAAATCTAATCTGGTGGAGAAAATTGGTGGCAGCAAGATCAAGATCAAAATCTAAAGGAAAAGAAAGAAATGTTATTAAATAACATTGAGTCAGAGAATTTTAGAATAGATTCCAAGGGTTATTTGAGGAAAAATGATAAACTTTGTGTACCAGACTTTGCAGAATTAAAGGAAGAAATCATGAATGAGCATCACAAAACCAAGTACACCATACACCCTGGTGGTACCAAAATGTATCATGATTTAAAAAGGAGCTACTGGTGGCCAGGAATGAAACAAGCAGTGGCAAAATATGTGGCAAAATGTTTAACCTGTCAGCAAGTCAAGGCAGACTATCAAAAGCCCTTTGCCATGTTGCAACCTTTGGAGGTACCTCAGTGGAAATGGGAAAGTATTTCCATGGATTTTGTAGATGGTTTGCCTAGAACTAAGAAAAGTAATGACAACATATGGGTAATTGTTGATAGACTCACCAAGTCTGCTCACTTTGTCCCTGTCAGGTCAGATAGAAATGCACATAGGCTTGCATAATTATTTATTAAGGAAGTGGTGAGATTGCATGGCATACCAAAGACCATTGTAAGTGATAGAGACACATTGTTCACCTCAAGATTTTGGGAGAGCTTCCAAGAAGCAATGGGAACTCAACTTTGTTTAAGCACTGCCTACCATCCTCAAAGTGATGGGCAAACAGAGATAGTGAATAAAATATTGGAAGATTTACTTAGAGCATGTGTGCTTGATTTTGGGGGTAATTGGGATGATCATATCCACTTGGTAGAATTCACTTACAACAATAGCTATCAGTCAACAATAGGAATGGCTCCCTTTGAAGCCTTGTATGGGAGACCCTGCATGTCTCCTGCCCGTTGGTTGGATGTGGGAGAGGGTGTAATATTGGGGCCAGATCATGTTAAAGAAACTTCCAACATGATTGAGTTAATTAGGCATAGGATGAAGGCAGCACAATCAAGAAAAAAGTCTTATGAAGATAGAAAGAGGAAGCCAATGGAATTTGAAGTAGGAGAGTATGTTTTTCTGAAGGTGTCACCAATGAAGAAGGTGTTCAGGTTTGGGAAATCTGGTAAGCTCTCACCAAGATTTGTAGGACCATATGAAGTCACACAGAGAATTGGTACCATGGCCTATAAGCTTAAGTTACCAGAAGAATTGAGTGGTGTACATCCAGTGTTTCATGTTTCTCAATTAAGAAAGTGGATACATGATGAAGGAGCAATTTTAGAGTCACCTACTCAAATTCAAATTGATAAGAATTTGGTCTATGCAAATGAGCCAATGGGGATTGTTGCTAAGGAAGAAAAGAGGCTGAGAAACAAGGTGATTAAACTGGTAAAAATTCAATAAAGCTTGGATCCCAATGATTGTACATGGGAGGTTGAAGACAAAATGAGGGCTAAATACCCCAATTTATTTTCTGATGGAGAGGTATGTTTAAGTAGCTTTATGATAGCTTTCTGAATAATTTTAAATATTGCTTACTATCATAAAAATGTGAATGTGGAGTTGAACAGACTATGAATTAGTGCTTTTATTTGAAGAATTAGAAAGAAATTATGGGGACATAATTCCTTTAAGGGGGAGGGTATGTGATGACCCTAAAAGAAAAAAAAAGAAAAAAAAATGAAATGAAAGTTACATTTATTTTAAGAAATTCTGAAGTTATAAAATATATATATATATATAATGCAATAAAACAGAAAAGAAAATTTGTTAATAAATAAAATTTGCATAGGAGCTTCTGTTTGATAAAATGCAAGGGGTTAAGGTGATTAAAAATTAGAATTCAAATCAAATATAGTTCCATGTCCAAAGAATCATATAAATACATATATTCAATATTTGGGGTGTTTTCTGTTTTATTTAAAAACATAATAAAATGGAGTTTAATAAAAGGTTTAAATGTCTTATAAATATATATATTTATGCTGGAAATAATTAGCATGACATATGTGATCTTTTTAAAACACATAAAGATGTATGAAGAGCTACTGTTTTGACTAAAGAATGTACATACAGTGTAACGACCCGGAATTTTAGACCATTCGC
This sequence comes from Allium fistulosum, assembly GCA_030737815.1. Lineage (NCBI taxonomy): Eukaryota > Viridiplantae > Streptophyta > Magnoliopsida > Asparagales > Amaryllidaceae > Allium > Allium fistulosum. Next base: position 851,034,322 of record CM060905.1, read on the forward strand.
ATCCATTATAAGTGTATAGGTAGACACTCATGCCGGAGTTGAATTGCTCAAAATACCGCGTTGTTAATTTAAATTTGGCAAAACTGAACATATACAGTAAATAAATAATCACAGATCACAGACACAGAGTAATAATTGCAGCGGAAATAAAAGAGATAGTAGTTCATGAAGCTACTATATGAATATATAAAATACATCAGAGTTTACAACAGAAGAGTAATACGATACATCAGAGTTAAACCAGATACAATGGAAGAGTAACAGATACAAATCAGAATACATCACTGGAATCATCGAATATCTGAAAGCTGGATAGATAGCTGGATCTCCAAGCGAAGCTCCAACTCCAAAGGTGAGTCTCGAAAGCTGAATTACTCAGTCTGACCCGAGCGTAAAGCAAAAACACAAGACACTCGAGTCAGGATTAACATTCTTATATTAATAAATCCAACTCAAGTGAAATAGCAATTGAAATACAAGTAACTCAAAGGATGTTTGGAATAACCATCCTTTAAGGATCCGTTAAACGATCTACTATGTAGTAGTGTACGATAAGTAGATAATGTCTATCAGTAATATAAAGATATCAAAATAGCGTTAAGTCATGGCCCATTCCACCCTTAACACATTTTTATTCCCACAAGCATATACAAGACCGTAGTTTCCCCAAAACCGGAAGTCACCAGAGGGCAATCCATATACTCAAGGTACAAATCAAAATCGTAGTGGTCGCGCATAAATGGAATACAAGTATGACAAGGCACATGAGGCTATACCCAAGGTAGTGATACTACCGTTCGCCTGATCCGGGCTGGTGAGAACGCAACGCCGCAGCGCCCGCAACACCGTGAGACAACACTCCTAAAATCAAGGGTGCACCAATCGACAACAAGTATAAGTAGTTCGAAGAAGTGTGTCCACTTGAGGTAGCTAATCCTCCATTGGCCCGGCACAGCTCCTGTTTTAGTCATTTCCAATTTGACACAAGTGTCAAGGCTATCCATTATCGTTCTCTTTCTTCAATCAACACGTACATCATTCCAACCACTTCATTCTGGATCATCACTCCACGTATAGTTATTAAAGTGGTTTTCGGTTTAGATAGAGAGTATATCCATAACCGAATTCCGGTCTCTTTAATAACTTCCGTAATTATTTCACCGATTGGTCGTTTATATATTTCAAAACCAAATCAAATTCAATTTTAATTTCAATTCTTAACTCAATATTTCATTTGTCTTTCCAAATCAATTTCCATAATTTACGTTTCAAAACTTCCAAATTATCATTTCAAAATCTTATAATTCAATTTCAATCTTTATATTGAAAACTATTCAAATATTGATTCAAGTTCGCACAAAAGTTTCATTCCGAAATCATTTAAATCAATTTAGTTTTAACATTCAAATCAATTTACATTCATTTATCGATTTCATTCAATATCGTTAAATTAATTTATCATTCAAAACAATTTCTATTAAACTTCTCATTCATTAAATCCATTTCTTAAGTTCAACTCCATTATATCAAAACTTACAAATTTGAATTAAATTAATTTCATCAAATCAAATCCTTTAATTTTCAAGTCTTACATTAATTTCAATAAAACACATTTTATTTCTTGTTAAAGAAATTCAATTTCACTTATTTACTTACTTAAATAATTTTCCAAAACTTAATTAATAAAGAAACTCAATTTCAATTATTTACGAAGTAACATTCACTTATTCAAAAGTGCAATTTTTCTTATTAAAGAATTTCAATTCAATTTAATCATTAAATAATTCAATCTTATTTAATTATTAAATAATTCAAAACTTAATTATTAAATAATTTCAAAGTTTAATAATTTCAAACTTAATTATAATTTCAAACTTAATTATAATTTCAAACTTAATTATTAAATCATTTCAAAGTTTAATAATTTGAAACTTAATTATAATTTCAAACTTAATTATAATTTCAAACTTAATTATTAAATCATTTCAAAGTTTAATAATTTCAAACTTAATTCAATCATTTCTCAAATTAAAACAACATTCTTTCATCAATTACATTGCTAATATTTTGTTTCAGATTATTTAATATTAACATTTTCCTTTCATAAAAATTAAAATTTCAACTTCATTTCAAAACCGTATTTTTATTCAAATAAAATCTTCGTTTTATTTTTTTTAATCAAATTATTGACCAATCGGGTTTTATTTAATTTTCTGTCCTAGGTCAAAGTTCAATTTGGGTATTTATCATTTCAACCCGATTCTAATTCAATTCAAAAATCAAAGTATAACAAAGGGAACTTGCAGTGTGATAACTGGGATGGTGTCAAAGTAAATAAACAAGCAATAACAATAATCAATATCAATCCAATAATCAATTCAAATAATCCCGGAATAACCGTATTAATTCGCATTGTTATTTGTACGAATTAATATAATTATTTCTAGAATCTACACTATCATTTCATGTAGATTAAAGATTATTACATTACGGTTCTTCACTTGTCATCTATTACAATTTCATACATCATCAATTTTACAACATACATTCAGTGGTTCAAAATGTAATTAAACAAATCCTACGTGTCAATAAATTCAACAGTTAAAGGGGTCATATTATACAAATGTCAGTTAATCAAATTTAACAATTAATTATCCTATATCAAGTTCAATTTCACACTATTTATCATTTTAACATTAACAACTTAACGTCCAATATAAACATCAACAATCAATCAATTAACAACCAAACTGGATTATCATTTCATATATATAACAGATAATGGTGTCAGATGTCACAGGTGAACTGATACAGGTAATAACAGTGTAAATATCTAACAGCAGCATATTTCAATTGTCGTTTCAATTGAAATCAAATTTAATAAATAAAAGAACGTTAATCGTGAGTGATTGCTCACCTTCCGAGGCTAGAGAGCACGAAAAGAGAAGCAACTGATACGGATACGCACACGGACACGGGCACGACACGGGACACATAAGCTAGGAGTTTCTGCGACAAATTGGATATGGGAAAAGTAGGTCAAAATGGGTAAGGGATCGATGAGCCAAGATATATTACATATATATAAATTTTCAAAAATCAATTTAAAACATATATTTAAAATAGAATATCTATACTTATTTTCATATCAATATTAAACCCAACACATAAAGATATCCATTATATTTGAAACCAAAACCATATATACTACTATATACCCATATATATAAACTCACGTACTAAAAACAGTATTCATTGTAAAATTGATATGACTTCAATTATATAATATATACAACCAAATTTGACCATACTTAAAATCTTATGTAAACCTTTATATATACTTCAAAGATTACAGAATCAAAAATAAACCCACTTCAAACGAATCAAATATATGAATTTATATATATTAACAACATATCACAAAACTTATATAATATATTTTATAAAAGTATCTCAAGTTTATAAACTTTTATATGTAACATATAATATATTTTATACAAAGTACCCTTATGTATGTATATAACAACAGATCAAGAGATGTGTGTACTCATATATATTTAAGGCTATATATCATGCCGACTGTATATAAATATATATGTTAATGGACATATATGTATTTTATATAAATCTATATATAAACAACATACAGATACCAATATACATACGCATAAACCCAATGTTTAATAACTAATATATTATAACAACTAACTTAAAACTTTAAAACTTGCATATATAAAATACTTTCATACTGTAATACTGTAAACCAGTATAATATATACCTTATATGTATTCGCATCTATATTCCCTCCTTTATAATCTAGCGTACTACAACATATTAATACCTTTCATAAACTAGAATACAAAATAGTATAGCATATAATACTATTATAATCAGGTAATATATGAGTATTGTTTTTAAAACAACAGCAGATATAACTTCATATACAACTGACAAATATATATGTATATATTACAACCATATATAACTAACATATTACTACTAACAGATTATAAAGCCAACATATTAAAACTACAAACTTATATATAAACTATCAGATCGAAAGTTATAAAATAATGTACAAAACAACTTAAAAGAAAGAATAATATATAACCACAAATATAATGCTAATATGTTAATAAAGAGGAAGTTGCTCACTGTATATGGTTGGATGGAAGAAGGGAATGGAGAGCTCAGGTGGATCCGGATGGCCTCGGGTTTGGGTCTGGTGGTGGCACTGTCAGTGGAAGTGGCAGCTGTCGGGTGGTAGGCGAGCTGTCGGGTTCGCCAGTGATATTGTGCTGCAGTGATGGAGGCCGAGGCAAGGGGTGGCATAGCTTGGTGGCTAGAAGATGAACGTGGGGTAGCTGATCACGCGGAGGTGCGCTAGTGAGGGCGTGAGTGGTGAGGTGGAAGATCGTGTGAGGGCGGAAGGGAACATTAGTTTTTTTTTTTGGGTGAGCTGCTTCGGTGGTGTGCCCGTGCACTCGGGTGGCAGCGAGGGGAGTGGGGTTGTATGGGAGAGAGAATGAGGCAGAGGAGAGAGAGGGCGAGGCGGAGGAGAGAGAGGGCGAGGCGGAGATGGTTGCGCCTGCACGTGAAGAGGGGCAGTGAAAGGGGAGAAGAGGTGAAGGCCAGAGGCTTTGAATGGGTGCGAGAAAAATAATACCAACAACCGTAGAGCCTCTTTCTTTTATTGATTCAACAAATGTACATTAATTTCATTCTTTTGAAACTAGAGAAAGTCTGCTCGAATTCAAAATAATTACAGCTGATGACAATTCGGTTTGAAGGTGGAAAACGAATGGTTACAAAGAAGCTAAAAAGACGGACCGTTACGGTTAACCGTTTCACGGATTCCGCTGAGTACCGGACTTCAAAATACACATATGAATATATCATGGAGATCAGCACGACGAGATGATCAAAACGGTATATAGATATCAGTGGTACGATCATCCGATAAAAATTGATATCGGTACCAGAATGCTGCTATTTTGTAGAAAATAAGAACGACGGAGCAATAGATGTTCAAATTTGGAAAAATGACAAACTGAGATCTTGCTCAGAATATGGTTTAGAATTTTTCTATGTAAAAATATTTAGGTTTCGGAAACATTTTATTTTCACTGCTTTTTAACTGATTAAATTGAAGTAAATTTATGCGCGAAATAAACTTTCACATTTTCGGACGAAAATTTACCAGTTGCTATGTTTAACTAGATGTATTCCAAATATTAAATTTTTATTTCAAAATTTTATCGTTTAAAATTTTACAAAATTTCAACTAATTACGTTATTAAAACAGTTGAAATTTACGAGTCGTTACACTCTCCCCCACTCAAAACTTTTCGTCCCCGAAAAGGAACGAGGTAGGAGAATAGAAACAACCGGAAAGAAAAACAGATTTTGAAATACAAAATAACAATTAATTTAAACCATATAAATTCAAATTTAAATTAATTGATATTCAATAATTGATTTAATCCATTTGATTTCACTAAAATCAATCTCAACTATTTCTAAATTCATTATCTTATTATCCCATTTTCTTCAATTTACAATTTTCTAAAACCCTAGACTTGAATAGTCTTTTATTATAATCATATTTTTTTCTCAACAATTTAAATTCTTCTTTATTCCAAATTACTGTTAAATTCATTCTACTTAATATGTCTAATCCCATATATTTAACCCATATAAATTAATTTAAACCATAAAAGTTTCGATTTAAATTAATTTATATTTACTAATTGCTTTCAAATTCAAGGTATTTTCATAAGTTGATCAAATTTCAATTTATTAATTCTTTCAAAACAAATTTATTAATTCTTTCAAAACGAAGTTATTTCATTATTAACTGAGTTTACTTATTATCTTATCTAATTCTATTAACATCTTTATAATCAAAATTCACTGTATAACATTTATTATAAACACTCAATTTTATTTATAAATTCAATTTATCTTATATATTATCCAATCACATATTCAACTACTGAATGATTTAGGTAAGTTGTATTAGAATGCAGTTGAACAATATACAAATAAAATTTTCCAAATTCAATTATTCAAGTTTAAATATTTATTCCAAATTTTGATTTTATTTATAATTAAAATCATCCTTTAACAAAAATTTAAGAATTAGATTTCCGATTAACTTAAAGAAAAAATTTAGAGATATATCTAATATATGTATATCAATCAAATTAAATTTTTAAAATAATAAAATAAGATACCTATACATATATATATAAATCAAATTATACCGAAGAAATTCAAATCAAAATATTTTTCAAAACAAAACCGTAGCAAAGCTACAGAATAGTATCTCCACTTCGAAACTCGAAAATGAATGTCGATGATGCGGCCGCCATCACCGAAATTATTTTCCAGCGACAAAGAGAAGAGTACTGATTTCAATATTTAAATTCCTTGAAAACGATTTCTATTTGAAAATACTTCCAATAATATATACTTAAAAATTATAAAATCAAAGTTCGAAATCACCGGAAACTAAATTCTCAAATTTCTAAATTAAATTCATTTCAAATTCCAATCAATTTATAACCAAGTTTATAAATTCATTTATTTATATTATGCAACAGTCAATGGTTAACAAAACGATAATGAAAATCAAATATTATTATTTCAGACAGCAAATCCATTAACAATTTAATTTCAGAAAACTTATATTTATATATAATATAATCATTCAAAACTATTATTTTATTTATCAAATTTGAAAACGATATTGTGTCAGTTTGCTTTGCTCAAGTGTTTTGGAAATCCTATCGATAGCGTTGATCAGACGAATCGATCGGAAACCCAAATCAACATCAACAACTCAAACAACACAATATATTTAAAACATTTTAAATTTAGTTTACAAATACATTTCTTTGCTCGACGATACAAGAATAGATTTCAAAGCAAAGATAGAGATTCAAATTTAATGGACTAAAATCAAAGAGAATTTTGATTCGAAAATAAGTTCAAACGAAGATAAGATGATGAAATAACGAAATAGAAAGATGGATAAGTTTATATAAATCGCGGGCGACCTTAACCGGGTTCGATCGTGACTTCAAGAATAAGATCGATGTTGAATCCCGAGGTAAATCAACACTCGATCTCAAGAGATAGGATTCAGGTATAGCAGGAGATAGATAGCATCGTAAACCGATGATACAGAAATCTCCGGTAAATCAATGCCAATTATAAAGGAATTTACTCCTTTACGAATTATTCGAAGATTGGCGAGACCGCCGATCTATTATAGATATCATTCAAAATGGAGTTGTGGGGTGCTCCAGAATTGAAAGAAGACGAATTGTGAAGGATGCGAATAAATTTCGGAACCGAGGGGAACGTTCCAAAATTCAAAGGAATTGAGTCAAGGGAAGAGATTGAAACTCGAATGAGAGTGATTCTGTAAATACATTTACCCTATATGTTGAGTTTTGCCTAGAGCTACCAAAGCTCTGATACCAACTGTAACGACCCGGAATTTTAGACCATTCGCATCCATTATAAGTGTATAGGTAGACACTCATGCCGGAGTTGAATTGCTCAAAATACCGCGTTGTTAATTTAAATTTGGCAAAACTGAACATATACAGTAAATAAATAATCACAGATCACAGACACAGAGTAATAATTGCAGCGGAAATAAAAGAGATAGTAGTTCATGAAGCTACTATATGAATATATAAAATACATCAGAGTTTACAACAGAAGAGTAATACGATACATCAGAGTTAAACCAGATACAATGGAAGAGTAACAGATACAAATCAGAATACATCACTGGAATCATCGAATATCTGAAAGCTGGATAGATAGCTGGATCTCCAAGCGAAGCTCCAACTCCAAAGGTGAGTCTCGAAAGCTGAATTACTCAGTCTGACCCGAGCGTAAAGCAAAAACACAAGACACTCGAGTCAGGATTAACATTCTTATATTAATAAATCCAACTCAAGTGAAATAGCAATTGAAATACAAGTAACTCAAAGGATGTTTGGAATAACCATCCTTTAAGGATCCGTTAAACTATCTACTATGTAGTAGTGTACGATAAGTAGATAATGTCTATCAGTAATATAAAGATATCAAAATAGCGTTAAGTCATGGCCCATTCCACCCTTAACACATTTTTATTCCCACAAGCATATACAAGACCGTAGTTTCCCCAAAACCGGAAGTCACCAGAGGGCAATCCATATACTCAAGGTACAAATCAAAATCGTAGTGGTCGCGCATAAATGGAATACAAGTATGACAAGGCACATGAGGCTATACCCAAGGTAGTGATACTACCGTTCGCCTGATCCGGGCTGGTGAGAACGCAACGCCGCAGCGCCCGCAACACCGTGAGACAACACTCCTAAAATCAAGGGTGCACCAATCGACAACAAGTATAAGTAGTTCGAAGAAGTGTGTCCACTTGAGGTAGCTAATCCTCCATTGGCCCGGCACAGCTCCTGTTTTAGTCATTTCCAATTTGACACAAGTGTCAAGGCTATCCATTATCGTTCTCTTTCTTCAATCAACACGTACATCATTCCAACCACTTCATTCTGGATCATCACTCCACGTATAGTTATTAAAGTGGTTTTCAGTTTAGATAGAGAGTATATCCATAACCGAATTCCGGTCTCTTTAATAACTTCCGTAATTATTTCACCGATTGGTCGTTTATATATTTCAAAACCAAATCAAATCCTTTAATTTTCAAGTCTTACATTAATTTCAATAAAACACATTTTATTTCTTGTTAAACAAATTCAATTTCACTTATTTACTTACTTAAATAATTTTCCAAAACTTAATTAATAAAGAAACTCAATTTCAATTATTTACGAAGTAACATTCACTTATTCAAAAGTGCAATTTTTCTTATTAAAGAATTTCAATTCAATTTAATCATTAAATAATTCAATCTTATTTAATTATTAAATAATTCAAAACTTAATTATTAAATAATTTCAAAGTTTAATAATTTCAAACTTAATTATAATTTCAAACTTAATTATTAAATCATTTCAAAGTTTAATAATTTGAAACTTAATTATAATTTCAAACTTAATTATAATTTCAAACTTAATTATTAAATCATTTCAAAGTTTAATAATTTCAAACTTAATTCAATCATTTCTCAAATTAAAACAACATTCTTTCATCAATTACATTGCTAATATTTTGTTTCAGATTATTTAATATTAACATTTTCCTTTCATAAAAATTAAAATTTCAACTTCATTTCAAAACCGTATTTTTATTCAAATAAAATCTTCGTTTTATTTTTTTTAATCAAATTATTGACCAATCGGGTTTTATTTAATTTTCTGTCCTAGGTCAAAGTTCAATTTGGGTATTTATCATTTCAACCCGATTCTAATTCAATTCAAAAATCAAAGTATAACAAAGGGAACTTGCAGTGTGATAACTGGGATGGTGTCAAAGTAAATAAACAAGCAATAACAATAATCAATATCAATCCAATAATCAATTCAAATAATCCCGGAATAACCGTATTAATTCGCATTGTTATTTGTACGAATTAATATAATTATTTCTAGAATCTACACTATCATTTCATGTAGATTAAAGATTATTACATTACGGTTCTTCACTTGTCATCTATTACAATTTCATACATCATCAATTTTACAACATACATTCAGTGGTTCAAAATGTAATTAAACAAATCCTACGTGTCAATAAATTCAACAGTTAAAGGGGTCATATTATACAAATGTCAGTTAATCAAATTTAACAATTAATTATCCTATATCAAGTTCAATTTCACACTATTTATCATTTTAACATTAACAACTTAACGTCCAATATAAACATCAACAATCAATCAATTAACAACCAAACTGGATTATCATTTCATATATATAACAGATAATGGTGTCAGATGTCACAGGTGAACTGATACAGGTAATAACAGTGTAAATATCTAACAGCAGCATATTTCAATTGTCGTTTCAATTGAAATCAAATTTAATAAATAAAAGAACGTTAATCGTGAGTGATTGCTCACCTTCCGAGGCTAGAGAGCACGAAAAGAGAAGCAACTGATACGGATACGCACACGGACACGGGCACGACACGGGACACATAAGCTAGGAGTTTCTGCGACAAATTGGATATGGGAAAAGTAGGTCAAAATGGGTAAGGGATCGATGAGCCAAGATATATTACATATATATAAATTTTCAAAAATCAATTTAAAACATATATTTAAAATAGAATATCTATACTTATTTTCATATCAATATTAAACCCAACACATAAAGATATCCATTATATTTGAAACCAAAACCATATATACTACTATATACCCATATATATAAACTCACGTACTAAAAACAGTATTCATTGTAAAATTGATATGACTTCAATTATATAATATATACAACCAAATTTGACCATACTTAAAATCTTATGTAAACCTTTATATATACTTCAAAGATTACAGAATCAAAAATAAACCCACTTCAAACGAATCAAATATATGAATTTATATATATTAACAACATATCACAAAACTTATATAATATATTTTATAAAAGTATCTCAAGTTTATAAACTTTTATATGTAACATATAATATATTTTATACAAAGTACCCTTATGTATGTATATAACAACAGATCAAGAGATGTGTGTACTCATATATATTTAAGGCTATATATCATGCCGACTGTATATAAATATATATGTTAATGGACATATATGTATTTTATATAAATCTATATATAAACAACATACAGATACCAATATACATACGCATAAACCCAATGTTTAATAACTAATATATTATAACAACTAACTTAAAACTTTAAAACTTGCATATATAAAATACTTTCATACTGTAATACTGTAAACCAGTATAATATATACCTTATATGTATTCGCATCTATATTCCCTCCTTTATAATCTAGCGTACTACAACATATTAATACCTTTCATAAACTAGAATACAAAATAGTATAGCATATAATACTATTATAATCAGGTAATATATGAGTATTGTTTTTAAAACAACAGCAGATATAACTTCATATACAACTGACAAATATATATGTATATATTACAACCATATATAACTAACATATTACTACTAACAGATTATAAAGCCAACATATTAAAACTACAAACTTATATATAAACTATCAGATCGAAAGTTATAAAATAATGTACAAAACAACTTAAAAGAAAGAATAATATATAACCACAAATATAATGCTAATATGTTAATAAAGAGGAAGTTGCTCACTGTATATGGTTGGATGGAAGAAGGGAATGGAGAGCTCAGGTGGATCCGGATGGCCTCGGGTTTGGGTCTGGTGGTGGCACTGTCAGTGGAAGTGGCAGCTGTCGGGTGGTAGGCGAGCTGTCGGGTTCGCCAGTGATATTGTGCTGCAGTGATGGAGGCCGAGGCAAGGGGTGGCATAGCTTGGTGGCTAGAAGATGAACGTGGGGTAGCTGATCACGCGGAGGTGCGCTAGTGAGGGCGTGAGTGGTGAGGTGGAAGATCGTGTGAGGGCGGAAGGGAACATTAGTTTTTTTTTTTTTGGGTGAGCTGCTTCGGTGGTGTGCCCATGCACTCGGGTGGCAGCGAGGGGAGTGGGGTTGTATGGGAGAGAGAATGAGGCAGAGGAGAGAGAGGGTGAGGCGGAGGAGAGAGAGGGCGAGGCGGAGATGGTTGCGCCTGCACGTGAAGAGGGGCAGTGAAAGGGGAGAAGAGGTGAAGGCCAGAGGCTTTGAATGGGTGCGAGAAAAATAATACCAACAACCGTAGAGCCTCTTTCTTTTATTGATTCAACAAATGTACATTAATTTCATTCTTTTGAAACTAGAGAAAGTCTGCTCGAATTCAAAATAATTACATCTGATGACAATTCGGTTTGAAGGTGGAAAACGAATGGTTACAAAGAAGCTAAAAAGACGGACCGTTACGGTTAACCGTTTCACGGATTCCGCTGAGTACCGGACTTCAAAATACACATATGAATATATCATGGAGATCAGCACGACGAGATGATCAAAACGGTATATAGATATCAGTGGTACGATCATCCGATAAAAATTGATATCGGTACCAGAATGCTGCTATTTTGTAGAAAATAAGAACGACGGAGCAATAGATGTTCAAATTTGGAAAAATGACAAACTGAGATCTTGCTCAGAAGATGGTTTAGAATTTTTCTATGTAAAAATATTTAGGTTTCGGAAACATTTTATTTTCACTGCTTTTTAACTGATTAAATTGAAGTAAATTTATGCGCGAAATAAACTTTCACATTTTCGGACGAAAATTTACCAGTTGCTATGTTTAACTAGATGTATTCCAAATATTAAATTTTTATTTCAAAATTTTATCGTTTAAAATTTTACAAAATTTCAACTAATTACGTTATTAAAACAGTTGAAATTTACGAGTCGTTACATACAGGATCAAATAAGAATTTCCATGTCTTATATATTTATTTCAAGCAAATAACATAGTGTGAATGATTTTACATTACATAATTATGTATGATGGTATGCATGATTGAATGGAGATGGTAGATAGGTAGAAAACACAAAGGGGATTTTCAGTTTCTTTAAACTTATAAAAAAATATATATAAACAAAGGGTCACATGCATATGGCATGAGTAAAATAGAGTCATGAAAATAGTATGAAGTGTTTAAAATGCTTGATTCTCGAAATAACTAATTGAGGTAACCAACAATGGGCATTTCCAATTAAGGACCACACAGGGAAATGATTTGTGCATAAATATCTAAGGGCATCAAGGAAATTACCCATTTTTCTTAAACCCTAGAATGATTTTATAAATACCTGCACATGACCATATCCACCATTCTCTCGGGATCAAAACAAAAATAAAATAAAATAGGAGAAACATTAGCTTGAAACTCTAGAGGAATTTGCTGTTCAGAGGGGATTAAGGCAGAAAAAGGAAAACACTAAGTGAGTATTTATCCTTTGTATGCAATGGCATTAAGTCCTCTTGTAGACAACCTAAAATATTATAAGTCATTTAAATCTCTGAAATGATTTGTTATGGGTGATATGGATGTTTGTTTGTGCATTCTTGTTTGGAGTTTTAATCTGTATGTGGGTTTTTAAAGTTAAAATGGTTTGAGCATTTTTGTTCCATTTTATCATTATTAAGTATGGATATAAATTATTTAGGGAATAGGCAGCAAGACAGTGATCTAGCTCATGTTTATTTCTTGGATAATGAAGCATGAAACTAAATGTTCATATCATAAGTTAAAGGAGAATTTCTGGGTTAGTAGGACTATGATGCTTAAACTATTCTTAGGAAAAATTATAGGCAAACTGGGGTATTTTCTGTAATAAGGAAAATAAATGGGGAACATGGGGTTGAACCAGAGAGTATTAAAGAAGATAAGCCTTTCTGAAACATGAATGAACTGTGAGTTTTTATGATTGAATTCATAAGTAGAAGCTTAATAAAATAAGCTGAAACTAGAGGGGGATTTATCAAAGAAAAATTAAACTGGTCATTTGGAAGTTAGTCAATGATCTGCTTGCTTCAGGTGGGAGCAAGTATATGCATGGTGCAACTGCACCCTGAGGCCTTTGTATGTTGGAATAAAATTAAATAACCTGGGAGTTTCCTTCACAATGCATACATGGTGTTCATTTGACAGGGAGTTAAAGACCATAAAATAAATGGGGAATGGGGTTTAAAAATCTGGATTATAAATATTCAGACATGGGGATAAATTAATCAACTTAAATTTTGTGCCTTGATTGATTACTGGGTGAAATTGGGAGCATAAAAATCTGAGTTTACTTATTCAGAAATGGAGAAAAATGAATCAAGAATTATATATATATATATATATATTTGTTTACTGGGTATTGTTTGAATAAATGAAGGTGTCTTTGTGTCACTTGGTATTAACCAAAACATGCTAAGTACAAAATCTGCTAAACTAGGAAGACACTGCAAGATCACCAAAATTTATGAATATGTATACAAATTTGATAAATGCTCATACCAGTGAAAACTGGCCCTTTTGGTTGCCCTTGCAATCATCTGGGTGTCTCATTAAAATTGGGGCAGCTCAGTGAATTGCTTGTAGGGAATTGAAGTTGGCTTGATGGATGAAGAAGGCAATTAGCTGCTAGAATAAATAAAAGACATCAGTTTTAAATTTGCAGTTGCTTTGTAATGAATTTATTAGTCCAATTTCATATTGTAATTGAAGTTACTTGTAGGAAACTTTCTAAGTATTTGGATTAAAAATATATACTTAAGTAAACCTGTTGTGTGTGACTATTGATGATGTTTGGTTAACTACTGATTTGATGAATGTTTGATTTGGAGAAATAAGGGGATAGACATATCATATAAATATGATATATGTATATATATATTAATCTCTGATTTTTATTGCTTGAATTTATATTTTGACTTTATGGAAATTAAAGAGCTAAGGTGGATGATTTAAAAATGAACTCACAAGATTTGAGTAGGTGTATTCAAGAGGAATGAATTTGTGCATGGCAGTTAAATGACACAGGCATATGCATAAATTTTAGGGTGAAGAAGTGGCTAACATGTATTTGTGTATTTGATTTCAAAAAAAAATTATGAAAGAAATATACCTGGAAGTAATTGCATTTTGAATAATGGATTGAATACATATATGGATGCATTTCCAGGAAATTTAACTTAGGCAGAAACATGCTTGTGAGGTGAATAGATCTTGGTAGAAGTTTGTTGATATGTGAAATATGGGTTTGCAAGTGGTAAAAGAGGGACTATGGCCGGCCTAGATAGCCATGGGTCAAACTCTTGTAGCCTGGAACCATTTCATTTCAATTCATGAAGTGTAAGTGTTTCCAGAACAAAAGAAAAGAATACTCCAAGCAACCTTCAAATAACACCAAGCATTTCCAATAAAACACCATGTACTTAAGTCTGCACCATGTTAAACTTAAAAATGCAAATGACTTCAATTGTTCAACCTGAAATGATAAATAGAAATTAGTTCCAAGGTTCATGCCTGCAAGTATAATTTTGAAGTGATTTCATACAAGTACTTGATAACTATCATATGGTCAATTAAATACCATTTTAGTGTTAATAAAATTATTTGAGCAGAAAAGTCTAGAAACCATGAGCACTGCAGTATTGTACATATAAGAATAAAAATTGCCAAAAATCTATCTCTGACAGTAGAACAAAAATTAGGAAAGAAATAAATGGTTATATTGTCAACACATATGGTAATTTGTTTCCTGTTTGATTCAAACTCTCTTTGCAAATTTGTTAGCTCTGAATGGCAAAGGGGAACAATTATATATCATCAAATATGTAATTGTCTAAATCTGTTTTGTGCACTGATATGTTTATATTAGTAAATCCAGGGACTTGGGAAAAATATTTGGAAATTATTTAAACATTCAAATATAGAAGAAATAGGGTTTAGTGGTGAATTCCTTTTGTATGTAAAAAAAAATCTATGTGTTTTGGAGAGGGTCACCACAGATAATAGTTTTTAAACTACATAGTTAAATAAATAAAAATCCCTTTTTTAAAAAAAACTTCACTTCTTGATACAAATATATTTTTAAATTCCAATATAACCAATTTTATATTTATAAATCTCTCTCGATTTATCACAAATCGATTTACGTTTCCAATTTCATAACCCTTTTCCAAATTCCCAAATAGAATCCACTATTTCTTTCTAGACCAATTTCCATATCTCATTATAAATTCTCATTGTGAATTCATATTCCCATTTTATCAAATGACAATCATTTCACTTCATTGTTGATAGATTTTATAAACTCACTTCCAGTTTATAACAGGTTCATATTACTAAAATCCATTTATAAATCGATTTCTAATTAAAATTCCATTTATAGATCTATTTATTAAATAATCCAAACTACATTCCAAAACCATTCAAATCTCGATTTTCGCCTTCCATTTCGTATTTTAAGAATCTCATTTAAAAATGCATCGTTTAAAAATCCTCAATTTAAAATTCTCTATTTGAAACCATTTTACGAAATAGCTAAATAAATATCCAAATCCAAACATTTATTTTATCCAATTCAATTCCCTTTTAAATAATACCAAAATTCAATATAAATATTTTCATTTCCAAAATCGCCTTTGAATTCCCTTTTTAAATTCAAAAATATTATTTATGATATTTATAATACCAAAATTAAGGCCAGTGCTACTATAGCATCCCATAAATTCAAATCACATCATAATCTATCACAGATTATTCCAACACATCATATATCACTATATATGAAATTAAAATCAACATTTTTGAGGAATCCAGTTGGATCCCTCCAACCTGTTTCCCTGCAACCACAGATGTTATATAATCACAAAAATATAATCACCGCTTCGAGGCGGGATATCGCAATAAAAAGGGTCCTCCGCTATTATGCGGGGCGCATAGTGTCTCATTCGCTCTAATAGGCGGGAATATTCAACCCAACTGATATAAATATAATAATTCATCCAAACAATCATTCAGCAATTTTTATAAACTATAAATCAAACTAGTTATCGAAAAAGGTGAGATTAACTCACTTTGATTTCAGTTTCCATTTCTGCATTCTGGTTCCGACTAAATTTGGACAGCGTTCAAATTTAGCTTAAAATTCTGCAAGCTCTAATTTTAGTCAATCCCATTCCATGTTGAAGATTTCATAAATACGAATCCAATGCAACTTGTTTCCTTTGATTTGGACCTTGTATGACAACGTTACACGATTTATAATATTACATGAATTAAAATAAAATTAAATTAATTTAATTACAAATTTTATAAACTTATTTAATCTCAACGTTTCTTCAGCCCGGCCCGCTATCCTTTCTTCCCCAAATGCACACACAGAGATACCACCATGCCGATCGTACACGCACACCCCATGTTCGCCATCTCTCCACGCTGTGACCCGAGACCACCACCGTTCTCCCTCTCTCCTCGATCTCCTTCCACCCCACAACAACTCCTCTACCTCGCACGCCCCTATCAAAAAAATGGCTAGAAGCATCACGTTGCAACAAAGGAAATGTCGCACGCCCCAATACATCACCAGACCCCCTCTCCTTCGGCCACCAGAAGCTCGCTGATGTCACGAAACCAACGGAACAAACGTCGTCCACTAACTTGTCCTATATCACCCAAAATTGCAAACCCTAATTCCAAGCTTCCCCTGTACAAGATCGGCAAAAGCAAACCACCCCAAAACGCGATCGAACGCCACTCAAAACATATCATCGCAAAGCTCTCATTGAAATAAAAATTTCGTAATTTGTTTCATATTTTAATATGGAGTATATTTTGAGATAATAATTTTTGAAGTTGAAATCCTTTTTTTCTCTCTATTGCTCTGTTTATATAAGGATGGGAGTGATGGGAGGTAACGTGGAGGTAGGGTGGCTGAACGTTTAGGGTAGGGTTGTAACGACCTACATTTTTGGACGTTTTAAGCAGACACACACGTCAGACTCAAACCATTCAAAAGGGCAGATTGTTATGGGGTAAATAAGAAAAAGCAGAGAAAGAAAGAAAACAAATACATAATCTCGCAGTAGAATGGCAAAATATAATAATAAACTAAACAGTTGATGAAGCTGTTTACAAATAACATTGATTAAACCTTTATAATACAGATCATAGTTACATATAACAAGAATAAATAATAAATAAATGCAGTTGAATAAATATAATAAATAATACTAGTACATAATCTTCGTTTTCATCCTCCAGAAGGCCGTCTTCGATAAACTGAAAAGCTCAGACTGACGCGAGCGAATTGAAAAGACAAAACACTCGAGTCGGAACTAAAACTTATGTAAGTTAAATCAACAGTAAATAAATATGAGTGTAACGGCGTCATAGATGTTTACGGGGTTTGACATCTTCTATCGAGTGTCTAACGTGAGTGCAATAACTTAAGAGATATTCGGGAAATTTATCTCCTAAGGATCCGTTAAACCATCTAATATGTAGTACAATACGCTATTATAATATGTCTACAGTAAAGTAAATTATTAAAATAGCGTTAAGGCATTACCCATATCCCCCTTAACACATTTTATATATTCCCATAGTCTATACAGTACCGTACGCTCCTCCGTGAGGTTTACCCAGAGGGCACTCCATAGGTATGGTACAAAAAAAACTCGTAGAAGGCGCGATAAGGCATGCGACAAGGCACACAAGGCAATGCCCCGGGTAGATATACCAATTGCACTCCCGGACTGGTGGTAACGCATAGGAGCTACTACCGTCCACCTCGGACACACTCCCATAATCAAAATCAAGGGGTGGCTACCAAATCAATCACAAAGTCAGAATATAGTATCGAAGAAATGTGCCCGATAGGAGGAAGGACCTCACTTGGCCCGGTATAGCTCCTGTTTTAGCCACATCAAGCTGACTCATGGGAGTCAGGGTCACGTAAATACCTCATACAGAATCGTTCACCAAACCATCCTACTTCGTTTCTGGAATCTCGACCACGTACACAGTTGTTAAAGTGGTTTTCGGTATTTGCAGAGAGTATGACAATATCTGATCCTAGTGTCTTTAACAACCAAATGCTTATTTCACACCGGATGGTTCTTTTACATTTCAAAAAGTCAATTAACAATTGATATCAAAATATCATATTCAATTTCAAACCACATCACTTTCAAAACCATATTCCTTTTCAACATCACATTCACTTCTAAAATCATATTCACTTTTTGAATTTATCGATAAAATAGGTTAATTAAATCCTCGTTCCAAAATCATCATATTTACTCAAATATGTCATTTCATACAAAGGTGTCAATTCCAAATTCCAACTTAGGTTGTATCATCATCACGGATTTATATATAATCACTTCAACTTTACACAGTCTGGAATTTTAGAAAATAGTTTAGATAGTCATAAATAGTTTTAATAGTTTTAAAAATCATTTAAAATAGATCGAAATAGTTTAAATAGTAAAAATAGTTTAAATAGATTTAAATTTGATTTAATTATATTTAAAATGATTTATATAGATTTAAAATAGATTAAATGGATTTAAATTATCTTAAATATATTTTTAATAGATTAAATAAATTTAAAATATATTAAATAGATTTAAAATAGATTAAATAGATTTAAATTATATTAAATAGATTTAAAATAGATTAAATAAATTTAAAATAGATTAAATAGATTCAAATTATATTAAATAGATTTAAAATAGATTAAAGAAATTTAATTAGTTTAAAATTAGTAAAATAGATTTTAAATTGGATTAAATATGTTAAAATATATTAATATAAATTAAAATAGTTTAAATTGATGAAATAGTTAATTTAACTAAAATAGTTTAAATAGATTTCAAAGTTATATCGAACATTTCAATAACTCAATTCCGATAAATTCATTTATATTTGACACCTCTACTTTGAAATTCAAATTCAAATCCTTTGAACAATTCATTAAATCAATTCCAATTTCAACATTTACGCTTGGACTTTCGAAAATAATTCAGTTTATATAAATCAAATTTCTATTTCAAAATTCCAGTTAACCGAATTCAAAATTTTAAAGATTCAAAATCATTTAATTTAACCAATCCGGTGTTCGTATATAATTTTCTACCCTAGGGTCAAGTGATGTAGATATTTATAATTTCAATCCACAATTTAAAATTTTACGGTTATATATCATTTCAAACCACAAATCCCGAATTAATTAAAATCCATAAAAACACTCGAGTCTATCATTTCAACCCATAACGATTTTTCCTAATCTATAGATCATTCGGGTATGTATCATTTCAACCCATAGGGAACTTACAATGTTATAAAAATATATATAACATACAGTCATCCAATATCAACAATCAAACATACATCACAATCATCATCCAAATCAACCAATAAACGTTAATAAGTAACTGATTTTCAATAAAAGGTATTAAATTGACAATTTGATCCAATATTAAATTAAATGATGATTTAATGCAATAAAAGTCAAATAACTAGAATGACAATTTAAACATACCAAACATCAATCAATTAATTTCTAATCACATCATAAATTTAATTTAACTAACATAAGATAATCTACTAGTTGTGAGTGGGTCAAAGCACTCACCTTTGAATTTCAAATCGATTGGAAATTCAAATAAAGGCACAAATTTGAACAGTCTCAGAATTCGTCCAAACTTGTTCCAAAATGTCCGGAATTTCGATACGATCTCAGCGGAAGAAACCGCGTCCAAATCCGAGCTCGTACGTAAAAGTTATATACGTTAGAACATCTAGTTATAAATTGAAAAATAAATAAAATAAATAAAAGAAAAACATTACCAGTTCCACGTCATCCTTGAGAAAGTTACGTTCGAAACCCTAATCGCTCGTACTCAACCGGACAACGTACGCCGCCACCTATGCTTGGAAATCACTGACGCCACGACCCTCCTTCCTCCGATCAGACAAGTGCGCCGAACTCCTCTCACCCTGCCGACCCAGACCAAGGCCACGCGGCGCTCTCCGGCCACCCATAAACGCCAAGCCGCAACCCAAAGTAAACACCAATTTCATGGAGAATCACGGTCATGATGGGACGAATGAAGGCCACCACAATGACCTGCCCTTCCTCTTCTTCCCAACGGCGCCTCCCGATCGGACGACGATCCACCGTTGGATCGTCAAAACCTAATATGAACGGCCCAGGTTTGTCCTCAATTTCTGGACAAACAGTGAATCCGATTGAAAAACAAATCACACCAGTGAATTACGCTCGTCGAGAGCTTCGAATTGATATATAATTTGATATGGTTTGGAGGAGTTTGGTTTTGGAATTGATTTGGAGATTGGAATTTAGGGTTTGTAATTTATCTGTTTACTGCCAATGGAAAGAGGAGATCAGAAGGAAATGTACGTACAGTGATGAGGAATAAAAAGGCTGCTAGGGTTTGGAGAGATCTATGTATATCGACACAACCCGATAAGAAAATAAATAATACCTGAATTAATTTGAAACGACAAATACGCCCCGAAAAGCCCGTTCTGCCTCCACAACGAAAGTAGGTCAACCCATATATCAAGATAGGTGTTTTCGATATTTTTAAACTCAACAGAATAGGTATCAAGTCCTAATTCCATTGTATGAAGAAGTTGCTTTAAAATCAGCCTATTTCAAATTGATTTCAATTGAGTTTTATTAAATTGATTTCTACGCGTTTCGAGTCCGTACGATCAAACAACAAGTCTGATCGCTACGAAACTTGAAACCTTACAATAATTCACTATTACCAATCCGATAAAACTTGTTTCATCAAAATCTGAGATAGTGGCCAAAATGGCTATTTTCACGTTAATTAAATAAATTAATATTAAATTACTTAATTACTTTTAAATTTAATATTTATAAACTAACAAAATTTCGTCCTTTCTGATTACTTAGACATTTACAATAATTTAAAACGAGTTTACAAATAATTTCAGTGTTGGTTATTACACTAATTACAGTGTTCAATTTCAACTGTAATTAAATCCAATTAATTTAAAATTTAATTTCAATAAATTGATCAAATTTGGCTTCAATCTTTTTATTCAATCAATTATTACTCCATAGACATAGTTAACATTTGTTTATATCTTATTGCACAAATATTCTACAATTATCATCTTTTACCATATTAGTTGCAGTATTCCAATAATATTGAACCTTTGTTGATATTGACATTAATTATAATTTAAAATCCCACAACTTCATTTTTCTTGGTTTCATTTTTATTATTAAATCAATTTATTGCCTTATGAGTGTAATTGACTTTTCTGTACGTTTTATTAAATTCCCAATTTGCAGTTATTGTATTAACTCACCTTAATGTAACATTTATTACATTTATTTGTAATTAATTAATTAAATTGGTAACAAATAACAACCGTCACCATTTCTACATTTAATAACATTTGTAAGTTTATTATTTACAAACAAATGTTATAACAACTTACACTATACTAATTCTATCAAATTACAATTTATTACACATTATTTCATAAATTAATCAACATTTAAATTATCAATTACTTTTAATCAAATCTTAATTCATACACACATTATTACAATTTATTTACAATCTATAACCAATTATAACTTTTTAATCATTTCAATTAATTGAAATTACATTTAAAGCAATTATAAATTACCTTAAATTAATACTGTTACATTTCATTCCAATTACATTCTTATTATTAAATCACAACTTTTCATTTCTTCCACCTTTAAATCACAAAACTTTATTCAATTAACTATTTTTAATTATCGAAAATTACGGGTCGTTACAAGGGTAGGCTGGAATGAAGAATAGGGTGGCAGTGGTCAAAATCAAATACATATACATACATACATACATACATATATATATATAATTTAAAATTCCAAAATATCTAGCTATAAATTTTGGATCCCAATCGAGGCATGCCGCCTGACGTTCCTAATGTTATACCTCAATTCCGAATTCAATGGAACAAGTTTCGGAACCTAATTCGATCATATGTAGAAGATAGCTTTTGAACCCAATTAAAATATTAAATTCCCAAATATTAAATTCAACGCGTTTCTATCCCGTACGACCAAACGATACATCTGATCGCTATAAAATTTAACGGTGCAATATAATTCATTATTACGGACCCAATGACATTGGTTTCATTGAAATTGAGACTGTGCCCTAGAAGGCTATTTTTACTCGTTAATTAAAACGAGTTAATTTCAAAATCGAGTATATCACTTTTAAATCCAATTTAAAAGTTTTATTGGCTTCATTTTTATTAATAGAATTTAATAAGCCTTTAAAATAATTTTTTATCTAACTTAAAACTCAATATCCCATCATTTAACCACTTTTGATTTATTAAATTTAATAATTAAATCATCAAATAAATCACTATATTTCGAATCAAGCTATTCAATATTTAAAATGAAATTTTCAATATTTAAAATAAATTAAATATTCTAATTTCAAACCACTAAAATTCTGGGTCGTTACATGCATAGTGTTCATTTAGGTTTGGTTAATTTCATTTCATTCTCCGTAATCGCTTTTATCCTCTAATTGTATCGAAATTCATTTTACTACCAATAATTTCAAAAGAGATTCCTTTACTATGGAGTTGGTATTTCTTGAAACAACAATTGTTTCTCGGTGCAACGGAATAGGTATTCATAAACAATTTATGAATTGCCTTATATTAAACTGATTTGATTTTAGTTTACAAAACTTATTTTCAAAATATAAATTGGTCATCAATGACATTCATTGCCAAACTCCTTTTGCGGTGAATCATACAAGATCCCTCATGTACAATTATTATGTGCAATCTTTTGACTTGCACAGCCTGCCAACTACTTGGCCTAGGATATATTAGAGTTTCTTATAAACCCTTATCTTGTATGGTTTTATAAATTATTCTTTAGATGAAATTAATTTTAAGATTATGTATTACATCTAAGTACATGATCTTACAGAAGGAAGTTTACTCAACTTCATTCATAATTAATCATACTTCGTTCAACAAAGTTCGTTACTCCTTATTGATACATAATTGTGCAATATAGGGAGGAGTGAATCTTAAGATTGAATCTATATTCAGTTTTAGGTACATTCAGAACTCTTTCCAATATACTCCCATATTCGATCAAACCGGATCATTTTATTTTCTATCACACATTATTTAATTTACTTCTATTTTATATTCTATAAACTCATCTTTATATATCACATGTATATCATATACACATGCTCATGTTTGTGATAATTCATCGATGAATACAACAAAGTATGTGGAACCTTTTTGGAACTTTTGATTACGTACATCTATATGTATCAATCTGCAGAGTTCATCGACTCTTATAAGACTCCCACCGAACAAGTGCTTTGCCCTTAATTGTCCAAAAAATAATTTACTAGCACTACATGATTCCTAATTATATAATCATTTCTCAAAATTATGGCTTAGTCCATAATTCTAAAATAATTGTAAATAAATTTAGATACTTATGTATTCTTCAATGCATCAAAATTCCATTATTATAATTTTATTTTATAAACAATATTCATAATATTCATATTGAAATAAAACTCTACCTATATTTTGTTCAATATTGAAAAATAGTGTAACGACCCGCTATTTTGGACTATTCACATCCGCACATGTCGGACTTGAATAATTCAAAATACCGCATTGTTAATTTAAATTTTTGCAAAACTGAACATATACAGTAAATAAATAATCACAGATCACAGACACAGAGTAATAAATGCAGCGGAAATAAAAGAGGTAGTAGTTCATGAAGCTACTATATAAATATATAAGTTACATCAGAGTTAAACCAGATACAACGGAAGAGTAACACGATACATCAGATACAAATCAGAATACATCACTGGAATCATCGAATACTGAAAGCAGAATAGATGGCTGGATCTTCAAGCAAAGCTCCAACTTCAAAGGTGAGTCTCGAATACTGGTACACTCAGTCTGACCCGAGTGTAAAGAAAACACAAAACACTCGAGTCAGGATTAACATTCTTATATCAATAAATCCAACTCAAGTGAAATAGCAATTAAAATACAAATAACTCAAAGGATGTTTGGAATAACCATCCTTTAAGGAGCCGTTAAACTATCTACTATGTAGTAGTGTATGATAAGTAGATAATGCCTATCAGTAATATAAAGTATCAAAATAGTGTTAAGGCGTTACCATTATCCCCCTTAACACATTTTACATAAGCGTTATAGTCTATACAGCACTGTAAACTCCACCATAAACTAGTGGGCTATCAGGGAGTACTCCATAGGTATAACACAAAACAAATCGTAGTGGTCGCGTATATAGGGATCCAAGTATGACAAGGCACATGAGGCAATACCCAAGGTAGTGAAACTACCGTTTGCCTGATCCGGACTGGTGAGAACGCATCACCGCAGCGACCGCAACACCGCGAAACAACACTCCCAAAATCAAGGGTGCACCAATCGACAACAAGTAATGAGTAATTCGAAGAAGTGTGTTCGCTCGAGGTAGCTAGCCCCTATTTGGCCCGGCACGGCTCCTGTTTTAGTCATTTCCAATTTGACACCAGTGTCAAGGCTATCCATTATCGTTCTCTTTCTTCAGTCATCACGTACATCATTCCAACCACTTCATTCTGGATCATACTCCGTGTATAGTTATTAAAGTGATTTTCGGTTTAGACAGTGAGTGTGTCCCTAACCGATTCCGGTCTCTTTAATAACTTTCGAAATTATTACACCGATTGGTCATTTATTCATTTCAAAACCAAATCAATTTCAATCTCAATTAAAATTTGTAAATCAACATTTCATTTGTTTTTCTAAACCAATTTCCAAAATTTACGTTTCAAAACTTCCAAATTACCATTTCAAAGTCTTATAATTCAATTTCAATTTCTATTTAAACAATTCAAATATTGATTCAAGTTCGTATATAAGTTTCATTCCGAAATCATTTAAATTAATTTAATTTAACATTTAAATCAATTTAAATTCATTTATCGATTTCATTCAATATTCATTAAGTTAATTATCAATCAAAACAATTTCTATTTAATTTCCAATTCATTAAATCAATTATTTAAGTTCAACTCCATTTTATCAAAACTTACAATAGCATTAAATTAAATTCATCAAATCAAATTCTTTACATTTCAAGTCTTACATAAATTTCAATAAACACATTTTATTTCTTGTTAAAGAAAATTCAATTTCACTTATTTGTTTACTTAGTTACAATTTCAAAACTTAATTTATAAAGAAACTTAATTTCACTTATTCAAGAAGTTCAATTTTTTTATTTAATTATTAAATAATTCAATCTTATTTAATTATTAAATAATTTCAAAACTTAATTATTAAATAATTTCAAACTTAATTATTAATAATTCCAAATTTTAAAACAACGTTCATTCATCATCTACTATGTTAATATTTTGATTCAGATTGTTAAGTATTAACATTTCCTTTCATTAAAATTCAAATTCCAACTTCGTTTCAAATCCATATTATTTATTCAAATAAAATCTTCATTTTATTTTTAAATCAAATTATTGACCAATCGGGTTTTTATTTAATTCTCTATCCTAAGTCCACGTTTAATTTGGGTATTTATCATTTCAACCCGATTCCAATTCAATTCAAAATCGAAACATAGCAAAGGGAACTTGTAGTGTGATAACTGGGATGGTGTCAAAGTAAATAAAACAAGCAATAACAACAATCAATATTAATCCAATAATCAATTCAAATAATCCCGAAATAATCGTATTAATTCACATTGTTATTTGTGTAAATTAATATAATTATTTCTAGAATCTACCCTATCATTTCATGTAGATTAAAGATTATTACACTAATATTAATACGGTTCTTCACTTGATATCAATTATCCACTTTATACTACATCAGTTTATACAATCATACATTCAATGGTTAACGGTGTAGTTATCACTATTTCTACGTGTCAATTTAATTACATTTAAAGGGGTCATATTTAACTAATCAAATTCAACATTTAACTATCCTATATCAAGTTCAATTGCATACTATTTATCATTTTAACATTAACAATTTAACGTCCAATATAAACATCAACAATCAATCAATTATCAGCCAAACTGAATTATCATCGCATAAATAATTAACAGATAATGGTGTCAGATGCCACAGGTGAACTGATACAGGTAATAGCATATATAACCGTATAAATAACTAACAACAGCATATTTCAATTGTCGTTTCAATTGAAATCAAATTTAATAAATAAAAGAACGTTAATCGTGAGTGATTGCTCACCTTTCGAGGCTAGAGAGATGAACGGAATGAGATGAGTTACGGATCCAAGCGCAAATTTCGAAGCAAAGCAAGATGGATTCGAGTTCGACGGACAATGCTGATAACAGGAATTGATGAAAATAAATCAGAAGTGCTTGATGTAGACTGAAGCGGAACATATATATTATGCTGTTGTATTATTTTCTTAACAAATATTAATTTTAAAACTCATTAAAATTATATAAATACATACGTTTTCAAAAATAATAGTTGAAACAAACTATAGACCACAAGGTATGCGTAAAACATATACACTTCTTTATAAAATAATATATACTATAACATATAACCAAAACCGTTATATATATCCATCTATAAAAGTGATCTACAACCAATATTTGTATAAACTTCTTTATGTAACATTGTTTACAACAACAGACTACATGTATTACTTAAGTATGTCACCCACTATAACACTTCCTATATAAATGTACAAACTTCAAATCCAGACTAAATAAGCAAATGGGTACCCCACAAACCAACAGTATAAAGATCAATCCATGGTTTATATGAAAATATATATTATAGATAAATACGTATGACTTATAAAATAAAATACACAGTAGTTTTTTTTTAAATTAACGCCCCACATCTTGGAAACCCCAAAATATATCATATATTTTCTTTAATTAGTATAGAAGATGTATAAAATATCAACTTACATAATGTACATATGAGACGCAAATTTAATAGACTTGTCCTCTGTTAGAAGTACATATATAACAAGTCAATATACATAAAATATATAACAGCAAAATTTTGTATAGGCTCAGATGTACTTCATAAGCAAACCAATGCTAATATATAAATAACTTTCATATACTGACAACACAAGAATAATATATAACAGGTTATATATACCAATACATCATCTCATATTACTTCAAGGTTCCAAAATATATATTTGTGAATGAATTAGATACCAGTATGCAAGACTAATACTAAGACTAATTATATATAACCTATAAATCATATTATACAGTATATCTTTAAACCGATATTAATAATGTATACGAACAAAACAGTAACCAAAGCTTCCGAACTTATACAACCGATACCATATATAGTTATAAAATCACTTAACAAATTAAATATGTTCACACATGCGGACACTAAATATCTATATTCACAATTATATGTAGGCTTATATCAATATACATAAAACATGTAAGAGGAGAGTGAGGCTACCCGAGATAAACTTGAGCGAAGCATGGAGAAAAATGAGGTCGGAGAGAGTTTGATTGTGGCCGAGGTGGGTCAGTGGTGATGCGGTCGGTGGTGGTGGCTGCGTTTGGGAGGAGGGCGGATGAGTTTGTGGGTCAGAGGTGGAAGGCGAAGCACGAGCCGAGTGAGTGGTTTACGCGAGAGATGAGCTCGGGTTTGAGGTAGCTTAGTGGTCACGGTCACGTGGAGGGCAAGGCCGGAGCGGGTCAGTGAAAAGGCAGTGATGTGTTGTTGCTGAGGGAAGGCATGGCTGAATGTGATGTTGACTGCGTGGCCGACTTGGTGGCAGGCGATGCTCGTTAGACGTGGGAGAGCACGAGTGGAAGGCAAGCTGTGCTTGGGTGCGCGTGGAGGTGGAAGTCTCGGCCTGCTCAGGGGTTGGTTGTGGAGAAGCAGCTGTGGATGAGGGGAAAGAGGAGCAAAGGCGGATGGGTGGCGGTGCGAGTTTGGCGAAGTAATTGGTGGACATATAATTTTTCTTTGGGTAGCCGTGTTTTGTTGTGTGGGCATGGATGCTCTAACGTGAGCAAGAGGGAGGGAATGAGGAAATGAGTTAGAATGAAGAGCAACAGAAAACAAAGAGGAAAAGCAACGTGCAAATCAAAAGGAGAGGAATCGGTTGGCAATAGAAGAGTCACACTCCTAGATTCAAGAAATAATAAATGTAAATGGCTGCTCGAATTACACAAAGGAAAATGAATGGTCATGAAAATCCAAAAGCCATATTGCGGAACCGATACGGAAGTCGCTTTACAGGTTTCGTCGTTTACCGGACGCCGAAACACGCATATGAATATACCATAGAGGTCAGCACGACGAGACGATCAAAACGGTATACGGATATCAGTGGTATGATTTGAATTATAAAAATTCGAATTTTCTAATAGCGAAAAATGCAAGAAGAACACTGAAAAATAAGATCGACGGAGCCAAAGATGTCCGAATTTGGAAAAACGACAAACTGACATCTTGCTCAGAAGATGGTTTTGAATTTTTCTATATAAAAATATTTATGTTCCGACAACATTTTTTTTTCATCGCTTTTTAACTGATTAAATTGAAGTAAATTTATGCGCGAAATAAACTTTCGTATTTTCGGACGAAAATTTACCAGTTACTACGTTTAACTAGACGCATTCCAAATATCAAATTTATATTTCAAAATTTTATCGTTTAAAATTTCACAAAATTTCAATTTAATAACGTTATTAAAACAGTTGAAATTTACGGGTCGTTACAAATAGTAATTATTTCATAAATAATTTACGGTACGTTTTACGCAAACAATTTTTGTAACTTGATTTGACTAATAACTGTTATATAGCATGCTCTCACTATTTTCGCCATTATTATAATAGCGTATGAAATACAATGCTTCATTCCACCACTTAATATAGGCTATTTATTTAATTTACTATAACTAGTTTACAGTCAAGAATTTCCGGATCTAGTATCTTAAATTCAAAAAAATAATTTTCATAGAAAACAATGTGAAAATACATTTGGAATAGATATCGTATTTCTTATTCCTTGTTAAGTGTCAAATATTATTTCACAATTCTCGTTTTCGATGTTTCCTTATAAAGCAGAAGTAATCATTCACTCTCTTCATCCCAACTGTTCCCTAAGTTATATCTACCCTCATATATTCGTTTTCCTTTCTAAATGGTCGAACCATTCAAAAGTAAGCCCTTATGACATGATTATAATGTACTCTTTACAAAATGCATTTTCGCATCCTTAACATTTAAGGATATCGAATAAGTTGCATTTTACGTAAACTGATGAAACTGACTTTTCAGTTATCGAGTTCTTTGATCAGTCTTATAGCTCTTGGTCTATTGTTACATTTAACATGACAAGATTATCATTATAATCAATAAAATTGGTTACATGATCTCATATATGGTTTACTTGCTTATTTTGACTAAACTGGTTTTATTGAAATTTCATACATTACATACTACGCCATTTACCATATAACATTTATATGTAAACGAATATAGATTAGACATCCATATTTAAGTATTATTTCTGGAGTTTGAAACTCATAAAGGACAATACACAGTCTTGGGAAAATAAACATACAAGTGACCAATTACAAATGTATTTAGGAGTTGTAAAATTTTACGCTTGCATGGATCTTGAAAAAGATAACATGCAAATAATATTTACTAGTAAGTACATTTTACATTTTTATTTATCAATTCAATTCATTTATATATCTTAAATTGATAAACATTTTAACAATCATATTAATTTCCTAAATTTATCAATGTAGATTATTATAACTTTATATAGTAGATGTTCTTACAATATTAGAAAGATTGAATGTCACCATTTCAATTTTGTAATAAGGCTCCCACTAGTCTTTTATGTTTCTCCAAGCTCTAAGATGAAACATAGAAGTCTTCCGACATCACTGATGGATGTTTGGACTCATCTATCTTGGTATTTTGACATTGAGTTTGCTAAACAAGCCATAGCCTCACGATGATGGATAACTCCTTGTTGGTTGTATTATATACACTCCTAACCTGTGGTTCTATCCTAATCTCATTTCGACCTTGAGTTTGCTCAATAAATTGAAAGAGATTATTAACTCGTACCTACCATTTCATGATGACCTAAATATAGTATTTGTATCTTGAGTTTGCTCAATAAATACATATAGCTACCTTACCTCATCTATTCTATATATTAATAATATGTAACGATTCGACTTTTCGACGCCCGAAAGTCGACATCAATACAACCACTGTATCAACTGCTGAACTATCAAATGTCAGAAAACCGAATTGTTAGGGTTAAAGAAGAAGAGGTAGAAGAAGAAAGAAAGAAAAAGAAACAGAAACAGTATTAGAATCTCACATTCACAGCAGAACAATATATAATAGATGAATGTATAATCTTTATAACAAAGAACTATATCAGTTTATACAATACATCACCAGAGTTTACAACAACAACACACATCACTGGACAGTTATATAAACTTGTCCACATAACATAATACACAGCGGAATAATACTAGTATAAGTGATACGTCTCGCCATCCAGCTCGCCTCCAGATCTCCACAGCAATCCATCCAGATCCAATTGATAACCTGATTCTAGGCTGCCCGTGTGGAAAGTTATGGGCACCCAGAGTTTAGAAAGGGAACAATAAACTCCAGGTCAGTCGTGGGACTGGTGTGAAATCTCAAAAACAGTTATTTTCACAAAGAAAATAAAAGAAATTCGCAATGCTTTTGGAAAATAAAACTACCATAAGGCCTTCCGGCACACACACAATGCAATCGCACACATGGGGGAGATTTCTCCTTATGATAGTCAAACATGCTTGATACGCAAAATCTTTTTAATATTATCATTAGTGCCTAGTGTGGAAACATTTCGAAAGTATAATATTAATCTTAGCCAGCATAGGTACCATTATATTATGCCTGCTATAGCTGCCATGTTAAATGGCAGGTTCTACAACTAAAACCGTACTGGGTTCGTATTGTTTTTTTGGATTTCCAACAAATGGTCAGGCTAAGGAACTTCCTATTGCCACATGGGTACGCCTCTGGAGGGACGTCCCGAGAACTTAACTAGCTCTCTGCCAATACAAGGCCGGGTTACCTCTTACTAGGTAACTACTACTCGAGTATGCCACCCCCGGTCGTTTGCGACCTTTATCCGAGGGCCCTCGATCACAAAGCAACAACCACACAGTAAATGAGATTGAAGCAACCACACAGGTAAAGTATCTGGGCTCCATACCATGATACTACCTTTTTCCAAAAGGAAATGACATACCCTAAAGGGTGCGACCCTCATAACCTTGCCGAATCTTTCCTGTTTTGACCATTTTCGGGGTGTGAGGTTCGATGAGGTCTCGTCCACAAAGCTACGCTTTACACGGAAGCCATGCTTTGATCAACAAATGATCAACAACACACAGCATCACTTAGCATGCCACACTACCAAATTGGGAGTATATCACTGATAACCTTCAACTACATAACCTCTGAGCTCGTACGTCTCAGAGAAGGGTGTTAAGCTAAGAGAATAAATTCTCCGCCACCAAACATAAATGTATTTGAAAGAAACTGCTTTATATCTCAAAGTGTAATGTCAGACATACGACCATACAAATTTGTTCTGGTTTCGAACAGAATCGAAGGCACTTCCAAAGAAGCCCTTGGAATCCGGTCTTCAATTGCAATCCACAACGTCGTATCATTATTCGGAATGGGTTATATAACACAAAGTCCTCTCCTGGCTAAACCTAATAATGAGCAATTGTTTTAAAAACAAATTCAAGTGCCATTTCAAAGGCAAATATTGATAGTCGGTTATTTAACTATCCAACAACATTCACAACAATCATCAGATTTAAATAATTTTCCCAAATTATTAATTTCAAAATATCTTTGCATGATATATATTTTCCACACTTCATCACTTTGAAAACCAATTTCAAATCACTTTTCGCTCGCGGGATAAAATTCCCGATATTATTTATTTCCACTGCGAATTTAAATTTTCAAATATCCACTTTCAAACAACAAATCAAATTCCAATTTGATTTCTAATTTCTTTTTAAGCACCAAATCAATTACAAATTGATTTCTAAGTTTATTTCCAAATACCAAATCATTTGCAAATCAATTTCTAAATTTATTTCCAATTACCAAATCATTTTCACTCAAAACACCAATAAATTTTCATATTGATTTTCCAAAGATTTATTTTCAAATACCAAATCAATTATCAGATTGATTTCTAAAAATTTATTTCCTTTTTTAAAATAAATCCCTTTATTTCTTCCAAACTATTTAAAATCCGTATTTCATTTATTTCTGGTATCCAACGATACCAAAAATACATTCGGCTAAATTATAGCCTTCAACAAATTCAATCATCAATATAATCATTCATAGATTATCAATAAATCATCACACAACATATGAAACAAATTCATACAATTTAAGGAATCCAGTTGGATCCCTCCAACCTGTTTCCCTGCATCCACAGATGTTAGCACAACAATTAAATACCCATTCCACTTCGAGGTGGAATATCGCGGTATATGGGATTTATAATATATCATCCGCTATTATGCAACGCATAGGGTCTCATCCGCTATATAATGCGGGAAATCAATCACTCCAAATATATATATATATATATATATATATATATATATATATCCTACTATATCTAATATCATCAATAGATAAATTATCCAATTCATCCAAACAAATCCAGAATTTAAATTCAACTATTTAAATTCAACAACAAACCAAGTGAGTGAGGAGATATCACCTTTAACAATGCATGCAATCCATTTTCCATCTCGGCTTGATTCCCCATGATTTATAGACCTTGTACAACATTCATACCATTTATTAATATTTTAAATAACCGAACAATTTATTTTTATTTGAAATAAATCGGACAATCAATTACCGTTATTTAATTTAATTAGTGATTAAATTTTTTCTGAATCTGTATATATTTATTGGAAAATCTACATGTATATAGATATATAAATCTTTAACTTGAAGAATAAATAGCTTGTATACTTTACTGTGAAAATCAATTTTCGTTAACGATCCAAAAAAAAAATTCTTAACTTAGTTAAATCAACAAATACCTTACTGACTCAAGATCGTATGCGAGCTCTAGGCGATCACCAACATCCCCATCACAGCCTAAACCACTGCTCGCCATTGCCATCAGGAACACAAAGCCCTAGCTGCTCCATGAGATTCGCCACCAAATGCTCGAAATCAGACCCTCGCCTATATACCGACACGTGCCTCGCCGTCGAACACCACCTCGTCTCGAATCATGAACCCTAGCCACAACATCGATCGACGAACCCCAATCTCCGAGCTCCGCCCCATCGCGATATGTCGCGACTCCACTCGCCGCCTCAAGCTTGCTCGACGCCACGCTCGCGAGCGTCGCCTCTCTGATCCTTGCCGACGCGATTTCGAACAAGCGGCTCGATTTTATTGATCGGGGAAAGAACGAGCGGCCATTTATTTTTATTTTCGATTTCGAATGGAATTTGATCGAGAACTGAAGGGAAAGGCTTCGGGCATTATTTTGTTTTAAATATTTCTCGACTGTTGATGTAAAAGAAGGCAGGAAGTGATAAGGAAAGAAGCGTATGAGGAAAGCCTACAGTGATAAAACTGATGGAAAAGAAAAGTTGATGTGAAATAATTTCAACTGCGGTTGACTAGTATAAATATTCAATTTAAATTCAAATTCAAATCGTCTCGAATTTGCAATTAAAAATCTTGACTTCCTATCGAGGCATGCCGCTAGGCGTTTATAATGTTAAACCCCTATTCTGAATGCAATGGAAAAGGTTTCGAGTCCTAATTCGATCGTATGTGCGAGTTACGGAAATAAACGATCAATTTTTAATTATATTGATTAAAATAATTTCTATGCGTTTTGAGCTGCCACGGTCAAACGTGAACTCCGATTGCTACAGAAATTGAAATCCGATAATAACTAACTATTACGGATCCAATGGAACTGGTTTCGTCGAATTCCGAGACTGTGCCCCAGAAGGCTATTTTTTAAATATCGATTTAAACGATAAAATTTCAAAACTGAACAAAACTGTTTCAATGTAACGACCCCGGATTTTAACCAAATTTAAATTGATAATTAATTTAATTTTGAATTAAATTTGTAAAATTAATTTGTAAATTGATGCGAGTTTCCCCGAATTCAAATAAATTCTGTATAAATCATTTAAATTTAAAATATTGTATATATATGTGAATGTATATGTATATATATATATATTTGGGCATATATGAGTAAATTTGAAGTGGGATTTATAAATATGTAAAGATCAAAATATACTATAAAAATAATAAAAATAAATATGTATGTAGACATACAAAATAATAAATATTTAAAGTATGAAAAGTTAGAAATATACATAAATCCACATAAGATAGATTTTATAGTTATAAATAAAAGCAAACAACATATTGATGAATTTTGTAAAATAGAAAGTAAACAAATTAGCTAAATTATAACGTAATAAAAATACAAACAAAGTATACTACAAAATAATAAAAAAAAATGAATAAAATAAATACACATAGTTAAAATTCAAATAACATGTTAAATAGAAGTTCATTTTATTTTCTAAAGTGATAAGGCCAAAGCAAAAGCAAAAGAAAAGAAGACAATGCAATATATTCAAGTGTGAACAATAAAGAGGTAAGTATGTAAAAACAAATCAATTTGGGTAAGTATGAAACAAGTAAACAAAGGTATATATGTAGACTTGTAAAACATATGAAGATAAGTATATAATGAGGAGAAAATATATCTAAATGTCTTGCAAAGGAAGACAGGAAAATGTATTCTGGTGTATAATATGAAAAGAAAATGTCAACAATAATTTATACAAGTACCTTCAGCCGAAATGAAAGAAAGCAAAAGAAATAAAATAAGCAAATTTGTACAAAGGCAATTAATGAAGCCATCACAACACTATCTATCAGCCTCCAATCAAAAGAAAATCTCTGACCAAATTGTACAAGTAAAATTATATCTTGTATACTTGTTCCACATATATCGATCTGTCTCGTTTCATTTTTGTTTACAAAAAACTTAGCAAACTAGAGAAAATTTTATCACCATTTTACAAACTTAAAACATCTCAACTAATCAAAACAAATCAGAGATCAAAAGATTCCAGCTTGTAATTTTCACAAGCCTATTTCAACAATGGAAAACTCTATTCTCCTTTCTGGAAAATAAGGTGAGCAAACCTTTTTAATCTACCATTTTATCTTGATACTGGATAATACTTGAAAGTGTGATGGGTTTATCTGAGAAAAATGGTTGAATTCCTCTGTATCTATGGTATGCATGCCTGTATATGTGATGTATTTGTCTCTCTTGAAAATTACAGACACTGATCCATTTAATAAATGCAAATGCTTATTATCTAATCAACTTTAAGCTATGATTTCTAAAAAGAAATTGTTTGTAACATCATACATTCATTTTTAAAAATAATTCCGAGTGAAAATGTTTAAGAAATGTTTAGAAAATTGGATATTACAGTGGTAATCTAACTCAAGTCGAAAATCAATGTTTTCAATTTCGTGTTTTGACTTTATAAATAGTTTCGTAATGCAAAATCATGAATGTAGGTGATCGTTTCATGATTTTTAGGCTTGTATAAGTCGAGATATTTTAAGATGATCAGTTTTTGTCAAATTCCGATCATCGGTGAAATGATGATCGTCGTGCTTGAGATTGAAGGTGGCTTAGGTGTTGATGATCCTAGGAAAAATGGTTTGGGATTTTTCTGATGATCGTGGTGGCCAGAGATCGGTGAACTAGGGTTATTTGCCTGTTTGGGTTGAGGGTGAAATCGAGATGATTTCTTCGCCGTTGTTGCATCGGAGTCGACCAGAGTGGTGAGGATAGAAGCGTGAAACTTCGATCGTGATCGCGAGTCTTCTGGCAATCGGTGGCGGCGGTACGAAGCGGTTTCAGTTGGTTGAATTGGTTCTAGTGGGAGCTTGATTGGTTCGATTTTGATTTCTAGCGTATATCGATGATATGGGTGTTTGTTATGGCTAAGGGTGTCGTCGACGACTTGTTGACGATGGCGTGGTTGATCGGAGTGGCTCCGACGATCTGTGCACGTGCACACTTGTATTTTGGGTGTCTGGAAATCATGGAGATTAGGGAAGAAGGAAGAAGCTCAAAGATGCGCTCGAGTAATTATGTTAATAGCTCGAAGGAAATGATGGTGCGAGTTGCTTCGGGTCGAGCTCAGGGAAATGAGGGGATTGCTTCGGGTTTGGTTATGATAGTAGGTTTTGAATAAAAGAGTATAATAAGTTTTCATTTAAACTTAGCCAAGTTCAAACAACTTCTTAACCTATTTCCTTTTGAATAATAAATGTTGATTTAACTAAAGGTTTTAAAACAAATTATCTTAAGTTTAAAAATGTTTAATATATATATATAACCTTTATTTTTAAGCTTATTTTAAATAAACTTAATTTTTGTAATTAAGTAAGTAATTAAGAAAATGAAATGTTTTCAAATCATTAAGCCAACTTAAAGGTCTTAAGTTAATTAATAAAAGTGATAAAAAGATAATTGCTTAATGAAAGTAATTAAGAGTAATTAATTACTTAAAGATAACTATTTAATGGAAGTTATTAAAGATAATTACTTAATTAAAAATGATTAATTAATGATTAAAGTTGATTCATCAAGTAATTAAAGGATAATTGCTCAATATAATTAATTTATGATTAGGGATAATCATTTTTGGGATTAATTAAGGGTTAATTAATTAATGTAATTAATTAAGAATAATTAATTAAGGTGTTTGATAAATTAATTTATATCAAATGATTTGTAATTAATAAATCAGGATTGGATAATTAATTCATAAGTAATTAATTTAATTGGAAATAAATTGAAATAATTAGGATTAAACAATTAATTACTCCTGCTTATAAATGATTATTGAATGCTTGACCTTAATTATGAATGATTGTATTGTATGAGATGCCTTGAATTGATTGTCCTATCTGATCTGTGATATTTTGTTCTGTGGATTGAGCTGTGTATAATTTAATCATTTATTTGTGATACATTTGTATATTATCTGTGATCTGTGAATAAACGATAAGCGTTATAGTTATACCGCTTATCAACTATATTGCTCTATTTTAATCTGTGATGATTTAATGATGTTGCACTATTGTGTTAAACCCCTGGACCACACTTTTACACACACAAATATGGATTTCACGTGGAAATCGGTTAAGTCACAGATGATTTTAATTTAATGTTTTTGAAATTGAAATTTTAATTTCAATTGATTTTAGAAATGGATCTGGGTTAAATGTTAAAGCTTTCGAAAAGGAGTTCTTAAGATAAAATTATTTTGAATAACTTGGTGAAGCTTCCAATTTAAATAATTTAATTTGAATTTGAATCCAAAATTTGGAATTGAATTCGATGTTTGGAAATAATGGTTGAAGATGTTATAAATTTGTTTATATGAATTTAAACCATTTTAAAAGTATGGTTTTGAGAATTTGAATTTAACCCAAGGACTTTAACTTGTATAAATGAATCAGATTTTCTGAAATGAAAACTATTTGTTTTCAAATAATAGAAGCTTTCATATAAGGAATGAATTTCCAATTTATGTTAAAAGGATTTCAAGATTGAAATGGAATTGTTTTGAAAGCTATCAATTAAATCTTTGATTTAAAGATTTAATGAGTTAATCCAATTGAAAGGGAAATTGTTTGGAAATCTATGAATGAATCTTTGTGAAACTGGGTGAACTGTATGAGATGAATCTTTTTGTAAAAGATTAAAATGGTAATGTGTTTAAACCATTTGAAGAAAAGTTTTGGGTAATAAGTTGCGACTTAACTGAAATCCCAATATCCATATGTTTTAAAATATTGCGCTCACTATTCGGTTTAGCCGAGAGAGGACCTTTGTGTCATATAACCCATTCCGAATAGTGATACGACGTGAATGGATTGCATTTGAAGACCGGTGGTGAAGACCGGGTATTTGTGAAAACGATAGGATAACCTATCGATTGTCTCTGCACCGAGTGGCCCCGGTATAGAGATTCCCTAAGTGATGGGAAGTCCGATCGGGATTGTGAATACCCGGATTGCAAGGGCTTCTTTATAAGTGCGTTCGGTTCTGTTCGAACCCGGAACAGACTTGTATGGTTGTATGTCTGACATTACACTTTGAGATATAAAGCTGATTTCTTTCAAATACATTTCTGTTTGGTGGCGGAGAATTTATTCTCTTAGCTTAACACCCTTCTCTGAGACGTATGAGCTCAGAGGTTATGTAGTTGAAGGTTATCAGTGATATACTCCCAATTTGGTAGTGTGGCATGCTGAGTGCTGATCATTTGCTGATCATTTGTGATCAAAGCATGGCTTTGTGAAAAAGCGTAGCTTTGTGGACGATACCTCTTCGGACCTCACAACCCAGAAATGGTCGAAACAGGAATGATGCGGCAAGGTTATGAGGGTCGCTCCCTTTAGGGTATGTCATTTCCTTCTGGAAAAGGGTGGTATCATGTATGGAGCCCTGGTATTTAACCTATGTGGTTGCTCCAATCTCATTTACTGTGTGATTGTTGCTGTGTGATCGAGGTGCCTCGGATAAAGGTCCCAAAGGACCGGGGGGTGGCATATTCGTGTAGTAGTTACCTAGTGTAAGAGGTACGTAACCTGGCCTTGTGTTGGCAGAGAGCTAGTTAGTTCTCGGGATGTCCATCCAGAGGCGTACCCATTGGCAGTAGGAAGTTCCTTAGCCTGACCATTTGTTGTAAATCCAAAGAAACAATACGAGCCTTGTACGGTTTTAGTTGTATAACCTGCTATGGAATGTGGCGGTAACCTGCTATTGAACATAGTAGCTATAGTAGGCATACAATAATGGTTGTATGCTGGCTAAGATTAATATTATATTTTCGAAAGGTTTTCCTACACTATGCACTAGTAATAATATCAAAAGAGTTTTGTTTGCGTAGTAAGCATGTTTGACTATCATAAGAAGAAATCTCCTCCAATTCTACGTTTGCATTGTGTGTGTGGCGGAAGGTCTTATGGTAGTTTCATTTTCCAAAAAGCATTGCGGATTTCAATGTTTAAAATTATTTTGTTGTTGTTTAAAGATAAACTGTTTTTGTTGCTCACACCAGTCCCATGACTGACTCGGAGTTTATTGTTCCCTTCCTAAACTCTGGGTGCCTACAATTTTCCACACGGGCAGTCTAGAATTGGGTTTTTCAAATAGTCAGGTTTAGTAGATTATCGGGAGCTAGTTCAGTGTTTGGAGTTAACGACTGACGTTGCTTATCTTGGTGCAACGTGATGGTGGTTCGAGCTGATGTTGGAGTTATTGGTCTCATGCTCTTTTTCATATCATTTGGAGTTATCACTTCTGTTTTCCGCTGTATCATTATTTATCTCTGATATTCTTGTGTCATATTGATATCATTGTTGTATATCATTCTGGATATTGTATTCATTGGAGTTGTATATGATATCATTGATTTCTTTATTCCGCTGTGTTGTTATACTTACTGTGTTATAAGCTCCGGCATGACTCGAATTTCAACGATTGAATCTACGGCACTCGAGTACAAGTGAAGTACGGGTGTCGATTTTCGAACGTTGGATTTCGGATCGTGACATTCAAATTCAATTCTGAAAGTTCCATTACCTTCAGTATCATAAATATGAATTTTCTAAGCCTTGAAAATATATTTAATCAGCTTAAAAATTGAAGATTCAATATTTTTACCCAACTGCAATAAATTAAATTCAATAATTAAATTGCCAAATTCATTCTGATATTTGAATTTCAAATTAACCTAGCTTCCAGATATTTAAAATCAATTAAATATTCTGATTTCCAAT
The DNA here is from genome assembly GCA_030737815.1 of Allium fistulosum. Lineage (NCBI taxonomy): Eukaryota > Viridiplantae > Streptophyta > Magnoliopsida > Asparagales > Amaryllidaceae > Allium > Allium fistulosum. Next base: position 851,074,983 of record CM060905.1, read on the forward strand.
GTCAAAAATTCAGGGTCGTTACATTCTTCCCCCCTTAAAAGAATTTTGTCCCGAAATTACAAGTTAAGAAGAATGATCCTCAACCCGTATATCATTTTCTCAAAACCAAACAGTTTTATCAAATTCTCAAACCAATCTTCTTATCATAACCACACTATCATCCTTATTAATTTTCCAAACATTTTCAAAGTTTCAAACAACTTTATTTTACTTCACAATTCAAATTTAAATTTAAATTCGAATTTTAAATTATCCAAAATTTCTCAAAAATTTTCTAACTCTCTAAATTTTCGAAAAATTTCGCCAACGTCTCTTTTGCGCGGCTAGCTCGGTACTACTACAAAATGTCCATACGGACCCCTAGATTTCAAAAGAAAACAAACGCCAGGTGGCTAGATAAAAACCCAATCAAATTTCATATAGAATTTTAAATACATACCTTTTGTTGAGAAATTTTATTTATCTTCTGCAATCAAAAATCCCAATTTCTCTTGTTTTTAAATTACCTGTATACTATTCTGCAATAATATCCAATCACAGCATTCCAATTTGATTTTCATCCAATTATTAACTTAGTATACTTCCAATACCAAATCTACTTAAGAACTTCATCCTTCATTTCTTAAGTCCAATATAAATATTTCTTATATTTATTTTTACTACTTCACTACCGAAGTTTATATTCAAATTGAATTCCAATTCCATATAAAATCAATTTGTTTCAATTCATTAATTCATTTCAAACTTCTATACTTTTTCTCAATTTCCATTCATATTTCCCTTTTCAATTTTACTTGAATTCAATTCAAAATGAATTCCAATACTTCAGTTTTCAATTCTATTTGCTTACAAATTTTAAATCATTTGTCGTTACTGAAATTTTCAGAAATTCCAAATTTTTTTCTAACTCCCAAAATTTTCGAAAATTTTTGACGGAGTCTCCCTTGTACGGAGGAGCTTTTGCAATTTGACAAGGAAGATAAATATATATACATCGACCCACACAGTCGGAAAAACAAAAACAGTTCATATTTCCTATTTTTATTACGTAGGCGTACCTTAGATTATCATTTTAAAAGCAAGCAGCTAATTAATTATGCATTTACGCGCTCCAACTCAATCGATTGCCTTCTGCACCTGTACTTACTCAAACAAACACATCAGTTTCCAATAATATGAGATTTTTTTTAACAACCTTCCATACATTTATCTTAGCTAGACATATCAATTTCATAATCTACACAACAAATTTTGCATAATTTTACACGTAAACCATATTTTAAAGGCTATCACAAAGTTTCAACATCATTTTAATTTCTTTTACAAATTCAAACTCCATTTCATTCCACTCGAATGATTTACCTTCAAGTTTTCTATATACAATTCATATTTACCATAAACAATTCATATTTACTTCAAATCGGTTCATATGTCTTATTTACATAAATTCTCTCCCTTTCAATTCCAAATTGATTCACAATCAAATTTCTATTTTCAATTGGATACATTAGCACTTCTTTTATAATTAACTTGCATTTATACTCAAATCCACTTAATAAGGTTTCAAATCATTCCAATTGGTTCAAAAACCAACTTCATTTGCTTCTTTTAATTCATTTCTTTCGTTTTCGACAATGACTAATTTCTTAAGCAAATTCTAAAGTTATCCATGCAAATAACCATCACTTAAGCTTATAACCATTTAAAATTTATTCCAACTTAAGTTTATACTAATTTTTTTCCATTCGGAAATATTCACAACCCAATCAATTTTTATTTCATCACAATAATTAATTAAAATCCTTTCACTTGCATTACAATTTTATTATCTAAACAAATTTCATTCAAGACCACTCAGAAAGCTCGACAATAATTATTTTCCAATTTGCTTAAGTTATTTCAATTTCACCATATTTCCATTTCTTCTTACATCAATTTTATTTTATTTTAATTTGATTCTCATCCAATCAAATTCCAATCCATTTACTAATTTTAATTTATTAGTTTACTCATTCAATCCATTTAAATTTTAATTCACCTTCATAATTCATTTCTGAATTTAATAATAACATGACCGTTCCAGTTATTCTAAATCAGAACATGATTTTATTTTGCTTTTTAAATTTTTAACAAGCTACCAAAATTTCATCCATGCCAATACAATTTCCATTTAATTTAGTTTACTCTAGATCCATCTTCAAACTTCTCTTTATTTAATTTAGCTTACGCTAAATTCATCTTCATACAATTCCTTTAAATTTAGTTGAGTAAGCATCTACTTCATTCAATATCATTTCAACTAAATTAAATTTTCTTTCAATTCAATTCTTTTCCAATTTAATTCAAATTCAACCAACTTCATTTAGCCAACTTAAATTCATATCACTTCCTTACAAATTTAGGTAAGGATTTAGATTCCATTCAATATTATTTATAACACAACTGAAAATTTTGATTTCAGTTCAATTCAACCCAAACTCAATTAAATTTTACTTCTCAATATATAAGCTTCAACACTTATTTATCAACCTAAGTCCATCCACATTTCATATTTCACTATGCTTTATCTCACTTTACATTTCATTTAGCATTTAAATTTGGATTTTCCATAAAATTCTCACCATTTTATTTTTGGTTTACAAATTTCATTTCTCTATTCATAAGTTCAACAACTTATTTATTTAAAAGCTTATATTGCTCATATGAGTCATTTTCATCTTATAATCACAATTCCAGATTATATATATATCACTTAATAGCTTAAGGGTATAAAACTTCATTTCACCATTATAACCCATAATTATAATCATTTTACATTTCAACCTTATGTCCAATTAAATTCAATCTCAATTCACATTTTATATTTAACTTATCCGGAGTTAAATCTGAATATATCTTATTAGATCAACTTCACTTTATAAGCTCAATAATTGATTCATCTTAACCTTTCACATTATTTAAATAGAATTTCCAGAATTCCATTGCCCGGATTTATTTCAAAACCAATTTGAAATCATAAATAACACATACCCACTTGGTATATCAAATCAAATCTCTGGATCCCAAAATACTTGGTTTTACCAAAACAAATTTCCCTTTCGAAATTTCTAAAACATACTTGTTTATCAAACAAGTCCAAACCAATAATCATACCAAACCACCCTGGTAGCAATTCATCACTTAGAAACTCGAAAATGAATTCTAATGATGTGGCCATCATCATAAGGATTATTTTCCAGCGACTAAAGTGAGTTCAGTACTTCTTTACTTCCACAAATTCATTTCAAAACAATTTTCCCATTCAAAATATTTTCCAAAATAATACTCCATTATTGCCTTCAAACACTTTGGAAAACATTTTTAAACATTCCCAAGATTTAAATTTCCAAACTTTTATTTTAAATCCATTCAAAACATTTTTCAAAATTTCCGGGATTTAAGTTCTGGTTTAAATCAAATTTTAGTTATACTTCTATTGGATAAGTCATACTTATAGAATTCTATTTGGTTATAACCATTTCAAATTTTAGATTCTTATTTGATTACAATATTAACAACCAAACATCCAAATATATATAATAATTTTAGAAAATTATTTCTTTTATGCCAAAATAAAATTTTGGGTAAAATTATTTCATTTACCCATTTTTAAAACAATACTATGTCGGTTTATCTTGTTTAAGAGTTTAGAAACCCCTATCGATTACGGTTGTACTTCCCGCACTGACCAGGATTCATAAACACTCAACCGATAAGTCAACACAGTATAAAAACAGTTTTATATTCACTAACAAGTATGCTCTCATATTTATTATTACACTCACACTCATTCTAGAGTACTACTGACTCTATCTCTAATGAGTAACACCCAACAGAGCCAAGGTTGCCGCTTAACCAATTGCTCTGATACCACATGTAACGATTCGACTTTTCGACTTTCGAAAGTCGACATCAATACAACCACTGTATCAACTCCCGAACTATCGAATGCCGGAAAACCAAATTGTTAGGGTTAAAGAAGAAGAGGTAGAAGAAGAAAGAAAGAAAAAGAAACAGAAACAATATCAGAATCTCACATTCGCAGCAGAACAATATATAATAGATGAATGTATAATCTTTATAACAAAGAACTATATCAGTTTATACAATACATCATCAGAGTTTACAACAACAACACACATCACTGGACAGTTATATAAACTTGTCCACATAACATAATACACAGCGGAATAATACTAGTATAAGTGATACGTCTCGCCATCCAGCTCGCCTCCAGATCTCCACAGCAATCCATCCAGATCCAATTGATAACCTGATACTAGGCTGCCTGTGTGGAAAATTATGGGCACCCAGAGTTTAGAAAGGGAACAATAAACTCCAGGTCAGTCGTGGGACTGGTGTGAGATCTCAAAAACCGTTATTCTCATAAAGAAAATAAAAGAAATGCGCAATGCTTTTGGAAAATAAAACTACCATAAGGCCTCCCGGCACACACACAATGCAATCGCACACATGGGGGAGATTTCTCCTTATGATAGTCAAACATGCTTGATACGCAAAATCTTTTTAATATTATCATTAATGCCTAGTGTGGAAACATTTCGAAAGTATAATATTAATCTTAGCCAGCATAGGTACCATTATATTATGCCTGCTATAGCTGCCATGTTAAATGGCAGGTTCTACAACTAAAACCGTACTGGGATCGTATTGTTTTTTTGGATTTCCAACAAATGGTCAGGCTAAGGAACTTCCTATTGCCACATGGGTACGCCTCTGGAGGGACGTCCCGAGAACTTAACCAGCTCTCTGCCAACACAAGGCCGGGTTACCTCTTACTAGGTAACTACTACTCGAGTATGCCACCCCCCGGTCGTTTGCGACCTTTATCCAAGAGCCCTCGATCACAAAGCAACAACCACACAGTAAATGAGATTGAAGCAACCACACAGGTAAAGTATCTGGGCTCCATACCATGATACCACCTTTTTCCAGAAGGAAATGAAATACCCTAAAGGGTGCGACCCTCATAACCTTGCCGAATCTTTCCTGTTTTGACCATTTCCGGGGTGTGAGGTTCGATGAGGTCTCGTCCACAAAGCTACACTTTACACGAAAGCCATGCTTTGATCAACAAATGATCAACAACACACAGCAGCACTTAGCATGCCACACTACCAAATTGGGAGTATATCACTGATAACCTTCAACTACATAACCTCTGAGATCGTACATCTCAGAGAAGGGTGTTAAGCTACGAGAATAAATTCTCCGCCACCAAACAGAAATGTATTTGAAAGAAACTGCTTTATATCTCAAAGTGTAATGTCAGACATACGACCATACAAATCTGTTCTGGGTTCGAACAGAATCGAAGGCACTTCCAAAGAAGCCCTTGCAATCCGGTCTTCAATTGCAATCCACAACGTCGTATCATTATTCAGAATGGGTTATATAACACAAAGTCCTCTCCCGGCTAAACCGAATAATGAGCGCTTGTTTTAAAAACAAATTCTAGTGCCATTTCAAAGGCAAATATTGATAGTCAGTTATTTAACTATCCAACAACATTCACAACAATCATCAGATTTAAATAATTTTCCCAAATTATTAAATTTCAAAATATCTTTGCAAGATATATATTTTCCAGACTTCATCACTTTGAAAACCAATTTCAAATCACTTTTCACTCGCGGGATAAAATTCACGATATTATTTATTTCCACTGTGAATTTAAATTTTCAAATATCCACTTTCAAACACCAAATCAAATTCCAATTTGATTTCTAATTTCTTTTTAAGCACCAAATTAATTACAAATTGATTTCTAAGTTTATTTCCAAATTCCAAATCATTTGCAAATCCATTTCTAAATTTATTTCCAATTACCAAATCATTTTCACTCAAAACACCAATAAATTTTCATATTGATTTTCCAAAGATTTATTTTCAAATACCAAATCAATTATCAAATTGATTTCTAAAAATTTATTTCCTTTTTTAAAATAAATCCCTTTATTTCTTCCAAACTATTTAAAATCCGTATTTCATTTATTTCTGGTATCCAACGATACCAAAAATACATTCGGCTAAATTATAGCCTTCGACAAATTCAATCATCAATATAATCATTCATAGATTATCAATAAATCATCACACAACATATGAAACAAATCCATACAATTTGAGGAATCCAGTTGGATCCCTCCAACCTGTTTCCCTGCATCCACAGATGTTAGCACAACAATTAAATACCCATTCCACTTCGAGGTGGAATATCGCGGTATATGGGATTTATAATATATCATCTGCTATTATGCGGCGCATAGGGTCTCATCCGCTATATAATGCGGGAAATCAATCACTCCAAATATATATATATATATATATCCTACTATATCTAATATCATCAATAGATAAATTATCCAATTTATCCAAACACATCCAGAATTTAAATTCAACTATTTAAATTCAACAACAAACCAATTGAGTGAGGAGATATCACCTTTAACAATGCATGCAATCCATTTTCCATCTCGGCTTGATTCCCTATGATTTATAGACCTTGTACAACATTCATACCATTTATTAATATTTTAAATAACCGAACAATTTATTTATATTTGAAATAAATCGGACAATCAATTACCGTTATTTAATTTAATTAGTGATTAAATTTTTTCTGAATCTGTATATATTTATTGGAAAATCTACATGTATATAGATATATAAATCTTTAACTTGAAGAATAAATAGCTTGTATACTTTACTGTGAAAATCAATTTCCGTTAACGATCCAAAAAAAAAATTTCTTAACTTAGTTAAATCAACAAATACCTTACTGACTCAAGATCGTATGCGAGCTCCAAGCGATCACCAACATCCTCATCACAGCCTAAACCACTGCTCGCCGTTGCCATCAGGAACACAAAGCCCTAGCTGCTCCACGAGATTCGCCACCAAATGCTCGAAATCAGACCCTCGCCTATATACCGACACTTGCCTCGCTGTCGAACACCACCTCGCCTCGAATCGATGAACCCTAGCCACAACGTCGATCGACGAACCCCAATCTCCGAGCTCCGCCCCATCGCGATATGACGTGACTCTACTCGCCGCCTCAAGCTTGCTCGACGCCACGCTCGCGAGCGTCGCTTCTCCGATCCTTACCGACGCGATTTCGAACAAGCGGCTTGATTTGATTGATCGGGGAAAGAAACGAGCGGCCATTTATTTTTATTTTCGATTTCGAATGGAATTTGATTGAGAACTGAAGGGAAAGGTTTCGGCCATTATTTTGTTTTAAATATTTCTCGACTGTTGATGTAAAAGAAGGCAGGAAGTGATAAGGAAAGAAGCGTACAAGGGAAGCCTACAGTGATAAAACTGATGGAAAAGAAAAGTTGATGTGAAATAATTTCAACTGCGGTTGACTAGTATAAATATTCAATTTAAATTCAAATTCAAATCGTCTCGAATTTGCAATTAAAAATCTTGACTTCCTATCGAGGCATGCCGCTAGGCATTTATAATGTTAAACCCCTATTCCGAATGCAATGGAAAAGGTTTCGAGTCCTAATTTGATCGTATGTGCGAGTTACAGAAATAAACGATCAATTTTTAATTAAATCGATTAAAATAATTTCTATGCGTTTTGAGCTGCCACGGTCAAACGTCAACTCTGATTGCTACGAAAATTGAAATCCGATAATAACTAACTATTACGGATCCAATGGAACTGGTTTCGTCGAATTCCGAGACTGTGCCCCGGAAGGCTATTTTTTAAATATCGATTTAAACGATAAAATTTCAAAACTGAACAAAATAGTTTCAAATTCAATTCTAAAAGTTCCATTACCTTCAGTATCATAAATATGAATTTTCTAAGCCTTGAAAATATATTTAATCAGCTTAAAAATTGAAGGTTCAATATTTTTACCCAACTGCAATAAATTAAATTCAATAATTAAATTGCCAAATTCATTCTGATATTTGAATTTCAAATTAAACTAACTTCCAGACATTTAAAATCAATTAAATATTCTGATTTCCAATGTCAAAAATTCAGGGTCGTTACATAATACTACACATAATATCCTTAGGTTGAGTTTGATCAACAACCAGAGAGTATGTAAGTAATATATCAATATATAAATGGTAGAGGACATGTAACGACTTGCCTTTTCAACTCCTAAATGTCGATACTAATATGTCCACAGTGTTCATATGCCAAGAACTTAAGTGCCTAGAAAATAAAGTGTTAGGGTAAACGAAAAGAAAAAGAAATAGAACAAGGAAGAGGAGAACACAATATTAGAATCTCACAACAGAACGATAACATATAATATAAAAAGACAATACACACTACCACTCTAAGATACATAGCATTTTAGAGTTATAATTATAAGTACTATTATCAGTCTGGATAGTTATAACAACTTGTCCTCATATATGCTGATATATACAATGTAGTAATGCAGCAAAAATAAGAATACTACGGTAGGTGTATGGAAGCATCCATATCATCTTTAAAAGCTCCAAAAAATATCAACAAAAACCTGCCTTTCTCAAACCACTCGAAAGAGCATCCATGGAAACAAGGGAAATATAAAACCATGAGTCATACATAAGTCTGGTGTGAGAAACTCAAGAAATATATGTGACATATAACAACACCTTTTGAGATCGCATGGAATACCATAACGGTTATCCTTTTAAAAGAGCCAACCATCAATTAAGTACATATTTTGATATAATAGATAATGTCTACGGTGTAGAATATAAGTAAGAAATAGCTATGGTACATTTACACCACAACAATAACTAGGTACACAATCAAGAACTGCTAAAGCACATTTGTATAATTATGTAGGATTTCCGTGCAGATCCCTACCGTCAAGCCGAATCCGACCTCTTGCACAAGGATTAAAGATATTCTTCTGATCGTCGTATGTCTCTAGATAAAATATACCATAAGGTAAGCCATAACTGGTCAATGTCCAGAGATGTTACATCAAATGTCATCAACTCCTGTTAGCAATATCGATAACATCTATAGATCTGGAGTTGATATACCCTATTGGGCTTGCATAACCATTCACGGCTAGGCAACCTACTCTGGTTTTAGTCATTTTCGATGTCAATGCTACGTTAGACATCTCTCACACGAGTCTTTATCACTCGAACAGAACACGAATCCCCAAATGGATTTCTACATCTTGAACAGATCACGAACCTCTGTATGGTTTCGAGGATCTTGAACAAATCTCGAGTCTCCATATAGATTACAGCATAAGTCGACTGACGGATGTTAATGTTGAACTCTCCCTTGGATTTAACCTTAGGATAGATATTACAACTCTATAATAATTCATTTCACAACTGCGTCTAGAACATAGATCGCGTATATGGTTTTAAAGTGGTTACAATTTTGAGTCATCTCATATAAATACACAACCCCACTTATCGGACGCTCCAAAACCAATCGATGCATTTTTGGTTAAGTTAACCCCAGTTCTTTCAGAAATAAATAGACAATATACAAAGGTGGAGATCATCATCAATTCGAACGGATTTCTTTATCATTAGTCCTAGAAGAGTAAGACGAGTTTATGTACAGTATAGCATCTCCGAAGATAACTATACCATATAGTCCTCGTGCTTCTTCTAGATATTTTGGTCAATTTCTATTATCGACTAATCAAATACTAGTACAAATCAGAATCGATTGCATTTGGAAACCAAGTCTCGTATACTTACCACATTTCCAACTTTCTCAACTTACTATCCCTTGGCCAAGGGTGAAGCCTGGTAGGTTAGAGCACTATTTGTTTTTACACCGTACTCGAATCATCATTCTTGACTCCCACAAATAGATAAGCCTACTTTGTTGGCTTTAGTGCTAAATGCATGACTAAATACTTTCCATAAATAAGTTAAAGAAACAAAGCATGTTTAGGCCACTAAGCAACTTGTAAACCTCTTTTACATTTAACTAATCCTTTTATTAATTAAAACCTCTTTATTTAATTAATCCTTTTATTAATTAAATCCACTTTGTAAATACTTATACATATATTTGAAATACCTTTATGAAAGATATATACATGTATCCATATACTTATACAAATACTATTCCATTATTCATTTCCACTCTTTCAATACTTAAAAATGTATGCATACCCTTATTCCAAATGGTATAGGAATATTCAAAAATCTTAAACACAATTTCACATGTAATGACCCTAATTTTGATTAACATTATTTAAGACATTTAATTAGATAAATTAAATGAAATAATGTAAATGGTTAAGGGAATTAAGATTTGTCTAATTAGAGGGTAGCCGCGCCTAATCAAACAATGAACAAAAGAAAATTAAAAATGAAATAGATAAGGGTTATAAGATAAGGGGAAATAGAAATAGGTTATATTCTTATACCTAAACCCTCATGCCCCTTTCATTTTCCAGGTTCACAAAAAAAATTAAACCAAGTAAGGCCGGCTAGCATTAGAAGAAGATAAAGGGGAAGATAAGCAAAAATCAAAAGGAAGAGCTTAATCAAATTCATTCAAGAGCAAATCTCAAACTCCTTAATCACAAGCTAAGGTGAATAATAGATTACTTCTCAATTTTATGATTTTCGAATTCTAGTTGAGATCCGAAGTTATTTTGCAAATGATTAGCCATGTTTTGTTTGTTAAAATGGATATATATGCTTGTTTTTATGCTATTTCATATAGATTTTATGATAAAGGTTAACTTGGAAAACCTATTAAATGACATACAAATGCCTTGTGTTTTTGATATGAAGTCAGAAATAAAATTTTAGAGATGGGTTTCAAGTTTCATAATTTTTTGAATCAATGTGGATTTATTATGAATTTCTAGTGAAGAAAATGGTTAAATTGGGTTTAAAATTAATTACGGCTATTACATGTTAGCTATGGGTCAAAAATTTAAATATGTTAGAAAACATATCAAAAGTTATTTATGGGAATTTTTGTAAAATTTCCTAAGTATTTTATTAAAGATATAAAATTATTTAAGATATGGGACTTAAATGTTTTATATATTTATAAAAGGAGAAGGGGCAATTTACAAATGTTTAAAATGTTAATTTCTAAAATTCGGCGGCACTCTTATAAAAGGTTTTGAAAAAGAATTGGCAACCAATCATATGCTGACAAACAAGGTAAGTTAGTTAGAAAGGAATCGCTTGAAAAAGTTAAAGATCATTTTTATAAAGTTTAACTGCTTTGCCGCTTATAGCAGCCACCTTCTGAACTCATATTGCCGCCTCCATCTAAGTCGAAACCAATACACATGGTATCAGCTTTGGTACGTAGTAGATTGGGGATTAAGAGAAAGGTATGGAGTCAAAATAGGTTTTCGAAGGGGTTGAAGTAGCTTTGGTAAACTTAGATTTATTTTGGTTACCAATTAAGCTTTCACAGGAACTAGCTTTCGACTTGGTCAAATGTTTTAGGAAAAGGGCTTCCGAAAGAGGTCGCCGCCTTTGTTTTAAAGAATAAGCTTTCGAAGGGGTCAAACCCCTTGCTGTCGCATTCAACCTTTCGAAGCAATGCCTTCGAAGGGGTTCTTTTGCTTTAAACTTAGAAGCCGCTTCTCCATGCTTTCGAAGGGGGTTGGTTTCGACACCATCCACTTTCTTTTATTTAGGAAATTGCTTTCGAAAGAGATGCTTTCATTTTAGTTCTTTTAAGACCCTTTGTTCTATTGAAAGATAAACCCAAAGGTTTCGAAATAAATGTTTTAAATGGTTTTGAAACTATATTCCACAATCTTTCACTCAAATCCAATGCTTTCGAAAGGTTTGTTTAGGTAAAGGTCTTCAATGCTTTTGAAAGGTATCTAATGAAGGTTTCGAAGCAGAGATTCCCCAATGTTTTTGAAAGGTTTACCTTTAGTGATTGAATGGAAGATTTCCAATATTTTCGAAAGGTAAATTTTAAGTGTTTTAAAAGAGGACGTCTAAGGTTTTATAAAGCTTTCAAAAGGACACTTTCAATGGTTTCGAAAGGTCTATTATAAATGGTTTTGAAATGTATGTTTTGGCTTTTCGGCCTAGAGTTCAAAATAAAGTAGTTAACTGGTTTCGAAAGAGGTACTTTCAAAGGTTTCGAAAAAGATTGTTTAAAGCTTTTAAATAAATGTTTCAAAGGTTTTCATCATCAATATTTTGTGTAAACCATATATCATGGCAAAGAGATTTGAGTAAAGAAAAAAGTATATTTTCCTTGTTTAAGTATGATTAAAAGGTTTAAATCAATTTGAAAGATATTTTCAAGGAAAATTTGATGGGTAGTTAACCCCAAGTAAATGACTCAGATATTTGAATACCAGATGGGACTGGTATAGGGCCGCGGCCTATACATTAGCTATAGCCCCTAGCTAATTTAGTCCAAAATTCAAGTGTGTAAGGCTTAGTCATAGGTAAGGCTAAAATGATGTTACACATAGAAAGGAATATACAGAGAAGGAGGATAGGTTATTGGTGAGCCCGCAAAACTATTAGGATCGGTTGACCCTGGGAGAAGTAAGTTAAGGACAGACCGTCCAGAATTGTGTCTAACAAATGTTGGCTTATTTATTTTGTCTAGTAGGCCAGAGTCAACCAATAGTTGGTAGTTAGCCAAACAAAACTATATTTTTCGGATAGATAGTCCATTTATACCTGATTTATGAGCATATATGATATTGCCATTATTGTTTTAATCAGTTTAATTGAAGGATTCTGATTTGCAAAAAGATATATTTTAATGGGATATTTGTGAGGGGAAACCCGTTCCATTAAGCGGCGTGGTCTCACTTATTATCAGTAATCCGAGATGTAATGATACAATTTACACCAGGCTTTATGTCCGACTCGAATATTTTTCCCCTTAAACTCATGGGTGCTCAAAATTAATTTGAGTAGATTGAGAGTTAAGGTTTTTCAAGTTTAGTAGGTTGGACGAATAAAGTTTATGAGGACATGCAGGAGGCAAAGCGAGCTATGTAGGAGCTATTAAGTTTTATTTCCACTGTGATGTATTAAGACTGATATGTCTATTTAGTACTCTTATCATCCAAGAGGGCATCTTCATATGTTGCTCTTAACGTAATTTGTAATAATTATATTTGATCAAAACCTAGGAATCGTTTGGGATTATGTAATGGATTATGAAACATGGTTTAGCAATGTAATCAGTAAAGTTGTTTCTGAATCTGTGATTTTTCTTCATATTCATGTGCTTCTTATATTATGGATAGCATTAACATTACTGTATTTTATCACCGAAAGTTAATACTATAGATGACTGCAGCGTCTGTAGCGCTTAGCTTCGGGCCTCAATACAGGGGATGTTACAACTTGGTATCAAAGCATAGGTTTATGAAAAACTTAAAATAAATTTCAAACTTAAAATGATTTTAAAAACATAATCCTAAGGAATTAGGGAAAAGATTGGGGTATGGGATACCGCTATAGTAACGTACTTGTATTTGGTATATATAAGTATACGCTTTATATCTATTCTCCCATCTCTCTTAGGCTATTCTTCTGTATCTTACAAAGGCTTGAATGCAGATTTTACGGACATAAGATATGGATGCTAGAAGTGGAAGAGTTAACATTGGTGGAGGAAGCACATAACCAATGGGAATGCTAGACCAAATAACAGGAGGAATCTAAGCTAGCACAAGCTACAAATGTGGGTGCTGGAGTCCCACAAGTCGATATGGGAGTAATGTATCAGTTTTTCGTTAACATGATGCAAGTAGGAGTTGCTGAGGTGTTAGTTGGAGGAAATGCCAAAGGAGGAAATCAAGGAGCTCTAGTGGTTAATAATTATGCTGTTTTGAGTAGAGATTATGTTCGGTTGGGAGGAAAGCCGTTTATTGGTACTGAAGACGCAATCGAAGTGGAGAATTCGTTACTTCATTGTGAGAGGATTTTTGTTGATTTTGGCTCAATGATGAGAAGAAAAGTAGACTCGCTTCTAGACAGCTACAAGGGGCAGCACTACATTGGTGGAACAGTGTTATGGTTGGAGTTAATGAAGAGTCTATGACTTGGGCTGAGTTCAGGAGGAGGTTTGAAGAAAGATTTATGTCGGAGATTGCTAAGTCTACTCTACTCAATTTGTTGAGTTGGAGCAGGGAGATATGACTGTGCTTGAATATGCAACCAGGTTTGAGGAGCTAGCGAGATACGGATACGCTATGGTTGATACTGTCACAAAAAAGAATGAGAAGTTCATTCATGGGTTAAAGCCTGAGCTTGCTATGGCCACGTTATCGCATATTAGAGATCCGTGTGATGTTAATGTTGAGATGGCTTTGAGGCAGGAAGAGATGCTTGCCTTTCTTGAAGGAAACAAGGCCAAGGAAGCTCAAGAAGGGCACAACCAGAAAAGGAAGTTTTTCCTTAAGAAAGGAGCTCAGAAGAGTGGAGCTACTACGAAAGGAAAGGCAGAAGTTGTCTGTTATAAGTGTGATAAGAAAGGACACTATGCTCATGAGTGCCAGACAGGCAAAGGGAAGAAAGTTGGTGAGAAGAAAGGAGTAAGGTGTTTCAACTGCGATCAGATTGGACACTATAAGAACCAATGCAAGGAGCCAGCCAAGGATGGAAAAGGCAAGATGTTTGCATTGGAACCAGCTACCTTGCGACCAGCAGCAAAGTAAAAGGGAAATGCTATGTTGGGAGGTACGCTTTTGATTTATGGTGTATTAGTTAGAGTTCTATTTGATACAAGTGCATCGCATTCATTTATATCTCATTGTTTGGTAGATAAGCTTAACCTAGAACCCTTATACCTAGTTACTTCCTTAAGAGTTGCAAATCCAATGGAAGGGTATGCGCACTTGGGGTGAAGTGTGACCAGTTGGATTTTGAATTGTTAGGTCATACATTTGTTTGCAGTTTGCATGTGTTTGATTTTGTAAGGTTTGGAATTATTTTGGGTATGGATTGGTTAAGTAAATATGATGCTAGGATATATTGCGATTATAGAAAAGTACCACCTAGACACTCTGACTGTAGTGATCAGATTGTATATTCCGTAGAAAACCCTTGTTTTGAGGTCAATGCTTTGTTAGGTGTTATGAAGACAGAAGACGAGTTGAATCGAGTTTTCGTTGTTAGAGAATTCACAGATGTATTTGAACCCGTAGTAGGACTGCAATCGAAATGAGCTACCGAGTTTTAGATAGATTTAGTACCAGGAGCGGAAGCGGTGAGTAGACCGCCAAGCAGAATGAAACCTATCGAGATAAGGTAGCTAAAGGTGCACTTGGTGGATTTGGAAGGCAAGAAATTTATAAAACCAAGCAGTTCGCCTTAGGGAGCACCTACTGTATTTGCAAAGAAACCGAACGGATCGTTAAGGTTATGTATCGATTATCGTAAGTTGAATGAGAAGAAGATAAAGAATCAATATCCGTTACTTAGAATTGACGATTTGTTCGACCAGTTGAGTAGAGCCAAAGTATTTTCCCAATTGGATTTAGCAACAATGTTCCATCAACTTAGAGTAGCAGAGGATAGTATTCCTTTAACCGCATTTAGAACCAGATATGGATCGTATGAATAGTTAGTAATGTCGTTCGGACTAACTAATGCGCCAGCATTCTTTGTAAATTTGATGAACCGAGTTTTTCGAGTGCACTTGGACAGGTTTGTTTTGGTCTTCATAGATGATATCTTGATATATTCTAAAGATGAAAGGGAGCATGAAGTTCATCTTAGAATGGTGCTTGTGACATTGAGGCGGCACCAACTGAAAGTGAAATTTTCGAAGTGTCATTTCTGGAAGAAGGAAGTGAAGTTCCTTGGTCATGTAGTCTCAGAAAAAGGGCTGTCAGTATATCCGACTAAGATCGAGGCGGTGGATAACTGGAAGAGACCCGAGACAGCGACTGAGATAAAGAGTTTTCTTGGACTAGCAGGGTATTATCGGAGATTCATTAAGGATTTTTCGTAGATAGCGACACTGATGACTAAGCTAGCGTGGAAAGATGTGAAATTTTTCTGGACTGATAAGTGTGAGGAAGCACTCCAGAAGCTAAAACACTTATTAACAAGTGCACCTGTGTTAGTTGTTCCTGAAGGGAATCGGGATTTAGTGGTATATACAGATGCATGTGGAACAGGATTAGGAGTTGTGTTAATGCAACAGGTTAAAGTGATTGTCTATGCATCTCGACAGCTTAGACCGCACGAGGTTAGATATCCAACACACGATTTGGAATTAGCTGCGGCAATTTTTGCATTGAAGGTTTGGAGACATAAGCTGTTGGGAAAAAGATTCGAGTTGTATATGGATCATAAGTCTCTAAGGTATTTATTCTCTTAGAAGGAGTTGAATATGAGACAACAGAGGTGGTTAGAGTTTTTAGCCGCTTATGACATTAGTATTGAGTAAACGCCAGGAAAAGGCAATAAGGTTGCGAATGCACTTAGTAGAAAACATCAAAATGCAGTATTGGCAATGCTAGCCGAGTGGAAAGATTTAGAAGCATTGACTATATGCAGGATATAGTGGAGAACTGAAGCTAGATCTAGTAAGGAAACCACTATGTTGTCATGTTTAGAAGTTCAATCGGTGATGATCGAAAAGATTGCTTCTGAGCAAAAGGAGGATCCATTATTAGTTGAACGGATCAGAAAGTTAATGAATGGAATAGAGAGCGACGACTTGAAAGATTTTAGTCTTGACTGGAGTGGATGGTTAAGGAAGAAAGGGAGACTGTGTGTTCCGAATGTGGGAAACATTATGAAGGAAGTTCTTGAAGAATGCCATCGTTCGAAATTCACTATTCATCTGGGAGGAACTAAGATGTACCAGGATATGAAAAGAAGTTTCTTCTGGAAAGGTATGAAGAGAGATGTAGGCTTATGGGTGAAACAATGTTTAAACTGCCAACGGGTAAAAGCCAAACACCAGAAACCAAGTGGGTTACTTCAGCCTTTAGACGTTCCACTATGGAAATGGGATTCTATCCCGATGGGTTTGCCAAGGTCGAATCGAGGAAATGAATATATATATGGGTCATAATGGACAGGTTGACCAAGAGGCCCATTTCATTCCAGTCAAGTCAACCAAGACGTCGCCTGTTTTAGCAAAGTTGTTTATGAAGAATGTAGTTAGACTACATGGAATTCCTTATAGTATAGTAAGTGATAGAGATTCTTTATTTACTAGCGAGTTCTTGAAGAGTTTACATGAGACTTTGGGCACCAAGATCAAGATGAGTACCGCTTACCAACCGTAGACAGATGAGCAAATGGAAAGAGTTAACAAAGTCTTAGAAGATTTGTTACGAGCTTATGCGCTAGATTTTGGAGGATCATGGGAAGACCATCTACACTTAGTCGAGTTTTCGTATAACAATAGTTATCAGGCTAGTATATGAATAGCACCATTTGAAGCTTTGTATGGAAGGCCATGCAAATCTCCCATTTGTTGGTTAGAGTTCGGGGATAGGTTGATTCTTGGTCCAGATTTGGTTAGAGAAGCTACAGAAAAGATTGAGTTCATTCGAGCCTGAATAAAGGAAGCCCAGTCTAGGCATAAGAGTTATGCTGATAAGAGACGGAAAGACTTAGAGTTCTCAGTTGGAGATCATGTTTTCGTCAAGGTGTCATCGAAGAAAGGTGTAATTAGATTCAGAAAATCGGGAAGATTGGCAATGAGATTCGTTGGATCATTTCCTATTATGGAAAGGATTAGGAAACTCGCATATAAAGTGGAGTTACCAAGTAGTTTGGTAGTAGTACATAATGTTTTTCATATTTCTCATCTAAGGGAGTGTATTCGAGATCCAGAGACTACTGTAGCACCGACAATGTTAGATGACTAAGTAGTGGAGCCGAATTTGACTATAGTTAGAAAACCAGTTCGTATAGTCGCAAGAGATGAGAAGAGGCTAAGGAACAAGACAGTCAAATTTGTCAAAGTCCAGTGGTGTGACGATGAGAGAGACAGTACTTGGGAAACCGAGAGCAGGATTCAAGATGCTTATCCTAACTTGTTTCATGGTAAGTTTTACCTTTACGATTGATATCGATGCATACCTTATCGTAATTTCGAGGACGAAATTCCTTAAGGAGGGGAGTCTGTAACAACCCTAATTTTGATTAACATTATTTAGGACATTTAATTAGATAAATTAAATGAAATAATGTAAATGGTTAAGGGAATTGAGATTTTTCTAATTAGAGGGTAGCCGTGCCTAATTAAACAATAAACAAAAGAGAATAAAAATGAAATAGATAAGGGTAATAAGATAAGGGCAAAATAGGAATAAGTTATATTCTTATACCCTAAACCCTCACGCCACTATCATTTTCCATGCTCACAAACAAAATTAAACCAAGTAAGGCCGACCACCATTAGAAGAAGATAAAGGGGAAGATAAGCAAGGATCAAAAGAAAGAAGCTTAATCAAATTCATTCAAGAGCAAATCTCAAACTCCTTAATCACAAGCTAAGGTGAATAATATATTACTTCTCATTTTTATGATTTTCGGTTTCTACTAGAGATCCGAATTTATTTTGCAGATGATTAGCCATGTTTTTATTGTTTAAATGGATATATATGCTTGTTGATGATTTATTCTATTTCATATATATTTTATTATAAGGATTAACTTGGGAAACCTATTAAATGACATCCAAATGCCTTGCGTTTTTTATATGAAGTCGGAAATATTATTTTAGAGAAGGGTTTCAAGTCTCATAATTTTCTGAATTAATGTGGATTTATTATGAATTTTCTAATTAAGAAAATGGTTAAGTTGGGTTTAAAATTAATAACGGCTATATGTTAGCTATGGGTCAGAAATTTAAATATGTTAGAAAACGTATCATAAGTGATTTATGGGAATTTTTGTAGAGTTTTACTAAGTATTTTATTAAAGATATAAAATTATTTAAGGTATGGGACTTAAATGTTTTATATGTTTATAAAAGGAGAAGGGGCAATTTGCAAATGTTTTAAATGTTAATTTCTGAAATTCGACAGCACTTTTACAAAAGATTTTGAAAAAGAATTGGCAACCAATCATATATTGACAAACAAGGCAAGTTAGTTAGAAAGGAATTTCTTTAAAAAGTTAAAGATCAGTTTTATAAAGTTTTACTACTTTTCCACTTATAGCAGCCACCTTTCGACCTCATACCGCCGCCTCCATCTAAGTCGAAACCAATACACATGGTATCAGCTTCGGTATGCAGTGGATTGGGGATTATGCAAAAGGTATGGAGTTGAAACAGGTTTTCGAAGGGATTAAAGTAGCTTTAGTAAACTTAGATTTATTTTGGTTACCCATGAAGCTTTCGAAGGAACTAACTTTCGACTTGGTCAAATGTTTTAGGAAAAAGGCTTTCGAAAGAGGTTGCGCCTTTGTTTTAAAGAATAAGCTTTCGAAGGGGTCAAAACCCTTGCTACCGCATTCAACCTTTCGAAGCAATGCCTTCGAAGGGGTTCTTTTGCTTTAAACTTAGAAGCCGCTTCTCCATGCTTTTGAAGGGGGTTGGTTTCGACACCATCCACTTTCTTTTATTTAGGAAATTGCTTTCAAAAGAGATGCTTTCATCCTAGTTCTTTTAAGACCCGTTGTTCTTTTGAAAGATAAACCCAAAGGTTTTGAAAGGAATGTTTTAAATGGTTTCGAAACTATATCACTTAAACCCAATGCTTTCGAAAGGTTTGTTTAGGTAAAGGACTTTAATGCTTTCGAAAGGTATCTAAATAAAGGTTTCGAAGGGGAGATTCCCTAATGTTTTCGAAAGGTTTACCTTACGTGTTTGAATGGAAGATTTCCAATGTTTTCGAAAGGCAAATTTGAAGTGTTTTAGAAGAGGATGTCTAAGGTTTTATAAAGCTTTCGAAAGGACACTTTCAATGGTTTCGAAAGGTCTATTATAAATGGTTTCGAAAGGTCTATTATCACCTTTCGCCTTAGAGTTCAAAGTAAAGTAGTTAACTGGTTTCGAAAGGGGTACTTTCAAATGTTTCGAAAGAGATTGTTTAAAGCTTTTAGACAAAGGTTTCAAAGGTTTTCATCAACAATGTTTTGTGTAAAGCACATACCAAGGCAGAGAGATTTGAGTAATGCAAAAAGTATATTTTCCTTGTTTAAGCATGATTTAAAGGGTTAAATATTGAAAGATATTTTCAGGAAAAATTTGATGGGTAGTTAGTCCTAAGTAAATGACTCAGATATTTGAATACCAGATGGGACTGGTATAGAATCGCGCCCTATACATTAGCTCTAGTCCATAGCTAATTTAGTCCAAAATTCCAATGTGTAGGGCTTAGTCACAGGTAAGAGTTAAGTGATTTTACACACAGAAAGGAATATACAAAGAAAGAGGATAGGTTATTGGTGATCCCGCAAAACCATTAGGATCAGTTGACCCTGGAAGAAGTAAGTTAAAGACAGACCGTCCAGAAGTGTGTCTAACATATGTTAGATTATTTATTTTGTTTGGTAGGCCGGAGTCAGCCAATGGTTGGTAGTTAGCCAAACAAAACTATATTGTTCGGACAGATAGTCCATTTATTACCTAATTTATGAGCATATATGATATTTCTATTATTGTTTTAATCAGTTTGATTGTAGTATTCTGATTTGCAAAAAGATATATTTTAAAAGGATACTTGTGAGGGAAAACCCGTTCCGCTAAGTGGCGTGGTCTCACTTAATATCAGTAATCTGAGATGTAATGATATTATTCACACCAGGCTTTATGTTTGACTTGAAGTTTATGTTTTCCCTTTAAACTCTCGGGTGCTCAAAATTAATTTGAGTAGATTGAGAGTTAAGTTTTTTCAGGTTATTAGGTTGGACGAATAAAGCTTCTAAAGATGTGTAGGAGGCAAAGCTAGCCATGTAGGAGCTATTTAATTTAATTTCCACTGTGATGTATTAAGACTGATATGTCTATTTAGTACTCTGGTCATCCAAGGGGGCATCTTCATATGTCGCTCTTGGCATAATTTGTAATAATTATATTTGATCAAAATCTAGGAATCGTTTGGGATTATGTAATGAAATATGAAACATGGTTTAGCAATGTAATCAATAAAGTTGTTTTTGAATATGTGATTTTGCTTCATATTCATGTGCTTCTGATATTATGGATATCATTAACATTATTGTCACCGGAAGTTAATACCATAGATGACCGCAGCATCTATAGCGCTTAGCTTCGGGCCTTAAGATAGGGGATGTTACAACTTGGTATTAGAGCAGAGGTTTATGAAAAACTTAAAAGAAATTTCAAAATTAAAATGATTTTGAAAACATAATCCTAAGGAATTAGAGAATGGGATAACGCTATAGTAACATACTTGTATTTGCTATATATAAGTATACACTTTATCTCTATTCTCCCATCTCTCTTAGGCTATTCTTCTGTATACAAAGGCTCAAATGAAGATTTTACGGACATAAGATATGGATGCTAGAAGTGGAAAAGTTAACATTGGTGGAGGAAGCACCATAACCAATGGGAATTCATATCACAACGGAAGAATTAAAACACCCACACACACATATATATATATATCAGAGAAAAATATCAGTATCTGAAAATATCGTCATAATCTCAGAATAATATCGGTACATGATCCACAACAGAGTACATAGTAAAATATGTCTTAGAGTCTGGTATAAGAAATACGATGTACTGATACGATAGAATAATACATGGAGAGTGAAATGGAATTAAAAAGGTCTCTAAAATAAGCAAAGCTCTCCAAATATCAAGAATAGGCCAGTCACCTGCTGCTTTGTCCACCTGTGGTGGGTAAAAAGATGGAAAGGAATGAGTTAGACATAAAGTCTGGTGAATGAGAATATGTTTAATGAGTGATGATTAAGTGTAATTAACTTCAAAGCTACTCTAAGTGATGTAGGGTGTATAACAAGTGTCTGTGAACTCCTAGGGTCTAATACCCAAGGATTATTATCTAACACCATGGGTCGAAATATAAATCGATCCTCAAACTAAGATCAGCCAATGTCCTATAAACTATCCAAATTATCCATCATTACCATGCTCAAGAGGAGAACCCCGAAATGCAAACTCGTATCGCAACCCAATAAAGCAACTCATCGTATGCACCCACCATCACCTATTGATCGTAGTTCCAAAAGTCATCTCTTATTGTAGCCTCTTGCCATCCTACTTTGGCATCCACCTGTACTACATCGTGCCAGTATCGTGCGTACAAGAACTCCCGTTAGGACCGGGGTCATTCACTTGGTATCTCCGTAAGTGTTGCGTGCCACCATGACAGAATACCCCCTGAGTGTCTATTAAATTCATTGTTTTAGCCAACTCTCAACTCTTATTTGGGTATTTAACTATTGCCCAAACCGCATTGATCTATTATCCTTTGATAGGGGATTTATGGCCCTATCCTTACTAGCATGTTCACTTAGCTCAAAAATAGAAGCAAATAATCAATTTCTCGTTTATATAATTTTATACGAAATTATATAAATTTATTATAAACCTGGCCCCAGGACAAGGTTCAAGATCTGCAAATTTTCTTTCAACCGGTCGACCTAAGATATCCCAGGTCGACCACTACCGGTCGACCTCTAGCAATCCAGGTCGACCATTTGCATGTAAATTTCAGGGCTTTGTTTTCTTTCTTCTGTCAATTAATATGTTGTTTAAACTATGTCCATTAATAATTTTAGTTAGCCCTAATCACTACTAATAGCTAGTTTAATTTCCCAATTTCAATCAATTCTAGGGTTTGTATTTCAGGTTACAAGTTTGACATCAAACAAGCGTTATATTTAACTAATTATATTTCGATTGTAAATTGACTGCTGGGGTTTTAGGGATCAAATTAGTGTATAAGCAATTTCAAATTCAAGTTAACAAGTTCAATTCTAAGGTTCTAATATATCTAATTAGGGTTCCAACATCATAGATCAATTACAATAGTTTAAATTTAGTTACATTAATCAAATTATCAAATTTGTGCCTACTCACCTCTAGCCTAAGCTCTAGCACTTCAAAATTTGGCCTCCTCCCTTCCTAGATTGCCTTAATTCTCTCTTGATTATTTTCTCTTGCTCTTAGATTGATTAGGGTTTGATTTTGATTTTTGGTTTTAAGAAAATTAGGGTTTTAAGGAGAAAATTTGATAGAGTTTCTTTACTGTAGCTTCAATAAGAGAATTAAGGTTTCATTAGCTACTAATTTATAAGGATAGGGTTAGATTTAGAGCTATTAGATTAGCTTAGGGAAAAATCTAGTTCACTCATCATTCTCTTTGTTCCCAAGCAAGCAATCTCCTTTGTTTAATCATCGTCTCTGGAAACGAATAACCTACAATTTAACATCGTGTTGGGTCGACCGCCCCTAGGTCTGGGTCGACCATCACCGGTCGACCTAGCCCATGCTTGGGTCGACCCAAGGCCTTGTTTATTTTAAATTTTAAATTTTTAAAATTTAAACATGTTCTAACACTCGTAACTCTCTCATACTAATTCGGAGTATAAAGTGTTATATATGAAAAATCATCCAAAAAATTGCTACGAATACAACGATGCAAGTTTCATAGCCAAATTCGGACGTTTGTCAAAACTTACTTTTAAGCCCTAGTTTTGACTAAATTTATTTTTCTTATTAAATTTCCATTTTAAGTCTAGTTAAATCTTACATAAATTTCTATGGTGTTACATTCTCCCATCTAAAAGGATTTCGTCCCCAAAACTCCAAGGATGGAAAAAATGTAACTCCCACGCAGCAACCAATCACTACCATCCATCTACTAATCCACCATCCATGTGCAATGATAGTCCTTAAAAGAAAGAAAATTTAATGCAACATGTAAACACACACACACATGTGTGTGTGTGCGCGCAACGTGAAATGCACGTGAACCTATGCTAATGCAAAAGAGTAGTTGGTCTACTGATTCAATCGACCTCCTTTTATGCAAAATGCTCATGCTATGCATCCAAATGTATGCAACATCCTAAATGAGATACATATAATTCTATATGAATGCACAATCATCCAAACATATGCAACATCCACATGCTTAACATCCACTATCATCCAAGAATCAAGAATTGACATGCAACCAGATCTAAATGTTCGCGTGTGTACCTAAAGGATATACTGTCCTAATGTGTAAAAGAACACCATACAAACAATACATCCATATACATCCATTAGCATTCATCATCTATAACATGTCATACCGACATGTTTACAACTATTCCTAGCATCCAATAGTCTCTACCTAATAGGGTTATACCACCTATGTCTTATATGAAAGAGATATATACTACAGAATAAAATTGTAAATGTACCAACAAAGAGCAGTGGGTGGATAGCATGGATTTTTTCCTTAAGCTCCCATGTTCAATCCGTTGGATCGTCTCCCCATTGGATTTTAACAAGTCTAATCTACTTGTTGCAGAGTCACTTAGTACCATGCTCTAAAATATGAGTTGGTGCACGACAAACAAGTGACTCTCACTCAACCTTAACCTCATCTAACTGACTCGACTCGACCGCAGTAGATGTATCATGTAAGCACTTCCACAAGTGTGATACATGGAAGACATCATGTGTCGCAAGCGCACGACGTACACTTGTAGTACGTGGCGAATACGGGTCGATCCGTAGGGAATTGATGATTTTAAAAATCTATTCAATCAAATTAAACCAACGTCGAGTGAAAGTTAAGCTAGAGAATTAGAAAATTAGCTAACTAACTAAAAGAAAAGAGATGCAAATATAAGGGTTAAATGACAATTTAGAGAATAAATCCACTCTCTAGATTATGTAGTTCAACACATATGAAATTATAATATCTCTTTTATGGTCATTAGTGCTTTAATTGATGTGCTTATCATAAGTATGGCATATTTGTGCTATTGATTAGCCAACATAAGCCATCAAACTATAACACACACCTTAAACCACTTACTAACTTTCATGAAATTTGACAATGAAAATGAAATCTATTTTAAGTATGGCCTATTAACTATTGATTAGAAATATAGACCATCAAATTTTAATTTCAAATCACTTTCTTTTGCTAATATATTTTGATGAAGAGGCAATTAGTGTTAGTGATTGTTTAAGCATAGCCTATTTGGTGTCAACAATATAGGCTATCAAATTCAAAGCAAAAACAACAATTAAACCACTTCAATCATTCTTCATTAAGCATAAAAAGTGAGCATGAATTAACAAATAGTTGAAGCTACATAATTAGAGAGCTTCATTACCCATAAATTGAAGGGCTTTAGCCTCTCATATTTGTCATTGGATTAACAAATGTAGCTAGCAACATAAAAGAAAAAAGAAAGGAAAAAGAGAGCAAAATGAAAAAGAGAGCTAATTAACAAGAATTAGAACTATTCTACTTGCATGAAAGTAAATCTACACTACAACATGAAAGGAAATAAACAAGAAAGGGAAAAGATCATATATTAAATTTCATAAAAAAGAAAAATTACATGAAGATAAAAATGGCTAAGTAGCCATGAAAAGAGAAAGAGAAGAGCTTGTTTATTTGTGAGCCTAAACTAAACTAAGAGAGACTATGGGGGGAAGATACATGAAACATAAGGGGATTTTGTACATGTGTTAAACCTTAATTCATATTTTTGGGGAATGCCCAAAATATCCTCTTAGGAAGTGTAGAGGCCAAGTAATCATTAGCTTCAAATAATCCTCATTTAGATGTGCATGAAGTTTTAACTCTATTAGCATGTGCTTTAGCCTCTAATTCGTACATGAAGGTATTTGGGTAGGTGGGGTCCTCTATTATCATGCATTTGAATTATTTCCATCTTCATTTCTTTACCTTCACTCTTGTGCATGCATACATCTTCATGAAACCATTTGTATATGAAGCCAAATTCTTATAAAATAATATAGAAATTTCTAATTAAATTTTCTCAAATTAATATATGCACAAAAATGACCATTTTACCCTTGGATGAAGATGAATATGTGACGATTTGAAAATAATATGAATTTTGGTTTAAACAAGTTAAAATGCCCGATATGATCATTTATTTAATTTAAATATATTAAATATGGTGGTAAAAATATGCACATTTATGTGCACATCAAATACCCCCACACTTATCTTTTTATTCGTCCTCGAATAAAGGAAAAACTAAGATAAATCCATTTTCGTAGGGAACACGATTGCATTGAGCGTATGCAACAAGCCGTTAAACCTCTGGGTGTCCCC
The DNA here is from genome assembly GCA_030737815.1 of Allium fistulosum. NCBI lineage: Eukaryota > Viridiplantae > Streptophyta > Magnoliopsida > Asparagales > Amaryllidaceae > Allium > Allium fistulosum. Next base: position 851,101,244 of record CM060905.1, read on the forward strand.
AGTAGGATGAGTGTTGTCTCGTGAGGGTTTTCAGCGGATACTACCCACAAAATCCAAATGCAGAATGAAAATATTTACAAAATGCAAGATTTATTTACAAAGATGTGAATGCAAGTTTTTGGAAGTATTTACGAATCAAGGATTTACTTTTAAATTAACAAAAATAAGTTAAATATAGGTTTGGTTATTATCTTGAAAATTTAAGTCATTTACTTGTCAAAATTTCCAATAAAAACAAAGTTATTATAACAAATAGACTATAGTTTAACTCGTTGTTTCGGTTGATAACAAAGTGTAATTATAAAATGGATCCTTAGTTGATTATCAAAGTTTATCAAAGTGGTAATTTTATTTCTTTTCAATAACAAGTCAAATCAAATAAGTTAAGAGAGTGCTTGGATTTCAATTGCTTACTATCTCCATTTTTTCTTTTGAAAATTTTGTTGATATTAGCAATATTTACATATGCCTAACTCAGATAAACTGAGGCCAGATATATTACCCATGCACTGCCTTGCGGACTGATGTGAGGGGAATATAGAGCGTGGCGAGTGAACACACAAGTGTGAACACTTATTGACTGGAGGAGTTATTAGTAAAATAATTTTTATATACACACCTAACTTAGATAAACCGAGGCCATATATACCGATCGTGCACTGCCTTTCGGGCTTACGTGAGAAGGGTATAGGGCATGGCGAGTGAACACACGGGTGTGAACACATGACTCTAGGTGTTTTTAAAAAAAAATATATACACACATATACAAGAAATATTTTTTGTTGTATTTTTTTTCGAAGAGAGAGTTTTGCAAAATCATCTTAGCACCATTTAACTTAGAAGACAAAAAAAAATGTTATATCCTTTACTTAAATTCACCACTTTTTAAAGCAAAGATTTTCAATTAGGATATATTTTACAATTAACACGTATGAATCTTCCTATATACTAGTTAAACCAATATTATTTGTAATCAACCTTCATTTTTTTTTGTTAAGACAAATAAATTTTCAAAAATTTCAATTTAATTAACAAAACCATATATTTATCCTATAGTGTTTCTTTAAAAACAAATCAAAAATGCTTAAAAAAATTTTTGTTTTTTTTTGGTTTGTTTTTGAGCGTTTTTTTAAATTTTAGAAAGAAAAATTAAAAATAAACCATGAAAAATTGAAAAATGATGATGAGTCTCCCCCCACACTTGATTTTTACTGTGTCCCCACAGTCAACCCAAGTGGAAGGAGAAAAATAAAAATGAAAACATGACCTAATTTAAATGAAAATTAACGATATTTACACGAGATCAGAAAGTATATCGTCAAAAAGTAAATGAAACAGTCTACCAAAGACCGATTCATTTGTCTCGTCAAGTATGCGAGACACAGCTTAAGCTCGAAAAACCAAACCATACAAGATTTCGAAGTTGAATTTGGATTTGGAAAGACGAATGCCGTTTTATTGAAAATCAAATGAGCTGTTTTATTATCGATGATTTTTGGGGTCGATAAAAAAATTGATTGAAGTTCAAGTTTATTTTCACCAAATTCAAGCTTATCATCGATTTCAAAATCAAAATGATGATTCAAATCGTCCCTTTTAGAGTTTAACGACTCGTTTTCAAAAAGTCCATAAAATTCGTGTTCTTTAAATTCGACTTCCTTTGTTGGATTATCAACAACTTTATTGCATGAATCAAGTTCAAAATTCAAAGTTGTTGTATTCAAATTTTCAGAAAAAGGAAGATCGAAATTTAAATCGAGTTTCTCACCCTCAAAAGAATTGAACTCCAACTCAATTACCAAATTTTCAACAACTTCATTAAGATCATCATTTTCCATTTCAAAAGTTGTTATTTGAAAATCATCGATTTGGGTAAAAGATGGATTATCGCTTGACTCGTCACACGTTGGGATTTGAGTATGTTTATCACGTTGATTCAAATATGTTTCGAACACCAAATCCATGTGATCATTGTACATTTCATTCATTTGTTCAACAAAGTCAACTTTGTGATTATTAACTTGAAAATTTTCGATTTGGATTTGTTGAGAACAAGAATCGTCAATTTCGATAAACGGTGGATTATTATTTGATTCTTTACAAGTTGAGAATTGATTATGATTTTCACGCAAAGTTTTATATTTTTCAAGTAATAAATCCCCGTTATCTTTTTCCATTTGCTCAACAAAGTCAAATTCATGATTATTAGTTTGAAAATTTTCACTTTGAATTTGTTGATAACCAAAGTTTTCAATTGTATCGTGGTCGAGATTATTCCCATAGCCATAATTATTTAAAAATTGGTTCACATTTTCATTTTGAATTTGAAATTCATCTTGAAGCTCGAAATTGAATTGGCATGGGTTATACTCGAAATCATTTGAATTTTGAATTGAATTCAAATTTTGATCATTTTGAACACTTTGACTTGAATTGTTGCACAAATATGAGTTACACAAATCATTTATCATTTGATTTTGTTGTGTAGTGAGTTCAAGTAAAGATGAAATGCTATTTTCGAGATTTGAGGGTTGGTCATCGTTTTGAAAACTTTGTTGTTCAAAATTCGAATTGTTTAAAGAATAGTTGTCGTTAAAATATCCATACGAATTTGGAGTAAAATCATATGGATTATATTAATTTTCACAACTATTGTAAAATTCAAATGAGTGGGGAAACTCAGACATTTTCAAGAATGTTTTTGTTTTTTTATAAAGGAAAAATATTTACAAAGAGAATTTATTTTTTTCAAAATGGAAAATTGATTTTTGTTTTTTTTGGTTTTTCGAAATTTTTTTTTGTTTTTGAAAATGTTTTATACTTTTTTTGGATTAAGGTTTTTTCTAATTTTTTTTGGATTTTTGAAATTTCAAAGAAAAAGGTTTTAAAAATTTCAAAGAAAATGGAATATTTACAATTTTTTTTAGTTTTGGATTTTTAATTTTTTTTTAAAATATGCATGAACTAATCCAACTAAATGAATGCAAGGGCTAATTACAAATGATTTATCCTAAGTTAACCCAAAATTATATAATTACACTTTGTCTTAAATCAACAAGATAGTTCTCAGCCAGGTAACAGGCAGGATTTATCGGTGCACCACGAATCACTGTAGCAATGCAGCCGAAGGTTTAAGTACCTTCAGAGGAACAACCACCATAATATTTACGAATCACCATAATATTTATAAATGGTTATTACTCTGTCGTAGCCTAGACACCAAGAAAGTAAATTGTTCAAAGAAGACAATTTGTCAATATACAATTAAGAGTTATCGATGTCTAATCGTTATTATTAATCAAAATCTAGGATGAAATGCAAAGCAGAAAATAAACGTGTATTAACAATGCAACTACAAATGATTTTTCTGTTTTTTTTTCAGAAATGCAAGCAAACAACAATGCAAGGAAAATAAAAACTAGAGATGAAAGCAATTTTTTTTAAACAAGCAAGCGAAGCAGTTTTATAATAGCAGCTCCTTTTCTTTTGAAATTCTGCTTTGTCAACCTGAAATAAAAACAAAATATATACATTTTTTATATCAAAGAAAGACTAAAACAAATGAACAAAATAGAACAAACTAAACCCAAACAAATTCACAACAACCCCACCTTTTTTTAACAAATTCCAAAGTTTTTTTTGGGAAGGAAACTTAAAAGTGAAGTTTTACTAAAAAAAAATTTGGTTTAAAGAAGCTTTTAAAAAAAATAACAAAGACTTTATTCATATACATATACATCAAAGCACTGACCCGGCCCAAACAAGTTAAATAAAACTGTGGAATTCTCGTGTGAAAAACAAACACTTTCTGAATAAACCACGCGCCCCAATTTTAGACAAAATTCTCAGTGAAAAGAAAAAAATTCAGTAAATCGCAAATGATTTCGTGGTGTTTGCTTCGCGTTTGAGGGAAGATAGGAGATCGAAGTTGATTCGCGATGACGATTTGGGTTGAGGGAATTTTCGAGCGCGTAGGTGGTTCGTGGATTGAAGAAATGGAGCGGTGGTTGTTGAACTGAGTTGCACTGGGTCAGTGAAGGAAATGGTCGAAACTGGGTCAGTGAAGAAACTGGGGTGTTGTGGCAGTAGTTATGTGGATGAATTTGCACTGGTGGGGGTGTTTGTGAAGTGGCTATGAGGGGAGAAATGGAAGAAGGTGACGCTAAAGTTGAAGGGGACAGTGAAGGAAGAAAGTGGTGGTGATAGGTAGACTGCAGTTGGCTTTTGGATGAAGGCGATGGCAAGAAGCTGCTGTGATGTTTTGGTGAAATTCGATGTTGGAGAGGTTGTTCTGGTATGCTAAATGTTAAATGGTTGTGGTGGTCGAGACTGGTTGAAGTCATTGTGGATGTTGGGGCGGTTTGTGAAGCGGGGAGATAGTGGAGATGTGAACAGTAGAGATGACCAGTGTATTAGACAGTGGAACAGTTGAAGTGGTGGGTTGTTTTGCTGCCTTGATAAAGTGGAGTGTAGATATATGTGGTGTAGCAGGGTGTAGCAGCAAACAAAGGAAGTGATGGTTGGTAGAGGAGATTGGTGTGAGGGTTGTTGTTAGTAGATGGTGGAAGAAATGTGAAGTGTTGGCTGTATGTGAGCAGATAAGTGAGGATTGTGCCTGAGTTGGTGACTTGGTAGGCAAGTTCGAATACCAGGCAGGTGATTTGTGAAGGATGTTAATGAAGCAGTTTGGATGAAATAGCAATCTGATGGTGTAGTAGGGGATGTATGTCACTGGGAGGTTGTTTGGAAGTGATCAGGAAGTTGACAGTTTATTTGAGGATTGTATGGCAACAACAATGTGCAGTATTGTGGTTCGGCGAAGTACTGTTCATGGTTTGAAGTGGTTTGTGTTGGTCAGAGAAATTGGTACAACATGCAAGTATGTTCAGGCAGAGGTGGAATGGTTAAGTGACAGTCTGGTTTGATATTGGAGGAGAAAGTTGTAGTTGATCAGGTGGCAGATGTTTGTACTGCTGTTTTGTAGTAGGTAGAAGGGTATTTGATATGTAATATGCAGTTGTGAAATAGGCTCGAGTTTATGGTTGTGGCATCAATGTATGTGAAGAGTTGATGAAGTATTGTTAGGAGATGGGCCGTTGAGTGCAGCGATGTCTAGTATTAGGTGTGTGTAGTTGGTTGCAAGACAGTTTGCAGGGTTGAGGATGGATGTTGTAAAGGAGTGGTTGGAGTTGTGCACTATCCACTTGATATGGCAGTGAATGGTTAGCAGTGCAATATGGAACAGGCAGTTTGGTTATGTGGTATATGAGGTGTTGTTTGAATAAAAGTTGATTGGTTCCTCTGGCGAGGAGGAAGGCTGTAAGATTTGTAAATGTAACAGGCAGAGATGCACAAAACTGTGCATGGAACAGTGGAGGAGGAAGTGTTTGAAGGCAGTAATTGAAGTGAACAGAAGAGACAGTAGATGTTTGGTAGTTTGGAATGGCAACAATAGAAAGATGGACAGATAAGTTTTGTATGTGAGGAGAGTTGTTCACTGTGCACAGTGCAATGTAAACAGAAGAAAGAAAGAAGCAAAAGAAGAAAGAAAAAATGTAAATACAAAAATATGTTAATGCAAATGTGGAATGGAATTTTTTTTCTTTTTCAAAGGAACTTGTGTATGTTTTTTTTATAAAAATGCAAATGCAAAGCAAACTAGAACACCAAATCAAATTCAAACACAAATCACACAAGCACACAATTTTTTTAAATGAAAACACACACAAAATCAAACACACAAAAATCAAACGAAAATTAATTCGAAGAATAGAAAATTAAATTCAAAGCAAATTCCCCGGCAACGGCGCCAAAAAACTTGTTCGACGACGGAAATTCTATTGGTTTAGAAAACCGTCGAATGAATTTAAATTAAAAATAACCGCAAGCGCATGGCGTACACTTGTAGTACGTGGCGAATACGGGTCGATCTGCAGGGAATTGATGATTTTAAAAATCTATTCAATCAAATTAAACCAAAGTCGAGTGAAAGTTAAGCTAGAGAATTAGAAAATTAGCTAACTAACTAAAAGAAAAGAGATGCAAATATAAGGGTTAAATGACAATTTAGAGAATAAATCCACTCTCTAGATTATGTAGTTCAACACATATGAAATTATAATATCTCTTTTATGGTCATTAGTGCTTTAATTGATGTGCTTATCATAAGTATGGCATATTTGTGCTATTGATTAGCCAACATAAGCCATCAAACTATAACACACACCTTAAACCACTTACTAACTTTCATGAAATTTGACAATGAAAATGAAATCTATTTTAAGTATGGCCTATTAACTATTGATTAGAAATATAGACCATCAAATTTTAATTTTAAATCACTTTCTTTTGCCATAATCATATTTTGATGAAGAGGCAATTAGTGTTAGTGATTGTTTAAGCATAGCCTATTTGGTGTCAACAATATAGGCTATAAAATTCAAAGCAAAAACAACAATTAAACCACTTCAATCATTCTTCATTAAGCATAAAAAGAGAGCATGAATTAACAAATAGTTGAAGCTACATAATTAGAGAGCTTCATTACCCCTAAATTGAAGGGGTTTAGCCTCTCATATTTGTCATTGGATTAACAAATGTAGCTAGCAACATGAAAGAAAAAAGAAAGGAAAAAGAGAGCAAAATGAAAAAGAGAGCTAATTAACAAGAATTAGAACTATTCTACTTGCATGAAAGTAAATCTACACTACAACATAAAAGGAAATAAACAAGAAAGGGAAAAGATCATATATTAAATTGCATAAAAAAGAAAAATTACATGAAGATAAAAATGGCTAAGTAGCCATGAAAAGAGAAAGATAAAAGCTTGTTTATTTGTGAGCCTAAACTAAACTAAGAGAGACTAAGGGGGAAGATACATGAAACATAAGGGGATTTTATACATGTGTTAAACCCTAATTCATATTTTTGGGGAATGCCCAAAATACCCTCTTAGGAAGTGTGGAGGCCAAGTTATCATTAGCTTCAAATAATCCTCATTTAGATGTGCATGAAGCTTTTAACTCTATTAGCATGTGCATTAGCCTCTAATTTTTACATGAAGGTATGTGGGTAAGTGGGGTCCTCCATTATCATGCCTTTGAATTATTTCCATCTTTATTTCTTTATCTTCACTCTTGTGCATGCGTACATCTTCATGAAACCATTTTTATATGAAGCCAAATTCCTATAAAATAATATAGAAATTTCTAATTAAATTTTCTCAAATTAATATATGCACAAAAATGACCATTTTGCCCTTGGATGAAGATGAATATGTGACGATTTGAAAATAATATGAATTTTGGTTTAAACAAGTTAAAATGCCCGATATGATCATTTATTTAATTTAAATAGATTAAATATGGTGGTAAAAATATGCACATTTATGTGCACATCAGCGCTCGCCAACTTCTCTAGAAGTTCTACTCTATATGTCAACTTCCCTACTCTATCTACTATCGGGAAGGGCCCTACAAAAATCGGTGCTAGCTTTCTCGAACTACGAAATCTCATCACATGTCTAAGGGGTGAAACTTTCACGAATGCTATGTCTCCCACTGTGAACTCCAACTCTGTATGTTCCTGTCAGCATAAGATTTCTGTTTGTCTTGAGAAGTCTTCATTATTCTATAGATCAAATCCACCTTCTCCTCTGTCTCTCTAACCATGTCTGGTCCAAGAATAATCCTATCCATCGTATCCTACCAACATGACAGTGATTTACAATGTCTACCATACAATGCTTCATATAGTGTCATCCAAATGCTAGCCTAATAACTGTTGTTGTAGGTAAACTCCACTAATGGTGAATGATCCTCCCAAGTTCCTCCAAAGTCTAAAATGCACATCCGTAGCCAGTCCTTCAAAACCTAATTCACCCTCTTCGTTTGTCCATCGGCTTGCGGATGATATGCAATACTCATGCTCAACCCAGTCCCCAAAGCCTCCTATAGACTCCTCCAAAACTCACCAGTGAAAAGCGGATCTTGGTCGGAAACTATATTAGTCGGAACTCCATGCAACCTAACGACCTCTCTCACATAAATAGCCGCCAATGTTGTCGCTGTCCTAGTACTCCTCGCTGTTTTGAAATGAGCGCACTTAGTCAACCGATCTTTTATGACCCAAATGCTCTCATTTCCTCTCCTACTCCTAGGTAGAACATCTATAAAATCCATAGAAATATTCTTCCACTTCCACTGAGGAATAACCAGTGGCTGCAACAATCCTCTCGGCTTCTTATGCTCTGCCTTTACCCTTTGGCAAGTCCTACATCGAGATACATACTCTACTTTCTTCTTCTTCATATCTTGCCAATAGAAAACTCACTTCATATCATGATACATCTTGTCACCACGGGGATGAATGGTCATTCTAGAATAGTGAGACTTAACCAACATTGCATCAATTAAATCCATACAACGGGGAACACAAAGTTTATTATCTCTCCGTAACTATCCTATCGAGTCAATGGCATAACCCCTCTAATGACTTGATGATTCTCCTCTACCAATCCTCTCGAAAATATCTACTAGCTCCTTATCCTCCTTCTGCCTAGATCCAATACGCTCCATCAATGTAGCCTGAACATCTAAAGCTGCTAGTAATCCTGGGGTAATATCTGACGACGGTCTAAAATCAAAGGCAAAAATATACTCCAAAAGTCTCCACTCCTAGAACAAGGGACTCAATACTGCATGATGTCAACTCAAAGCATCTGCCACTACATTATCCTTACCCAAGGTATAAGAGATATCAAAGTCATATGATGCCAAAAACTCCATCCACCTTTGTTGTCTCAAGTTCAAGTCCTTTTGGAAGAACAAATACTTTGAGCACTTCTGATCCGTACACAGCTCGGATCGCTCTTCTAAAAAGTAATGCCTCCTTAACTTAAGCACAAAGACAATGGCTGCTAACTAGGGATCATGTGTAGGATAGTTCCTCTTGTGGGTCTTCAGCTGCGAACTTGCATAAATCACCACCCTTTCTCTTGCATCAATACCGTGCCTAACCCCATACAACAAGCGTTGCTATAAACTATAAATGGCTTCGTCCCATCTAGTAGCACCAAAACTGGCGCATTAGTTAATGCCTCCTTCAACTTGATAAAAGCATTTTCACACTTCGAATTCTTGATTTATGTTAAACTAAAATTTTATTTTTGTAATTCTTGATTTATCGGTCGTTAGCGGATAGGATAATTATCTAATATCCATCTGTATCCATGGATGCGGATATCCAATATCCTAAAATGATTTCGGATGCAGATATGGCACTATCCGCATCCGAAAGCATCCGTTGACAGGCCTATTCTATCTGTGAATTTTTAAGAATTTGGTTAACAATATTTCATAGATAGTATAGGCACGAAGAAAGATAACAGAGATATGAATCAAAGATGGCACAAGTACGATCAAGAGAGAGATTACAACTTGTAAATAATCTTTGGAAAAGCTCTTTGACAAATATTTACTTTTACACACATATGCACACACACACACACAAATATATATATATATATATATAATAAAAGTCCATTTTTGAAGAACATTTTTGGAAAAATCTTTTGAAAAAGAATTTTCCTTTGATTTTTTTTTCAAAATACATCGCTCAATACGGTCATAAACCTAAGGAATATTGAACTTATGCTTTGATACCAACTATGACAACCCGCACCTACCAACACGCTTCGAAAACCGTTGCGTTGAGAAATGCGGGTTGTCGGTATTGTAAAAACTTTAACATATCAGAGACTAAGATAAACAAATATAATCTAAGATCACTAACTATCCAACACGTATCAAAGCGGAAGAAATAATCATAATATCAGATGTGTATCACAGTGGAAGAGATAATCTAACTATCAGATGCGTTTCACAATGGAAGAATTAAAACATATATGTATATATATATATATCATAGAAAAATACCAGTCTTAGAAAATATCAAATCATAGTCTCAGAAAAATATCAACACGTGATCCAATATATGGTACATAGTAAAATATCTCTCAAAGTTTGATACAAGAAAAAAGCTATGCCGATACGATAGAATAATAAATGGAGAGTGAAATCGAATTAAAGCGGTCTCCAAAATAAGCATGGCACTCCAACTATCAAGAATGGGCCAGTCACTTATTGCCCTGTCCACCTATGGTGGAGGAAAAGATGGACCACAATGGGTCAGACATAAAGTTTGGTAAATGAAAACAATTTTAATAAGTGATGATTAAGTGTGATTAACTTCAAATCTACTCTAAGTGATATAGGGTGTGTAACAAGTGTCCGTGAACTCCTAGGTCCACTACCTAAGAATTTTTATCTAACACTATGGGTCGAACTATAAATTGAGCCTCACATAAGATCGGCCAATGTCCTTCAACTATCAAAATTATCTATCATTACTACGCTCAAGAGGAGAACGCCAAAAGGAAAACTCGTATCGCAATCGAATAATGAAACTTGTCGTTTGCACCCACTATCCACCTCTTAATCATAGTTCCAAACGTCGTCTCTTATTGAAGCCTCTTACCATCCTGCTACAACATCCACATGTACCATGTCGCACCAGTATCGTGCGTACAAGAACTCCCGTTAGGACCAGACTCACTCATTTGGTATCTCCGTAAGTGTTGCGTACCACCACAACAGAATACCCTGCATGTCTGCTAAATTCGTTTTTTTAGCTGCTCTCAACTCCTATTTGGGTATTTAACTGTTACCCAAACCGCAATGATCTATTGTCCTTTGATAGGGGATTTACGGCCCTACAATCTCTTGATAAGGGATTTATGGCCCTACCGTTCCTAGCATGTTCACTTAGCTCAAAAATAAGATCAAACAATCAATTTTCCATTTATATAATTTTATATAAAATTATATAAATTTTATTATAAACTCGAGCCTCAGGTTGAGTTTCAAGATCTGCAAATTTTCTTTCGACCGGCCGACTTAGGATATCCCAGGTCGACCGCTACCGGTCGACCCTTGGCAATCCAGGTCGACCGTTTGCATGTAAACTTCAGTGTTTTGTTTTCTTTCTTCTATCGATTTTGTTGTTTAAACTATGTTGATTAATAATTTGCCCTAATCTCTACTGATAGCCAGTTTAATTTCCCAATTTCAATCAATTATAGAGTTTTTGATTTAGGTTATAAGTTTGACATCAAACAAGTGTTCTACTTAATTAATTAGATATCCAGTTACTGTAAATTGACTTCTAGGGTTTTAGGGATCAAATTGGTGTTTAGACAATTTCAAATTTAAGTTAACAAGTTCAATTCTAAGGTCCTAACATATCCAATTAGGGTTCCAATACTCTAGATCAGTTACAATAGTTTAAATTTAATTATACTAATTAGATTATCAAATTTGTTCCCACTTACCTCTAGCCTAAGCTCTAACACTGAAGAATTTGGCTTCCAATCAGTAGCTTCCTTCCTAGGTCGCCTTAATCGTCTCTTAATTTTTCTCTCTTTCTCTTAGATTGATTAGGGTTTGATTTTGATTTTTGGTTTTAAGAAAATTAGGGTTTTAAGGAAAAAATTTGACAGTTTCTTTACTGTAAGCTTCAACAAGAGAATTAGGGTTTCATTAGCTACTAATTATAGGGTAGGGTTAGATATAGGGCCATTAGATTAGCTTAAGGAAAAATCTGGTTCACTCAGCATTCTCTTCGTTCCCAAGCAAGCAACCTTTTCCATTCAATCTTTGTCTTTGGAAATGAATAACCCAGGATTTAACATCATGCCGGGTCAACCGCCCCTAGGTTTGGGTCAACCGTCACTAGTATACTTAGCCTATGCTTGGGTTGAACCAAGTTCTTGTTTATTCTAAATTTATAAGTTTTAAATCTTAAATTCATTCTAACACTCGTAACTCTCTAATACTAACTCGAATTATGAAGTGTTATATATGAAAAATGGTCTAGAAAATCGCTACGAACAAAATAGTGCAAGTTTCATAGCCAAATTCGGACATCTACGAAAATTTACTTTAAAGACCTTGTTTTGATTAAATTTGTCTTTCTTACTAAATTTCTGTTCTAAGTTTGTTTAAATCTTACGTAAATTTTTGAGGTGTTACGACAAGCATAAAGAACCTAGATCCACTTCTTACAATGCAACCAAAATGACACAAACCCAAACCATGCTTGCGCACGCAATCTCCCTTACCTCCAAAATTGATCACGGTTTTGCCACTTTTTAACCCCCTTCCACTTTGATTTGGTGCCCTAAATTTTTATAGTTTGTTTATAATATCATAAGGATGTTTTGGTCCAAATTTTAGAGGATTTGAAGTTGTAAGAATTAGTTATGATTTTTGGAAGTGAAGGGACAATTTTTGGGTTGAAAAACTAGGCCAGCATAACCACTCGCTTCCCACTGGTTTTCACCAAAGATACTCTATAAATAAGAAAAGTGAACAATGTGAAAGTTGTTCCTTATTGAGCTACCATTCCAAGAGAGTACAAGGACATAAAATTTAGTTCAGTAGAGAAAAAGTTATGGCCGAAAGAAGAGATGGTATTTTCTGTCTTGTATATTGGCTTTGATATTTTGTTTCGCTAAAATGTCAAAAATGATTCAAGAGTGAGTGTATGCGCTAATATAGGCTTCAAGGAGGTGTACTTTAGCTCTACTCTCACCCCCATTTCTAGCCAAGGAAGGCTCACCCCTCTATGTGATCCCATTAGCTCACCATGTGCTTATATTTTACACCTTCACATGAAACAAAACAAGATAACACCTCCCCTTCATGTTACCTCCCTCCTAATTACTTTCTAAGACATACTAATGATGTTTTAGTGTTAACTAATTTTATTTTTTATTAATTTTCTCTTAGGCAAATAAGTGTATGTAAAAAAGTTTGTAAAACTTTCATTGAGTAAAAAGTCGTTTATCAATAAAACGATTTTGGATCACATTATCAATTTTTCTTCAAACTATTTATATTTGTAAAGAAATTTTAAAAACATGTTTACCCTTATCAATTATTATTTAAAAGATGATTAATAGGGTTATAAAATTAATTTAATCATATTAAATTCAAGATTCAAATAGTTAGATAATTCAGATATTTAAATACGAAGCGATCGAAATTCCAGGTCATTACAGGACAACAATTATATTAAAGAGTCATAATCTTTAATATATTTAATTGAGTGATACCAACTTATGGAATAATGCATTTTTATAAAATACCCTCGTGATTCAAGCATCAGAGACATCAGAAATCACAACATACGTATTAGACGTATGTATTTATTCCTTAATTCTATTCTGGGTTTCCCATTATTCCACTTGTTTTATACATTCACATTATGTAACTTTAGTTATTATATAACTTTTATAATTTAATTAACTGATACAACAGGCTTATGTGCAGTACATTAATTAGATCTTATTTAATTAATTTAATTATTATCATTTTAATTAATTTACATTTTAATTAATTTTATGTTATTCAATTAAACTGTTTAATTTAATATGTATACCATAACATATATGGTTATACACACACACATATGTATGTATGTATCTTATTACTTGTTAATTAACTTTAATTAAATATTAAATTCAAAAATTTCTTATATATGTACATATATACTTACATCATCTTCAACAATTCAAGGAAATGTAACATACATACATATATATATTATACATGTATGTATTTTAAATCAATTAACTATTCAATTTAATTTATTAATATTATTAATAAATATTAAAATTATTGAAATATGTTTATTATATTTTCAAACCGCTTTCAAAAATGGTACCGTAACATTTATAATATACATTGTTTTCAAAGCCAACTTTGAAAATCATATTATAATATTTATAATGTAATTCTTATTTTAAATTTAGCTTTAAAACCTAAAATATTATTTTAATATCAAAACAATTTTGAAGTCACATTATAACATTTATAATGTATTTCTTATTCTAAATTTAACTTTTTAATTCAAAATTTCATTTCAAATTTCAAAACAATTTTGAGAATTAGCCCAAGTCCTGATTCGGATTAAGCCTTTTCTATTAGGGAAACCTTTAGGCTTACTTCATTTTTTGGGCTAGGCCGGTAGCCAGGGAGAATATGGTACTTGATTACCCAAAATCAAGCCTAGACACTACTTTTCTAGACACCCTACTAAATTGGTAGGCCTAATTGATTAGCCCAAACATAACTAATTTAGACGGCATGGACTATTTGGCTCTGATTCCATTATTGAAACTGGGCCAGTTGGAAGCAGGTGAAATAGGTAGATTCCAAAAAATTCCTATTCGGATCTATCGGGCCTATGAAGTCTAAAGATATTTTAGATCTAGTCTAAAAAGTGTTTTAATATCTTATTTAATTAGTTTGAAAGGGTTTGAATTTGATATAAATTTAAATGAATGAATGTATCAAATACACCAATGTGTGTGACAGTTACTCATTAAAGTTTATTTGAGAAGGAAACCTTTCGTTTCCTTCTCTAAAACCTATGCTATCAATTAGGGGAAGAAATAGCTTTAATTTGAGCTTTCATTTCTCTCTCTGATTAGATTAACGATTCATTAAATGTCATTGATGATCAATTTCAACATAGCATGAAATGTGAGTATATCCAAATATACTCACAGTGTATATTATGCAAGTGCAACATATAAGAAGTTTGCATAGTTAATGATTCCCTTTATATATGTATTTGTTGTTCATAATTTTTTTTGTTTTATAAACAAAACAACATTTATTATTGTATATATGTGTGTGTGTGTATTCATGTTTACACTCAAGTTCGTTTTGGTGGGTTGACAAGTTTTAAAGTAAAGCAAACAATTTAAAATTTGATTTAATTATTGGATAGTTTAAAATCAAAATTGTGATTTTCATAAAAGTCCATTTTATAAAACTAGAATCAAGAACATATACATATGTATGTGTGTGTGTATTCATATATATGTATACAATAATTGAATTAATGTTTTTAAATTCAAAACAAAGTGTAATATATGTATTCAATTAATTTGTAGTTTAATATATATATATATATATGTACATTCGATCAAAATAACAATCTTTGGTCTAATTGTTAAATTAAAATAAAAGTTTTAAGATTTAATAGAAAAGTCCATATGTAAATATTAGAATGAATTAAATTTTATTCTTATGTAAATATTGAACAAAGTTGTTTCCAAATAACTTGTGACATGTATATTCAATTCCCAAACTTGTAACATAAAATTTAAATCAATTGATCAAAATAATTTTAAATACAAAATATTGTGCAAACAATAATTTCTAAAATAGAAAAGAATTAGACAACCAAATCATATGTAAATTCATGGTAATAGGATTCAAATCCAAACTAAACATACAATATGAACAGAAGAACAAAAGGGGAGATTGATCGAATAATATTAACATAAATGAACATATACTATTAGGGAATGAAGAACATGTGCAGATCTGAGTTGAATCAATATAATTTACAAGCTATTAATTGAGCTAAAGGGATTTTGGTTCACATGCTTAAAAATAATCAATTAAACACATAATGGATTGTTCAAATCCAAACATATAAATAAATAAATTAGAGAACCACCTTAGGATGTTACTTATAAATCATACCTTGAACGATGAATCAATAGCTCATAGATCAAGAAATTAACCTCCGGATTTTGCAAAGATCGGGAGGCAAAACCTTCCTTTTGTTTTAATTTTGTTTGATGTTTGATTTTGGAATTTTTTTACCCTAGAAGCCATTAAAATTTTAGTCATTCCCCAGTGGGGGAGAAAGAGAGAGTTTGTTGGAACTAGGCCAACTCACAGGAAGAAATGGGTAAATTTTAAAAAAATTCCATTATTAGATCTTTAATGGGCCTATGTTGTCTAAATTCATTTAGAACTTTTCTAAATTTAATTTAAATAAAATCAATATTTTATTTTGTTTCATAAACACACTTTTACTTTGATTTATTTTTTATTATATTTTGAATACTTGTATCGTATACACATATGTGTAAACGTGCACATGGAACAAAATATTGTGTGCATGTTAACATACTCATGTATAGATGCTGGTATTTACACCGCAACATACATGTTATCGCCTCTTGCATTTGATTAATTCGTCTAAATGTATGTACAAATGCATCAATATTTGTAGCAACACAATGTATGTATGCGAGTGTAAGTACGAAAACAAAGGAATATTAATTTTAAATAATTTATAATATATAATACATATAATACATATACATGTACATATATGTATGCACATACACATATATGTTTATATAAAATAACTAAGGTGATATGAAAAAGTAATTGATTTTTATTTGAATTTATTTTAGGGAATTTTTTTATCGTGGAGGCCACTAAGGGAGAGGAGGAGAGGTAGAGGAATAAAATAAATTTTTTATCAGGAAAAGAATGATGGATCAAAAAGAAAAAATATGTTTTAAAGGAAACGTTGAAACCTTTCAACTCTCTCCTTTAAAACCTCTCCTATTTAATTCCTAATTAAATCTCATGAATTCCTCTCTCTCCTATTCATATTTTTGGCAGAAGAAATAGAATTAAAGAGAAAAGGGCAAAAATCATTTCATAAATAAGATTCAAGTGAGTCATAAAAAGGAGTAAAGGATGGAGATTTAATTCCTTTTAATTTCTCCTTCAGATTTTCAAATCAACTTAAAACCTCCCCACTTTTTCGTCATGCATGTGGGCCTAAAAATAATTCTAAGAACCATTTACCAATTAATCTAGTTAAACCCGGATTAAATGTTTCATCGATACCGTACATCAATACGCACATTTATTGCTTTTATATACGTACTTTATGTAACACCCCATATTTTGGTAACTTTATTTAGGATATTTAATTAGTTAAATTAAATAAAATAACGTGTTGATTAGGGGATTGAAATTTGATTTTTATTAAGGGATAGCCGAGCTATTTAACCAATGAATTAAAATAAGAGTTAAAATGAAATAGAGGAGCGGTAAAAAAGGAATGAGGCCATTCTTATACCCTAAACCCTTGGCCGTATATCCCATACAGTTCATTTTCATTTATCAAAAATTTTAAATTTGAGGTCGGCCGCCATTAATAAGAGAAAGAGAAAGAAGATTAAGAAAAGCTAAGGAAGAAGCTAAATCAAATCAAATCCATTTAAATCTCAAACTCCTTAATCTCTAAAGCTAAGGTGAATAATGAATACATCTCAAATTTCTTATTAATTTCGGTTTTAAGTTGAATCCATACTTATTTGCAATGATTTCCCATGTTTTTGAATGATGGAATGATTATATATACTTGTTGATGATTTATGGTTGTTCATATAGTTTTTATGACATGTTTTGATATGAAAACACTATTAAATGACATCTAAATGCCTTTCAAATTTTTATATAGATTATAAATGATATTTTAGAGATGAGTTTCAATTTTCAGAATTTATGTGGAGTTTATATGAATTTTCTAGTGAAGAAAATGTTATTTTGGGTTAAAAATTATTTACGGTTAAATAATTAATGGTTTGGGTCTGAAATTAATATATGTTAGAAAACATATAAAAAGTGATTTTCTGGAATTTTTGTAGAATTTTCTAAGTGTTTTAATGGATATATAAAATTGTTTAAGGAATGGGACTTACATGTTTTATATATTTATAAAAAGGCGAAGGGGTATTTTGTTAATAATTCAAAGTTTATTTTTGGAAATTGGCAGTACTTTCAGAAAAGAGAAACTTGCAACCAATCACAATTTGACAAACAAGGCAGGTTAGGTATAAAAAATAGTTAAAAAGGACTAATTTACATGGTTTTTACCGTTTCAATGCTTTCGGCATTAGGCTTTTGCCTCCTTACCTTCGCCTTTGACACCACCGAAACCAATGCACATGGTATCAGGTAACTGGTACGTAGTGAATTGGATATAGGCGGAAGGTATAGGGTCGAAACCATGGGTTCCGAAGGGGTTGAAGCAATACTTTACTTTTAAATGAAAATGCGCCTGCTTGCTTTCGATTGAATAGCTTTCGACTTGGTTGGCTTTCAACCAGGTCAAATGGTTCTAAAGAAATGGTTTCGATTGGGTTGCGCCTTTGATTTTAAATAAATGCATTCGACTGGGTCGAAACCCCTGACTGCCTCTTTCTACCTTTCGACCTAGATCAGTTTCGAAAGGGTTGTTTTGCTTTTTAAACTTAACCACTTCTCCAATGCTTTCGAAAGGATGGTTTTGACACCATCACTTCTTTTCATAGGAATGATTTGAAAGGAATGCTTCGACTTTAATGGGTTTCTAATCCTTTTGCTTTACTTGAAGGCATAATCCAAATGGTTTCGACTGAAACGGTTTTCAAAGGTTTCAAAGGAGTAAATTTTTGAATGGTTTCGAAAGCTTCCCATATGTTTAAAAATTGAACCCAAGTGCTTTCGAAAGGTTTTTGTTTACAAAGCTTTAATGCTTTCAAAAGGTCTTAAAGAAAGGTTTCAAAAGGGTGGTTCCCCAATGGTTTCGAAGGAGTCGAAAAGGAAGGTTTTCTGATTATTTCGAAAGGGTTGAAAGGGAAGGCTTTTCCAATGTTTTCGAATGGCATGGTTTAAAGGTTTCGAAGAAGGATGACTAATGTTTTAAAGCTTTTGAAGGGAAGGTTTTTCAATGGTTTCGAAAGGAAGGTTTTGGCCTTTCAGCCTAGGTTGAATAAAGGGTTTTACTTGGTTTTAAAAGGAGTACTTTCAATAGATACGAAAGGGGTACTTTCAAAGGTTTATATGTTTTCATCAACTAAGATTTTGGTAAAGTATATATAACATAGCAAAGTGATTTTGAGTAAAGCATAGAGTATATGTATTTTCCTTGTGTAAATTTGATTTAAAGATTTTAAATCATTTTGAAAAGGTTTTCAAGGAAGATTTCCCTAAGTAAAATGACTCAGATATTAGAATACCAGATGGGACTGGTATAGGGTCGCGCCCTATACGTTAGCTATTAGCCCCAGATAATTTAGTCCAAAATTTCAGTGTGTAGGGCTTTGTCACAGGTAAGACTAAAATTATGATTAAACATAGAAGGAATATATGTTTGTATACAGATAGGTTATTGGTGAGCCCGCAAAACCATTTGGATTAGGTGACCCTGGGAGAAGATAAGTTAGGGACAGACCGTCCAGAAGAGAAGTATTTAACAGATAGTTAAGGAAGATCATCCACAAGTAGAGTACCTAACAGATGTTAGATAAATTTGGTTTATATGTCTAGTAGGCCGAAGTCAGCCAAAGGTTAATAGTTAGCCAAACAAAACTACAGTTTTCGGACAGATAGTCCATTTATTACCTGATATGTTTGTTACATGATAACGCTTTACAATTTTAACCGGTTTTGGTTGCAGGAAAAGGTTTGCAAAAGATAATGTTTTAAAAATGATATAAGTGAGGGGAAACCCGTTCCGCTAAGTGGCATGGTCTCACTTAATATCAATAACCGAGATGTATAGTATTATTCATACCAGGCTTTATGTCTAACTTGAAGTTTCTGTTTCCCCTTAAACTCTCGGGTACTCAAAATTGATTTGAGTTGGCTGAGGGTTGAGGTTTTCAGGTTTTAGTTTTGGCGAATAAAGCTTCCAGAGACGAGCATGTGGCTGACGGATAGCTAACTAGGAGTTACAGATTATTCTATTTGTTTCCGCTGTATGTATTAAGTCAAATATGACTATACCGACTCTGGTCAACCAAGGGGGCATCGTTATATGTCACTCTTGGCATATTTTATAATTGATATATTTTATCATTGCTTGGGAAATGTAAAGGGATTATATAACTTGGATATGAATTATTGTTTTGAAATGTAATCCGTAAAATGTTGATTTTGAAGTCTGTGATTTTTTTCATATTCAAGTGCTTCAGAAATTATGGATACCATTAGCTTACCGTAATTTGTCACCATAAGTTACTACTATAGATGACTGCAGCATCTGTAGCGCTTACCTTTTGGCCTCCAGATACGGGATGTTGCACTTTATTAAATGCTAATGATATTCAAACAAATGAAATAAAGTTTAATAATTAATATTTCATAAATATTAATTTTTTAATTAATTTACAACAATTCATAAATTGATTAAATCGTGTGGTTTATTCAGAGTATTCATCATTATGGTTGCATGGCTCAAAGGTGTAAATTCAGTAAGCGATTAATATCGAACAATTCGAAAATTAATGTTTACATGTCACCTTAGCTAGTGGTGTGACATCTTGGATGAATTTATTGCTTGCATATCTTTTTGGTAAAATCCAATTCTACTTATTATAAGTGGTACCTGATAGTGGCGATTATTTACACCAATTATTTTCATCAAAACTGTATCAATTCAGACTTATGGAATTTGGTAATGGTAAAAATTTCAGTATCATCCATATTCAACTTTATAGTCCAGATATAAAATCCTTAGTTCAATAATAATTATATTATTAACCAAACTACTTTGGCTAGAGATTTTGACTTTAAGTTGACTTTAGTCGACCGAGATGCTAACCCCTTATAACCGAGGAGATGAATCCTCTCTCCAATAGTGTTTCACTTTCAATACTTCCATTTGATGCAACTATAGTCGTACGATGTACGCCGTGCCACGATTCAACTATAATCAAAGTAGAGCTTTCATATTGAAGATCAATAGTATTACCAAGTCAAGAGAACTATGTAAATTTGTCACTTTGAATTTTTTTGACTTTAGTTACATTAACCAACAGAAAAATATCAGTGAGTCACTCCATAGTTATCCAATAACTATCAGTACATATCTCCTTGATGCCTCCAGCAGCCATGAGTAATATATTGCCCAACACTTGGCAAGTGTTATGTACTCTAGTCTTAATGGATGTATTGATGTCTAGTCTCAATACATGTTGATTATGAATATTTAAAATGATATGCTTATCATATTGTGATATAACACTCATGGATACAACTATTTGTAACTACTATCATAGACACGTTATTTATGGACTTTCTGACATCTAAACTTAAATTAACTAATTAATTACTTGTAACATTTTATAATAAGTATATAACAGAAAAGAAACACCTTTTATGTCAAACAAGATTGGTTATCGAGTTAGAATTATGTTAAAAATTACGTAATTGCCCCTAGAGCATATCCCCAACTGTATCAATCTCCCACTTGCACCTAGGGTCAATTATGAAATCTTATCTAACTTCTCCAATTGGCTTCTTCAAAACCAATCGAGTCAGTCCCTCAGTGAACGTGTATTTCACGTATTGGAGAATTATGAAATATTATTATTTAATTCATATGAGGTCGTATAACTCTAAATTTTGGAAGATAGCTCCTAGGAATATTTTCCACATTCATGATTTCAATCGAATTTCTACGTGTGACCCAAAAAAACCTTGATGGCCTATAATTTTTTATATGAGCCAAGTTAAAGTCTAATACTACTTCCATTACTTTAGGATGATAGTTTCCCATTCGTAGAGTGATCATAATGGAAAAATGGACTTACCATTTGAAAGTTATGATTGCTTTAAATTTTGGCTACTGCTGGCCAACATTAGTAAGTAACTAACTAAGCCTATACTTAGGCCCATGAATGAATATTGGGAATTATGTCTAATTGGGGCTATATGGACTGATTCCATTCATTTTCCTCTTTTCCAAAACAGTTCCTAACCTCCATTAGTCCTAATTTCATCAAAAAGCTTCCTTTTTCTTACTAATCTTACCCTAAATCATCGCTAGAAGGGTATTTAGCAAAGAAGTTTGTAGATCTATCATTTTGGCTACCTTGGGATCCGAATTGCTTTTGTATATCTCGGATTTATGTAGAAAAGTTTGTATTTTGAGTATTTGATGAGTGGTTCTTGACCTCTCACTTTCTTATGCATGTTTACATTGCTAAAATTGATGTTTTTAACATGATTTTGATCCTAAAACGGTTTTAACTTTAATTACACTTTTATATATGTTTATGACTGAAATTAAAAAGGTTTAAAATGGTTTCAAATGATTTTGCCACCTCTTTTGACCATATTGACATGCTAGTGTAAAAGTTAGATCTAAGATATGATTTGCATTATTATCATGTTTTGATGAATTGCATGTGTGTATGGATATATACGGATGATATTTCAATTTGGTATGTTTTGATTTGATATGGTTTGCTAGTGTTTTTAGCTAGTTAGGAAAGAGGTCGTCGAATTAGGCAAATTGAAGGCAAAAGTGGCCGATATTGGATGAAACTTGAAGGAGGGCTCTGGAGCATAGAAGGAGCCTAAAGTTCAAGTTGCATGAAGTTTGCATGAATGGATTATGATCGATGAGGAGTTGACTGCTGGTTGGAGAATTTGCAGATCTACTCGATGAGAAGGCAAGGCTTGGGGATTCAGGTTACAAAACTTCAAGGAAGACTTCAGTGTGAAGGTAGGAAGAGGTCCAAAAAATCAAAGTTGGATTTTCGCTCAGGAAAGTGACCAGTACCGACCACTTTTTAAGCTAAACGGGGAGTGTCATAAGATTTAAGGGGTATTGCACTGATAAGGGGAGTTCTAAGCAAGCAAGTAGGTAAGAGATCAGGGTGTAAATTCATTTTGGTACTGACTTGAGTTAGGTTGGTACCGACCACTTTTTGGGGCTCTGGGAGTTGCTGAAGACTTGGAAGTCTAAAGCATAAGAAAACGAGACTTCAAGGAAGCAAAATGATGGAAGAGGTCAGCATGTAGACAGCCAAAATTGGGTAAGAAATTAGGTTGGTACCAACCACTTCTGGTCGGTACCGGTCTAAATTTCTTTGGCCAATGTTGGCCAAACTTCTAGGGGATGTTGAAGGGTTTATGCAGGTCATGCTATATGTGTTTGTTCATTCACTTTGGATTTGATGGCGATGTAGTAGCATGACCAAGGATCGTAGCTTTGGAACTTCGGTGATGGTAACTTGACGGTGAATGGAGTTTGATTCTGTAATGACCCGTGCTTTACGTATCATCGTAAAATATTCTTATTTTATTCGTGTGAGGTCATACGACTCTAAAATTTTAGAAAGTGACTCTTAAAGACATTTTTAAGATCTACGATTTTTGTCGAATTTATATGTGACCATTTTGACCCTGAAAATCTTGTTTGGACTATAACCTTTAACAGAAGTCGAATTAGGGTCTCAAACCACTTCCATTGCTTCAGGATGATGGTTTCTCATTCCTTAGAGGGGTCATAAAAGAAAAACAGACTTATCATTTGAAAGTTGTAGCTATTTTAAATTTTGGCTGTTGCTGGCCAGTTTTAGTCGGTAATTAACTAAGCCCGTGTTTAGGTCCACTAACCCACTCTGAAATTCATGCTAGGGGAAGGTTGTAGGAACCGATCTAGGTCATTTCCATCTTCCCCAAAATGGTTCTAAACTTTCATTAACACCAATTTCATCAAAATCACATCTTTTCATTATTAATCTTAGCCAAATAATTGATTAGAGGGGTGATTGGTATATAGAAGCTAGAGATTATCATTTTTTCTCATTTGAATCCTTCTCCTTTGCTGTCTACTTCAGATCTAAGGGGAAATATTGGTATTTTTGGTATTTGATGAGTGGTTCTTGACCTCTCACTTTACTATGCATGTTTACATAGTTAAAAAATGATGTTTTGATATAATTTTGACCTTCAAATGTTTTCTAACCTTAACCACACTTCTATATATGTCTAAGGATGAATTCTAAAGGTTTTAAATGATTTTTAAATGGTTTTGCAATCCCTTGTTTTCATATGAATATGCTAGTATAAAAGTTAGATCTAGATTGAGATTTACTTGGTTGCTACTTTCTTATGTATTGCATGTGTGAATGGATGTTTATTATGTTATTTCATGTTTGTATCTTGTGCTTTGATGTTGTTTGCTAGTGTTTTAGATACATAAGAAATTGGTTGGAAAGTTGGATGAATCGAAGGCAAAGATGGTCAGAATTAGGTGAAACATGGAGGGTAGGCTCTGGAGCATGTGAGCAGTTTAGAGTTCAAGTCGCATCAAAAAAGACTCTAAGTAAACAAGTCGGCACTGACTTATTCATGTCGATATCGACTTATTCATGTCGGTACCGCGTTGTTTCTATAAGTCAGATAAGTCGATGATTATGGGGGATCTCTAGAGCATGGTTAGTAGAAGTAGACCATGGCAAGATATAGAAGTTTGGTTAAGTGTTGGAGGTTCTACCGACTTGTTTCTAGAATTTGAAGATGAAGGCTTTTGCATGGGATCAAGTTTTTTTGATGGATAAATCAGGGTCAAAAGCACATAGGGATGGAAGCACTAGAAGTAGTGAAAAAGACTTAACCAAAATTGGTTAAGTGAATAAGTCATTATCGACTTATTAATGTCGGTGCCGAGTTATTTCTATTAATGGGATGGGAGTGAAACTTCTCGGAAGGGAAGCAGAGCCTCTTTATATTATGCTGAAGGTGTTTGTTTGTTCGCTTGGGGTTTGATGGCAACATAGTGCCACGATGATAGTTTCGGGACTTTGATGATAGTTTCGGGACTTTGATGATAACTTGATAATGAAAGGAATTAGGTTTCGATGATGGCTACTCGATGTTGAACGAAGTCGTGAGAATGGTTATCCAAAACGGACGGGTTCTTAGAAAGGTGACCTGCGGATAGAAAGGTTGAATGATTCTATCATGGAATGGAGGAATGTAGAATGGTTCCTGGAGGATAATTTAAATTGGATGGAGCAATGAAAGGGCTTGGATATGCATGGGGATCTTTGATACTTGGAGTGTTTTCTGATGTACTCAAAGCAGAGTTATTGTAAGGACGCTCATGGGTACGTTGAAAGGCTACCCCAGGTTGATTGAATGGATCCGTGTACCCTGGACCTGTTGAATGAGTCTAGTGTCAGCTTCGAGCTAAAGAGAGTACACTAAAAACTGGGATTTCCATTAGTCCCTGGCAGTAGAAAGGTCATACGAGTTATCATATATCCAGAGCACATTGAGTGATAGTAAAAATTGTTTGATGGACATTATGGCTGTTGATTGTTCTTCCGTAGTCTATCACTCTAGGGATGTCATTGGAGATAGGTGTTGGATATAGGGATACCTGGACACCCATCATCACACTTGGTTTGTAGTGTACCCTTATTGTATTAGTAGAGTAGCATATTATGCTGTTATGTGCTAACTCTTTGGTTGCAGGGACATGTAAGTAATGATTCGTATACCCTTTGTTCCATACTATATCGACTTGTATAATATTTTAAGATTCATTTACCGCTCATACTAGACTGTTGTCTGACTCGAGGTTTTATGTCTTGCTTCTTATTATCTTGGTACTCTTAAATGAGTAGACTAAAGAGCAAGTCTAGGTATGACGCAGTAGCCATGTAGAGAACGAGCTGGATGGAGCTATCTCGTATTACATATGGATTTCTATGCTTATTCCGCTGTGAAACAACATGGAGCCTTGGTAGTGTTTTCTTATTATTATGAGACAGTTATTTGAGTTTATTTCCATTGTATAAACTCTATTACTAATTTTATAACTCTGTGAATCATACTCTGATATTTGGATCACTTAATTATTACTGTCTCTCCTGTTTTATGTCTGTGATGTGTATTATATTTTGTTCCATGCGCTATGAGATATACAATAGGTTATGTGATGTTTATTTCATTTTAAAAGCCTCATGATCGTTCTACATCGGTCGGGCACGTCAGCACCGCACCATCTTGTATATATTGGGTGTCGGTGGTGTAGGGCGATCACAGGTTCCGATGATGGTGGTTTAATGTTGAAAGGAGTCGTGGGAATGATTGTCCATAAAAGGGTAGGTTTTAGGAAGGGTGGCCCGAGGATAGAATGCTGAATGGTCTATCGTGGAAAAGAAGGAACACGAAAAGTTCCTTGAAAATAATGGAAAGAAGATGGAGCAAGAAAATGGCTTGGATATGCGTGCTAAGGGATCGACGATACTCGAAGTGTTTTTCCAATGTACTCAAAAGCCGGGGTATTATGAGTGCACTCATAGGTGTTTGGCTACTCGGGATTGGTTGAATGGATCCGTGTACCCTGGACCGGTGGAATAGGTCTAGTATAAGTTTCGAGCTAAAGGCGAGTACACTGAAAACCAGGATTTATCCATTAATCCTGGGTAGAGGAATAGTCATACAGGTTATCATATATCTGGGGCACAATGAGTGATAATGAAGATTGTTTGATGGATGTTATGGTTGCTTTAATTGTTTCTCCCATATTCTACCACTCTAGGGATGTCACTTGAGATATGTATTGTGGGTAGGTATACCTAGACATCCGTTATAAACTTAGTTTGTTGTACACCCTTATGTTGTTTGTAGAGTAGCATATTATGTTGTTATGTGCTAACTCCTTGGTTACAGGGAGCGGTCAGGTATGGTTCGTATATCCTTGTTCCTTGCTATATCGACATGTATAGTATTTTGAGATTCATTTATTGCTCACACCAGATTGTTGTGGACTCTTACGCTTTGCTTCTTATTATCTCGGGTACTCTTAAATGAATAGACTAGATAACAAGTCTAAATGTACATAGTGGCAGCGCTGAGGACGAGCGGAATGTGGCTTTCTCATATTATATAAGGATATTATGCTTATTCCACTTTGCAACATTGTGGAGCCTAGACAATTTTTGCTTTACTATTATGAGACAGTTTATCTAAGTTTATTTTCCACTTTGTATAAACTCTATTATTATATTGTATAACTATGTCGATCTATGCTCTGATATTTGGTTCACTTAGTTATTACTGTCTCTCCTATTTTATATATGTGATGTATATTATATATTATTTCATGCACTGTGAGATATACAACAGGTTCCGTGATGTTTTATTTCTTTTTACCCTTTTGGCAATCGTCCTATATCGACCGAGTACGGCAGCTGCGCATTATTTAGTTATATTAGATGTCAATGGTGTAGGGCAGTCGTCAAAAAATGCATTTATGTCCCTATTTAATTTCATTAACTCCCTATTAACTGCATATTTATTATCTACTAAATTTACAATCATTGTTCATAAATTTTTGAGTTACTACCTCTTTTCCATTGTAGTCCCCTAATCCTTTGATTTACCATGCTACTAATATTTAGTCGTCCTAATTGTAACTAATACGAGCATTACGCTTTATTTATTACCCTATGTATATTTATATTTTTAATTAGTAGACGCAGTTATACATGTGTGTATTCATATTTTTAACTCATTAATTCCTACGCTTGTGAATTTCAGAATATACACTTATACGTACATTCTGTAAAGAACATTCATTTCCACATTTTAATATATTAAAGCTAACATTTCCAAAAAGGATTACCGTTATAACTTTTCATAATTACATAAAACTGAGACTTTTTGTAACGACCCAGAATTTCTGTCATTTGAAATTCATATATTTAATTGATTTTAAATATTAACAAGTAAGATTTGTAAGTTGAATAAATTTAATTTCGAATATATTGATTTAATTAGATAATTAAATTGATAATTTAATATTTGAAATTGCGTAAATAATTGTAAATTGGATTAAATGTGAATAAAAATCATTTATAAAGTTATATTAAATCATATTGGAGTTAGAATGATGTTATAGAACTTTTAAAAATTGAATTTAAAGTTAAATTGTGAAAATTGAATATTTTAATATTTAATCGACGAGTAAAAATAGTCATTTTTCAAACAGTCTCGGATTTCGATGAAACCAGTTTCATCGGATCCGTAATCTTAAATTTTTGTAAGATTTCGAATTTCGTGTCAATCGGGTGTACGGTTTGTCCGGGGCAAGCTGAAACGCATAGAAATCGTTTTAATCGATTTAATTTTAAATTGATCGTTTAATTCCGTAACTCGCACATATGATCAAATTATCTTCTGAAACATGTTCCATTGTGTTCGGAATAGAGGTAAAACCTTATAAACGTCAACTGGCGCGTTTGATTTCGAGTTCGAAAATTTTCAAGATGAATAGTGTTTTGCAATTTTCTATAAAAGGCCCCCATTATTCTCATTTTTCACTAAACCCTAACCCTATTCTTCAGCCGCCCTTTCTTCTTTAATGGCCGAAATCACTCGAATCTTTTCCCTTTAATCTCTTCCAATCCATCCACTATTATCAGAAACCATCAACTACAACATTGTAGATCTAAGTGAGATCTACAAATCCATACGGGGATGATCGATTTTCGTTGAGAAAATCAATGGCAAATCGAGCTTGAATGCACCGTGTTCGTTCACGTTTATCACATCGAGATGGAGGCCGAGTTGCACGAGATTGGTGCCGAAGGTGGAGCTCACGTGGGCGCTTGTGGTGGCAGGCTCAGATCGTCTTCAAGTTGGTCGTAGTCCACGCGTTAATTCAAATAAAAACGACGGCCTTTGGGATTTTTTTGAACGAAGCTTGGACGACGGAAGGAAGAAATGGAGCATGGCCAGATCTTGATCTCCAGGGACATGCGGCCGATATTGATTCTAGGTTTAAAATTAAAAAGAAAAATTGTAAATTTATATTATATTAAATTGTATTAACTTCTAAATATCATAACTTTGTCATACGAGATCAAAAACTGACGAAACAAATTGTGTTGGGTCCGTATTATCGAGCACTACGCAATGGAGCTGGTTTGGAGTTAATTGGAGCTAGTGATAATTTCGGGTAAAATTAAACGCGTGTTTAATTTTATTCGAAACGAAACACTGCAACTGTTATCGGAAACTCAAGGTGAGAACTCCTCACTCAAACGAATTTGTTTCGATTTAAATTTAAATAGTTAAATTTAAAATTGCTTGATTGTGTGATTGGATGATGATTGTTATAGGATGTGTTGAAATAGACCCTATACGCCGCATAATAGCAGAGGTTTTTATATTAAACCCATATACCGCGATATTCCACTGTGAAGTGGAATTGGTATTATATATGTATTTGGAGTTGATTTCCCGCATTATATAGCGGATGAGACCCTATTGCACCGCAAAATAGCGGATAATATTTTATAAATCCCATATACCGCGATATTCCACCTCGAAGTGGAATTGGTATTGTGCTAACATCTGTGGATGCAGGGAAACAGGTTGGAGGGATCCAACTGGATTCCTCAAACATTTGAATTTATTTCAATGTTGTGTGTTGATTATTTATAATCTCCGTGTGATTATATTTGTGAATTGGAATTATTGACGGCTATAATTTAGCCGAATATATTTTTGGTATCGTTGGATACCAGAAATAAATAAAATTGGATTTTCGAAATTCAAGTTGAAAATTTATCGAAAAATTTATTTTTGAGAATTGGATAAATTTAAAAGGAGTTTTAAAAAAGATAAAGTTTTATTTTTGAACTATATTGAATTAAATTTCAAATTTTGGGAAAAAGGGATTTTTAACAACATTGTTTATAAGTTGAAGAATTTATTTAAAATTTGGATTTTTAAATAGATTTGAAGAGATAAAGAAATTTATTTTAAAAAAGGAAATAATTTGGAAATTCGTTGAAAATTTGAATTGGTGTTTTGAAATAAATTTGAAAATAAATTTGAAATTAATTGATTATTAATTTACCATAACTAGTAACATTTATTTATAGAAATTTATCTGATTTAAATTAATCAGATGATTAAATTGATCCTATCTAGGGATGTTTGGATTTTATTGGATGTTGAATTGTTTGATATTTCAGATATGTGATGCTTTGTGATATATCCTGATTTGTGTTGTGATCTGTAATTTGTTTATCTATGATATATATATATATATATATATATATATATATATCTGTGATCTGTGAATGAAAGATAAGCGTTATAGTTTATACCGCTTATCAATTATATTGTTATATTTGATCTGTGATGGTTGAATGTTGTTGCACTATTGTGTTAAACCCTTGGACTACACAATACACACACAAATGTGGATTTCACATGGAAATCGATTAAGTCACAGATTTTTGACAATTCTAAAGATTGAATTTTTGAATCCAAATTAGTTTTGAAAATTGGAATTGAAAGTTTTTGAAAATGAGTTTCAAAAATAAAAGTTATTTTAAATAACTTAATAAAATTGAAATTCGAATAATTTGATTTAAATTGGAATTCAATATTTGAAATTGAATTCAAGGATTTGGGAGTTCTAGTCTAAAAGGATTATACAAGTGCAAAAGGGTGTTTATATGAATTTAAACCATTTTTTAAAAAGTGTTGTTGTGGAAATTTGAATTAACCCAAAGACCGTAACTTGTATAAATGAAATCAGATTTTTCTGAAATGAAAACTATTTGTTTCCAAATAATAAAAGCTTTCATGTTAGGAATGAATTTCCAATTTGTGTAAAAAAGGATTCTATTTGAAATTAAATTGTTTTGAAAGCTATGAATCGAATTTTGATTCAAAGGTTGGATGAGTTAATCCAATTGAAATGGAAATTGATTTGGGGAATCTGTGAATGAATCTTTGTGAAACTGGGTAAACTTTGTGAAGTAAATCTTTTTGTTTAAAGATTTAAAATGGTAATTTGTTTAAACCATTTGAAAGAAAAGTTTGGGTAATAAGTTGTGACTTAATTGAAATCCCTATATCCATATGTTTTAAATATTGTGCTCACTATTTGGTTTAACTGGGAGAGGACCTTTGTGTCATATAACCCATTCCGAATAAGTTATATGACGATATGGATAACATTTGAAGACCGGTGGTGAAGACTGGGTATTTGTGAAAACGATAGGATGACCTATCGATTGTCTCTGCACCGTTAGCTACGGTATAGAGATTTCCTTTGTGATGGGAAGTTCGATCGGGATTGTGAATACCTGGATTGCAGGGGCTTCTTCGGAAGTGCCTTCGGTTCTGTTCAAACCCGGAACAGACTTGTATGGTTACATGTCTGACATTACATTTTGAGATATAAAGCAGATTTCTTTCAAATACATATCTGTTGGTGGTGGAGAATTTATTCTCTTAGCTTAACACCCTTCTCTGAGACGTACAAGCTCAAAGGTTATGTAGTTGAAGGTTATCAGTGATATACTCCCAATTTGGTAGTGTGGCATGCTAAGTGTTGCTGTGTGATTGCTGATCATTTGTTGATCAAAGCATGGCTTTGTGAAAAAAGCGTAGCTTTGTGGACGAGACCTCATCGGACCTCACACCCCGGAAATGGTCAAAACAGGAATGATGCGGCAAGGTTATGAGGGTCGCTCCCTTTAGGGTATGTCATTTCCTTCTGGAAAAGGGTGGTATCAGGTATGGAGCCCTGGTATTTAACCTATGTGGTTACTCCAATCTCATTTACTATGTGATTGTTGTTTTGTTGAGGAGCCTCGGATAAAGGTCCCAAAGGACTGGGGGGTGGCACATTTGTGTAGTAGTTACCTAGTGTAAGGGGTAACCCGGCCTTGTGTTGGCAGAGAGCAGGTTGACTCTCGGGACGTCCCGCCAGAGGCGTACCCATGTGGTAGTAGGAAGTTCCTTAGCCTGACCATTTGTTGGAAAATCCAAAGAAACAATACGAGCCCTTTACGATTGCAGTTGTATAACCTGTCTCCTCAGGCGGCAGCTATAGCAGGCATAATATAATGGTACCTATGCTGGCTAAGATTAATATTATATTTTTGAAATGTTTTCCACTATGCACTATTAATAATATCAAAAGGATTTTGCGTAGTAAGCATGTTTGACTATCATAAGAAGAAATCTCCTCCAATTCTGCGATTGCATTGTGTGTGTGGTGGGAGGTCTTATGGTAGTTTCATTTTCCAAAAGCATTGCGGATGTCTTTTACTTCCTTTGTTGTTGTTGTTTTAAAGATAAATAACTGTTTTAGTTCTCACACCAGTCCCATGACTGACCTGGAGTTTATTGTTCCCTTCCTAAACTCTGGGTGCCCATCATTTTCCACACGGGCAGCCTAGAGTTAGATTTTCAGGTCATTCTAGATTCAGGAGATGCTGTGGAGCTCAGTGGCGAGCTGGATGGTGAGGCGTATCACTTGTATATGATATTATTTTTCCGCTGTGTATTCTGTATGAGGACAAGTTTGTATAACTGTCCATTGATGTATTGTGTGTATATTGACTTTGATGATGTAATGTACAAACTGATATAGTTCTTGATTTAAAGATTATTCATTTATCTATTATATGTTGTTCCGCTGCGATATGTGAGATTATGATATTGTTTCTATTGTTTCTTCTTTCTTTCTTTCTGTCTTCTTCTACCTCTTCTTTTTAACCATAACAATTCAGTTTTCCGGCATTCGATTGCTCAGCAGTTGATACAGTGAACGTATTAATGTCGATTTTCGGAAGTCGAAAATCGCGAGATGTTACACTTTTGCTCCGTTTGAAATTACAAGGAATTATCTTTTCTTTTATTGAAATAAATAGTTCAAACTGCGAAGAAACTTCCTTACTTTACACATCTCTTTCATTATGGTAGATTCCTTACTATCCCAAACAAGCACTTTTATACTTGCAGAGTGAGGTGATTTATGGAAATTTACACGAAAATAGATATAACTAAATTGTACCCTCAACGCTCCCAATAAATTTAAACATAGAAATTTACATACCAAGTCAAATTAGGATAATCCAAATGAATGCTAGACAATTTACAACCCAATTATCTCAAATCTGGAATAAACTTTGCAATCTTATCAAAATCCTACTTTAAAAAATTTAGGGACTGATTTTCAAATTCCCAAATTAGGGTGCACACCCTTCTATTCTAATTTCATAAATTACAAAATATGTTGGCAGGATTTTAATTAAATCCATTTATTGTAAACCTATAATTCAACAAATCTTGCATAGGCATAATAATTAAAATTAAATTCAACGATAGAAAGTGTTATATATAAATCATATAATTTCTCACTCACCTTCTAGATTTTCAAATCCCCTAAATCTGAATTCATCCATTTAATTGACTCCTATTTCCTTGTCAATCCAAAAGTATGTGTAACAAGACATATATACACACACATACATATATATACATATATACACACACACACACATTAGAATTACAAATCTGAGAGGAGATTTGAATTAAGTGGAATATAGATTTAAAATTTATAGAATTGACCTTTTTCGATGCTCCGCTACTCTGTTCAGAAAATAGCGGGGAAGGAAAATGGTAGAGCTTCGCTGCTTTGTTCAGAAAATATGAGAAGAAAAGTGAATGGTTAGGCCTGTATTTACCAGCGCTGGAATCAATTCTATCCATTCGATTAATGTTAATTAAACCTGAGCCGTTGGGTCAAGGTTACACTAGCCGCCGCCACTTTAATCGGTTGACCGACCCAAGGAGGAAATCAATCAGTAGGGCCTATATGTGTATTTATTATTTATTTTCTTTAATTCCTTTTTAATTATTTTCGATCTGAAAACTTCAAATGCTAATAACTTCTTTGTTTGAACTCCGATCGCAAAACTTTATATACGAAAGTTGCTCAAAAATTGTCATGAACCCAATGGAATAGGTTTCATGGCTAAATTCTGACATTTTCTCAAATTCCATTTTGAACCTTAATAATTATTTATTAATTCTTTTTTTATTAATTATTTTTCATTTCACGGGTGTTACAACTTATAATAGTAAATTTGGATTTTTACCGAAAGATGTATAAGAAGTAAATCCAACCAAAATATCAAACCACTAGCTAAGGTGAGGTGTAAACGTTAATATTCAAATTATTTGATATTAATCGTCGATTGAATTTACATCTTCGAGTTGCAACCATAATGATGAATTACTCTTAATAAACTACATGATTTAATTAATTTATAATCATTGTAGATTAATTAAATGAATTAATTTTTTAAAATATTAATTATTACTATTTATTTGATCATTTTGGATGTCATTGGCATTTAATGAAATGTGTATATATAAAAGTTATATATACGCCTATCGATATACCATATCGATGAAATATTTAAATTGGATTTAAATAGATTAATTACTAAATGAGTTTGGGAAATTTTTTGTCTTATCTTGCCTCTTTTATGGCTAATCAAACGGGGGAGACAAAGGGTTTCAAATTTGACTTGAAAAAACAAAAGAGTAATTAAAGGAAGGCGAAAGATCTCTAGCCTTTGATTCCCCTTCATTACAAATTTATTCATTTGTTTTCACTGCTCTTCTATCTCATATTTGTTGCCAAAAATACATGACAAGGGAAGGGGTTTTGATTGATATTTAATGAGGGATTTAAAGAGGGAAGGTTTTTTAGGAAGGAACTGGAAATGTTTCTATGATTCCTATAAACCAAAATTCATTCATTCATTAATTTTTTTCTTGAAAATTCATATTCTTTTGTTCTCCTCTCTCTGCCAAAAATTCATAGCTTCCATGATAGAAAAAATTTCCAAAAAAAATTAAATAAAATCAATAATATTCAAAGTAGTGTTTGCCTCTAGATCCATGAAAAATTCAGAGGTCGATTCTATTAAATCTACGAATTCTATTCTTCATTCAAGGTGAAATTTATTTGTTATTGATTTTGATATTAATATTTTAAAAAACATTTTGATTTGGAAACTGTTTTTTATTAGTTGACGCAATGTTGTAACTTATTATATACATAAACATATAAGTCGGCTACATGTGTTGGTTACTTAAAATCATTTTGAAAATTGAATACATGTTTTGTATTTTTGTTGGTTTTTTATGTCAATTCATGTGGTCGTTGTTTACATATTTTAAATTTATTTCAATTCAAAATTTCATAAGTGGAATTTTGTGCAAAATATCATAAATCTATCTCAAAACTTTCATAATAAATGACATGAATGAATGGCATGAACCTAATATCTCGAGCAGGATAAATGGCATGAACGAATGGCAGTGGGCTAGGTCGTGCATCCAGCAGAGGGGAGCGATAAAGTAGTGGAAAACATCGAGTTGGTTTTGCTTGTGATCTGAAGGGAGGGTAGCGGTGACTTGCTATTTGGAGGGGAACAACAGACTGTGGAAAAGTTAAGGGAGGCAGATTTTTTAATGCTCTAGGTTGCGTTAGCATAAAATTTTTGGCCAGTTTAAGCTCAGGGGGTCTATGGATTAAGGATGGTACTAGAAATGCACATGGTACCCCAAAAATGCATAGTTTGAGCCAACCATTGAAAAATGAACGGGTGGCGTCAGACTCGTCTGACGCCACCGTATTTTTCGATGATTAGCTTAACTCCTCCTATGTAATCCTTCCTTCTCTTTATCTCCTTCACCATATTATCATATTCTCAACGAATCCTTCAGTTCTACCTTCCACATCGTAGATTGGACGAGGAACGGATATTGGTACGTTCCGACATTTTCTACAAACACATCGCAACTCAAAAAGGTCGAGCTGTCTATTAGTACTCCAATATCACTCCTACCTTCAACGAACGGATGAGCGCCGATTGCAACCCTAGTCAAATAGAGAACAAGTTTGACAACTTTAAGCATGAATGGACCCCGTGGAACAATCTGTTGTAGATTGAAGGTGGGTTCTAAAATATAGATAATGACACTTTTGGAGGAACTAATGAGTAGTGGAACACGACAACTAGTAGGTACAGGAAATACAATGTTTGCTCGCCTCCGAAATTTAAGGAACTGAATGTGATATTTGAAAGCTTCATCAGAACTCTGACGTTCCCGATGCACACCACCCAATGCCTCATTCGACATTCGAATGTATGCCGACTTTCTCATGGGCGAACTGCAAAGATCAGCACTCGCACTCCTCGAGCTTCTGCACATCTGAATAGGTCGTTTAATATTTCCTGTCGTAGATATCAACCGAGTGGAGCTTCATCTCGTGAGGTGAGATGAGAGAGACTTCAAAGAATTATGGATGTGTGATAGTAAAATTTTCGAATGGAAAATCATTCTAGCCAACAATTAAGCACACTATACAATTGTCCATGTATTGATGGACAATCCCAACGAGCTTAGCCGACTTGTTCTGTATTTAGTAGCAATATTTAGAAGAAATATGTAGATTTTCATTTGTATTTCAAATTATTAGTATGTAATAAAAATTATCTTTTTTTATTGCATGTTCTTTGCATTTCATAATTTATAAATAATATAAATTCATTTAACTATATTAATTAAAAAAATTAAATAAATATAATTATTTATAACAATACAATTAAAATACCTCTTTTAGAATGCTCATTTCATACACAAGAACGCATTCCCCTTGCATAAACTGTTGCCATTCTGTGCCTCTTTCCCATGCCCATTTTGCATCGCAAACAAACGCACCAATAATGATGAGGATGACACTATTAGGTTGGGTATGGTGGCTGTGGGGGGGTGACTTGCCACCTTCAAAAATACAACGTCAGCATGGCTTTAGTAAATTATCGAGTTGCTATAGCTATTTTACGTTTTTTTAGTAGTGTATGTATATGGTTTATATACATGTACTAATAGTACCACATACACACACACACACACATACACACACACACACACACACATATTATAGTTAAAGTAATTAAAGTTAGTTGACTAAGTAAAATATGAATTTAAATTTAAAATTCAAATTGAGATTTGACTAAATCAAAATACTTCAAATTTAAATTTCAAATGAAAAGACTATTTAAAAATTCTTTATTTCAAAAAATTATATATATATAATATGTGTGTGTGTATTTAAAACACTAAAAATCAATTTTTTACTATATTTGTGTAGTTGTAATATTAGTCTTGGTCTAAATTTTATTAAGCACACCACACGCGCGCGCACACGTGTATGTATTAAAATAATTTTATATATTAAATAATATTATTGATTATTTTAAATGGTTATGACATTTATTTTTTATATATTTTGGATCCAAACCATGAGAAAAAGTACATATATTTTTAAAACAAAAAAAACATACGATTAAATTTAAAATTTATTTAATAAATTAAATTTATAAAATAATTACAATTTAAAATTATACATAAAATGCAAGTTGTTGAAATAATATTACATCAATATATGTATATTTATAGATTAACTTCGTATATTTTTCAATATATTTTATAATTTAATTCCAACAAATTCAAATTTAAATCCTGCATTATTAAATACATACATACATACATATACATACACACACATACACATACATATATATATATATATGTAACCACCAATATACATACATAAACATTAAGGTTAAGTAACATATGTAAATCGTAATATATAACGATTACACCTGATCGAATCCTACCCTTAGTAACACCGTGATTTGCAAATCATCCTCTAAACTACTAGAATCACCACCACTTGATATAATTTTATTTGATGTTTGATTGGATAAAAAAGGAGCTCGATTAGGGAGGGGGTAGGCTAGAAGATAACGACCTGAATAAGGGAGGCAAAAGTACATAAAGCTTGAGTTTGGTTTGGTATTTGTAGAGGCAAATTGGAGAAAATATTTGTCATCTTTTACTTAAACTTATTTACTATTACACCTAAAGTTCCAAGAATAGATTGTAACTATCATGTGCTATTGGGAATCATCATGCTTAGTTGAAACCATCGTGTTTAATTCAAGGTCGACAAGTGAAGAGTAAAGCTATCATGTGCTATTGGGGATCAATGGGTTTAATTAAAGTCATTATGCTTAATTAAAGCTATCGTGTATAATTCATGGTCATCAAGTGAAGAGTAAAGCTATCGTGTGATATTGGGAATCATCATGCTTAAAGTGAAGTTGCCATATGTTGATAAGACTACTGTGCTTTAATTGAATGAAGCCTTCGCGAGGAATTATCATATGTTAATAAAGCAATTGAGCATATATCAGATGAAGCCATAATGAAGAACTACCATGTGAGAAAAGGGGTCATCGCGATCAATTTATCAAAGTCATTGTGTATCAATTTGGTGAAGTTACTAAATTATATTGGGTCCAAGCCATCCAAGGAAGGTCACAAAGTAGTCATCGTGAGTCATACACTTAATCCCTCATTAGATAAGACACCTTAGCCATCATAGAACTTTCCTTAGAATGTTTGTAAAGGAAGACATCATGAGATGAGTTATCAAAAAAAGCCATCGTAAAGAATCTTTCAAAAGTTATCTTGAAAGGTTCTTGATTGCCATCATGATGAATTCTTCAAAGACATTGTAAAGCGCTTCTTAAAACTGATAAAGCTATCGTGAAGAGTTAGCATGTGATTATTGTATGATCGTGTGTTGATTGAATGAAGCCATCGTGTACAGTTGAAGTCATCGAATGTTGATAGAACCATCGCGTGTGAAGAGAGTCATCAAGTGTAAACAAGGTCATCGTGAGTAAAAAGCACATCAGGATTTGACCAATGAAATCATTGCATAGCAACCTAATGGAGTTATTGAAAGACAAAGCAATCCAACTATCATAGAAGAATTCATGAAGTAACCATTATGAAGCCATCGTGATCGATACGACACCCAATTGTCGATGAAAGCACCCGGTCACAATCACAGATCACAGATAACAAGTATGTAGAGAATTAAAAATGAAGAACACTCAGAAAAGTAAGAGGAAAGCAGTAAAGAACATAGAGTTTATAGTGGTTCGGCAATTCGGCCTACGTCCACTTTGAAGTTGATAATTTTATTGAAGTTTGCTTGCTGATTACAATGAGTTACAACAGCAAAATCCGAGTACAATGATTAATCTGGCAGAGTCTGGACGTTGAAGGGCCAAAAGTCTCCTTTCTGTAAGCTCTGGGGTGCTATTTATAGGCGTAGGATGCAAATATCTCACTTAGATCTCGGGAGACTTCTTCTGGCACGTGGGCGGGCCCACACGATCGTTCCTACGCGATTTTGACTCGATCCGTGATCTATACGAACGAATTTCGTATCAATCAAGATATGACCCAATCGAGTCGAAATTTGACATGAACATTCCTTAGGTCGTACGTAAGCTCGGTTAGTTGATTGAATTGCATCGATCATATCTTGAGCATACGAACTTCGATTGACCTAAAATTTGAAACGTAGCCTCTCCCAGCCTTGGTCATCATTCCCAATCGATCTCGTCTTGATTGGAGCCCGGTCAAATTTTGACGACATCGATCATAGCCTTGTTTTCAATCGATCTCTAATCCTGACATCCATCCTTTCTAGCTAATTTGTTGATATCCCGGCCTTGACCAAAAGGCGGGATAACATTTGCCCCCCAAAACATGCCTTGTGGTAAGAAGGTGTGTTTTGAAAAGCTTCAAGTTCGACATCTGAAGTGCATCTTTCATCCATAGCCATATCATCCAGTTCGCAATCCAATCCACTACCAAGCCATTCTAACCGAGTGCCACGGCCATAACTTGATCCAAATTAGCAACTGCTCCGAGTCGATGTCCAATTCCGAATCCAAGACCTCTCTGGGTTTGACTTTAAATCCATAGACCTCATCGGGTCGCGTTATCCTCCTCTGACCCCGACTCTTCGGTCAAGGGCTTTTATGCTCTCCGGCCTTGGCTCCATGGCCAAGGACTTCAATATTCTCTGGCCTCGGCTCTTCGGCCAAGGACTTCAATATTCTCCGGCCTCGACTCTCCGGCCAAGGACTTCGATATTCTCCGACCTCGGCTTTCCGAGCCGAGGACTTCGATATTCACCGGCCTCGGCTCTCCGGCCGAGGACTCCGATATTCACCGGCCTCGGCTCTCCGGCCGAGGACTTCGATATTCACCGGCCTCGGCTCTCCGGCCAAGGACTTCGAAATTCTCCGGCCTCAGCTCTTCGGCCAAGGACTTTGATATTCACCGGCCTCGGCTCTCAGGCCGGGGACTTTATATTGTGCTTTGAGTCCATTACATCGCTCTCCGGCGAAGGGACTCGTAATTTGTGATTACTGCCCCGTCTCTCCCGTCGAGATCGTAATCGCAAGACATGCATAATTTATTACATTAATCCAAATCCAATTATCCAAAGTAAGAGTTTTTACAGCCAAGGAAAACTAAATAAGTGTCTGTACATCCAAGGAAGAAACCAAAGTTTTCAGGAAAACGAAAAAGAAAAACAAGATTTCACAGACTCGAGCAACACGGTTTATCATCGTCTCAGAGCATGCCTAGGGACCGTCCTCGATCCCGTACACATATAAGTGATTTAGTTGCATTACTTCGAGTTCTATTACTTATTCCAAGCCATAAATCTATTTAGTTGATAACAAGTTGACGTTTCCTAGGTCCAGTGCCACCTTCGTTCGAGGTGGGCGGTGGCCGTTCCCGTTCCCCTACCACGGCTCGATTCCTTACATACTACTGTAGATGACCATTCCTTACATGCTCCTCAATGATATCCCTCAAATGCCTGCAGTCGTTCGTGTTGTGCCCATCCAGCTCGTGGAATAGGCAATGCCTTCCTGATGCCCATTCATAATCGGAAGGTTTCCTTCTTGTTGGCCTTCGATACTGGAGGCACCCTCGAGTGTCCAAATAAATCCTTTCCAGAGTTTCAGTCAGATCCGTGTAAGAAGAAAACTTTGACTCCCTCCGTGGCCTTTTTGAAGTGCTACTGTTGTCATTCATTTTCCTTTTGCGTTTGTCGTCTTTGTTTGGGTTTTCTCTGGGTGGACCTCCATCCCTTACCGCATAAGCTTCAGCCTCTCTCCCTTCTCTCTCAGTCTGCGCATCTTCCTGCCTTAGAAATATTTCCGCCTCATGATAGAACTCCCCAAGATCCCTCGGTGGGTCCCGTTCCAATGATATCTTGAAATCTGAATTGTCAACAATTCCTAAAACCGCTGCCATCAAAACCATCGACGGATCAGGTCGATCCACCGAAGCCACTGCCGCATTGAATCTGGTCAAGAAATCTCTAAACGATTCTCCTTTCCATTGTTTCATTGATGTTAAAGTCATCACATTCTTGGGTCTGGCTATGTGGACCCGAAACTGTCTCATAAACATTTCAATCAGCTCCGTCCATGTTCCGATAGAGCCACTCTCCAACTGTCTAAACCATAATGCCGCTATATCTGTCAAATACAAAGGGAAGCATCGCGCCATGACCTCCTCCGATGCCCCTAGTACTTCCATATGCCTCATGTATCTCGTCAAATGAACAGCAGGACCTGTCCTTCCATCATACATCTCTAATGTTGGTAGCTTGAATTCTGGTGGATTCCTAGCTTGCCTGATTGTAGAAGAAAAGGGACTCCTATTCACATCTTCCAGATCTCTTTTCACTAGTCCTCCTCTCATGGCTCGTCTGACCATCTCCGCTAATCTGTCACTATCGTCAAGCTGTAGCCCTTGTCTGTTGCCTCCGACCTGCCTCATGAGTTCAAGAGGGAATCTTGGAATCTGGTCTCTTGGACGGGCATTCATTCCTCTACTAAAGCCATGTTGAACAGCTCCACCTGGTATCCTGCCTGAGGTTGGATCAACGTCCTCCGGATGAGTGCCCCCAAGTTTTGGTGTTGCTCCTGACGGTCCTGCTCTATTCTGGACTCCGGTTGCTCCTAGCTCCTGATCTCTATTTCCAGCATCTCTTGCAGTAGTGTTCCCCTGATTCTGCATTCTGGTTTGTCCAGCTTGTTGGAGTAAGTTCTGCATCATCTCTTCCTGTCTTTTCAGCATTCCCTTCTGCATAGCTTCCATCATCATCTCCATCTCATCCCGGGTGATGTAGATTGAGGTCTGATTTGCTCCAGAGGAAGCCTCCTGACTCCCTTCATGTTGACTCCTTTCAGCTCTTTGTCTTCTTGTTGATTGCCTTGTCATGGCTTTCCAGATCCAAATCTTCAAGCTTTCAGATCCAAAGTCCAAGTTACAGAATTCTTGAGTGATAGCATTCTCAATGAAAGCACCAAAATGTTTGCGCCAAAATTGGTCACAAACACCCAATTGTCGATGAAAGCACCCGGTAACAATCACAGATCACAGATAACAAGTATGTAGAAAATTAAAAATGAAGAACACTCAGAAAAGTAAGAGGAAAGCAGTAAAGAACATAGAGTTTATAGTGGTTCGGCAATCCGGCCTATGTCCACTTTGAAGTTCATAATTTTATTGAAGTTTGCTTGCTAATTACAATGAGTTACAATAGCAAAATCCAAGTACAATGATAAATCCGGCAGAGTCTGGACGTTGAAGGGCCAAAATTCTCCTTTCTATAAGCTCTGGGGTGCTATTTATAGGCGTAGGATGCAAATATCTCGCTCAGATCTTGGGAGACCTCTTATGGCACGTGGGCGGGCCCATATGATCATTCCCATGCGATTTTGACTCGATCCGTGATCGATACGAACGAATTTCGTATCGATCAAGATATGACCCAATCGAGTCGAAACTTGGCATTAACATTCCTTAGGTTGTACGTAAGCTCAATTGGTTGCTTGAATTGCATCGATCGTATTTTGAGCATACGAACTCCGATTGACCTAAAATTTGAAACATATCCTCTCCTAACCTTGGTCATCATTCCCAATCGATCCCGTCTTGATTGGAGCCCAGTCAAATTTTGACGACATCGATCATAGCCTTGTTTTCAATCGATCTCTAATCCTGACATCCATCCTTTCCAGCTAATTTGTTGATATCCCAGCCTTGACCAAAAGGCGGGATAACAATGAGATAGTCTTACAAGTCATGATCAATACGAGCCATCGTGAGCCTTCGTGATCAATATTACAATGCATTATTTCAGTATGATCATTGGCTCCTTTCCATGAGGACCAATCTTCTTCATCCGTTCATTCTAGGTTACACGTGGCACAAATCCAACAATTGACTGATTTCATCTTCTTCTTCACTTTCATTTTTTTTCTTGCGTAAAGAAAAGCTTAAGTGAAAGGCATTAATGGTCGTCCAAGTCATCTTGATATTGTAACTTTGCAATAAAGCACTTGCACAATCAATGAATTGCATAATGACTCCTTATGAATGCATGATTGCTCTTTTTAATTCATGACTAAGATTTGACTATGGTTATAATCCTACTCAAGTAACTTGAAACATCTTGACCTCAAATTTAGTACTAACACTAATTGGTGCTTTCATTGAGAGTTGAACTCACGGAAGCTTGAGAATTAATCAACAAAAGTGCTTATGCGATGGGAAAATCAACCAAGAAGGTTAGTTTTCAAGCACAAAAGGCATCATATTCATCTTAAGGACAATGTGACTCCAAAGTCTGACATAGAAAATGCGAAGATAGGAAAAATTCTACCCTAAAAGAGACACCAGAGGAGAAGGATAAACTCCAAGTCAAGAAGAGGAAATTAGAAGTTATGCACAAATTTTTATTGAAGCGTTAGTCGTACAAAAATCTTTATCAAAGAGAGAAAAAGAAATGGAAGAAGAGGAGGTTGAATCTCCAACCAAAAAAGTAATAAAGTCAAACTAAGGAGTAAAAATGTTGGGAAGAGTACTTTAGGAC
The DNA here is from genome assembly GCA_030737815.1 of Allium fistulosum. Lineage (NCBI taxonomy): Eukaryota > Viridiplantae > Streptophyta > Magnoliopsida > Asparagales > Amaryllidaceae > Allium > Allium fistulosum. The sequence continues at coordinate 851,144,651 of CM060905.1, forward strand.
CACAAAAGAAGGAAGAAGATCACCTAACTCAAAAGCCAATTAAAAGCTCAAGATCATAATATGCAGCCTTCGCTTCGCAAAAGCATTAAAAGCCAAAGCAGAAAAATTACGAAGATGAGGAAGCTTATTTCAGTGACTTGGCTGATGAGATGAAAAACGACATGGCTGAACTAAAAGGAAAGAGAACAATAGACCCTAGAGTCAACAATATTTTTAGGGGAGCACCGTTCATTGAAAGAATTATGGTCGTACCATTGCCTTTTTATGTTAAAATCCTGTTTATTGAGTATGATGGAACCGCCAATTCGGATGACCACTTGACGACATTCAAAAGTCAAATGGACTTCTATGATGCCTCGGGCATAGTGTAATGCATACTATTTTCGACCACGTTCTTCGAAGCAGCAGCAAAATGGTACTGACTGTATAGAAAAAAGATAATATAATTTTGGGAACAATTCTCATACAAGTTTTCAGCCCAATTCTTTACTTCGAAGGAACCTACAATTAATGCAAGCATACCAGCTAACATCAAACAAAAACCAAGAGAATTCCTAAAGGACTACATGAAGCGATTTAATGTAGAAGCTAATAAGGTGGAAAGGGTAAGTGGTAGAGAGAAATTGATGGCACTAAAAATCTGGTTTAGACAAAATTACACCATTTTGGAAAGAGATGTACATTCATGGATGCAAAGACCTACAAGATTCCACTTTCAAGCTGATAAGTTTGCGTGAATTAATGAAATATTTTATAACAAAAGAAATCAAAGGGAGAAGGGGAACGTTTTAGTCCCAAACAAAAAGGTGAGATGGGAAGAATTTGCCAAAGCAAATGTTAATAACTGAACTAGCCTATCTCATATATATATATATATGTATGTATGTATGTATGTATGTATGTATGTGTGTGTGTGTGTTGTTACAAAGGATGAACTCGACTACTCAGTTTCGTTTAAAGCGAAGATGAATCCAGAGTCAAATAAAGGGGAAGATTACCATAAGGTAAACGTCCATAAGACAGATGAATTTAGGGTCTTGGTGGGGATCGTCCAGAATATGATTAGGAAGGGAGTCCTCAAAGAACTTGTGAAGATTAATCAAAAGCCCACCCATAATGAAAAGCTACTGGTCAACAACACTAACTTTATGGAAAGCGAGCTTCCATAGGGTTTACTACAATAATAAACCATATTGATGTGATCCATTGAGGACTACACATTACAAGCTTGAGCAAACGATCGAAATGCAGGTATGTGAGGAATCTAACAACCCCACAGTGACCCTCTTATGATAATTGCCCAAATAGGACTTTCACTTATGTCCAAAATTCTGATAGACGAGGACTACGTAGTGAATGTCATTTTCAAAGGTGCTTTCGAACAAATGGGAATTCCAAAAGGAAAACTTAAACCTACTCTGGAGCCGATCTTTGGATTCAATAATAATGGTTCTATTCCAGTGGGTCAAATTAAACTACTCATCCAAGTCACCACTCCTCCACATTCAAGGATGTTTGAAACATTGTTTGCGATTATGGACCAACCTTCCTACTATAATGCTTTCTTTGGAAGGCCGGCCCTTGATGAGATTGAAGCTTCATATCACCAAAACATTTGTTAGTTAAATTTCTCAGTAAAAGGGGATAGAGAAAAGTTTTTGTGGAGTAGTTTAACTCTCGTGAAGTATATTTTGCCACACTTGAGTAGTTTAATAAAATAACATGTTTTTTCTATAGGCCCGCATCAAATAATGTGATCAAAACAAGGAGCCTTTGCATACCAGTCCTCGAGAACTAATATCTATGGAAAATAACTCAAACTTTTCTCTAATGGCAAGTCAAGTAATCAATAAGGAATTAAGTTAGATTCAAAGTAAAGAAAAGGAAGTATGTTGAATTAAACCAAATTAGTCATGATTAGAACGAGGTCTTGGAGAAAATAATTCAAGACGAAGATACAAGAGATGGGCGAGAAAATGCATAATCAATGGAAAGCTTGGAAGAAGTAAAATTAGATTCCCAGGACTCTACCAAAATCGGGAAAATTGGTAAAGGAATGAATAAGGAAGCTAAAGAAAGGTTGATCTCATTTCCATAGTCAAGCAAAAATATATTTGCATGGACCCATATAGACATCGAAGGAATTGACCCATGCATAATGTGCCATGTGCTCAACATTGACCCAAAGTTTGCTCAACATTGACCCAAAGTTTGTTCTAATAAGGCAAAAGAAAAGGTTTTTTGAAAAAACCCGCACCACGACACTGAAGGAGGAGGTGAATGAGTTGTTGGAGAATGAGTTCATAAGGGAGGTGTTCTACTCAAACTGGTTGGCAAATCGGGTGTTGGTAAAGAAATATAATGGGAAGTGGAGGATGTGCGTCGATTATATAGATCTCAACAAAGCATGGCTAAAAAATTGTTATCCACTGCCCAGAATCGACCAATTACTGGATTCAACTAGTGGTCATAAACTGCTGCCTTTTATGGATGATTACCTAGGGTATAACCAGATTTCAATGTTTAAACCCGATAAGGAACATATGAGTTTTTTCATAGATTAGGGAATGTGCTGCTATAAAGTAATGCCATTTGGGCTAAAAAATGCAAGGGTAACATATCAATGACTTATGAACAAAATGTTCAGAAATAAAACATGGAGAAACATGGAAGTTTATGTTGGTGACATGTTGGTGAAATCTAAGAAAGAGGAGGATTATATAGAGGATTTGAGCGAGATGTCTAATGTACTAAGGAAGTAAAAGATGAAATTGAATCCATAAAAGTGCTCTTTTGAAATCCAATCTGGAAAGTTCTTGGGATATATTGTAAGTGCAAAGGAATCGAAATCAACCCCGATTAGATAAAGGCTATTAGAAACATAGCACAACCCAAAACATGTAAGGATGTGACTGGATTAAATGGATGAGTTGCGGCTCATAATCAATTCACATCCAAAGCAAAAGATGGATGTATCCCTTTTTGTTGTAATTAAGAAAAAGAGAACGTTTGAATGGACAGAGGAGTGTCAAAAAGGTTTTCAAGTTTTAAAGAATCGCCTAGAAATACCACTGGTACTCTTGAGACCAGTAGAAGGAGAAGACTTATTTTTGTACATGGTTGTATCTGAACATGTCATCAACTCAGTTTTAGTAAGAGAGGAAAATGTACTCCAATTCTCGGTTTACTACACGAGTAAAAGGTTGAAGGATGCTGAGGCTAGGTACCTAGTTATAGAAAAACTAGCATATTGCTTGTTATTGTCAGCACGGAAGCTAAGGTCTTATTTTCAAGCTCATCCAATTAAAGTCCTAACCAACTACCCATTGAGGCAAGTTCTGAGTAAACCTAAAGTATCGGGAAGACTGATAAAATGAGGAGTGGAATTGACCCCATATGATATTGAATATCTGCCTGGACGACAATCAAAGGACAAACTTTGGCAGAAATTGTTGTAGAATGCACATGATTCATCAAAGAGTAGTTGGAGAAAGAAAGGAAACTCGAGTCAAAATGGGAGTTATACGTAGATTGAGCATCAAACGAACAAGTTGCAAGAGCAGGATATTTCATAACTACCTTAGATGGACATAGACTTAATTATGCCATGAAACTAGGCTTTCCAACAACCAACAATCTAGCAGAGTATGAGCTAATGATCGTAGGGTTAACCTTAGCACAACAGCTCAGGATTCTTAAAATTGAAATATTCAGCAATTCGCAGTTAATGGTAAACCAACTAAACAAGACATTCAAAACAAAAGATACTTGATTAGCCTAATACATCAAAATAATCCATGAGATGCTGGTTCACTTTGAGGATTTGTCCATACACCAAATGCCAAGAGAAAAGAATGCGCAAGCGGATTCTTTAGCAAAGCTAGCAAGTTCATAAGGAGCACCACAGGTTAAATTCATACCTGTTAGGTTTCGGAAAAACCCACTGAAGAAGAGAAAGAGGAGTTAATCAAGGAAGCTTTAGTTTTAACTAGATCTCAAGTTTATCAACAATCAAATAATGAGAAGAATCCTTAGGAAAATAACAGTGTCAAAGAAAGTTCAGAAAGGTTATATGCTCGTGAAAACCAATACGCTGATAATTAGATGACACCCTTGGTCGAATACAATGAAAAAGGATTCTTACCAAAAGAAAAGAAAAAAGCACTAAAACTAAGGTACCTAGCCCCCTCATATACCATAATTAACGGAGTCTTATATAGGGAGAGATATTTGATGCCTTACATAAGATGCGTTACACCCAAAACTGGCATAAGATTGTTAATGAAAGATCATGAAGGGTTCTGTGGAGATCATTCTAATAGAATAAAACTAACCAAAGAAGTGACGAGGTAAGGATATTATTAGCTCTAAAAGACAAAAGAGGCCATGAATTATGTCAAAAGGTGCGAAAAATGCCAAAAATTCTCTAAAATACCATAGCTTCCTCCAAGCAATATAACCAACATTTCTAGTCCATGGCCTTTTGATGTATGAGGAATTGATTTGATCGCTCCCCTTCTAGTCTCAAGAGGAGGAGATAAATTTTCTATAGTTGTGATTGATTATTTTACTAAGTGGGTGGAAGCTAAACCCCTACGTAATATAACTGCTGGAAAGGTTCTAAAGTTTGTTATTAAGAACATAGTTATGAGATTTGGGCTCCAAAACAAGATTATTTCTGGTAATGGAACCCAGTTCAAAAGCAAGGAGCTTACTCGTTTCTATGAAAAGAATGGAATCATAAAAAGTTTCTCATCAGTAGCGCACCCAAAGGCCAATAGAGCAATAGAGGCGGCGAATAAAACCATAAGATTATTTTTAAAAACAATTAAGGAAGGCCAAAGGAAATTGGGTAGATGAACTTCTCCTCATTTTATGTTCATATCGAACATTCCCAAGGACTGCTACTGGACACACTCCATACTCCTTAACCTATGGATTTGAGGCACTGTTACATGTTGAAGTCGAAATTCCCTCATCTCGTAAATTTTTTTCTACCTATGAAACAAATAAAGAATTGAAAAGAAATCACTTGACATGCTTAACGAATTAAGGGACCAAGCTGCCATCCGAACTGTAGAATATCAACGCAGAATCTCAAAGTATTATGACTCAAAAGTGAAAAAGGAATGTTCTAAAAATGAGACTTGGTTTTAAGGAAAATAATGACAAACACGAAGGACCATTTAAAAGCCCTCCCAGGACCAAACTAGGATGGTCAACTTATCATTCACGAAGTAATCCTACCAGAGACATATCGATTAATAAAACCTGATGGAAATGTGATATGAAGGACTTGGAATACCAAACACTTGAGACCGTATTTCAAGACATTGGATGAATAAAGTAAATTATAAAGAATGGCTTATGGGACAAAATAGGAATCTCATCTAAATAATTCCCCTCGGAATTGAAATGCATGTGTTTAAACTTAATTTCCAACTTGAAGAATTTGGTAAGGTTCATTGAACAAAGGCATCCTTCATATCCGGAAGAGGACAAAAAGCCTTTGGTCCCGCCGTTAGGCCTGGCCAAAGCAACCATCGAAAAAATGATGGTCAATTAAGCCATTTATCCCGCCACCGGGCCTAGTCAACAGACTAATCCAAGGGTGATGGACAAAAAGCCTTTAGTCCTGTCGCTAGGCCTGGTGAAAGGAATCATCCAAAGAGTGATGGTCAGTTAAGCCATCAATCCCATCGTCGGGCCTGGTCAACGAACTCATCTAAGGGAGATGGATGAAAAAGACATTAGTTTGGCGACTAGGCCTAACCAATGCAACCATCCAAAGAGTGAAGGTCAATTAAGCCGTTGATTCTTCCGTAGGGCCTGGTGAACGTACCCATCCAAGGGAGATGGACAAAATAGTCTTTGATTCCACTGCCAACCCTGGCCAAAGAAACCATCTAAAGAGTGATGGTCAATTAAATCGTTGATCCTACCACCAAGCTTGGTAAATGCACCCATCCAAGGAAGATGAACAAAAAAGCGTTTGGTCTGACTAGTAGGCCTAGCCAAAGCAATCGTCAAAACTGTGATGGTCAATTAAGCCATTGATCTCGCCGCCAGGCCTAATCTATGCACCTACCCAAAGGAGATGGACCAAAAATCCTTTGGTCTCACCGCCAGGCCTGATCAAAGTAACCATCCAAAGAGTAATGGTCAATTAAGCCTCTGATACCACAGCCAGGCCTGGTCAAAGCACCGTTCCAAGCATGATGGTCAATCGGAACTCAATTAATCGAGCAAGGATAATGAGAACAACCATCCAAAGAACGATGATCGGTTGAACTCCTGATTCAATGAACAACCAAACTCAAAACAGGCGAAGGACGAAATTCATTTTCTCAAAACTTCATAAATTTCTATCTCATCATAGTATCAATATTTTTTGGTAAAAGCTACTCTCAAGAGATTTAAAATAGATTTTCTTATTTTCAAAAAATTGATTTTTAGAAAAATTAAAATTTAACAAGTACATATATTCGATTGTCCCATCAAATGGTTTCCAAATGAAGTTATGAAATCTTTTATAACGATATCTTAGAGTAAATTTGTGTGAAATTTTTCACCGTGAAAAATATTTTCAACAAGAATGATCATTGCAAATAAAATGTTTCTAAAGGATTGCAAAACGTATGCATTTTGGAAAACCTTTTTATGGAAAATCAGTGTTAAAGGGAAAAAGTTTTATCAAGTTGAAGTAGCACAAGGAATCAATAATGAAGGATAAAGCACCAAGGAATGATAAATTGAGAGGAAAAAAAATGCAAGAGTAGAAGTTTACTTAAACTAAAGCATAAAAAACTTCTTATGTAGGGGGGAAAGTGTTACACCCAATTTAAGAACGAATTGTGAAACAAAAGAGTTTTTGTGTGTTATTAGTAGTCATCGTGCTTAGTTGAAACCATCGTGTACAATTTAAAGTCATAAAGTGATGAGTAAAGCTATCATGTGTTATTGGGGTCGCCGTGCTTAATTGAAGCCACCGTGTATGATTCAAGGTCATCAAGTAAAGAGTAAAGCTATCGTGTGCTATTGGAAGTCATTGTGCTTAAAGTGAAGTTTTCGTATGTTGATAAGGCTATTCTGCTTTAACTGAATGAAGCCATCGCGAGGAGTTATCGTGTGTTAATAAAGCAATTGAGCGTAGATCAGATGAATCAATAATGAACAACCACCTTGTGAGAAAAGAGGTCATCACGATCAATTAAGCAAAGTAATTATGTATCAATTTGGTGAAGTTACTAATTTATATTATAGCCAAGCCATCTAGGGAAGGGTTAAAAGGTAGTCATCATGAGTCGTCCACCAAAGCCCTCGTGAGACAAGACACCATAGCCATAACAAAACTTTCCTTGGAATGTTTGTAAAAGAAGACATCATAAGACGAGATATCAAAAAAAGACATCATGAAGAATCTTTCAAGAGTTATTATGAAAAGTTCTTGATTGCCATCATAATGAATTCTTCAAAGACATTGTAAAGTGCTTTTGAAATGGATAAAGCTATTGTGAAGAGTTAGCGTTTGATCATAGTACTACCGTATGTTGATTGAATGAAGCCATCGTGTATAGATGAAGTCATCGAATGTTGATAAAACCACCATGTGTGAAGGGAATCATCAAGTGTAAACAAGGACATCATGTAGAGTCATCATGAGTAAAAAGGATGTCGTCACTAAACCAAATCATTGCATAGCAACCTATTGGAGTTATTAAAAGACAAAGCAATCAAACTATCATAGAAGAATTCGAGAAGTAACTTTTACGAAGCCATCATGGATTGAGACATCGTGATCAATACGAGCCATCATGAGAGAATCTTATAAGTTGTGATCAACATGAGCCATCGTGAGCCTTTGTGATCAATATTACCATACATTATTCCACTATGAACATTGGTTTCTTCCCATGAGGACCAATCTTCACCGTCCTCTCATTCTCGGTGACATGTGGCACAAATTCAACATTTAAAATTTTCTATAAATATAGGGGTACCCCAAAAGGGATGATTTTAATTCCATCTTCTTCATTTTCATTTTTTTCTTTATACAAAGAAAATCTTGAGTGAAAGGCATCACTGGTCGTCCAAGCTTCTTAACTTTGTAAACTTCTAATGAAGGACTCGAACAATCAATGAATTGCATAATGATTCCTTATGAATGCATGATTGCCCTTTATGAATTCATGACTAGCATATTTGATTGGGGTTATAATCCTACTCAATTATCTTGAATCGTCTTGACCCCAAGTTTAGTGCTAACACTTACCATTTCTAACTCAAATCCAGATCGAGCCAAGACCTTCCCTTGCCTTCTTTTGGTAGGCCCGTAATACCTTAAAAATTGGTAAATATTATAATTAAATATTAATAATATTATTGAGTTAAAATAATTGAATTTAATGGCTTAGTAAAATAAATTAAAAATAAGAAGGGGGAAAATGATTATTTCTCAAACTTTGGAACTTGAAGATGGAAAATGCATCATTACGAGCACCTTATTTTTTTAATTTGTGTAATATTTTGGTTTACCTCGTTTGGAGTATGTATAGAGGAATTATGATCGAAACGGTATCAAGTTGATCGGGCACCAAGACTTTTTTTTGAGATCATGGGGAACCTTTAAGATCATGGTATTCATTGATACTCACTTAAGTAAACCCCACGCCGTGTGTCTACCCCGCTTTTATTTAGTCGTCGCACATGGATGCGTAACGTTGAAACTCCCACTGATGGTTTGGCGCTGGGATTCGAACCTGCCCGGACACAGTCCTTTGGTTCCCATCTCCCATCTCCCAAACCAACCGAGCTACGAACGGCGGGTTCGGGCACCAAGACTTAGAGTTTAAAAATTCAATTTTTGAATGAACGGTTGTTTCCCTCCTTCCACTAAACAAACCCACGTACGTTCAGTTTCCAAAAATCGAATATCCTTTCTGTTTATCTCCTTCTTCCTTTTTACAAACCAAAATTCAAATTACTCTATCTTACTCAAAACTTAATGAAATCACATGTGATCAGCGGTATTATGAAGCTAGAAAGGAGGACTATGCATCTACATCTAATTAGAGGTGTAATTCTAAAACAAGGAGGTGCGGTAGACCAAACAGTGGGGATCTAGGTAGTGGAAATCATTTCAACGAGTGATTCATGCTTCCTTCTTCATATAATGCAATGATGGTGTTATATATGTGGTATGTTGGCTAATTTAGAGTAGAACAACATTTAAATATACTTAAGTTCATATTTAATTGGTTATAGGAGGGAATTTATATAAACAATAAACTAGAACTTGGATTTTATATAAATATGGTAATTTAATGAGTACACACCCAAATTGATGAAATAAAGTGATAAACTGAACTTAGAAACATCGGGTTTGGTATTATGGACATTCTCAGGCGACCGAAGGTGGACTAGAGGCGATTGGAGGTGAAATGATGGTGTTAAGAAGCCAAACCCATGGCTTGGAAATTTCCAAAAATTCACAAAAACTGCATATGTCGGTTGGTGCGACTGGGGCACTATAGTATTATTTTGTATTATACGTAGAGTAAAGTATGGCTCACTCACCAGACTTATGTCCAACCCATTCATATTTTTTTCTTATATATATTTATATATTTAGATTGATGGAGTTTGGAGACGAGATGTTATCAGAGATATAGACTAATTTACATATTTGTGTGTATTGTAAATAAGTGTTGTGACCTGGATTTGGCTATGTGTATGGATTGGGTTATATTCATATTGTTTAGACATATGTATTTGATATTATAGACATGTTTATTGATGTGACTATGATTATTATTGATGTATTATATTTTATTTCCTTCTACCGTGAGACTCTAAAAGTAGATAGATAGAACTGTATCTATCTATTTATCTTACCCCCAATGACTCATCCTTTCAATTCTCGGGTTTTTGACGTTGGTTTGGGCGTTAGACAAAGGGGTCAAAAAATCGGGTTGTTATATTTGGTATTAGAGCTAAACATACCACTAAATAGGAACTAGGAACATATTGACAAAGTTATTTGTTTTTTTATAAATGTTTACACACACACAGATATATATATATATATATATATATTATGAGTCAAATTTTTTTTATATGTTCCACTTGAGCTCTCTATCTATTGGAAAGTTACCGTTGAATCCCAATTACTGATAATAGGGGATGAGTAAGATGAGTATGTAGTGAGAATGGAAACTGGAACAATGATAGATATTGGTAAGGCAAAGGCCAAAATTGGAAATGGTATTAGGATCAATACTAGGAATATCTCGGTATAAACATCCATGTTCGGCTCTACCGATATATATAAGCAATGAGCCACAATAGTGTAAACCCCACAATAAGCAATGAGCCACAATAGTGTAAACCCCACAATACCTACATCTAGTTTATAAGGAGTGGTTCTTAGTATTATATTGGAATTGAACCACAACTAGTGATAAGGAAGTGGCAAAGCACTCGTGATAATATATGAATTTTTTTTGATTTGAGTTGATAGTTGCACCAGATAGTAAGCTAATGAGTATGGTAAGAGAATTCTGTTTTGGAAATAAGATATTTTAAGAGTGTAAAATTTTCAAGAAATTATTGAAAAGAGAATTTGTTTTGGAAGTGGAACTAGAAATTTTGTTAATAACTGAATTTATGAACTGATATTATATTTATAAAAGATATAAGCAACTGAGAAATTTTGGAAAAAAAATATAAATTTTATTTCAAAGCAAGTGGAATTTATCTATCTAACACATATATTTTTGGATGAAAATTGAAAGACTTTTGCCAGAGAGTTTTTATTATATATTAACATATGGTTTAGTCGGTCGAAGTAGCTTGCTAAAATTAAATGAGTATGATTAATAACCAAAGTGAATTTAAAGAAAATGTATTTTCACACACAAACACACACACACACACACACACATATATATATATATATATATTTATATGAACATGATGTCTTACTTGAAAGTGATAGAAATTTTCTACTTACAAAATAAAATGATATAGCTTATATATACGATAAAATGAATTTAGATTGTATGGAATGATATTTTGAAATGAAATAAAGTATTTTCAAAATAATCATAATTTAATCAAAATTTAAATGTACTTAAAATGATTAATATTAAGTTGTTGAAATTAAAAGAAAATAATTAATGATGAAGTTAAAATATAAAAATAAATGCAATGTTTGCTGAAAGAATTATATTTTGTGGCATTTAAAGTAAATGAGATGATTTGGATGAAACGGTACTTTGAAAAGTGATGATATGTTTAAAAATGCAAATATAAGTATTAAATTTTGATATTATGGTGAGTTTCATATTGGGAATTTTTCTACTATTGTTTATTTAAGGTATGAAAAAGAAATTTCAAATAGAAAACTAAGAATTATTTAACAAGTTAGGAAGCAAATAAGAAGAGAAGGGTTGTGCACTAGAACCGGCCGCAAGTGCAAATATGCCACCATTTTCTATAAAGAAGGAAACAAAATTGTGATAGGAGGTGAGTTATGATTTTGAGTAAAGAATGTGATGGTAAATAGTTTAATTTTTTAAGTATCGCACAATGCGTGAATCGATTGACTTTTGAGTAGATTATTAATTATTGGGGGATGATGCTGGATGAAGATAGGAATATGACTTGGATAACATTAGTAGACTGTGCATGATATTATCATAAGTCTGGTTCCGATAGTCACACGAAATCTGATGGAGATAGAAATCTCATATGCCTTTCCCCAGATAAATAAGGTTCATAAAATATATGGATATGCCACTTAGGCACATGAAAATAAAAAAGTGTCGAAAGTTGGATAAGAGAACTTCCTAGTTAGTGAAAGAAAGATTGTATTTATGATTAGAAAGAGAAAAGTAAATTCAAATTATTGTGTTGAAGCATTATAGAGAAATGACACTTATCTAATAGCAAAATAAATTGATTATGATTCATATGAAGGAGATTTGGGCCTAAGTTATATTTATTTGATATTGAAATTTTTGAAGACATAGTTGAGATTGAATTTCATTTGAAAAGCCGATTAATGTAAGAGGCAAAAATTATATTGGAATTTCAATTGATACGGTCCCTTAACAATTTGGTTGAAAATATTTTGGAGTTGTAGATGAAGATTTTTGTTGAAGAGCCTAGAGTTTAGTTTAGGATAGGGTCCCAGTAACCCTATGAGATCTAATTCAGTGATCAACCTATTATGTAGAAATTGAAAAGGATTTGACATTCGCATTCTTTTGTTCTATGTCATTGCGGTAATGATAAGAGATGGAAGCGAATGATAATAGAATGTTTTGTTGCTTAATATCATTGTAAGGATATATTTTTGAGTTGGTATGAGGATAGGTGTCGTTGACCTGATGCCGTCGGTAACATTACACCATTTATATTATCTATCTTGGATGGATGTTATCCTCCAAGCAGGTGATCTTTGGTATTGTTATATTGTTTATGGGTGATTGTTATGGGTTGTCGATAATTGAGTAGTGTATGTGACATGACTTTGACAACATGTTCACAATGCTAGGACATCATTCCTTTTTCGATGTTCCTAAATATGTTATGATGTAGGGTTTTTACTATTATTATTGAGTGTTATGTCAATTTTATTTATATGGCGAGGCACCATCCCTATTGAGTTGTCTTGTCCACAATAAGGAATAATGGTAATTCAGTGAAATGATATAAGAGGAAAGATACCATTTATTTAGTCAATTTTAGAAATGATATAAGCTTGGACATTTGGTTGTAAAGGATATTCCGGATTTGGTATAGTATTTAGCTTTAATAAGGATAAGTATTTTGGTATGAAGGATGATTATTAAAATCATATAAGTTCATACTATTGATAAATGAAATGAAGTCTTTGGAACTGTATAGATGGATATGATTTGGACAATAAAGAATCATGGAGAATTGTAACTTCTATTTATAAAGATATTCCAAATTGGATTAGCGATAAGAATTATATGAGAAGTATTTTTAATGGGTGTAGATAAAGAATTCAGAGAAAGAAAAGATATATTGGATTTAAATGGATATTAAAGGTGAAAGAAGGAAGTAACCCGATTGACGTGAATTTAAGTTTTCCGTGACGATTAAAGAAAATTAATTAGAAAGATCAAGAAAAGAGTATCATGGATAACACGCAGAAGGGATGGAGAGGCGATTTTATGAGAAATGGAACTTGGACGAATTCGAATATGATTTTGAGTAAGGATTGCATAGATTTTTTCAATCATCCTCCGGATTGAAGGAGACCGTCTATTCAAAGAAACTCTTCAGTTATAGCGAGTTAAAGGTGTAGAGTTTACATTGCATATGAGGTGCCTGTGAATAATGTATTATATAGTCAATTCTTTTAACCCTATCATAATCTTAAGTTAGCATTTCTCTTAGGTTAGAACTCCGCTTCGATTTAGGATTTTTATTTCTATGGTTGCATTGGTTGAAAAAAATAAGATTTCTCTTGTTTGGATGCTTGCTTAGTTGTAGGTTGTTTGTTGTAGAATTTTGGATGGAATGTTTGGATTATTGAGAAGGTGGAACTTTGAATATAAACTTATTGGATATTTGGAAAGGCGATATCATAAGCATAATTATATCACTTAAGTTAGATTGGATATGATGGGAGATATGTTATGTTCACCAGGTAAGACATCAACCATTTTGGATATTTTTAGGTGAAAGAAAGAGTAATATGATGATTCAAGTTGTTTTGATTTTTTTGGGCAAGACACCATCCACTTTGAGTTCTCTTACCTTAACAGTCCAAAAGGTGAATTGAGGAAACTACTCCTTGATGATTTTGGTGTTAAGTATGTGCATTTAGGGATGGTATGAGAGACTGCAATTTTGTTTAAGCACGTTGATGCTAGGGCTACCTATTGTTATGTGGTGTTGTTTGTTTGAGCAGGCAGCATAGATTGCAGAATTTGTAGACATGCACGTACATTTGTGATTGATGTTTAGGAGTGATTTTATGCCAATAGTAGAGATTGCTAAATTTAGTTAGAGATGATGATTTGGTCAGGGGTTTTTGAAATGTCGAGAATTAGATTCATCTTTTAAAATTATCTCTTTTCGAGAATGTTTTCCCATTTACTTGATTTTTAGTGTAGTTAGTATCCAGGTTTGTTTGAACGATTGCTTGAATTCACTATTGTTTTTTTACTTATGTTACTTGATATTAGTTGCTTTGGTATGATATTTCTTTCATGTGATAGACTATATTATTTTCTTGATATGTTTTATATGTTTGATTTTTTATGATTTATTATGTATATATTCACCATCTGCTATGTTTATGTGATTGGTTGTGCATATAAATAGAATTTATATGATAACCTTAGGATGCTTACATCTTGCTTCGTATGCCATATCATCTCATTCGTATAGGAGGGCCCAAATGTTAGATAGCTTTATGTATAGTGCCATATGTCATCTGCATACATATTCAGATGTTATGTTATTGGTTGTATTTCATAAAAACATCTATTTGATGAATTTGTTTTCATATTTCTTATGTTGTGTATAGATGCTTATTTTGATTGATTTGTTTATTATGTGGATGATTGTTTTGATGAATTGATGGGTGATTGACTATATGCTATGTATTTGTGTGTTATACATTATGATATATGATTTGAGAGAGTGCAATACGTTCTTTTCCCTTGGGAATTTCAAGGACGAAATTCTTTGAAGGCGGAGAATGTAATACCCCGAAAATTTGATAAATGTTATAATTAAATATTAATAATATTATAGAGATAAAATAATTGAATTTAATGTTTAATAAAATAAATTAAAAATAAGAAGGGACAAAATGGCCATTTTTCCAACTTTAGAATTTGATGACAAAACCACCACCATTGTGACCGCTCATTTTTTGGTTCACACAATATTTTGGTTTGTCTCATTTGCAGTCCGTACAGAGAAATTATGGTCAAAAGGGTATCGGGTTGATAGGGTGCCAAGACCTAGAATTTAAAATTTGAATTTTTGAACGAAAGGTTGTTTCCCTTTTTCTACTAAAACAAACTCACATACTTTCATTTTCTAGAAACTGGTTATTCTCTCTCTGTATCCTTCTTCCTCATTACAGACCAAAATTCAAATTACTTTATCTCGCTAAAAACCCAACAAAATCACATGTGACCAACGACATCGCGAAGAAAATAAGAAGGACTATGCATCTACATCAACTTGGAGGCGGAATTCTTAAATAGGTAGGCGCAGCAAGTTAAGCAGTGAAGACCTAGGCAGTGGAATCATTTTCAGTGAGTAATTTATGCTTTCTTCTTCATATAATGCAATCATGATGTTATATATATGATATGCTTGCTAATTTAGAGTAGAAAAACCTTATATATACTTAAATTTGAATTTAATTAGGTTTTGGGAGGGAATTTATCATAAACGGTAAACAAGAACTAGGTTTTTATATAAATATGGTAATTTAATTAATACATACCTAAATTGATGAAATAAAGTGATAAACTAGATGTAGAAACATAGCGCTAGCCGCTAGGTACTAGTGACATTCTCAGGCGACCAAAGGCAGAACAAAGACAAGTGGAGGTGGAATGACGGGGTTGAGAAGCTAAATCTAAGGCTTGGAAATTTCCAAAAATTCATGAAAACCGCATACACCAGTCCACCAGTTGCTGCGAACGGGGCACTAGTGGCCTAATTTTGGGCCAGCTGAACCAGGACTAGTAAGGGCTTATATAAAATAATAATTATCGATTCATATCAAGTTCCTATTGATTTCTGAAGGTGATTGGAGGCTTTTGATGAGGCAAATGATGATGTTGCGAATTGAATGAATATGTGTGATGATTGATTACTATTTAAAGTGGATATGTATGTTATAGTAATACGAAAACATGACACGATAATGGACATGAATGTGAACGAGCCTGTGGTGCATGTAGACAATCCAGGATACGGTTACGGATACAGACCTATGACATAAGTAGGTGGTCCAGGTATTGCATTGGTCCCTTATAGTGCTTTGGCGGACCAGTGGGAGGAGGTGGGTGTTAAGCGACTATGTAGGGCATGAGGCAAGTCTAGAATGTGAGTCCAGTTAGTTAGTGCGAGGACAACAGGCGATCTTGTAGGGCATAAGGCTAATCTAAGGCATGAGTTCTATATACGGTTGATGTAATAGTGGACAACAAGCGACCCTGTAGCGCATGCGGCGGGTCTAGGGAAGTGAGTCCATATATATATGATGCAATACAATTAGATGTATATGAAAATTAGGTATGATGTGACCGACAGGATGTGAGGTAACAAAGCATTGGACTCGTATCATGTTTTAGTATTATTTTATAGTATATGTAAAGCAAAAGTAAGTCTCACTCACCAAACTTGTGTCCTACCCACTCCTATTTGTTCATTTTTTTTATATATATCCAGGTTGATGGAGTCTAAAAATGATATGATATCAAATACGGAGAATTATTTGTATATATTATATGTGATGTAAATAAGTCTTATGACCTGGATTTGACTATATGTATGGATTGGGTTGTATTCGTACTATTCATACATATGTATTTGACATTATAGACATGTTATGATGATGTGACTATGATTATTATTAATGTATTATATTTTATTTCCTTCCCCTATGAGACTTTGAAAGTAGATAGTTAGAACTATAACTGTCTATTTTTATCTTACCCCAACGACTCATACTTTCCGTTCTTGGGTTGTTGGCGTTGGTTCGAGCATTGGACCCAGGGGTCAAAAAGGCTGGCTGTACACGGCCAAATATAAGCTAAAAAATCTCTAATCCCAATTAATTAATTTTTAATATTCAAAGCATATATATATATATATCAAGACACACAGATATAACGTTTATATATACATCCAAATAATTACTAATAGCACCTGGAAAATTTCTAAGAGCTACCCTTGGTTACTAATAACACCCCAAATACCAAATAAATTAATAATAAATATTTCTTAAATGTTAGCTAATTTAATTAATTTATAACATTTTATAAACCAATTAAATTGCATGGTATTTTGTAGGATTCAGAAATGCAGTTGTATAACTCAATGGTTTGAATTCAGTCAACGATAAATATTAGACAATTCATGCACATGTCACCTTTGCTAGTTGCGTGATAATTTGGCCAAATTAATCACTTATAGGTCATTATGGTAAAAATCATATTTTACATCACCTTAAGCGTTACCAATAATGATAATAATTTACATACGTTCTCTTCGTCAATACTACATCACTTTAGGATATGTGGAGTTTAGTGTCAGTCAAAACTCCAATAATATCCACATTCAATCAGAACTATCCAAAAATGAAGTCCTTAGTTCAATAAATTTATTATTAATCGTTATACTTTGGCTATAGATTTTGACTTTGAGTTGACTACAATTGACCGTGATACTACCATCACATAGCTAAGGAGAGGAATTCTCTATTGAATAGTGCTTCACTTCCATTGCTTCAACTCGAACCCAACTATAGTCGCTCGATGATCGTCATGGCACAATTTAACTATAATCAAAGTAGACTGCCCATACTGAAGTTTCATGATATTATCAAGTCAAGAGAACCATATAACTTCGTCACACTGAGATTTCCTGTTTTATCCATTTATTATCAACCAACATGAAACTCTCAGATGAGTCATTCCATGATTACCTAATAACTACATGTAACCCCTTGGTACCCCCAATAGTCATAAGTAATACACTGCCCAACATTTGGAGCACGTTATGTACTCCGATCTCAACAGATGTATCGATATCCTTACTCGAAACATCTTCACCAGGAATACTTAAAACAAAATGTTAATTTTGTGTTGTAATTAATTATTCACAATTGCAATTAGTTGCAAGTACAATTACATAACATTTTATTTAAGTGTTTTCTTATTAATATACTTTAAATTAATTACTTAATCATTCATATCACAATATAACAAAGTATGTAAAAGAAAACAAACACCTTTATTATGGACATGATTGGTTACAAAGTTAGATATATATAGATATATGTAACAAATTACATAATTGTCCCTAAGTCATAACAATAACTTGGTTGATCTCCCACGTGCACTTGGGGTCAATTATGGATTCTCAATCTTATTCCTTAATTTACTCTGAACTAATCAAGTTAGTCCCTTCATGAACATATATGCTATATTGTTTTATTACCTACTCTGGTAGTCAACACCTCTCTGTTATGGATAAACTGCCTTTATCATATGGAACTTTCGAAGCATGTTTCTTAACTTCTTGAGTCCTAGGCTCTTTCATGATATGTATCATGGAATTGTTATCACAAAACAATGTCATGAAATTCTCGATATATGGAATCATCATTAGCTCGGTTATAAATTTATGCATATATGTACAACTTTTATTATGGCGATATTCAAAGCGATGTACTTAACCTTTGGTAGATACATCCACAATCTCTTATTTTGAACATTTCCAACTTAAAACACCTTAACTAAAGGTTAACTTGAATTCAAGATTGAAGTACTATATTCGATATCACTTGTAAAGTTTGAGTCCGAACACTCTAAAAGTTTATTGTTTCAATAAAAATGCTCTAGTATTTCATAAGTATTCGAGAATACTCTTAACTACCATTTAGTGATTTTAAATTGGATTTGATATTCTCTCAACGTACAAAGTACATAAGCGAATTACGATACAGTAGACAATACAACATATATGATATTCTTATTACTATTGCATAAGGAATCTACTCATATGCTCTATATTAAATATTTTTATATGATGCCCATATATAACATTGGCGATAAATCCAACATCCTTTTATACTAATTACAAAAGATGTCATTTTCGAATTCGATGTCGAGGGTTAAACAACGAAACAAAAATTGGTTTCCACATATTTACATCATTAACAATCAATAGTATGTTGTGTACTATAGTTTAGAAATATCTTAGTACCCATTATTATTCTTTCTTACAAACACATGCTTCCTATGCATTTTGACTGAAAAACAAACTATTTGATATTTCTGTCGAAATACTCTTTCAACTCTGATGCTTCTTTTCTAAATCATTATTTAGAAGTTTTGTTTCAAAAGTAATGTGTCAAAACTCAAAATCAAATTGTGTGATAATTATGTGTAGAATACTAGAACCTGAGTGGATTTATACATGTTAACAAGCAGAATTATTTCACTAATTTCAAAATTTGGAAATCATTTCCTACCAACGCCACTTTATATAATTCCAACTGCACTGATCTTCTTAAAGACACACTTATGGCTAGTGGATCATATCCCTTTAGATATAACTATCGAAATCATATTAGTATATTTGAAATCCATTCTAAATTTAAAGCATTGTGTCATATAGCAGAATCTATACTTTTCATGGTGTACCGACTACTGAGGAAATTGTTATTACTACCAATTCTCTTTCTCTACATTGATAAGAAACTCATAGTTTCTCTTTAATGTGCGAGAATTATTATTAGGCATTCTAATGTGTTATATCCATTTTAAGCTTAGTTAATTTTATTTTATCTGATGCTATCGATTGCTATGTTCGAGTCTTTGGATCATATCCAAATTTATTGTAATACTATAAATTTATTAAAGAAATTCTTTGATAATGAAGGCATTATGACTCGAAACAACAATTATTTCTCAGTACAACATAATAGGTATTCTAAAAAAATTATGAACTTCCTTTATACTTCAATAAAATTGATTTGGTTTTGTATGAAAATTATGTTCATAGTGTAAATTAGACAACTACGCATCTTAAACTATTTAAGGTTGGGATTTCTTATCAATTCATATCTTATATGAATATGATCTCATAAACCATGTTTTAACATATGTATTTACTCTTAAGTGCACATCCTTAGAGACGAAGTTAACTAACTTCACTCATCATCAATTGTAGTTTGTCTAGCAAAGTCTGATTACTCCTTAGCGATACATCATTATGTGTCGCAAGAAGAAGCGACTTTTGAGGTTGAATCTTATTCGTTTTTAGGTACATTTGAAACTTCTTCCCAATTTTCTTAGCAATTCAATCAGATCAAATTGTTTTATTTTATTTGCACGTTATATATGTATTCTATTTCCGCTTTATATTCTATAAACTTATCGTTTATACAATACTTGTGTATCAAACACAGATATTCACATTTATGATAATTCATCAGTGAATTTAACGAAATAAGCGAATCCATTTTGGCATCATTAGACTTTAGACTACATACATCTATATATATATGAATCCGTAGAGTTCATTAACTCTTTTGTCACTCCCATTGAATGAGTGCTTTGCCCTTAATCATATGAGATACAGTTTACTAATACCATGTGATTTCTAATAAAATGATTAAAGAAATATTTCTCAATGATATGGCTTAAGTTGTAATTTCAAATATAATTGTTAATTTTTAAGATACTTCTATATTTTCTATAGCTAACGCATCACCTTTTTTATGAAAACAAATACCATTATCATAATAGATTTATCTCATAATGAATGTTCTTAATATTCGTATTAAGATAAAACTATATGTATTTTCAGTCACTGCTCAAAAACAATCATTATTTCTTAAGCAATACTCGGTATATACGAAGATAATCTTTTGTAACTTGATGCGTCTCACTAATAAGTGTCATATTCCTCAATTTTTATTATTACATTAACAACACATGAAATAAAAAGCTCCATTCAACCATTTATTATCAAATATCTTGAACTTAAAGAAATAACTCTTACATAAAACAATTTTTTATAAGAAAAGGACATTTGGAATAGAAATCACAATTCTCATTCCGTATTAAGTATTTACTAATATTTCATACTATTCTTATTATTGATGTATCTTCATGAGGCAAAGGTGACCATACACTCTCTTTCTCCCAACAGTTCCTAAGTTATATCCACTTTTGGAAAGTCGTTTTCCTTTCCAAACTATTGAACCATTCAAAAGGAAGCCCTTACTACAAGATCACACCTAACTCTATACAAAAATGCATTTGGTCATTCTTAACATTAAATAAGTTGTACTTCACGTAAACTGATCAAACTAGAATATGATCGAATTCCTAAGTCCATCTCGTAGTTCATGTTCTAGTGCTATATCTAACTCAACATAATCCTTGTTGCAATCAACCATACAGAATACATGAGCATACATTATGGTTTAGTTTCTCATTTCAATCAAGATTTCATATATTAAAAACATGAATATTCACAAAACAACTTTTGTATGTGCTCGAATATGGATTAAGTATCCATATTCATGTATTACTTTAGAGTTCAAAACTCACAAAAGAGAATGCACAGTCTTGAACAAATAAACACTTACGCGACCATATAGTAGTTGTATAACTGACTTTTGCATGGGTCTTGAAGTGACATGCAAAAAGATTTATTGGTATGTATATTTTATATTTCTTTGTCAACCTTAATTTGGTTCATTTGTATATTTTAACTGATAAACAATTTTATCAATTATATTAGTTGCACAAATTTATTGAAGTAGATTTTTTAACTTTATATACCATACGGTCTTACAATATTAGAATGGTTAAATGTTATCACTTCATTTTTCTAACAAGGCTCCCACTAGACTTTAACCCTAAGATAAATGTAGAAATTATTTGATTTCTTTGGTGAGTGTTAGGACTTGCTCGCCTTGGGATTCTGACCTTGAGTTTGCTCAACAAATCATAAGTCTGTAAGCGATGGATAACTCTGTATCGGTTATATCAAATATAACTCCTAACCATCATCTTTTCCCTTAATCTCCACCCTGACCTTGAGTTTACTCAACAAATCAAGAGTGATTACTCACTCTTACCTATCATTTCTCGACGGCCTAAGTATAATGCATGTACTTTGAATTTGCTCAATAAATACATGCATATATCTTACCTTAAATATATTAATAGTACAATACATAACAACTCTAGCTTCGTTTGCTTTACAACCAGTGCATATGCAAGTAATATACCAATATATAAACGATAGAGGACAACTTATTAAGTGCTCATAATCGTTAATATATTTTGAGTAATATCGATTTAAGGAATAATGTATTTCTTATGAAATACCCTTGTGGTTTAAGTGTCAGACACATCTGAAATCACAGTATATGTACTATTCGTACGTATCTATTCCAAAAATCTATTTGGGTTTCTTATAGTTCCACTTACATTATGTTAACATATATAACTATATATTAATTTATTTATAACTATTATAATTTAATTAACTTATATAAATTTATATGTACCTTATTAATTAAATCAAATTTAATTAATTTAAATCCTTAATTAAACTAATTTATTTAATTAAATTTTATTTAAAATTTCAAAAAAATTATTTTATTCAGCCTCAACTATTTAAAATGAACAATCAACTATAACCTTTATATTTATATATAAATGTATGTATATATATATATATATCAATATATATATATATAAATCTTAGTTATTTGACTAGTTATCAATTATTCATTTAATAAATTGTTATTTATTTATTTAATATACCTTAAACAAATTTAAGATAAATATTTAAGTATAACCTTTATAGTTATATATATATTCAACAATATACATATTTTAATCGATTAAATTTTAATTATTTATTTATTTAATTAATCATATCAACTAAATATTAAAAAAAATAAAAATTATTAAATTTATTTTTCAGAACAATTTTGAAAATTTTAAATTTATTATAACATTTATAAACTAACCTTTTATACTTTAAACTTAATATTTAAATTTAAAATGTTGTTTTATTTTTTTAGTTTTAGGATTAACCAATGCCTAAAATGACTTTGCACCTTACATCTAAGGCAACCTTTTGGACTTACTTCACCCACTAGCTAGGCCAGTAGCTAAGGAATGTGAAATACTCATTATCCAACCCTAAGCCTAGACATTACTGTTATAGATACCCTTCAGATAGAAAAGTTGATTAGTTTGACCTAAATTCAGGCTAATAAAACCGCATAGACCATATAGACTATGATACTATTTGTTGGAACTGGCTACTGAACAGAGGATTAAATAGGTAAATTTCAAAAAAAGTCCTATTTGGATCTTAATGGGCTCATGTAATCTATTAACTAGCATTAGATCCAACCCATCTATTAGAATAAAATCATATTTTCTTTTAAAATATTTTTATGTTTATTTAATTAATCATATAAACTAAATTAATTTTACAAATTTTGAATATATATATATATATGTATGCATGTATTCATAATATAACACGGTAATATATAGATATAAGTGTTTGCATCAAAAATGTCACAAACATCCTTTGAAGTAACGAATACGAAAATTATCAAAGAAATAGCAAAGGAGAACGCACAATTTTTATAACGGTTTGGTAAATACTCCAGCCTATGTCCGCTTAAGCTTGTTATTCAATTTCTATGGCTTTTACGAACTGTGATTTTATGGATCGTTCTTCTCGTATCGGTATTCTTAAATTGGTGAAGATCCAACAGGGCTCTATGGAAAAGTCCAAAAATTAGAAAATAAGAAGAGAAAAAGGTCCTTTTAAGTGCAAAAATCCCTAAAATTATCTCTTAAACATGCTCCACCATGTTCCCCATGTTCACCTGTCGCTTAACTAAATTTTCAGAGTCAAATCGACCCATGACTTCATGAATTAGTATCGATCCATGCCTCTTGGATCAGTTCAGAATGGACTTAGAGTCTGACTGGAGAAATTTGAATGTTTGCTTAGGGCTTGACCTAAATAATTTTATTTTCGTGTTTTATTTCTTGGAGTTTGATCCTAGAATTTTGTGTGCCCGACCTGAGTTCAGCTTGATACTGACCTAAGGACCCCGATCGAAAATTTTAAATTTTTATGTTTTTTCGCTCATTTTTTGATATTTCCTTTTTCTTTCCATTTTATGATGTTTCCCAATTCCATGGGTCATTTCTTCTTCATTTACTCATCCATTTCGATTATTTAGTTCCGTTTGAACACTTATGAAAATTCGACCGTAAAGCTTGCCTCCTAAAGCATGCCTTGTGAATAGAAGGTTTGCTTTTCTTAAGAACAAATATCAAAGTTGGAAAATCATTAATAGTTCAGCTCTCTGGATATTAACTAATTGAATTGCAACGAATCATCTAGTTCCTTTGGATTCACTATAAATCAATAGTCATTCTAGACTATTGTAGCTAAAGACTCGAGTCCTTGCTTGAGTATTAGTCACAAATCATTATCACTTTGTGTTCTCTCGAAGTTAATATATCATAATTACACCATAGATCAAAATCGTCCCATGTTTATCTAGGAGTTAGAAATCATATATCAAAATCGAGTCATCCCATGTTTGTCCGAGATTTAAGTTACAATGTACAAATCATGCATGTGGTAATCGAAGGTTGGTAATTATGTAAGTTGATTACCACCAGTTGGACGTTATTTATAAATCGTTCAGTGTCGCCTAGTATCTCATTATAAGAACGCTTAACCGAAAAGAAGCAATGATAGTCAATAATCATTTGATAATTATAAATTATCAATCATGGTAGTACATTGCCACTGATTGGAGCATCATTTATAAATCATCTGAAATCACCCAGTATCCCATCATTAACAAGTGCCAAGTCAGTTTTGAGCATCTCATTAACCCACATCTAAACGTAAACTTTCATCCCATCATTAACCCGCATCTTAATGGGCCTAAATTTCGGCTAAATTGAAACCCAAGTCCATTAGGGCACAAATCATTAGTTTTTGTAAACTGTAATAAACATAAGCATATCAGTGAACAGTCAATATAGACTCACAGTGGAATATAAAAAATTAATAGAACATATATATCGACTAATGCTACTACCTTGGAAACAATATTATGCTTGGATATCTAGTCGCCTTGTCAGTGTCAAACATGAAAGAGAAGACTCCACCATTTACAGTTCTCATCTTGCATCGGTAGCATATCCCTCTAAATATATCATGTGAGTTATAACGAGGAGGTGGTCTAAACAACATTCCGATGACTAGAAAATTACACACTTTACCCATAACATTAATTTATGATGATTGATTTCCATTTAAGTGTTATGTCTATTATTTACGGCAAATCCATTAATCCTATGTGCGCACATGATATACCCAACCTTCTTCGAGATATAACTATATATATGCCTATATACATATATATCTAAATGATGTACTACCGAAAATCCCAACCATTTAATACTGTTGGAACCTTTATTTCTAATTTTGAAGTGGCAACTATACATTTTGCTATATATTGTATAAGCTGATTATTTCAAGGAAATCAAACTATGAAGACTTAGGCAAACGACTACAGCTGATGAGCAGACTACGACAAATAACTATAGCCACTGAGCTCGATGAATGAAGACCATATTTCAGATGAGTCGCTGTATGCGAGTCTAGAAAATACTTGTACAATATTCTTTGATGACACACACACAAAAATAATATCAAATTGATTTAAAAATAGATTTTGAACATAGAAATTTTAAAAAAAATCAACAACTTAAAATGTATTATGCAACACTAGGACTCGAACCTGGGTCATAGAGCACAAATTTGGATGGCTTGCCAATTGAACTACAAGTGCTTTTGCAAACAAAAGTCAGACGCCTGGCAACATTACTCTAACATCTGACCTAGTGCTCCAATGTCCAGTAAGCTCTTTTAGATGCCTGAATCATATCTTATTTAAACGCTTTTTTTTGGAAAATGGCCAGACGTCTGAGACAAAAATTCAGACGTCTGACCTTGTAAAAACTAGTTTATTATAATAGAAGTCAGACGTCTGAATCATAAGGCTAGATGTTAGAAACATGTAAAAAATGAATGTATTCTTTTCTGGAAATTGTTTAAATGTCTGACCTCAATATTCAAGCATCTGACCCTATTTTAAATGTTTTTAAAATAGAGAGTTAGATGTTTGACCTTTCAGTTTAGATGTTTGAGATGTTCAGACGACCATATTTCTGAACAGACACTTATTCTTGAATAGACGCTTATTTCTTGAAAGGAGCGTTTGTCTTTATAAAGTTGTGATCTCTTAAAAGATCATCACCTTTCAACGAACCTCTCCATCTCTATAAATATAGACCTTCATTGATTACAATCATCGAATTCTTGCTCTTAAATCTTTATTCTATTTATTGCTCTTTGAATTCAAAAGCAATCAGATTTTCAATATTTGCTTCCTATAACACTTCATGTTCAATTCACGGTCATCAAAGGATATTATAGGAATGATATACTAAAAAGAGATTATATATGTTATCAAGAACACATCAAAGTCAAATCATAATTTATTCTATTTTAGTGAAGTCATGTTGGTGATCTTCAGGCAAGGTGTTGAAGTCCTATTCAGTTGTTCAAGTGGTCTTGTAAAACTTGTTCCTCCGGATCAAGTGAGGATTGTTTAATGAAATTCCAGAAGGAGTCTGGGACTGGACGTAGGACGGGGAGTCCGAACCAATATAAAAATCGCTGGTGCAATCTTTTACTTAATGCTTTCTTTTAGCTTGCTTATTTTATTAGCTTTGTCATATTATAGATCTTTTCGCATTTCCGATATAAGTCACATCATGTAGGGACTTTCATTTGGTATTAGAGGTTGGCATTTCAAAAATCATAAAACCATTTTTGAAAATAATATGGCCTTAAATTTTACTGTTTTCCAAGAAGGTCAATCGTCCGCACGAACCCCACTTTTTACTGGCACAAATTATGCATATTTGTCCACTAGAATGATAATATATACGAAATCTAATAATTATGCTATTTGGAACATGAATCATGCCAATTTTGAAGCACCCACTACTGATTTTTATACGTGGACAACTCAACAAGTTACTTTAGTCGAAAATAACTCTAAAGCCATGAATATTTTATTTTTTTCATTAGAGAGGAAAGAATTTAATAGAGTTGGTATATGTAAGTCTGCATATGAAATATGGAAAACATTGCAAATTGCACATGAAGGCATAGATAAGGTTAAACAATGAAAGATTTCCATGTTGAAAAATTAATTACAGCTTTTTAAAATGAAGGACAATGAGCCAATTTCGGGTACGTATTCATGTTTACAAGATTTTACACATGCATTTGTGCAATTAGGAAAAAATATATCTGAATTTTATATAGTTTCAAAAAATTTATACTCTTTAACAAATGAGTGGGAAAGAAAAGTGTTAGCTATTGAAGAAGCAAATGACCTTTCCAAACTCAAGATCGAAAAGTTAATCGGTTATCTAATGTCCTATGAAGTAAATTTGTAGGTTAAGAAGCAAGAAGAAAAGGATAAGAGATTAATTGCTCTTCAAGATGAATATAATTCAGATATTGATAACAATGATTTAACCTAACTTGCTAAGGGTTTCAAAAAAACTTGAAATCCAAGATGGCAACAAACACCTTTAATTGCAACCCCTCAACTATGAAGTGGTTTGAATGTGATAAGATGGGCCACATAAAAAGGGATTGTCCAAAGTTAAATAATGAAAATAAATCCAAAAAACAATAAGAGGCAAAACCAATGAAAAAGGCATTTTAAGTCACTTGGGATGATTTCAATTCCTCTTCTTCCGATGAGGAAAGTGGCACCGAGCAAGTAATTGTCTATTTTTATGGCATTCGATGATGAGGTTCGTCTAACTTACTCCTACGATGATTTGCTTAAAATTAATATAGGCATTTTAAAAGAAAAGAAACTGAGAAAAGAAACTTATGCAGAATTAGATAGAGCATAGTTAGAAATAGATATGTTAAAAGATGAAAAAATAATTCTTTAAGAAGAATTACGTAAGGTACAAGAATCTAATGGAATTTTGACACCTCAAATTTAAGTATTGTAAGATGTACTAAAAATCTATCGAAATATCAAACTTCCAAAATAAAATTGTGATTTACAATCATCGCTTGATATATCTAATTAACAAGTTGTTTCTTTAGAATCTAAGATTAATGATTTGTCACAAAATATTTCAAAATTTAATAAATGCAAGGAAAATTTAACAAATTTGATAAATATCTAAAATCCTGCGATTAATAAAAATGGTTTGGGATTTATAGCTTCTACAATTAGTAATTTTGGGTCTAAAAATAAATATGCACCATTATATACCAATTTTAGAAAATCTAAAAATACCAAAAGTCATACAAAATTAGAAAATTCCAAGACTATTAGTATATGGATTCCCACAACCAATAATACACTTATTAGAAATAAATATATAAATGATTTTATTTTTGAACTACATTTAAGTTCAAATTAAATTTTCAATGGTACAACCAAACCCACTTGGGTATGATTACCGAAAATCTAAGCTTCGGATCCTAGCGTAGGAAATATCGATAGGGAGAGTAAAATAAAAATGTATATACGTATAGTTGTCATCATCAAAGAAGAAAGAATGTTAGAACTTCCATTTCTAGTCTTGAAGTGACCACTATATATTTTGATATATATTGTACGAGTTGATTATTTTTTGGCAAAGCCAGCGAGGTTGACTGGACCTCTACCAGATTTATTGCAACACAATAAAAAAGTGATTCAAACAAGCTTTGAATCAAGCTAAAAAAAAGAAAAAGAGAAAAGAAAAGAAGAGAAAGAAATAAGCTATGAAGCCAAAGCATGAATGAAATCATTAGGGTAAGGCTTAATGCTCCTCTTTAGTTGCATGAAAATCTAGTCCTCACTTCAAACCAGAGTGTTTCAAGATTTTTCCTCAGATTCTCAAAAATTATAGCATTCCTTTCTGTCCAAATGACATCCAAAATTTTTTTCAAGCATACACCCAATGCTCTACCCTCGTCATTCCTCCTACCAGCTGCCTTATAAATAATACTCCAAACAGAGACAGAGTTGGCAGAGGCTAAAGCAAAACCAGTAATACAACTTATTCTACTCAACAAGATAAGTAAAGCAGGACATTCAAAGTAGAGATGCTCAATAGTTTCATCACACAAATCACAAAACACACACTCAGTGCAACAAGTCAAACCAAACTTGTGCAGAACATTCCTAGTCATCAACGCATGACTGACTACCTTCCACAAAATCAAGTTCTCTCTTGGCACAGAGTCGTTTGTCCAGATAACAAAGAACCACCTAGCAGCAGGCAAAGGAGCAGAAGCAGATAACTGATTGTAAACAGAGGATATAGAGTGTAATTTCTGTTCCCATGAAACAGAAGTAAGGTGATTAGCATTCTTGAAATAATAAAGAATTTCTTTCCACGTTTGCCAGATCATCTGATTGCTATTGTAAGGCAACAAGATATTGCCATCAATTAAAAAATCATTAGCCTTAGCATCACTATGAATACCAGATTGCTGAATCAGAGAATAATCACAAACTTTAGATAGAATCATGCCCTTCCTAACCCAAGGATCATGCCAAAAACTAACAGCAGTATTAGCATTAAGATGATATTGAACCATAGGTAAGAAAATATCCCTATGTTTCAACAGATTTCTCCAATTCCAGCTACAATTCTGAGGTATATCCATACTCCAAAAATATCTACTCTTAATATTGAATTGCCAAATCCACTTAACCCATAAACTGTCTTTCATGCTGATAAGATCATCAAAGAGTTTACTAAATGCAGCAGAATTCCACTTCCTAACATTGATTATTCCAAGCCCACCCTGCTTTAAAGAGGACTCAAATAAGAAGAAAGAGCAAGGCAAAAGCTTTCTGTTGTGAACACTTCCAATCCAGAAGTATCTATTCATGGCAGACCTTACTAACATCAAAAGTTTAGCAGGTAAAATAAATGTATGAGCCCAATAGACAAGGGAAGGAAAAACAACAGCTTTAATAAGAACAAGCCTACCACATTGAGATAACTGACGGTTACCCCACTTGGACATGGCAGAAGTTATTTTGTTGTAAAGAGGTAAGCAATCAACATTGGATATTCTTTTAGTTATTAAAGGAAGGCTAAGATAACTCATATCAGAAGCCATACAAGAGAAACCAAAATGTTGGTATAGAGCTGCAGCAAGCACATCACTGACACCAGCAACAAGCATGGATGATTTAGATTGATTTATAGAAAGTCCAGTCATAAGGAAGAAGGACCGCAGAGCCTCCATTAAACCACACAAAGATGAAAACTCAGGCTTGGTAAACAACATAACATCATCAGCAAACATGATAGATGAAATTTGGAGGTTGGAGCACTTGGGGTGGTACTTGATGAGTTTATGAGAATATTTAAATTTTAGAATAACAGTGAAAACTTCCATCACCAAAAGAAATAAAAATGAAGAAATAGGGTCATCTTGACGTAAACCTTTCTTACTTCTAAAAAATCCAACAGGCCTACCATTAATAACAACAAAGAAGGAAGGAGTGGAGATGCAGACATAAACCCACGACACAAATTTTTTTGGAAATCCCATCTTTGCCATAATTCTAACAATAGATGCCCAATGGATAGAGTCATAAGCTTTGGAGATATCAATTTTCAGAGCAGCTGCAGGAGACACATTAACCCTACCATAACCATTTAGTAACTCTTGGGCAAGAAGAACATTGTCAAGAAAATTTCTAGTGGGAATGAATGCAGCTTGATTGTTAGAAACAACAGACAGCAAGACACCAACAAGACGAGAAGCAAGAATTTTGGAAATACATTTGTACACAACGTTACAGCAAGAGATAGGCCTGAAAGAGGTAACACTGGAAGGAGGAGAGACTTTTGGAATTAAAGCAATATTAGTGCAATCGACAGCACTCAGCAATTTGCATTTAATAAAGAAGTTATGAATAGCTATGCAAAACTCATGGCCTAGGACACTCCAAGTAGAAATGAAGAATGTGACATTGAGGCCATCCGGACCACCAGAAGACTGCTGGTTCATGGAAAATAGGGTGGACTTAATTTCTGCATCAGTGACAGGCTTAATAAGAGATGCTACTTCAAGATGAGAAATACATGGAAAGTCAAGAGAAGAAATTAGGTCTAAATCACGACAGAAGCCATCATAATTGCCAAGAAGATTAGTGAAGTAGTCAATAAATGCTTTGTCAACAGTATCAGGAATAGAAAAAAGAGTGCCATGTTCATCAGAAATACTAAATATATTCTCAAAGGAATGTTTAACCTTTATAGAGTCATGAAAGAATTTAGTATTCCTGTCTCCATCTTCAATCCATTTGGAGTGCAATTGTTGCTTTTTCATACTAGCTTCCAAAAGAAGAGCATTATTAACTTCCTTGAATAATCTTCCCTCCTCTTCAGCTGCAAGAACATCACCAGGATGTTCCATCATATTGTCTTGACATATCTTCGGTTGTTCCTTCAAGTTGGATGATAGCAGGCTACCAGTTCCAAAGGTGGAGGAATCCCATAATTTAATCTCTTGCTTGATACATGTTAACTTCTTGTAAAACTTGAACATAGGATTACCAAAACAGTTAAAGTTAGAGTTAACACGAGAAACTAAAACAAGAAAATTGTCATGCTTAACCCAAGCATTAAAAAATTTAAAAATTCTCTTTCCTCTTCTTAAATGAGGACCAAAAGACAAGATCAATGGGGAATGGTCAGACATGATAGGTTGAGGAAGAAATACAGACAGGGAAGGCCAAAGATGGAGAGATTGGATATTACAAAAAACATGATCTATGGTTGTGAAGATTCTAACACCACTACGACTTTGGTTGTTCCAAGAGTATTTAGCCCCAGACTTATTGACCAATATAAGATCAGATTCAATGATAGCAAGATTTAGAGGAGCAATGTCACCAAGAAGGAGGGGAGAACCACCAAATTTGTCATCAAAATCAAAACAGGAGTTGAAGTCTCCCAAAACGACCCAGGGATGAGAATTTTGCCTAAGAGGAGGAAATGAATTAAATAAAAGATTCCTGGAGGAAACAGAATTATCAGCATAAACAAAAGAGATGTAAAAGGAAGTTTGAGATTGAGACACAAGAGCATGAAAATGAATGGATTGTCTTGTTTGAAGAAATGGAGAAAGAGACAACACAGCGGGATCATATAGAACAAGAATTCTGCCATAAGAAGCAGAATCAAGATTATGGTGATACGCCTAAGCTGGATTGATATACCCAGCAGCTTTAGAGGATAAAGTTTGATTGAGCTTAGTTTCAAGAAGAGCAAATAGACATATATCATAGTTGAAGATAAGGCTTTTCACCTGATCAAGTTTCAGATTGCCATGGGCACCTCTGATATTCCAAGATGCAATTTTTTTATTCATTGATAAGATTTGGGGAAAGGAGGGATTGATTTCTTCTCTTTATAGAAAGAGCCCTAGTTTCAACTTGCCTAAGATTCAGAGACCTCGGGGAGGGATGATCGGGGATGGATGGAATAGAGGAGATAGATTCAGGAGTTGGGACAAAAATTGGAACAGTGGAGGAGGAGATTACTGGCCAACCTGGTAAGTCAATTGAAAAATTATAATGTGAAGGTTGAGCAGAATGAACATCCATAACAGATTTATGCATGGAAGAAATTAATTCCTTAACTTGAGTCTCAAAAGATAAGCACCAGTTTCTGTCAAAGTCTGATACATGGGTATCACAATTTTCATGCACAATTGCAGATACATTACTCATATTATTATTATTACTGCAAGCAGTATTTGGATTTATAGGCACTGAGGGTTCCACAACATGAGAATTTTGATTTTTACCTTTACTACCAGTGTCATGACCATCAACAATGCCATCCTTAGTCAAGGAAGAGGCCATAGCATTTAACTCACATATCACATCAGATAAAATTTCACCTTCCTCCACTTCTAAACCTTCCAATAAAGTTTGATCATACTCCTCAGATTGAAGCAAGTTATACTGGTTAGAGGTGGAAACATTACAAACTTGGTCAACACTATGCATAGAATTCCTAACATCAAGATTAGTTATACTTTCCTCATTTCCTTTTGAAGCATACATTCCTTTCTCACTTGGCATTCTCAAAATATTAACCTCCACCTCTTCACGCATATGACCTTTATTCCCCCTATTGTTATTAACCTTTTGCCAAACTTGCTTCACTTTGATTTCCTTAGCAACTTTTTTCCTCGGCTTCTCTCTATTATGTTCCACTTCACTATTCTTTAGGGGCACGTTATTTTCACATAAATTAGCATTTCCATCACCTGATGCTTTATTGCAGCTAGCTAACAAATGCCCAAATTCCTTACAGAAAGTACAAATTTCAGGCTTCCACAGATAATCAACTTTCACAATTTGCTCAGAACCATCAAGCATTTGACTGAGAAGTTTTCAGGAAGTTCATGTTTTGGGCACACCTCAACTAAACATTTTGCAAATGAAATGCGCTCAAATTTTTTTGTTGAAGCATCCATACAAAGAAGCTTACCAACCCTAGAAGCTAGCCAATTTATGCCCAAAGGCGACCAGGCATACAAGGGAATATTAGATAACTTAATCCAAACAGGAACAGCTTTAATACTACTACAGCTGTTACCAATGTCCTCATCCCAAGGCTTGACAATAAAGAGTTTATTCTTCATCACTACCGGATCAGATTCAGCAATCTTATGCCTATCTTCCTCATTAGAAAACTTAAATAAAAACAGAAACCCATCAGATTTTACAGAAATAGATCCCTTCAATTTCCAAGCCTTCTTCAGGAAATACAAAACAGTGGTGTAAGGCAATGGATTATCAAGAAAAAAGCCAACAAGGAAGTCTTTCCACATAGCACTACCAGCTTGGACCACTTCAACTGGTGGAACAATGGTCTCACCATTGAACACAAGTTGAATATCACGAGGAACATATTTACCAGCATTACTTGGTTTAGCCTTAAATAGGGAGTTCCAAGCATGGGATGAGGAGGTTTGCGGGGGCAGAGAAGGGGATGAGAGAATGGGTAGGACAGAAGTGGCTGCAGCAAGAGGGGAAGTGACGGATGGGACAGGGACAGGACAAGGGATAAGGACAGGGACAGGGACAGAGACTGATAGGGAAGGTATAGAAGAGGCAGCAGGAGGTACAAGGATAGGAGACGAAGGACAAGGCTGATGAAAAGAAGAAGGATGGGATGGGTCGGCGGGAAAAGAAATTAAACGAGGAGGGGTCCCCATTAAAGAAGCAAGGATGACGCCTTTTTATATCCTAAGTATTTTATTCTTTCAAAAATGAGTCATTGTATGAGTTGATTATTTCAAGGAAATAAAAATATGAAAACTAAGAAAATGACTACAACCACTGAGCAGACTACAACAAATAACTGCATCTAATGAGCTCGATGAATAAAGACAATATTTCAAATGAGTCATTGTATATGAGTCTAGTAAATAATTGTTAGCACCAAAATTGGCACTAACACCTAAGAAAGGATTTGTGTAGAGAGATTAATGAAAATAGAAAATTAAAATAGAGGAATGTATGCAAAATTAACTATAGAAACAAGAACACCAGAATTATAGTGGTTCGACGTAACTGTCTACGTCCACTTTGAGTTTAATCTTTATTGCTTTCCTTTAGGACTTGAGTACAGATATTCTCCGTAAACCAATAGCTTTCATACAAGTTATTGCTGAAAGGAAGTTAGTGTAGAAAATGGCAGAGTGTCCTCGGAGTTCTCTCAAAAAAGGTCCCTTTTCACTGCACCCCTGCCCCTCTATTTATAGACGAAGACAAGTTGGACTTCCTCCGTGGGCCCAGGAACAAGATACTTCAACTCATAGTAGGTGACTTCTGCGCACCGGGCCTGGTATGTCGAATGAGACACACCGAACGGCAAATGCCGATCAAGAGATGCCGAGCGAGGCCTTGCTGAACCGAACGACTAAGGCGTCCATGCCGAGTGCCCCTTGGTCGGGCCCCTTGTTCTTCCTTCAATGCCGTTCGAGGGGTCACCGAGCCACGTAGCCTTCCTCACCGAGCCACATAACCATCCCTTTATGGCCGAGCGGCATGGGACTAAGGTATTCATGCCGAACGCCCCAATGCCGAGCCACCCTTGTCGAGTGATGTTGGTCGAACGAAGGTTGCCGAGCGATGCGCGACTTGGGACTTGTAAGACCGAACCATAATCGACCGAACGACCAAGGCCGAACTGCGTATATAGGAACATCCTTCACATAATCCGAACCATGTATATAAGCCGAGCCATGCTTTTGTGCCGAATGACATGCATACAAGCCGAACCATGTATATAAGCCGAGCCGTGTTTTCGTGCCGAACCATGTATATAAGCCGGGCCGTGCAACCGGGTAACATTTGCCCCCCAAAGCGTATCGTGAGTGCCATCATGATGCGCTTTGAACCATAAGCAATCCATGCTCCCCACTTTTCTCCACCTATCAGGTGGGATTTGATTCTCCATTGTGCTGTCATCTTTGGTGTGGGTCGGTCGACGCATACACGCCGAACCACCCGTTCGGCATATTCATTGTCGCCCGGCAAGATTTCTCACCGACCCATTGAAACACTTCGACTAGTTCCACTGGTTAATGCATGTTCACCTCGCCGTCTTCATATAAAAGCCAATACTTCTCCACTTCTTTCTTTTACTCTTACTTCAACTCTACGGGACCTTTTAATTTACCTTCCCCCGAACTCCAGCTACTGCCTCAACCATCCTCTCTCATCCTGAATCCAATACGCTTGCTCCACAACTCCCCCGATAACGAATCTAAACGCACTCCAATCCTAAATCTAACAGCTCCCCAAGCCTTGATTCATTCTCTTAGGTACGAATTTCTCATCCGATCGACTTTTCCGAATTAGTGGTTTTTGTATGAATCTCAAGTTCGCGAGTATTTTTCAGCAGGAGTTGTTGCTGTAGACGAGGGAGGTAGAATTGGATATAGGTTCTTGTTTAATCCACTGAGTGAGGGAGAGTGGCCGTTAGGTTTGTGAGATAAGGCTGAATTTGTGATTGAAATCGTTCGTTAATCAA
Source organism: Allium fistulosum (assembly GCA_030737815.1). Taxonomy (NCBI): domain Eukaryota; kingdom Viridiplantae; phylum Streptophyta; class Magnoliopsida; order Asparagales; family Amaryllidaceae; genus Allium; species Allium fistulosum. The sequence continues at coordinate 851,180,641 of CM060905.1, forward strand.
GGAGCGAGAGAGAAGAGATGGCTCACGCGTTGATACTAGTATTTTGGGTGGATGTTTGTTGTTCGGTAGTCTTCTTGTGGGAGTAATGCTATGGAGGTAGAGGAATAGGGTGTCATTCGGTCTAGGGAGAGAGAATGTCGTTCGGTGATGTTGTGCGTCGCTGTGGGTCGGTCAAAGTCTGATGGAGGGAGGTCGTTTGGCTGTTTGGAAGAGATAGGAAGTGTGTGGGTTGGTCGGTACGGGTGGTTTCTGAAGCCAGGGATAGTGGCCTGGTATCGCTCGGTGTGAGGGAGAGAGTGTGGTTTCACCACTTGAGTGTAGTGTTACGGCCCAGTTAGAGATCACAAGGTGGGTTCGGTATACTGAGCAAGTGAGGTTCGTTATAGCCCCCGCAGGCCGTTCAGTGAAGACAGAATGTTAGAGAGGAGAGCGATTGATTCGATAATTATGACTGTCTCCACTTAAGCACAACGCATACCAAAACTATATACTTCCACGCCTTACCACAGAACAATGAACAATGACAACAACTTAGGCATACAAGCATATCGAACTGATTTTGACTGATAACTCCCCAGTTCCAACAACTATAAACCTGAGTTCAACTCGATAAAAGCAAATAATAGCCTTTAACATATAGTGCCAATGTTTGAGTTCAAGACCCAAACCATCATAGGGCCGGCTCTCGAAGACGGTCAGCGATGACGGTCTTCGAAGATGACAATTTTATGCTCAATCTCACTTCATTATGCCTTTAAATCTTCAATTTTTTTATACTTATGCTCGAACGATTGCACTAGTACACACCACACGGGGGGAATATTTTTGTCGTTATTTCTAATATTGATTGTCTTTCAAGTATAGTTCAAATAGGTGTATACCCAAATTTGATGCTCATTGAGGATGTCTAGAAAGTCGAGCTCCGCCACGGTTTCGGATAAACCTGGGCCAAGTTCTCAACAGGAAGTAGTGGGAACTTCAAATCCATCGACAACTCCAGCACAGAATATCCCGAGTCCAACGACTACGACTATTGACTTAGCTCCTGATGCCATAGATGGAGAAATTATCCTAGACAATCCAGTTGATTCTCAAGCTTCCAAATCAATGAAACCGCTCTTCGCCGACTATGCTCGATTCAGGGAATCCCTTTCGACGACGTATTAGTTCCAATGGGACGAGATCTTCCTACCCTGCCCCCAGCTGGATATACAACTTGCAACAAATTCATGTGCTAGGTTGGTAGCGTGCCACCATTCAACTCCTTTCCCCGTGAAGTGCTACAGTATATCGGGATCGCCCCGTCACAGCTACATCCCAATAGCCATGTGTTCATCCACGACACTTGTATTCTCTTTATGAGCATCCTATTCAGGCTCCCCACTCCTGGTGACATCCACTACATATATCGCTTCAAGCGATGATCTGACAGTCCATCTTTCATATTCCTTGAGCCGCATTCTCAGTGTCAAATTCTGATAGAGGCGTGGAGTAAATTCACCCAATACAAGTAGGAATGGTTCTATTTACGCTGTCCCCCCAGCTTTGTGAGAAGATAGCTGGAAGGGAGTAAGTTCCATTTCTGGATCAATACTTGTCTAAAGCATGAAGTGGATTGTTTCTAAACTTATTTCGATTTTCACAGGTATCAACCCACGTCCCGAAGGCACCGGGTACTCTGAGGTCATTGAGGCCATTCGCGCTACTCCCGTAGAAGACCGAGAGATCAAACTGTCATCCAGTAGAAGTTCGGGTTGTTAGCAGAAGGTCGCCGAACAACTCTTCCATCCAGTGTCACTATAACCGGACCCGCGTCGAAGAAGGGTAAAGGATGGGCGGGAGCTTCATTACCTCCTACAAGTGGTGCCCCCGACACGTCGGAGGAGGGTGAGATTAGAGAAACTGGCGTGTCAGAAGCACTAGGTGAGAATGTAAGTCTTGTTCCAGAACTGGTGGTTGAAGTACATGGCACTGATGAACCACCTTCCCCTTCAAAGGGAAAAAAGAAACTAGCTTACAAGCGGAGGAAGAAGATAGTGGGCGGAGCTTCGAAAGTGGCGATTACTCCAATGGAGAAAGAGCCATCTTCACAACACTTAGAGGGTTCATTGAAAGTCTTGTCTGACCTTACTATTCCCGATGACCTGCTCAACTACGGCTTCGACAATCCAGAAGCCCTAAAACTTCATTCGCCCACGAGAGGCGATGAAAGCATTCATGCCCATCATCAAGAAAAAACTCTGATAAGTAAAGCTAAAGAAATCGGTCTGTTGGGGGGAACTCCTCCCCACACTTAAGTTTTAGCCATCATATGATCATTTCTAACTCTTTTTCACTTGATTTCTGTGCAGGTGACATGGGACGCTCACACGGCTTCGACCGCCTTCACGGTTCCTCTATCTTTCATCACTCTAGCCGAGACTCAAGGCCCGGAAAACGCCGAGATAGGGATGACAACAGTGATAGAGACTATCATTCTCGAGATTCATCGTCTTGAAGGAATAACTTATAGTCACTCTTCCTACCCCAACAATCCTCCTCCTCAACCAGAGCATAGCAGGGATAAATCTGCTCAAAGGGGGTCTCAACCTGATGCTCCTCGCGATCAATATTCCGGTTCATCAAGCATTAGGCAGTCACGTGAGCTTCACAAGAAATCTGTTGTTGCGACGAAACAAACTTCCTCCAGTCCTGTAGATGATCCATCGATAGTAGAAAAGCTAACTGAGCTTAAAACCACATTTCCAAAAATATGCTTTGATGGACTAAAGTTTCTTCCGGCGATCCATCCTATCCCGGGGCACGTTAAACAAAGTGTCATTGCTTGTACTAATGATGTCTACGTCCAGCAAAACGCATTCGTTCATTTGGTGGAAAAAGTTTTAGAAGTTTCGGTGGCACGCCAGCATGAAATCGATCACTTGAAACTCGAAGCTATCCACGATAAAGACATTATCAAAGCACAAGATGAAGAGCTTTCCTCATATAACTCTCAACTTGAAGCTGCTCAAAAAACCGCTAAAGACACGGCCGAAGCTGTTGATCGTCTGGAAACCGCACACAAAAAGGAAATTGATGAGGCGATTCAACGCTATGGCGCTTTAGCCTTAGAGAAAGATTCCATCCAAAAAGAAAGGAATACTCTCGCTCAGCGAGTTAAAGAATTGGAGGAACTACTCCTTAAAGAAAAAGAAGAAAAAGCTGCAGCCCAAGAAGAGTCACAATGATATTATGACGAGTTTGTCTCCACATGACTCTTAAAAGGAAAGCTTGACAAGGAGATTTCCAAAGATGAAGCGCTGAAGGATGCGGCTCGTGAAGAGGGCAAAATAATGGCGCTCTTGGAAATTGACTCTCGCCTTGAGGCGGCCATTGAAGCTGGTAGAGAGGAAATTAAGTGCATGTTTGATCCACTCATAGCCGAGTACAATGCTCGAGTTCTCATGCATCGTGACCTAACATTTCTCGACGAGGGTTACCTCGAACCTTTGGCCGAAGCATGGGACACTTTAGTAAAGATCAAAAAAGTTGAGTCGGGAACTGAAGAGATTGATGAAGATTCCCTTGTGAAAAAAGTGCTTCGCGAGAATGAGCGCACTGACCTATCCGCGGTAAAGGCCCTTTACGAACGGGACTCTTCCTCGTCAAAAGGAAAAGATGACACTGCCGGTCCATCCGGAACCTAGTCCTCAGTTCCTACTCTTATTCAGCCGACTAGTCACTCACCACTCGATCCCTTTGAGCAGCATATTGGCTATGACCCAGAAAAACCTGGACTTGATATTCACGCTCTATCTCCTATTCCGGAAGGTGAAACTCCCCGAACCGTTGAGAGTCAGCCGGAAACTGGTACATAGCTTTTTTAGAGTTCAAAGGGCCATTGATTTTGACGAATAATAAATGTACCCTAACATTTGTCTCTTACGATTTCGTGCAGGCCATTCTGACCCCAAGCCAACTCCAAGGAGTGATGCTGCCGCAGAAAAGGAGGGGAAAACGAGAGAGGCAAATCAGACTAGAGAGACCCCCGGACCCTACGCACAAGTGATCGGGGCGCTTGATGAAGACAAATCTGAAAATTTATCGCCCGTGGAGGAACATTATGGATTTGAGATCACGGGCGCCTCTAAACACACTTCAATATCGAGCATGGTGGAGCAAATCATAGAAGAAAAGAAGAAGAAGGCTGAGATTAAGATTGAGCCTTAAGCGGTGGAACTTGATGATCCATTGAACAGGCCCCTGAAGGTTATACTCCCCGGTGGAACCTCGCCACAGGAATACCCTCTTCCTTCCCCAGGCACCATTTACCTTGCAAGCAAGGCGTCCAGGAAAAAGCGCTCGGGGGAGGAGTCTTCAGAGAAACCGAAGAAGGAGAAGAAGTCGAAGAAGTAGCTATCATGCTTCGTTCAACGCGAATAAGCCTAGATTTTGTAATTATTTCTATTTATTTTTGTAGTCGTTGTGAATAGATTTTTTGCTCCGAGTTTAGGAGAAATTGTATTGATATCGAATCCTTGATTAGTAAATAAAATTTTGTTTTTCTGACGATGTTCGATGCTTAGCTTCACCATCCATCTTGTGTTTGAAATCCAAAGTTATGTGGGTCACGCAAGTACTTGTTCACTTCCACGTGACTCGAAGTTTTCTGAATCGCTTCAATTTTAGTCCGCGCTCTGGGGACATAGAGATTTTTAAATCGTTTATACTCTAGTCCGCATTCTGGGGACTCAGAGTACTCGAGTCCGCACTCCGGGACTTAGAGATTTTTTCAAGTCGTTTATACTCTAGTCCGCACTCAGGGGACTTAGAGATTTTTCAAATCGTTTATACTATATTTCGCACTCTGGGGACTCAGAGTACTCTAGTCCGCACTCTGAGGACTTAGAGATTTTTCAATTCGTTTATACTCTAGTCCGCACACTGGGGACTCAGAGTACTCTAGTCCGCACTCCGGGGACTTAGAGATTTTTCAAATCGTTTATACTCTAGTCCGCACTTTGGGGACTCAGAGTACTCTAGTCCACACTCTGGAGACTTAGAGATTTTTCAAGTCGTTTATACTCTAGTCCGCACTCTGGGGACTTAGAGATTTTTCAAATCGTTTATACTCTAGTCCGCACTCTAGGGACTCAGAGTACTCTAGTCTGCACTCTGGGGACTTAGAGATTTTTCAAGTCGTTTATACTCTAGTCCGCACTCCAAGGACTCAGAGTACTCTAGTCTGCACTTTGGGGACTTAGAGATTTTTCAAGTCGTTTATACTCTAGTTCGCACTCTGGGGACTTAGAGATTTTTAAAGTCGCTTATACTCTAGTCCGCACTCTGAGGACTCAGAGTACTCTAGTCCGCACTCTGGAGACTTAGAGATTTTTCAAGTCTATGTGTGTTCATATGCCAGATAGATTAATGTAACTTAATTTTCACTATGGAATTGTAACATACGGAAACATAAATAGTTAACGAAAAAGACGGCTTCAAACCTTTATTGATTATAATAAATGAAAACAAACTGGAATGTCTTATTACATGCTAAAAACTAAAAACAACAAAATGAACATACACTGGAAATAATTGCAACTAAAATGCAAAAGAAATAAACTAGGTGTAATAACGACGCAAATGCTCGCTATTCCATGCGCGAGGAAGTGTCACACCATCTACGATCGCTAGCTTGAAAGGTCCTTCCCCAATCCTCCGTTCGATGACATACGGACCTTCCCATGTGGGATTCAGATGTGATGGGGTCGGAAAAACTCGCTTCAAAACGAGATCACCCACATTGAAAATTCTCGGTCTAATTTTTTCATTATAATATCGAGCAACTCGGTCCCTAAGTGCACCCGCTCTTAAATCAGCTTCTTCACGTTTTTCGTCAACAAAGTCCAGCGATTCCAATAGGAGATTATGATTCATCTTAGGGTCATAATAAGTTACCCGATGAGAAGGGACTTTAAGTTTCACGGGTATCACAGCTTTAGTGTCGTATGCCAAGATGAATGGAGTATGGCCAGTCGCGGACTTGTGGGTGGTTCTGTAAGCCTATAGCGCTGTCGGAAGCTCATCCACCTACTTGCCTCTAGCCTTCTCCAAACGTTTCTTTAATATTGACTTGATTATTTTATTTACGGCTTCCACTTGTCCATTCGCTTTAGGGTGAGCGACCGCCGAAAACCTTTTCTCAATGTGATATTTGTGGCAAAATTCTTTGAACTCCCTACTTTCAAATTGAGTTCCATTGTCCGTAATGATAGTCCGTGGGAGGCCAAAACGGCATATGATGTTTCGTACAATGAAATTAATTACTTTTTTGGTGGTGATCGTAGCTAAAGGCTCTGCTTCTGCCCACTTGGTAAAGTAATCAACCGCAACAATTGCATATTTCGCACCACCTCTGGAAAATTGGTAAGGAACCGATTATATTGATCCCTAAAATCGCAAATGGCCAGGGACTAACCATTTGTGTGAGTTCCATTGGCGGAGCTCTTGGGATTTTCGCAAACTTTTGACATTTTTCGCTTTTCTTATGTAGTCTGCAGCATCTCGATTTACAGTTGGCCAATAGTATCCATAGCGGAGGATCTTTTTTGCTAGTGTATGCCCCCCAGTATGGTCGCTACATTCTCCTTCATGAACTTCCTTCAAGACTCGTTTTATCTCATCGTGGGCGATGCACCGGAGTAAGGGAACCGAGAATCCCCTCCGATACATTATTCCATCTTGCATTATTTATCGTGAAGCTTTATGAATGACTTGTCGTCTCTCGTTTTTTATATCGGGCAAAGTCCCATGTAGTATGTATTGTTTGAATGGGGTTATCCATGACTCCCTTTCAATTTCTATTTCAAGCACAAAATCTACTTCCATCTCGTTTATACTTGGAAATTGCAAAACTTCAACAGGAACCAAGCCCATCTGTTGTGCATCGCCAGTACTTGCGAATTTTGCTACTGAATCGGCTTCCCTGTTTTGTTCATGCGGGACATGCAAAATATCGTAATATTCAAGGTCTGCCAAAATTTCTTGAACCCGAGCGAGGTATGGAGCAAGCCTCTGCCCCTTTGCTTGATAATCTCCCCGCACTTGGTACAACATCAATTGAGAGTCACAAAAGATTTCAACCGTTTTTTATTCCGAGCTCCATGACAAGTTTTAAGCCAGCGAGCAATGCTTCATACTCTGCTTCGTTATTCGTAGCTGGGAAATCAAGCTTCAAAGCATAACAAATAGATCGGTTTTTAGGGGTTACTAGAATGACTCCAGCCCCAGAGCAACGGTCGTTGGATGCCCCATCGGTGTATAGTTTCTATCGAATAGTGGGTATAACATCATCTCCGTCTGGTTCGTCGGACATGGAAAATTCCGATATGAAGTCTGCTAGAGCTTGCCCTTGTATGGCCCTTCGTGGAAGGTAGGTGATATCAAACCGACTCAACTCAATATTCCATTTTAACAATCTCCCTGAGGTTTCTGGTCGTTGGAGTACCTGTTGCAAGGGTTGATCGGTATAGACACTGATTGGGTGTGCTTGAAAGTACGGACGAAGCTTGCGTGATACAATCACCAAACAATAGGCTAGCTTCTCTATTTTAGGATAATTTCTTTTTGCCCCCGTTAAACGTTTACTAACATAGTACACCGGCTTTGAACTCGGTCTTCCTCGCCAACCAAAGCCGTACTGATGGCATGTTGAGATACAGCCAAGTATACATACAACACTTTATGGTCTATGGGCTTCGACAGCACCGGAGGGCTTTCCAAATGTCTTACCAAAGCTCGAAACGCATCCTCACAATTGGGTGTCCATTCAAAATTTCTCTTTCCTTTCTTTATTACATCGAAGAAAGGAATACACTTGTCTGTCGCTCTGGATATGAATCAACTCAGCGCGACCACTTTTCCGTTCAAGCTTTGTACTTGCTTTATGGTTCTGGGCACTTGTATGTCTCTAATAGCCTGAATCTTTTCGGGGTTAGCTTCAATTCCCCATGCATTGACGATAAAACCCAAAAACTTCCCCGTCGCAACACCAAAGAATACTTTAAGGGATTGATTTTCATCCCGTAGTGTCGGAGTATATCAAACATCTCTGCCAAGTCTCGTATGTGGTCGTTTGACTACTGTGACTTCATGAGCATATCATCCACATAGACTTCCATGGTCCTACCAATTTGGTCTTTAAACATCCGATTCACCAGATGTTGATAAGTGGCTCCTGCATTTTTCAATCCGAAAGGCATCACTACATAATAGTACAGTCCAACGTCTTAACAAAACTAGTGTGTTCTTGATATGGAATGTGCATCAGGATTTGATTATATCCTGAGTACGCATCCATAAATGACAATAACTCATGTCCTGCGGTTGAGTCGACCAGCTGATCAATTCTAGGTAGAGGGAAACTATCCATAGGGCATGCTTTGTTCAGATTTGAGTAATCAACACAGGTCCTCCATTTTCCATTCGCTTTTCTCACTAGTACAGGGTTAGAGACCCATTCCGGGTAGAGGGCATCGCGGATGAACCCATTGGCTTTGAGTTTGTCCACCTCCTCTTTAAGAGCTACGGACCTCTCTGGATCCATGCCTCTCCTTTTCTGCTTTACCGGCATGTATTTCGGGTCTATGTTCAACATATGACTCGCAATAGCAGGAGAAATCCCACACATATCGGAATGCGTCCAAGCGAAAACGTCCAGATTCGCTCGGAGGATATCAATAAGATCCTCGATCATTGAGGGGTTGAGTTGTGATCCAATCTTAAGTACCCGCGATGGGTCATTGTGGCTGACTGGAATGTCAATCGTCAGTTCAGTCGGTGCTGCTTTTGCCTCCTTGGGTTCCTTATCATCGTCCCTCGGATCTATGTCTCTATAGATCTGATCATGTTGCCCAAGCCAAGGCTCGGGCATTACTTGTCAATCTTCAGTGACGCGGATGTGGACGGAGTTGTCCACAACCTTTCCTTTCTCTCTTCGCTGGGCCTCTCTCAGCTCAGCCACATAACACGCACGACCAGTCACCTGATCGCCATGAACAACACCAACTCCCTTATCCGTCGAAAATTTCAAAGTTAAACACCATGGGGCCAAAGCTGCCCTAAACTCTGCCAGGGCCGGTCGGCCCAGAAACACATTATATGGGGAATCGACATCCAAAACGATGAACGGTAGGATCCGTACCCTCCTACATTCACCTTCTCTAAGTTCAACTGGCAATTCAACAAAACCCACTGCATAAGTAGCCGCACCGTTAAAGCCTTGAATGCGGGCTTTAGATGGTTTTAGATCCTTTGTCTCCATCTTCATCTGGTCGTATGCCTTTTTGAAGATGTTGTTAACAGAACTTCCACAGTCAATCAGTATCCTTCTCACAAACGCTGGCCTAATAGTGGCTGAGATGACCATCGGGTCAATGGTAGGTGCCTCCACCTGATCGGCATCTCTACTTCTGAACACTATATCATCCGTCATCATTCGATGTTGTTTAGCCGGAGTTCCATCTTCCGTGTTTGAACAACATTCAAAGTCTGCATGTTTTAAGGAACTAGCATAGCACTCCATTTCTTGCCAATTCTTGTCTGCAGGGTGTGGCCCACTAACTATCGTGTTTATGACTAATCTACCTCCAGTCCGAACGGGTTCCTCAGACCGTCGTGGGGCCTGTCCGCGATTAGGGTCGGATGTCCCTTGTCCGCCTTCCTGAGGGTTATTCACAAACTCATGTAACTTTTTCTGTCGAATCAGCTTTTCATTCGCATCATGGAGGTGCCTACACTCCTCGGTATTATTCCCGTAAGTCTCATGGAAGCGGCAATACTTCCCAGTCCGTTTTTGTTCTTCGGTGGACTCTTTTGGGCGTGGCTTTTGATATTGGAAAGTATTACAGGTCGATAGGTAAATATTTTCTAGAAATGCATTCAGAGGAGTGTATTCATTATAAGTTGGGATCCTTGGTTTCCACTTTCCGGCTTCCCTTTTCTTTCCGGAATTTCCTCCTCCGGATCCTTTTGATTGCTCACGCTTGTTTTGAACATTGACCTGGACTTTTCCAGAGTTGTCACCAGATTGTTTTACAGGAATGTTGCTTTGCACAGTCTCCTTGCCGGGTCCTGGTGCATTATCTCGTCTCGTCCACCTGGCTTCCTCCCTTCTTATAAATTGGTGCGCCTTTGAGTAAAAACGTTCCAGCGTCGCCGAAGGCTTTCCTGCCAGCCAGTCACCAAACTCCGAATCTGGATCTACTCCTCGCATTACGGCCATTAAAATGGCATGGTCATTTGGGTTGCTAACTTCAGTAGCAGCAACGTGGAATCTTTGCAAGTACTCCTTTAACGATTCCCCTGGGGCCTGAATTATACTAGACAAGGACATAACATCCTTGGGACGAGTGGCATAAATCCTGAACTGCTCCACAAATTTCGTCGCTAACTCGTCAAAATTTGAGATAGACCGGGGAGGAAGTCGGGTAAACCACATGGTAGCGATTCCAGATAAAGTTATTGGGAAACATCTACATTTAGTTGCATCATTCGCCCTAGCTGAATCCATCATCCACCCATACCTCATTACATGCTGTCGGGGATCAGTCTTCCCCTCGTAGGCCGGGATAGTCGGCATATTAAACTTCCTGGGGTACTCAACTTGTAGGATAGCATCTGTGAATGGAGTATGACTCCTAGATACACCCCAATCATCATTAGTTAAACCTTGATTTTCCCTCATCAGCTGTCTGACCATGGCTGATAGGTCTGGGGTTTGTATGGAAGATGGCAAGTTGGAATCCGTCCTACGGGACCGTTCCGGCTAGTGCCTCCTCTGTTGGTGATCTACCAAACGTGTATCTTGGGGACCTACTTCATCATGACCTTGGTGAGCCAATCATCCAGCTTCCACCCATCCTCCAGATCCTAAGTTTACTGTTTCAGCTTGAGCGCGATTTTCCTGGTGCACTGCACATGTTTGCGTTGTTTCAGTTCTACGGCGTCTACGCCTGGGAGGTTCGTCAGATGAAGCAGAACTGTCGGATGAGGAGTAGGAAGTGGGACTTCCTCCAGCATTCCAACGCTGTTGTTGAGTAAGCTGAGTCGTGAGGTTGGCGTTAGCTTGAATCTTCTCATTAAGTTGTCTCCTGCTTTCCATGAGTTCTTTCATCAGCTTGCTGAACTCTGTCCTCGTGACAACTTCCATTTGGTTTTGGGCGGTGATGGTCCCAGCGCCTGGATTAGCTTGTTGATTGATGGGTCCTACTTGTTGGAAGCTAGCGGTTTCGTTAACATCTGCATTGTGGGAGGCTGATCTAGTACGTGGTCTTCCCATTGTAGAGTTATCGGTTGAAACTCTGAATAGAATTAATGGACTTCTTGTGGATAAAATCAGATCTTCTTCAGGGGATTTCCTCAATCCAGTAGCAACAAAGGAGATCCTAACAGCCTGAGAATGCATTCTTAGTGAAAGCACCAAAATTGGTACTAACACCCAAGAAAGGATTTGTGTAGAGAGATTAATGAAGATAGAAAATTAAAATAGAGGAATGTATGCAAAATTAACTACATAAACAAGAACACCAAAATTATAGTGGTTTGGCGTAATTGCCTACGTCCACTTTGAGTTTAATCTTTATTGCTTTCCTTTAGGACTTGAGTACAGATACAATCCGTAAACCAATAGCTTTCATACAAGTTATACTGAAAGGAATTTAGTGTAGAAAATGGCAGAGTGTCCTCGGAGTTCTCTAAAATAAGGTCCTTTTTCACTGCACCCCTGCCCCTCTATTTATAGACGAAGACAAGATGGACTTCCTCCGTGGGCCCAGGAACAAGGTACTTCGGCCCATAGTAGGTAACTTCTGCACACTGGGCCTGGTATGCCGAACAAGACACGCCGAATGGCAAATGCCGATCGAGAGATGCCGAGCGAGGCCTTGCCGAGCCGAATGACTAAAGCATCCATGCCGAGCACCCCTTGGTCGGGTCGCTTGTTCTTCCTTCAATGCCATTTGAGGGGTCACCGAGCCATGTAGCCTTCCTCACCGAGCCACATAACCATCCCTTTATGGCCGAGCGGTGTTAGTCCATGAGTTGATGGTTTTGATGACAACAACCTTAGAATAAGATTATAAAATATAAATACTAACATTATAGTTTAGATGTATATGTATATGCAGGATTTAACCACGCAGGTACAAAGAATGAAGACTGTACAGTATAGAGATTCAAGATATCAAGATTGAAGACTCATGAGTATCAAGAATATCAAGATTATCAAGAGTTCAAGATTTCAAGATAAGTATGGAGTCTAGAATTATGTTAAAACTTCACAATAGCACTGAAATCTTCACTCCATTTTTCTTTTGGGATGGAACCCATTTCTACCTTTTTAGTGGCTTACAAACCCACAACAAGTAGCTTACAAACCTACGACAAGTGGCTTACAAACCCACGAACATCCTGGTTTTGTACAAGTTCTCGAGTCCTGATATGATGAGATATTCTACAGGAAGAAGCTTGCAAAACTACTTCAAAATGATTTTCAAAACTACTTCAGAATGATTTTCAAAATTGCTTTTCAAAATGTTTTAGCCTTAAAAATTATCTTTTCAAATGATTTTCAAAAAGATGTTTTAGCCTTAAAATATTCTTTGTTTTTTGTTTTTAATAAACTCGTGTTTTTAAACTTTGTTTGTTTTAAACTATCTTTATATTTAGATTTAAATATAAAATTATAGTAAAATTTTATATATATTATTCTCTATATTTATCTATGTATTTTATCTATAGTCAAGTATATTTATAAAGTTTAAAATAGTTTTAATATAAGATAAATGTTATTTTCAAAGAAAAAAAACATCAAAATTTCCTTTGGGATGTCGACATGCCCTAGTACCCCATGTCGACATAGTGTCAGTTAGGACCAAAAATTTGAATTTCAAAAGAAGTGTCTATTCGCCATAACTTTTCACGAATGGACATGACTGTTATTCTTCTATAAATAGGGGTTAGTTTCAACGAATTTTATATCAGATTTTCTGGTTTTTCACTTCTCTTCTTCTTCCACATTTTCTTATTCAAAATCCTATCATTACTCTGTCGAAATCAACATTGAATCTAACTAGATAATCTCTGGTTTGATTCTCTATCACTATCTCAACAAGATCCAAGTGCTATTCAGAGTTATAGGCTTCTTTCTAATCTATCTAGCGAGAAAAGGTGTGATTTTAGCCTTGGAAATCAATCAAGCGAGAAAAGGTGTGATTGTAGCCTTGGAAATCAATTGGGTGAACTTGTTGCCCCAAAAATTAAGTATCTCTACCCAGAGGATTATTATTATGGAGGGTGTACCTCGTAGCCTTGAAACCGAGGGTTGTAATTGTTGAATTTCTTTTGAAAGGAAATCCGTACTTAGTTGTGCAGGACTGGATGTAGGGTAACTCCGAACCAGTATAAAATCCGGCGTGTTCTTTCCTTTACTGCATTTACTTTATTTCTGCATCTGTGTTTGATTCTATGATTATATCTGTGTCTGAATATTGCATACATTTCTGTACAAATCAACAATAACTCAAAAAGATTTAGTAATTTCTTATAAACACTATTCACCCCCCTCTAGTGTTATTCCTAGCCTTAAGATCCGTAATCTGCATTCCTCACAAGCGGCATGGGACTAAGGTATTCATGTCGAACGCCCCAATGCCGAGCCACCCTTGTCTAGTGATGTTGGTCGAACGAAGGTTGCCGAGCGATGCGCGGCTTGGGACCTGTAAGACCGAACCATAATCGACCGAATGACCAAGGCCGAACCGCGTATACAGGAACATCCTTCACATAAGCCGAACCATGTATATAAGCCGAGCCATGCTTTCATGCCGAACGACATGCATACATGCCGAACCATGTATATAAGCCGAGTCGTGTTTTCGTGCCGAACCATGTATATAAGCCGGGTCGTGCAACCGGGTAACAATACTTGTATTATATCCTTTGATGATACACACACAAAAACATTATCAAATTGATTTAAAATGGATTTTGAACTTAGAAATTTTTAAAAGAAATTTTTTCAACAACTTAAAAAATATTAGGCAATACCAGGACTTGAAACTGGGCCATAGAGCACAAATTTGCATGTCTTACCAACTGAAATACAAGTGCTTTTAGTAATAGAAGTCGGATATCTGGCAACGTTACTCAGACGTTTGACCTAGTGCTTAGATGCCTAGTAAGCTCTTTCGAACATCTGAATCACATATTTATTAAATGCTTTCTTTTATGGAAAATGGCCAGACGTCCGAGCCAAAAATTCAGACATCTGAACTTGTAAAAACCGACTCTTTATAATAGAAGTCAGATGTCTGAATCATAAGGGTAGATGTCTTAAATAGGTCAAAAACGAATGTATTCCTTTCTGGAATGTGTTCAAACATCTGACCTCAACATTTAGACATCTGACCCTGTTTTAATTTTTTTTTAAATAAAGAGTCAGACATTTGACCTTTCTATTCAGACGCCTGATATGTTCAAATAGCCATATTTCTAAACAGATAATTATTTCTGAAAAGGATCTTCTGTCTGTATAAACTTGTGATCCCTTGAAAGATCATCACCATTCGACAACCCTCTTCATCTCTATAAATATAGACCAACTTCATTGATTGCAGTCATAGAATTCTTGCTCTCAAATCTCTATTATGTTTATTTCTCTTAGTTTTCAATAACAATCAAATTTTCAATATTTTCTTGCTATAATGTTGCGCATTCAATTCGCAATCATCAAAGGATATTATAGGAAGGGTGTACTGAAAAGAGACTTATCTACATTATTGAGAACACGTCAAAGTCAAAATTAGAATTTATTTTATTTTAGTGAAGTCCTGTTGGTGATCTTCAGGAAAGTTATTGGAGTCTTGTTTAGTTGTTCAGGCGGTCTTATAAAACTTATTCCTCCCGGTCAAGTGAGGATTGTTTTGTGAAATTTCAGAAGGATTCTAGGACTGGACGTCAGACGGGGAGTCTGAACCAGTATAAAAATTGCTCGAGCAATCTTTTATTTACTACTTTATTTTAGCTTGCTTATACTTTTTCATATTATAGATCATTCTGCATTCCACATATAAGCCGCATCACATAGGAACTTTCAAATACTTCTTAAATGGAGAAGAGGCAGACCTAACAGTCATTTAATACCACGACCTTGAAATGGGCCCCTCGCAACGTAAAAGCTAGTCAATCAATCCTAACTACAAAGACCAATGACTCTTAGATAAGGCTTTATAATATATTTATCATATTACTAACGCATCTCAAAGACTTATCTAATGGTTAACTAGCCCACTTCTAACAAAAAACTAACTAATTAAACTTTGAGGTCTGTGCATATCCCATACGGTATCTACACTAGTAGAAAGTGAAATCCATCAAGGCATAACCCAGGTATTTGGTACTGATCGCAAGGGACCGTTTGTAATCATAGTCTTGCTGGTTATCATAACCTATACGCTAGCCCTACTACTACTAAATACTGGTCCAACAACAATACTGATAGCCCACCAACCTTCCACAACCGAAATTGCATTTAGATTAACCTAATGTGAATCAAGAAAAATCCCCATTTCAGTTACTTAATACCTCTTATTAGAGATGAAGCAGATCTTATTTCCCTAAAAGTACTGGGCGATTTAATACTTCAAATCCAAGACAAATTCTAGGTAAACTTTCCCCACCTATACGCAATCGGATATTCCTTCCACAGGAGTCCTACGGTTGGAGATGTCACACATCAGTGGTAAGTATACACAACTGTTGCTAACCTTTAGGTGAAGGGCGGACTTCTGTTGTGTAACTCTACTGACCTTGCATCCCAACCTACTAAACCAAACCAACCATCCTAAGTCTAAATGTTGGGCTGGACCCACTAATTTATGCTTGTTATAAACATATAATTAAGGCTGTATAATTTCCCGCTACGAAAATTATACTACCTTCTAGGATTTAATTCCTATCTTATACGCTTATTTGCTATATTTCATAAATGTCAATTATCCATAATAAATGGTCATTTTTATTCTACCTAAACAATCTTAATTCCACCTATTATGCCTATTTCATTTCCCCATAGATGCCATATTAAATCCTTTAACCAGTCTAATTAAACACATTTATGTCTCCGTTTAATTCATATAACTCCCTTTTAACTTCACATTTATTGCCCTATTAATTTTGGAGTTACCATCTCTTTTCCATCTACATCTCCTAATCCTATAATTTTCTATGCTATTTATAACTAGACGTCCTAATTATAACTAATGTGAATATCGACGTATAGTACGCTATATAAATATATTTTTATTTCTAATTGGTATGTGCAGTTATATGCATGTATGTGTGTGTATTCCTATTTCTAACTATTAATTCTTAAATTAGAACATTCATTTCCACAATTTAATATCAAAGCTATCCTTCCAAAATGGATTACCATTATAACCTTACATAAATTAACCAAAAGTGAGATCTTTGTTTCGTTTGAAATTACAAAGAATTATCTCTTTTCTTTTATTGAAATAGACAGTGCATACTATGGGGAAGAACATCCGTACTTTACACATCTCTTTCATTTTTGGTATATTCTATATTATTTCAAACGGCACACTTTTTATACATTCGTGGATTAGATCATTTATGGAAATTACATGAAAATAGATACAATCAAATTATTCCCTGCTCTCGATAAATTAAAACATAGAAATTCAAATTCGAAGTCAAATTTGGGCAATCTAAACTAATACTAACAGTTTTCAACCCAACTAAAAATTTGGAATAAACTTCGCAACTTTATCAACGGTCAATTTTAACAAATTTTGAAACCGATTTCCAAATTTCCGGATTAGGGTGAAATTACCATTCCTATTCCAATTACCTATCTTATAGATTATGTAGGCGATATTCATACTTCTTCTTTTAAGCTTATAACTCATCAGATCTTATACATGCATAATAATTAAATAAAATTCAAGGATATAAATTTCAATGTTATAAATAAATCATATAATACCCCACTTACCTTTCAAGCTTTCCAAATCTCCCAAATCCAAGTTCATCCTTTTACTTAACTCCTTTCCCTTTCTAATCCAAAAGAATATGATTAACAAGGTATATACATACTATAAGAATTACAGATCTAAGAAGTGATTTAGGATTAATGGAAATATAGATTTATAATTATGAAATTTACCTTTTTCTATAGTATCGATTCACTCCTTCTCTTCTTCTCTTTTATTTTCTGCCCTTCTCTGATTTATATATACATTGTATTGTATTTTATAATTAGTAGAAATAGCGGAGAAGGGAAAAGAGCAAAGCTTCGCTGCCCAGATTAGAAAATGGAGAAGAGAAATGACGGGTTATGCCTGTATTTATAGACGCTCGAATCAATTGTATCCGTTGGACCAAAATAATTAAATCCAGGCCATTCGGCCAAGGTTCAACCTTAGCTACCACCATCAGGACTGGTCGATCGACCCAAGGAAGGGGTCGACCAGTAGGATCCTGCATTTAATATTACTTATTTCCTATTTTTCCATTTTAAATTATTTTTGTTCCAAAAACTTCAAAGGCTAATAACTTCTTTGTTCGAGCTCCGATCGTAAAATTCCAAATATGAAAGTTGCTCCAAAAATCGCCACGAACGTAATTGTGCAAGTTTCATGGTCAAATTCCAATTTTGCTTAAATTCCATTTTTGAACCTTATTAATAATTTATTAATTACCGTTTATTTTACTAGGACTTACATTTTCTCCCCTTATAAGAATTTCGTCCCTAAAATTCACCAAGATTTGAATCATGTAGCATAACGTGCAACCAATCTAAACATTCGACCAATTAGTGTTACAACCAATTTTGCAGCCAAACATGTACAAGTGCATGGTGTATCACAATTGATATGTATACTGAATAATTCTAAATCTGCGTCTCTTATATGAATCCATTTTTTAAAAACATTTTGAAAGTATGATATAAATAACCTATATAGTGGCGGTTCTATATGTATGCAAGTTCTCAAAAATCAAAAATCCTTTTTCATAATAATTTCCATATGGTTCAACAAATTTTGCATCCAATCTCTACCATTCAGTACCTAACACACAATTTCTAACATCCAAAATTTGAAAATCTACCTTTTTTAAATCTAGACTTATATGTCGGAAAAGAAATTAGATGGCAATTTTCATATTTCCACCCTTCTTTTGTGTACCTATTCCATTGTATTATGGAACCTTCTCATTTTCCCCAAAATCTTTTTCAACTTTTTCAAGTACAATTTGCATAAGAGGTATACTTGTAGATGCTAAAAATGGGATTATTCTAAAAATAATTTTTCTTTACTATCAACAAGTATGAAAATAGAAATTCCAAAGATAAAACAGTTTTTTCCTTGTTATTCCCTATGTTTGGTATATTATCACCCTTGTTGGATAGTAAAATTCATATTCACTAATACGTCAACCTTCCCTACACTAAGCATATTGTTGATGGTAAAAGTGGTACAACACCCAATAATCTGTTGAAATATTAAGATCTGGCGGATATTGTAAGAAAATTAAAGAACGCATAAGAATTTTTATAGTGATTCGGCAATCTCCAGCCTACGTCCACTGTTATCGTTATTGATTATTGATTTGATAGAGAGTTTAAGTGGATTAGAGAGATTTTGATGTCACAAGCATAAAGATTGATAGGTTTTTAAGCCTAGAACTGCTAGCAATGTCTGTCTTGGTGACTATGGTGAAGGCAGATAGGAGATAAAGAAGATGGAGTGCCAAAAAGTCCAGTTTCAATAGCCATAGGGTCTGTATTTATAGGGGAATTCGCTAGTAGACTCAAAGGCCCTTAAAGTAGAATGTCCAATCCAAGTCCAAAGGTGCAAGAAGCTAAAGTCAACCCCTTCATTAATTAAAACCACTCAGTACCAAGAGGTTTTTTTTGGTGGAAATTTCCCCTTTCTCTTCTATTTTTCTTCCTAGCTCCGTTCCGTTGTGTTCCAAACACTTTTCCTTGAAGGTTGAGTTGTTTGTGTCGGTTTCCTTAATACTGCTTGTCTTTTCCTTCTTTCTTCTCATGAATCCTTAAAATTACTCGTCTACTTTTTGGGACAAGCGCTCAATGGTAATCACATGAAGTTGTACTTCGAGAATAAGAGGTTCAGGAGGTACAAAGTGCAAAGAAAAGCCCTCGGTACCGAGTGGTTCCTCTCGGTTTCGAGCTGTTCACTTACCTTCCTTGCTTATGAAACTTGTCGAGTGTCATCTTTTTGCCCTTCCAAGCATGTTCCTAAGTTTGTGAATCATCTCATCTTCACCTTGGCATTCTAATTCCAGTTGAAATTTTCTTAGACAAAAAGCCAATTAACACTTGCCTCCCAGAGTATGTTTTCGCTGAGAACAAAGCGTGATATGGATCAAGACAAGTTCTGACTTGTTATCCCTTGGTTCCTGTTAGTTGTTTAGGAATTGCTTCGAAGTATTGCTTTCATTCTGTAAACATTCTTCTAATAGCTTTTCATAGCTGAAATTCCATTCTTTGTGCCAAGGACTAGATCTATGCTCTGGAGATAGTTCCATGCCTTAACATAGTATGTTATTCTCCTGGTCTGACTTTATGTTGGCTTTTGGCTAGATTCGTCTCGACACTTAGAGGTTCCTCTCGATACCGAGACCTTTCACTTAACCCCGAGTGCTATATAAATAACACTTCAAAAAAAATTACTCCTTAAATTTTCATTCGTGCTTTCTTCCCCGAGAACTTTTTTCTTCTCATCATCGACCATGATCAAACTCCATCCTAACGCTCAAGTTCGACCATCAGAGCCCTAAATTCCTTGTTGACTCTCCTCCAACACCGTCACTGCCTCAAACAGCCCCTCTAAAGTGCTCGAACCCGCTCCTTTCCAATCATTCATGCCGATTGCTTTTCCATCTCCTGAATCTTCAAGCGTCCAAGCATGAATTTCTTGGTAAGTGTGATCGACAATTCAGATTGTTGTGGGTGGGATGGAGAGGTTAATTGAGCTAGGTTGGAGCGAATTCATGGTCCCTCGAAGCTTATGCTCGATGCCAACTTCAACTTGAGCTTGATCGAATCCTTTTGATTAAGTTATTTGTCTTGCAAAGTACCTTGATTTGCTCTAATCAATGCTTGGTCAACTCTCACTTGCCATTCCAATGCCAACAAGATAGTTCCTTCTCATAGAATAGTCCTATCGTTGCATCACAGTAGTTGAATAATTCCTTTGTCCAGCATGTCCATTCGCTGCACTTCCTGTTCTCTTGTAAAACAATAGCTTCCGCATCACTACGGACAATGGTTCCGTTATCGATTATCCATCGATAATAGGTAAGATCCAACGCACAGTTCCATTGTGCACCATAGCTCGTTTTTCTAGCACGAGTGAGCTATCTACATAGGATGGCCCATTCATCATGTACGTGGCACGAGACTCACACTGCATAGATTAACACTTTCAGTTGCCCTGATCAATGCTCAGAATCTGATTGGTCAACATAGTTCGACATCCTTTAAATTTCGAACGTTGAACAAACGGGTATAATATTCGAAATAAAACATACTTGATCGTGTTGAATGCCAAGTTTTCCTATCTAGAATGACACATCAATCTCCTTGCCTTTAGACCGATGCTAAAACGTCTACTCCTACGGAAGCTAAGTCTACGATGGCTCAAGCTTCGCCATCCGTACTTGTCAGGCCCGGTCGTTCAATCACTACCGGGTAATAGGGCGTAGTTGTACCAGCGAACCCATTGCAAAATCGACATCCCGTTAAACGTATATGTTGGTCTAAGGATCTTGGATGAGCCATTAGAACAAATGCTCATAGTTCTTACTCCGAAGATGCTCCAAAACATATGTCGTCAACATGGGATTCCTGAAAGCGGAGTACTTCTCCCAACGCAGGGCGAACGAGGACACCGTCCTCTGTTGGGATACACAACATGTCACCAGTATATTTTCCTAGGTAGTGGTATGCCGCCCTTTAATCCGTTTCTTCGAATGGTCCTCTAAGAGCTCGGGTTGGCTCCATCTCAAGTCCATCCAAATGGGATGCTCTCCTTAGCTCTCTATACGTGCTCTTAATGAATCGGTTTCAACGGCCCCCGTACTTTAACGAGCTGACTTATCGTCTAAACTTCAGGTAATAATACGACTCACTATCTTATATGATCATCGAGACCTAGTGTAAGTGTAAGGTCATTGAAAAGCTTAATGACAAACATTCTTATTTTAAAATGAATACTTCTTCCTCCGATGCCCATTTGGCTTCAATGGGTGTTGGTTTTCTGGAAGTAAGATTCCTTGCTTCCTTAGTCTCATTGCACTAGGGCTTTTTTCATTCAAGTGTTTAACTTATTGTCCACTTCCTTACAGATATTCCTACCGAAGACATTCGTGATGAGCATGCTGGCACTTTGACAGCTCTAAAGGAGTTCAGCTTCCAGCATCGCAACACAGCGTATCTCCTAATTAATGAGAACCTCCGATGGTGTGGTCTTTTGCTCCCTAATAGGTTCGTTATTCCTGAATCACCTCCGTCGAGCAGCTCCAGAATGCCTACTCGATCTTTGGCCTGCACTCACTGCTCCAACGAGAATCTTCAAGGGGAATTCGAAGGTCTGTTGGGTACAGCGCATGATGAGGAGCCCATTGGAAGGGGAGTGAAATAATAAGTTGAAGGCGATGCCCTAAGAGGAGAGGATGAAGAGGCCAGTATGCCATTGATCCCTGAGGGGAGTGAAAGTGCTAGGGGAGAGAAGGGTAGAAATAGGCGAGGGATGAGGAAGGTGAGAAAGGAGACGAAGCGCTGATGGCAGCGATAGTGATTATAATGCTAGTCTAGAGGGAGATGAATCATTAGGCGATACATCTCCTAAAGGCCCCCAAGCTCCTGCCTTGCCCATTCGGAGCGCATTGTTGTCGATTCTTCCAAGGAAGCGGAGGAAATGAGTGTATTACAATTGGGCAAAGTAACTCCTCCAGCTCATTCCTTAGGAGATGTTTTCGCTGGCTTGAGCAATTTCGACATCTCAATTGGTTCTCTCCTTTTTTAGGGCTCTCTAGACTTTAGCTTCTCGCCTGGAAGAATTATGTATGAAGGTGACAAGACACCATCTTTGCTTCCATGTGAACATGGTATGTAGAGTACTTATGGGGTCATTGGCACTATGCACTTCAGTAGGACTACGAACACACATCCCTACATTTGTTTGTATTCTCAAATTTTGATTCTTAGACTATCTTTCTTCTTATTTTAGGTTCCATGGCTAGAGATAGATATCAAAAGCTACATCACAATGTTAGTGAGTTTAGAGGGCAAACCTCCGACCCGTATCTGCCTATTCCAGGCATCGGGAGACCGACAAAGAAAGGTTTATGGGAAAGGAACGAGAATCGAAGAAGGAACATATGGCTAAAAGGGAAAGAAAGAAAAGGCATGCCAAAGAGAGGTTGTCCTTCGATCAACCCAAACGACATA
The DNA here is from genome assembly GCA_030737815.1 of Allium fistulosum. Classification (NCBI taxonomy): domain Eukaryota; kingdom Viridiplantae; phylum Streptophyta; class Magnoliopsida; order Asparagales; family Amaryllidaceae; genus Allium; species Allium fistulosum. The sequence continues at coordinate 851,203,178 of CM060905.1, forward strand.
AAGAGTCACAAGATCGTCATGGCTCCTCCTCTGGCACTCCTCTACATTATATTGAATATCAGCTTCCTCCCCATCAACAAGCTCTGATTTCAATGTCCTTAACTACTACTGCTCCTCCACACTCTAAGGGAATCTCTGCTCCCTCGCTTTCTCTTTTGGATACCTCACCTCATCTGCAGGTTGCTTTTCCTGACCATTTCTTGTAGGGTGTCATGTTTGAACAGGACACCAAAGACATCCCAAAGGTGGAGGTAGATTGGATCTCCAAAGGGTTCAAAACTATGTTGGCCATGGCAATAAATGGAAGAAACTCTAGTTTTCTCTCTCCAAGTTCAGCAAAATCAACTATACAAACATCCAGTCCTTTGATTCTGAAAACTAGACTTACGAAAGAATCATCGATGGTTGTAAGAGGGAGCTGGAGAAAATGATGTCAAAGAGGAAGATAGCTTTAGAATCCAAGGCCAATGTTGATAGCTTGATGGCCGAAATGAAGAAGGTCCATGACAATTATGTTATTGTGTTGCAAAACACACCGAAGGTTACCCTTAAAGAGAGCACTGCTTTAAAAACCAAGATTGCTAAGAGGAACTTGGCCCTCACTAAGAAGAATGAAAGTGTCCGGGCTAGAGACCTATCTGTTGAAGAGTAGGTGGATGAACTTCAAAAGCTTCATGCAAAAAATGAGAAGATTTCCAATGACTTGCTTCTTTTGAAAGTCGTAAAGCTAGATTTTGAGGTCAAGCATGTCGTCGTCGCCCTAAAGCTAAAATAACCGAAGGAGGCATAGGCCAAGGAGTGAGAAGAGTTGAATGATACTCTCCAGCACTTCTACGCAAGCGTGATTATACACAAAAACCTAAAGTAGCTAGGGAATACATATGCTGAAACCCTTGCAGATGCCTAGGAGGAGGTGTTTCTCTAACGTAGCCGATGAAGGCCTCACGAGGAAGAGCTAATGGCTAAGTACCTCGACGCCGAAGACATAACGAAGCTTGAGGAGGGAAAGGTCATACTCATTGCAGAAGACGCAACTGCCACTGTTGACTCTTTTCTTGGCCAAAGTACGTTGGGTCTAGCTAAATCGTTAACTCTAAAATCCAAAGAGCCTACGGTAGATATTCAAAATTGCGATGGGGCCAACTCCGCGGCCACTCAGATAATTCTGACATCAGCAGCGGCTACTTCTGTTGTGTCTTACATTCCTCACTTCATATACCAATCGATCCAGTAATCACCCGAAGCAATCGAATTTTCCAAGTCTCCTATTTTACAATCGGTCCCGGGCGAAGGTATATCTCTTGTTTCATCAATTTTCAATAAACTTCAGTTCCGATGTGAATCCATTACTGACTTTTATCATTCTATTTGCAAACTTGTAGGTCAACCGCATCTTCCTCCTCTACCTCCAACTACTCAGGATTGGGCACCACAGCCATCTATACCACGTAGACCTCTATCTCTATGGGACACCCTGCTCCATCTCTGTTTCCCATTTCCAAACTTGTCCCCGATTCTCAAAATATTAAGGCCTTGGAAGGGTTGGAGGACATTTCTCAGTCCCTAGGGGAAAACATTTCCATTACTATTGTCACGGCCCATTCGATCCTGTCACAATGTCAAAACAACTGAAGATTGACCTTTCTAAGGTCGGAATTAAGAAGGATCTTGGCAACAAAAAGTCCGTTAGCTCTACTCCTACAATCCCTTCTTCCAAGCTCCGCACAATTAAGTTGAGTCCACCAAAGTTCACGATCAAATCCTCCAAGACTTCTGCTGGGATAACCGATGAGTCTCATATTGCTAATGGAGAGAGACTTCCCAGTCCGAAGGCAATTCCCCTAAAGGAAGGGTAACCAAGGACGAACGGAAGCACAATATTCTTCCCAATGGTTCTAGAGGCAAGGGCAGAAAGAAAGGGAAGAACAAGTAGGCGATTCTCGAAGCTTGTAGGTGTGGTGAATTTTTTCGTTGTACTCGTTGTACTTTCTCTTTTTTGTTAAAAATAAACCGTGTTTGTACGGGTGCGGCCCCAGTTATCCTTTTACAGAAAAGCTTAAGTAACGAAGGATTATTTTGTATCATAATCTTTGTTCTCATTTTACTCCATCCGCTTTTATGTTCTATACCTGCCTATATGTAACTGCTTGTGTATATACTATAATTGCTTATCCTGTAGTTTGTCCACACTATATACGTATACCTATTCGTGTGCAGTGCTTTTATATACAGCAACTCCATGCATAAAATTCCTATAGTTTCAATAGTTCTACCGTAGCTTAGCCCTATTTATAGTCGCCAAAGTATTCCACTTGTTGGAGCAGGACCATCATTTGAATAACTCTGCGGTTATTCCTATTTGTGTTGGGTCGAATTTCTCCCGACCAACCACCAATCCTGAATAATCCAAGTTCCAAGATGTCTCCTATTGCTAAGGGCCAGTAGTTGGGACGTTTACTTTCCCGTTTATACAGATTTTGTTGTACGCTTTTTTATTTTTCATAGAATTCATGGTTCCCAATGCCATAATCTGGGTAGGAAAATTATTTGTCTTTTCCCAGTCCAGTCGTGTCTTTTCGATCCTAATTCTCAATCGGGAAGGCCCAATAATATCTATTCTTGATTTCCCACGACTATCTTTGCTCATCCTCAGCATGGCGCATCCTGCTAAGCCGCTAGCGTTGTCATGGAAGTTTAGTTTGTACACCAGTTCCTGTTTTTGGGAACTGGTGGTTTAATTGCTTGATTTCGAATGTTCCTTTTGGAGGCTGCCAACTTTAGGGTAGTAGGCGGTACCTACAAGCTAGGGTTGAATTATCCAATGGACCCTTGCATGGCTAGTCCAACTTGATGTTGCCAAATTTTAGGTAATAGCGAATTTCTGTAAGGTTGCGGTTGATTTATCCAATCGGCTCCTAAGAGGTTGCAACTTCCTGTCATCACTATCTCCGGGCAATGGAAAATTCTTGAAGGTCGGGATCGAATTATCCTATCGATCCATAAGTTGCCATTTTTTTCTAACGTCGCTAATATCTAGACAACGCTAGATTCCTGAAGGTTGGGGTCTATTTATCCAATCGACTCGTATATGGGCTTTTTCCTTCTTGACGTTGCCAATCTCTAAGCGATGCCAGATTCCTGAAGGTTGGGGTCGAACTATCTGATCGACCTTTGTAAGAGTTTCCCTTTTTGACATCGCCAATCTTCGAGCAATGTCAGAATCCTAAAGGTTGGGGTCGAATTATCCAATCAACCCCTGTATGGGCTTGTTTATTCTTGACGTTTCCAACCTCTAGGCAATGCCATATTCCTGAAGGTTGGGGGTCAAATTATCTAATCGACCCATAAAACTATGCTCCCCATCCATGATCCAAGGATTAAGGAGCATGTTCCTTGCTGTACTGCAATTACGCGGTATGGGAATTTTGCTTATAAGAACACGGTTCCATCGGTTCAAGAAGCTAATTGATTATTATAAATGAAAATCGTAGCAAGAGTTACCTTATTATATTTTCCCTAGAATCCTTGGTTAGCTTATTTGTGAAAATAAACTAAGATAAGTTAAGTGTAGTAGCAATATGGTAAATCGTTGTTCCACAAATGTAGGATTGGAATTCCATCAACCGTAGCAAACTTGAAAGGTCCACCTCTGAGCTTCTGATCGATTCATAGGGTCTTTCCCAGTTCGAACCAAGTGCCCCCATACCTGGGAGAATTCATTTCAACATGGGATCCTTACCCTCAAAAGTATGATTTTGGACCTTGGCATTGAAATGTCATGTTACTCTTCTCTGGTTAGCAACTATCCTTAATTCCACATCTTCCCTTTTCTCATCAACCAAATCGAGGGACTCGAGTAAGAGTTCCGCGTTTACCTTTGGATTGAAGTGTCTTTTACGATGAGAAGGGACTTCTAACTCAATCAGGATCATTGCTTCCAATCCGTAAGCCAAAGTGAATGGTGAATGTCTAGTTGCTGACTTATGGGTCATCCTATAAGCCTATAATGCTAGTTGAAGCTCATCGACCCAATTGCCTTTAGCTTTAGTTAACAATTTCCTTAAGGTGGACTTGATGATTTTATTCACCGCCTTTACTTGTCTGTTTACCTGTGGATATGCTACCGCCAAGAAATTTTTCTCGATATTGTAGTGGTTGTAGAAATCCTTGAACTTGGTAGTCTTGAACTGGGTTTAATTGTCCATGGTAATCTTCTAAGGTACCCCGAACCTACAAATGATATTCTTCATCATGAAGTTGATTATCTTTTTCGTGGTGATAGTGACAAGCAGTTCTACTTTTGCCTACTTTGTTAAGTAGTCCACTACGAATATTGCATATTTAGCTCCTGCTTTTGTGATCGATAGCACTCGAATAAGATCAATTCCCTAAACTGCAAATGGCCATAGACTAACCATTTGCGTAAGTTCTGAAGATGAAGCTACTAGGATCTTCACAAATCTCTAGCAATAGTCGCATCGTTTGGTGTAATTGACTGCATCTTGGTTAACTATTAGTCGGAAATATCCATAGCGAAGTATCTTCTTTGCCAAAGTCTGTCCCGTGGTGTGATCACCACAGCTGCCCTCATGGATTTCCATGAGGATCTTCTTAGCCTCGTCCCTGTTTACGCACCGAAGCAAGGGTGGAAATCCTCTCCTTTACAACACTCCTTGCATCATGAACCGAGGTGCTTTTCGAAGGAGTTTCTTCTGTTCATTCCCATCTATCTCGAGAGTTCCCTTGAGCAGATAGTTCTTGATTGGGGTCATCCATGACCCCTTTTCTTTTGTGGTTTCCATAATCAACGACGTCCACCTGATCTATACTTGGAGCTATTGAAACTTCCTTTGGTACAAAACCCATCATCTGTGCCTCCCTAGAGCTAGCCAGTTTAGCAAACGAATTTTCCTTTATATTCTCTTCCCTAGGGACATGTGTAATTGTATAGTGCTCTAAGTCTTCTAGCAGTTTCAGTGCCTTTGATAGGTAAGGAGCAAATATCATACCCTTAGCCTGATATTCCTTTCTTACTTACCAAACCAGTAGCTGGGAATCATTGAATATATACAGCATCCTTATTCCCAACTCCTTCGCAATTCTCAATCCCGATATAAATGCCTTATACTCAGCCTTGTTATTTATTGTGGGAAATTCCAGCCTTAATGCATCAAAAACTAAATGCCCTTCCGAAGTTTTGAGCATTACTCCTGCGTTTTAATTATGCTTATTTGAAGCACTGTCTACAAATTGCTCCATTGAGGAAGTATGACCATATCATCCTCTTCTTCACCATTTTGCACAGTAAACTTAACGATGAAATTTGCCAACACCTTCCCGTGTATCGCTCTACTCGGATGGTAGGTGATATCTTACTAGCTCGACTCTATGTTCTATTTTAGCAACCTTCCCGAAGTCTCAGGTTGGTATAATAGCTGCTTCAGAGGCTGATCTGTCAGTACTTTAATTGGATGAGCCTGAAAATACGGATGCAGCTTCCTAGACACAATCAGCAAACAATACACGAGTTTTTCCAACTTCGGGTGGTTCTGTTTAGCTCCAGTAAATTGCATGCTGATATAGTCAACTGGTCTTTAAATTATCGCCTCCTTGCGTACTAGTGCCGCACTCAGTGCACAAGTAGATATTGCTAAATAAACGAGTAAATCCTCCCCGTTCAGCGGTTTGGATAGGACCGGTTGTGTTTCCATGGGCAATAATGGTTCCTTAAAAGCATTTTGACAATCCCGATTCCATTCATAGTTTTTCTACCCCTTCTTGAGGGCATCAAAGAAGGGTATGCATTTATCCATTGTCTTTGAGATGAATCGACTCAAGGCAGTGATTTTCCCATTCAAGCTCTGTAGTTGTTTCTTCATAGTTGGGGCAATCACGTTCCTCAATGTGTTAATGTGATCCAGATAGTCCTCAATGACCCTTGCATTAACAATAAATCCTGAAAACTTTCCCAATGCTACCTCGAAAGAACAATTCAAAATATTCAGCTTTATTCCATATTTTCGTAAGGCTTCGGGCTTCTCGAAAAGATAATCCAAATGGTTCCGAGATACTCGTGATTTCATAAGCATGTCATCCGCATATACTTCCATTATTCGCTCGATTTGATTCTTGAACACACCAATCTCTGGTACGTAACTTTGGCATTTTTCAAACTAAATGGCATCATTTAATAGTAGTATAATCCCAAATTCGTTATAAAGCCAGGGTTCTCTTGATTTGGTATATGCATCAAGATCTGATTATAGCCTGAATAAGTTTCCATAAATGAGAGCAACTCATGTCCTGCAATTCCATCCACTAGCCTGTCGTTCCTAGGCATAGGAAAGTTGTCCTTCAGGAATGGCTTATTCAAATCCAAGTAGCCGATATATGTTCGCCATTTTCCATTTGAATTTATAACCTATACGGGGTTGAAATACCCAAGTGGGGTATAAAGCATCGCGAATAAAGCTGTTTGCCATTAGTTTATCCACTTACTCCTTTAACACAGCATGTCACTATGGACCTAGAATGCGCCTTTTCTATTTTACTGGTGTAAACATTGGATCAATATTCAGTGCGTGACATGCTGCCTTCAACGATATCCCACACATATCCGAATGTGTCTAAGCGAATACATCTAAATTTCCTTAGAGGAAATTCACTAATTCCTTCCTTAAGTTAGCATTGAGCTAAGATCCAATCTTCAGAACCCAAGTAGGGTCATCCATGTCGATTGGAACATTCATTATCAGCTCAAACAGTGTCGGTCACCCTTCCCCTGACTTCTTCTTGGGATCCATAACCTATCGAACCAGCTATGGTTCCCAATCTAGGGTCCAGGATTTAATTACTATGCTTGCGAATCCTAAATGTGAAGAGTCTTCTCCGCATTCATACCTTTATCATGTTGCTTCGCTTCTCTCAGTTCTGCAACGTAACATTCGCTTCCCACTCTTTGGTCTCCTTTTACTGATCCAACCACATTTTCCGTAGGGAATTTCATCATCAAGCACCATGGAGCCAGTGTGATTCTAAAATCATCAAGGGCAGATCATCCCAAAATGGCGTTATATGCCAAGTACTCATCCACTATTATGAATTTCTAGATCTGGACTATCCTGCGACTCCTTCATCCAATTCCACAGGTAGATCAATCGTTTTTATCAGCAATTTTGCTTCACTCGTAGAGCCTTGAATCTTGGTTTTATAGGTTTTGCCTCCTTCATGTTGATCTTTTTCTGATTGAATGTTCTTCTAAAGAGTATGTTCATAGAACTTCCAGTATCTACCAAGACCCGATGTACTACTATCGGTCCGATTCCAACTGTTACCACCATGGGGTCAAAAGTTGGCACTTCGACTCCAGCTGCATCCCTATTCCTGAATATGATATCATCATTTATCATCCTTTGCTGTTTAGCTGCAACTCCTTCTTTTACGGGAAAGAAAACCTTCTGCAACACATGCTTTAGTGAGCTCACGTACCGTTCCATTTGCCTCCAGCTTTACCCCACGGAGGGCCCCTCCAATTATGGTATTTATAATTAACTTCCGATCATTTCTTCTGGGCCCTTCTCCGCTTGGTCCCGGTTGATTCCCTTGGGTAGGCAGCCTTAGGGTCTCGCAGCTTGACCACCTTCCTATAACTCTTTAACATACTACTGGAGCTTATTTTTTCTAATCAGTTCCTCAACGAGATCTCTCAAATCCCAACACTCGTTCATGTTGTGTCCAGGAGTTTCATGGAAACGATAGAACTTTCCAGTGCGCCTTTTCTACTCGGTCGCTTCCTTCGGGGGCGGCTTCTTTATAACGTTCATTCCTTAAGTAGCAAGGTATATCTTATCTAGAGTATCATTTAGGGGTGTATACCATGTTCCTTGGATATTTCTTATTTCTGTTGCGCCTTTCGCAAGTGCCTTGATTCCTTTTCTTTTGGTTACTGGAATTTCCAATATTAACTGCCATGTTAATAGAGCTTTTTGCAGCTTGTTTAATCACTACATTGCTTTAGATAACTTCCTTTGATTGTTTGTCACCAACTTCTCCTACAGCTAGACTCGCCTCCTCTAACTGTAGAAACCATTTAGCCTTCTAGTGAAACTCTTCTATAGTCGTAGGTTGCTTCATTTTCAACCATCTATAGAAATTCGCATCTGGGTGTATGCCTTGGACCAACGCCACGGATACCAGATCCTCCCTCAAATTACTTATTTCTATAACAGCAATGTTGAGTCGAAACTGATCCATGAACTTTATAGCTAACTCATCAAAGATGATATGGATCTCGACGTGAGCCCAATGCAACTCCTTTTAAGAAAATAGGGAAGCACCTACATTAGACAATATCCATCGCCTTGGCTTGGTCCATGTAACATCCTGGAACCTTATCATTTTAATTTTGAATATCTAATTAATTTTTTGAGAAAAATGTGTGGTCCTCTACAAGAGAGGAGAGAATATCTAATTAATTATAAATATTTAAATAATTGAATTTTAAAGTTTAATAACTTATATTCAAATGTAAGGATTATTTAAATATTTTAATTATGAATTAAATATTAATTAAATAGATTTAATAACCTTATATAACTCCTTATAATTAATAAATAATAATAGTGAACTCATTTTGTAAATTTATTTACAATAATAAATAGTTCGAATAAATAACAAGAAAATCAATTGTTAATAAAATGACTTGATTTTTAATGACGTATTTTTATATTAATTTATAAGATTTCTCCATAATTATTAATTCGGAAAATATTTAAATTTTCGTTTGACGTAAATTTCGGCAAACGATGGTATTTTTGAAATTTTACAAAATAAGATAACCGGTGTATTTTATTTTTGTTTTATGATCATATTGTATTTTTGTGCGCGATCGTCTTTTTGTTTTGCCATTCGTGGTCCGTATGCGAATAAAATTCTATGCAGTAAACTGCTGGAAATATTTGAATAAACTAAACCCAAGCCTAAGACAATTCTTCATACTTGACATTTTTATACATTTACAATTTTCCATCTCATTCTTTCTTTCTTTAATTTCCAGTAAAATATAAATTTCATCTTCTATTCAAAATTCAAAGTAAAAAGATTTACTCAATGAAAAAATACAAAACAATGATCTTTGAACTCGTATGGACTAGATCTAAAAATCCATACGAAAATTGTGGTATTCAGCATTAATTTGGGGATGGCCAAAGTTGAACAGTGAACTAGATTTTGCGATTGGTGTCGATCTAGGAGACGAGAGGCTTCGGGGATAGATGCAACATATTTCTCATGTTGAATAGCACCTTTCCCTGAAATTTCATGGTCTTCGATCGTGTATGGAAAAATGTGATAGTTCATGGTCGTGTTTAGGGTGCTCCAGGTCGCATTTGCGTAGGTGATGCCAAGCTGGAAGACATGGTGAGGAAGTTGAAACTTACACGATGAGATGAATGTTTGCGAAGTCAGATTGCAATTCCACTGAGAAATGAGGGAGAGAGGGACGGATCCATGCACGTATAAGTTGGGTTTGTGCACATCTGTGCACGACCTAGGATAAAGGAGAAGAATTAAGGGGAGGGATGTGATTATGAAGGTGATTATAGTACAATTATTTAATTAATGAATTTAATTAATCTCATTTTTTACAAAACCAATATCTCATCCATACGAGGTCGGATTTGGAAGCGGTCTTTTACATTGGACTCATATCGATATTATCTACACGTTGAAACTGATTTTGCTGGATTTAAAGCTAGTAGAATTTTGGACTAAAATCGAACATCGTTTGATTTTAAATCAAACCGAAATGCAAAAGTGTCAATTGAAATTTCGATGAGTTTACTCACCTATAAATAACCTATATGATATCTATGTTACTGTTGATTATTGTTGAATGCTTGGATGATAGTTGATAGTTTTAATGAAGTATAAATTAATGATAAAAGTATAGTGATTTAATTTAGTTACGTTAACATAGTTAAATTAGTTATACTTCATTGTGATATCTATTTAGCAAAATAAAATACGGTTCTCCTATAATTAAATTGAATAGGTTATTTTGGACATCTATCTAGTAGAATAAATCACCATTTTGTGCATGTAAGTAAAAAAATTTGAAGTTAATTAATATATGGATTAATTAGTAAATGATACGTTAGCTATTGATTGCTAACTGGTGATAATAATACGATTGTCATTATTGTTTGATTGTCTGTTTGGATTTGAATTCCCGCTTGAAAAGTGGATTGTACAAATAACCATTGTTTTGCAAGGGACTTTTGTAGGGAGAGCCTAAGGGGTTTCTCGCCACTATTAATTCATTGATTATATGCATCTGACTTATATTCTTATGTTGCTTATAATGATGTTTGGTTGAAATATTTGTGACATACTGTTTGATTTGTGTAGATGTCGTTACAACAATTATCGCTGTACCTTCACTTATGAAATATCATCTCATTAACCCCTCGTGTGTTTATCTCGTGCTTGTTTTTTACAAAACAATTGTTTGATCGCATTTTTTCACTTTGAAAGTTGCTTAAAACATATTTTCAAGTATTTTTGAGGATTTTAAAATAAAATATAAGTGTTGTTTAAAGTTTATAAAAGGAGTTACAAATTTGATTAGTTATATATCGGGATAATTAATGTTGTTTAAATTTAAAAAATAGTTTATTAATTCGATAAAAGTTATCTCCCAGGATAATTAATGTTGTTTTAACTTTATAAAAAGGTTATAAATTTGATTAATTATCTTTTAGGATAAATTAATGTTGCTTTAAATTTATAAAAAGATCATAAATTTGATTAATTATCATTCGAGATAATTTATGTTGTTTTGGAATATACAAAATGATTGTAAATTTGATTGATTATCTTTTGAGACAATTTGTGTTGGTGTAAATTTATAAAAGATTACAATTTAATTAATTCTCATTTGGGATAATTAATGTGATTTAATTTTATAAACGAGTTATAAAATTATTTTAACATTGTTTTAAATTAAATTCCTTTTGGGATTAATATTGTTTTAAATTAATAAAGTATTTTAAATTGATTTATTATCTTTGGGGATAATAAATATTGTTTTAAAAATTTAAATGACGGTTTATAAATGAGAAAATCTTTAAAAAAGGAATTTTTAAAAATAAAGCTAAGTGTAAATCATTTTTGTATTTATTGTCAATGTTTTAATGACACTTGATTTGACCCTCCTTTTTAATACACTTAGAATTATAATTTGTGTTCTAAAAGAATATTTAAAAGAGTGTTTTTTAAAGTGTTTATACAAATATTTGTGATGTGACAATCAAGCACAAGTGCGAATCAAAAGATTTAAGAGATTTAATTTTCATATACGACCATTTTGTTGTTCCTAATAGTTGACTTATTAACTATCGATCTTGTTATCTTCTTTGTGTTCATCGATTCAAGGCTGTTTTGTTGCTCGTTTGGAGCATTTAAACTTTTTCTATTCTTAAATATAAAAATGTTGTCTAGTCAGGATAGGAAGCAACACTGTCGTATCTTGTCCAGCTTTAGTGTTTTCCCAGAATAGCACTAGTTTTTATGATAGTTGATTCATCGATTACCAATTTGATTTCCTTTACTAGAAATGACTAAATATAGAGTGAATGCGGGCCAAGCTATATGGGTTGCTCCCATTAGGGTATTGTCACATCTACATTTGAATTTTTTCGGTTGTATACACACAGATATGTGTAATACTCAATACTTGGTAAAGTTGATGAGGTCTAGTTTGGAGGTTTCTGAGAGCCATCGTGGTTCTCAAGTATATTTTTTAAAGGTATACTTTTGGTAAGGGGGGCACACCCTTCTAGTAGTTGTTGGAAAATTTTCCTTTTCCTTATTTGATTCAAATCTTTAAATCGTTTTTCTTAATTGCATCGAGAAGTGCCTGGAGCTCTTCTCGAGGTTTAATTATCTGTTTCCAGTCTATCAAGTCAGATTTTGTTCTGACTTGTTTTCATTCTTTCATCTATGGATGTTGTTCTTATGAGGTAAAACTCGTTTCGTGTTTAGTGGCGTGATCTCACAGAATTATTATATGTTCATAATATTACTTGAGTTTTCTCACGCTGGTTTTCCAGACTAATCCGGGTGTTATTTTATTACAATGCTCGGGCCAGGCGGAGTATTTTTCCAAGTTGTCATTGGTGAGACATGGAGCTCATGGATTAGAGCTGGATGTTAACCTGCTATAGTATTTTTGTTTTCTATTATATTATTTTATAGACCCACAAGCAATTGTAAGGTCGGGAAGTTATAACTGTTCAGGCTAATGAGATTTATTTTTAACTCTAATATACTATGAATCTTAGAGTGACAGTTTACTATCTTTGTTATATTATACGTTATCATTCCGCTGTGAGATTCTATTTTTCCTATTCTTATTCTTTTACCTTAACATTCCGCCTCTTCGGCACTTGGATGCTCGGCATTTGAATACCGTGGATGTATTAAGTGCCGACTTTTAAGGGTCGAAAAGGCGGGTCGATACACTTGGTATCAGAGCTGAAGTCTAAACGAGAACCTTGGTTTTGGTGAGGTAAACTCATAAGAGATGGGATAAGTGACACCCTAGAATGAGTTGAGAGTATTATATATACGAGTGTGTATTTGTTATTGCAGTAAAAAAACATATTGTGTTAACTGGTCTATTGAGTGGTTTATGAATTTTGGTTGAGATGTGGGATGTTACGGTGTCGATAGGTATTCCTAAACACTAGAACAAGGCAAACATACACGATATGGGTTTTTTTGAAAATTGGTAAATGAAATATTTTACCTAGGACTATATATTTTATATATATTAAGGAATACTTTTCAAATTTATGTCGTTATTTATGGTGTGTTTGTTTGAGAATGATAATATTTATTTATTATCATTATTGTTTAATTTGTCATGTTCAGTGAAAATGTTAAGTTAAAAGTCATCTTTTAATAAAATTATTTAATTTAATCAAAATAGGAAGATAAGATATTTAGAGGATAAATATTTGTGAAAAGTTTATTATAATAAAGGAAAAGATATTATAACATAAGATGATTTTAAAGGAATATTTTATATGAGTATAGTATATGTAAAATGATTTATAAAGGATGTTTCATAAGTAAAAAGGGTTTTTGAGAATTTAAATCTCGGTATTGCTTGAAATGATTTCAAGTGATGGTAGTATTACTTGGAAGTATTATAGGTATAAATATTTCAAAGAGAATTTCCAATAAAGATACATTTTCTTTGGACAGTTTGAGGGAAAACATCTTGACTAGTTTTGTAGTGATCTGAATAATCTTCTAAGTGATGATCGAATGTTTGTTTATGCGACCATTGAAGTGCACTTTGTACAAACTATTCTCTTTATCATTGTGCGATCGAAATGAGTTCAAATCCGAACGAACCCAAAGCGAGTGTTAGTGAATAAATTGTTAAAGTTATTTTATATGTAGAAATATATGTAGTATGCTTTCAAAATGGATATTTAAAATAAAAACTGGATATTTAGTTCTTAAGTTTCCTGAAGGAAATTGATTTAAAATAAAAGGTATTGGAATGTTTTAATAAATGAAATTTTAAACTCTTGAATAAAAGAAGAGATAATTTAACTCAAGTTTATAAATGGGTTAAATTGGATAGAAAGGTTTTAATAAGCATTGATTTATTTAAACCGTAGTTTTTGTTTAAAATCTGTCTCATAAACATTTGATGTTACTAGGCCGACTAAATAAACATCTCCACCTTAGCGATGTCTAACAAAAGTAGATTCTGAGACTGAGTTGGATATTAGCATCCTACTCTTCTTAGCTACTTACCAGACCGGATAAGTAAAGTGGTCGAAGTGGTCAACTCAATTATAAGACCCATATTTTATTTAGGCCTATATTTGAATTTTGAGAAAATTAAGAATAAAAAAATTTATATTTTCGTATATACTCTTAGGATGTAGAAGAGTATCATACAAGTAAATACAAGTAGAGTAAGTTTTCAATTTAAGGTTTTATCGTCTTTATAAAATGTTAAGTGAAATTTATGTAGTAATTCGTAAATAATTTTAGTATTGAATGAAATACCATAAATAAAAATGAAAGTGATTTAGAAAGAGACTGGTGTAATTAAGAAACAAATCGGGTTAAGTATGTACGTTATACGTAGATCATTTTATTTGCACAGTTCTTGATCCTGGATTTGATTAATAACTTCAGGGTGGTTCACACCAGTTCGAAAAGGGATACTCACTTGATTCTTGTCAGCCAACACTTGATTTGAACTCTTGATATAATACCGACATTTTCTATCATAGTATATGGCTATGTAAGGAGAACTTAGGTTTCTAACCAAGGAACCTGATCGAGTCCGCACTACGGCGGTCGAGTGAGCAATACTAGTTCAGAAGTAAAGTCTATGTATCCGATCAAGTGGTCGGATCAGATACTGTGTACGAATGATTTATGTATACATATGGGCCTAAGTATATTTGTATGTTTTGTTTTCTGGTTTAAGGAACTCTAGAGAGTGACTTTCAATTTTGTTCTTGAAATGCTTAAATAATGTTCTAAGCAATAACCAAATGCTGATGAGCGTAATGGTATGCTTAGAAAATTATCTATATCCTTGGACAATCGAAGAAGTTGTGAACCTAAGAAAAATTATAAATCTTGCTTGTTAGTCATTTAACATTTTAAACAATGTTAAGTATTAGTTTATTCATTTATAGAATTTGATTTGATTGATAGTGTGATTTTACAGACAACGATTTATAAAGATGTTGTTTATTAGGATTAAATCTCGGTGCTTTTGAAAAGGTGATTTCAAATGAATTTGTGAAAGGAATTGAATAGTATTATTTTGAAAACTTTGATGAAGTATTATTATTTCAAGATATTTGAAAAGAATTTTTGTGAAGTGCTTTTTTCAAATATTTTTTGTTATGACTAAAGTTGGACGATTGGGGGTTTTTTGATTTGGAAGACTTGTAGGTATAGTTTTTTACACTAGTTATTGTTTTAGGAGGAACCGTAATACTAGTGGATGCTCTATATTGTTTTGATTCTAGAGTTATATACCATGCTTCGGTAGGAGGAGCCCCCTTCTTGTCACAATTGATTTTTCTTTTGATATATTTCTCTCTGTAGAAATTTGAAATCATATTTTGAATATAAAAACGCCATGCATTTAGTTATAAAATTATCTTTCGAAAAGTTTGGATGCTTAGTACGTTATTACAGAGTATTCTTTGTACTTTTGCTGCATATGGTTGTTATATTGCTTTTGGTTTCATGTGGCTTTATATCACGCAAGAGTTGCATCATTATTATAAGTTGAATCGTATTTCTATATCACATGTGATTGTTATATTGTTTATGTTGCTAGTATATTGCTCTTTTGTCAACATGCTTCTCTTTTGAATTATGTAAGCATAAGATAGGTATAGGGAAGCAAGAGATTTCTATATGCCTTCTTGCGCACTTGCATTCGCATCGAGATAGTAAGTTTCTTGCAAACGTAAAAATCAAACGCAAAAGAGGTATGTAGTAGATTTAGGAATTGGTAATTGATTGGTGATTTTATGCCCTAGATACGAGGGGCCACTTTTGGACTATTGTTTTCTTTGTTGATTTGGGCCAGTTGTGACGAGTTGTGCTATTTTCGGATCTAGCCGTGCAAAGGAGATGCTTTTGAACTTTTCCATAATAAAAGCAAATTTAAAAGCCTAAGGGTGAGAGGACGTTTTCTTCATTTGGGAATTTCGAGGATGAAATTCTTTTAAAGGGGGAGAATGTAACATCCTAGAATTTTATTGTTCTAATTTTGAATATTTAATTAATTTTAAAATATTTAAATAATTGGATTTTAAATTTTAATAACTTATATTCAATTATATGAATTATTAAAATACATGAATTGTAAATTAAATATTAATTAAATGAATTTAATAGCCTTATTCAACTCTTTTTAATTAGTAAATAATAATGGTGAACTCATTTTGTAAATTTATTTACAATAATAAATAGTTTAAATAAATAAAAAAATCAATTTTTAATAAAATAACTTGATTTTTAATAATATATTTTTATTTATATGATTTTTCCATAATTTTTAATTTGGAAGAAATAAATTTTCATTTGACGTATATGTTAGCAAATGATGGTATTTTTGAAATTTTATGAAATAAGATAACTAGTCTATTTTATTTTTGTTTGGTGCTCGTATTGCATTTTTGTGCGCAATCATACTTTTGTTTTGTCGTTTGTGGTCCGCATGCGAAAAAAATTCTATGTGGCGAAGTGCTAGAAATATTTGAATAAACCAAACTCAAGCCTAAGACAATTCTTCATAGTTGACTTTTTCACACATTTTCATTTCCCTCTCTTTCTTTCTTTCTTCAATTTCCACTATAACATAATTTTCATCCTCCGTTCAAAATTCAAAATAAAAAGATTTACTCCATGAAAAATGCAAAACAAGGATCACTGAACTCGTATGGACCATATCTACAAATCTCCATGAGTATTGTGGTGTGCGTCATCAATTAGGGAATAGCCAAAGTTGAAAGTGAGCTAGGGTTTGCGATTGGTGTTGATATGGGCGATGACAGGCTTCGAGATAGTTGCAACGTATTTCTCGTGTTGAATAGCACATTTCCCCAAAAAAAAATCCGTCTCTGATCATATATAGTGAAATGCAACAGTTTATGGTCGCGTTTAGGGTGATCCAGGTCGCATTTGCATAGATGATGCCGAGCTCGAAGTCGTGGTGTGGAAGTTAAAGCTTGTGCGATGAGATGAACGTTGGAGAAGTCAGACTGCGATTTCGTTGAGAAACGAGGGAGAGAGGGAAGGATTCGTGCATGTACAAGTTAGGTTTATGCATGTCTGCGCACGGCCCAGGATGAAGGAGAAGAATTAAAGGGAGGGATGTGATTATGAAGGAGATTATAAGTGCAATTAGTTATTAATGAATTTAATTAATCTCAATTTCTTATAAAACCAATATCTCATATATACAATATTACATTTGAAAGCGGTCTTTTGCGTTGGACTCGTATCGACATTATCTAGGCATTGTAACTTATTTTGTTGGATTTATAACTAGTAGAATTTTGGTTAAAAATCGAACGTCGTTCGATTTTAGATCAAACTGAAAATGCAAAATCGTCAACTAGAATTTCGGTGAGTTTACTCACCTCTAAATAAACTATATGATATTTGTGTTGCTATAGATTATTGTTGAATGCTTGGATGGTAGTTGATAGTTTTAGTGAAGTATAAATTAATGATAAAAGAAAAGTAATTTAATTTAATTACATTTGACATCATACTTCGTTCTGATATCTATTTAGCAGAATAAAACACCACCCCGCCATAATTAAATTGAATAGATTATTTTGGACATGTATCTAGCATAATAAATCATTGTTATGTTCATGTGAAGTAAAAAGATTATTTTTTAAGTTAATTAATATGTGAATTAATAATAAATGATACGTTAGCTATTGATTGCTAACTGTTGATAATAATACGATTGTTATTATTGTTTGATTGTCTGTTTGGATTTGAATTCCCGTTTGAAAAGCAGATTGTACAAATAATCATTGTTTTGCAGGGGACTTTTATAGAGAGACCCAAAGGGATTTCTCACCATTATTAATTCACTTATTATATGCATCTTACTTATATTCTTACATTGTTTATATTGATGTTTGGTTGAAATATTTGTGACATGCTCTTTGATTTGTGTAAGTGTTATTACAACGATTATCGCTGTACCTTTACTTATTAAATATCATCTTCTTAAACCCTTGTGTGTCGAACTTGTGCTTGTATTTTTACAAAATAAATGTTTGGTCACGTTTTTGCACATTAAAAGTTGTTTAAACCATATTTTCAAGTATTTTTAAGGATTTTGAAATAAAGGATAAGCGTTGTTTAAAATTTATAAAAGGAGTTATAAATTTGATTATTCATCTTTCGGGATAATAAATGTTGTTTCAATTTATAAAATAGATTATTAATTTGATTAATTATCTTTCAGGATAATTAATGTTGTTATAACTTTATAAAAAGTTATAAATTTGATTAATTATCGTTCGGGATAATTAATGTTGCTTTAAATTTATAAAAAGATTATAAATTTGGTTAATTATCTTTCGAGATAATTAGTGTTGTTTTGGAATATAAAAAATAAATTTGGTTAATTATCTTTCAAGATAATTAATGTTGTTTTAGAATATACAAAAAGACTATAAATTTGATTGATTATTTTTCGAGACACATTATGTGGTTTTAAATTTATAAAAAGATTATAAATTTAATTAATTTTCGTTTTGGATAATTAGTGTGGTTTTAATTTTATAAAAGAGTTATAAAATTATTTTAACGTTGTTTTAAATTTCTTTCAAGATTAACATTGTTTTAAATTTATAAAAGTATTTTAAATTGATTTATTATCTTCTGGGATAAAAAAAATTTGTTTTAAATTTTTAAATGATAGCTTATAGATGAGAAAATCTTTAAATGAGGAATGTTTAAAAATAAAGCTAAGTGTAAACTGTTTTTGGGTTTATAGTAAATAATGTTTTATTGACATTTGATTTGACCCTTCTTTTTAATACACTTAGAAATATAATTTGTGTTTTTAAAAGAATATTTTAAAGAGTTTTTTAAAGTGTTTTAAAAATATTTGTGATGTGACAATCAAGCACAAGTGCGAGTCAAATTATTTAATTTTCACAAGCATAAGTGCTAGTAAAATATTTGTGATTTGACAATCAAGCACAAGTGCGAGTCAAATATATGTGATGTGACAATCAAGCACAAGTGCGAGTCAAATGATTTAAGAGATTCAAGATAGGAAGCAACACTGTCATATCTTGTCCGGCTTCATTGTTTTCCTTGGAGTAGTACTAGTATGTTTCCGGTAGTTGATTCGTCGACTATCGATTTGATATCCTTTGCCGGAAATGACTAAATAAAGAGCCAGTGGGGCCCAAGCCATGTGGGGTTGCTCCCATTAGGGAACTGTCACATCTACTCTAGATTGGTTTTGATTGTATGCACGTAGAGATATAAATACTCGGATACTCGATAAGGTTGGCGGGGTCCTGCTTGGACGTATCCGAGAGCCATTGTAGTTCTCAAGTACATTTTCTAGAGGTATACTTTCAGTAAAGGGGGCGCACCTTCCTAGTCATTGTGGGAAAAATTCCTTTTCCTTATTTGATTGAAAATTTTGAGTTTTTTTCTTAATTGCATCGAGAAGTGCTTGGATCTCTTCTCGATGTTTAATTATTTGTTTCCATTTTTCAAGTTTGATTTTGTTCCGACTTATTTCATTCTTTCATCAATGGATGTTGTACTTGTGATGTAAAACCCATTCCGTGTTTAATGGTGTGGTCTCATAGAATTATTATATGTTCATCATATTACTTGAGTTTTCTCATGTTGGTTTTCCAAACTGATCCCAGTGTTATTTAATTATAATGCTCGGGTCAGGTCGAGTATTTTTCCAGATTGTCTTTGGTAGGACATGGAGCTCTTAGAGTAGAGCTGGATGTTCACCTTCCCTAGTATTATTATTTTCAGCTTTATTATTATGTATACCCATCAGCAATTGTAAGGTCGGGAAGTTATAACTGTCCAGGCCGATGAGGTTTGTTTTGAACTCTGATATATTATGTATCTTAGAGTGACAGTTTACTATCTTTGTTATATTATATGTTATCATTCCATTGTGAGATTTTGTTTCCCCTATTCCTTTTCTTTTACTTTTTACTCCAACAATCTGCCTCTCTGGTACTTGGATGCTCGACATTTGAATACCGTGGATATATTAAGTGCCGACTTTCGAGGGTCAAAAAGGCGGGTCGTCGTAGTACATGTGCCATTAATACTTGAGTAAATGTTTTCTAGGATTGGTAGTCCTATTTTACAATGGCATAGTCGGCATCGTAAACTTCCTGAGATATTCTTCTCTCAAAATGTTCTCCATAAATGAGGTCTTGCTTAGCACGGAGCCCTAATCCTTCTTCTTTCTACCCTTGCTTTCCTCGACCAACCACTTAAACATGTATGATATGTATTCCTCATTGGCACGGTATTCCAAAGGGTGACTATCAGGAGTTGAGCCAAGTGTTTGGCTCTGCAAACGCTCTCAGTTTGCCCGCTGACGTCTAGATTCTCTAGACTTTTGGAGAACCAATGCTCCAGTCTTCCGCTGACGCCCGGTTGGTTCTACTATAACTATTTAAACTTATACATTGTTAACTTCAACATCCGATTCGTAATCGTCAACCTGCAGGTCAGCTTCTAACTCAGACAATCAAAGCTTCGGTTCCATATCCCCTCTGCTGTCCAAAAAACCTCACGTTACCGAGTTGATTCATCTCGGTACTGAGTTGTTTTCATTTGGGAGGGGCACTCCGAATTCCTCTAGCAAGCTCTTCTGTTGGTCCAACAACTTCTTTCTTCTGCTTTCCCTTTCAATTTTACCTATTCTAACTAGAAATGGATGAGTTCTATTCTTTAGATCTGGGGGGTGAAGCTTTTCTCCCGTTCCTCCTAGTCCTTTGTGGTTGCTGGGTCAGTAGTGTTATGCTAGCGTCCATCTTCTTCATTGGGACCTTCTGACTATCAAACAACTTCTGGTTCAATTCATGCATCATCTTATCAAGCTCACTCATTGTAATCACTTCCTATTGAGCATAAGAGCCTGGTATTGCATGCTCATTACTGACTTCCAATTAGTGAGAATTTTCTTCATTGCCACCTACTACTGCTCCATCAGTTCCAACAATTATCCTAGTTGATCTTTTAGTTCTACTAGGCGCCATCGACCCTATCAGCATGTTTCCAAATTCTTCAAAGCAAATCTTCTAGATCTAACCATTGGATCTCTCTATATCCATAATAGCAAGCTAGATCTGACTGTGATGACCAAGTTCTCAGTGAAAGCACTAAAATGATGATGTCAAAAGTGGCATAACACCCCATTACATGTTGAATAGTTTAGATTGCTCGTCCTGGTGGTCCTCGTACTCTCACTTCGGTCGCTTAATATTGATATCTAGCAAATATTGTAAGAAAATTAAAGAACACACAAGAATTTTTATAATGGTTCGACAGCCTCTAGCCTACGTCCACTTTTATATTTATTGATTATAGATTCGGGAGAGAGTTTGAGAACATTAGAGAGATTTTGAAGTCACAAGTACAAAGGATTAACATGTCCTTAAGCCTAAAGCTGCCAACATGTCTGCCGTGGTGACTATAGTGAAGGGAGATAGGAGATGAAGAAGATGGAGTGCCAAAAAGTCATGTTTCAGTAGCCATGGGGTCTATATTTATAGGGAACTCGCCAGTAGATTCAGAGGCCCATGAAGTAGAAGGTACAGATCCAAGTCCAAAGGTGCAAGGGAGCCAAAGTCAGCCCATTCATCAATTAAAACCACACGGTACCAAAAGGTTCCATTCGGTGCTAAGAGGTTTGTTTTGGTGGAAAATTCCCCTTTCTTTTCTATTTTGCTTCCTGTCTCTGTTTTGTTGCATTCCAAACACTTTCCTTGGAGGTTGAGTTGTTTCTATCAATTTCCTTGATGATTCTTGCATTTTCATGCTTTCTTTGCTTTCTTCTCATGAATTCATGGAATTACTTGTCTATTATTTAGGAAAAGCGCTTTATGGTAAACACCTGAGGTTGTACTTCGAGTACAAGAGGTTCAGGATGTGCAAACTTCAAAGAAAAGATCTCTGTATCGAGTAGTTCACTTAGCTTCATTGCCTTTGAAATTTGCTGAGTGTCATCTTCTTGCCCTTACAAGCATGTTCCTAATTTTGCGAAACATCTCATCTTCATCTTGGAATTCTAATTTTAATTGAAATCTGCTTGGTCAAAAAGTCGATTAACACATGAGGCCTTTGAAAATAAGAAATTCTTTCATTTTCCATAAAAACCTTTTTCCCCTTCCAATCAAACTTGCAAAATAGTTTGAAAATTTTAAATTCCAAAAGCATTTAAACATAATTTTTCAAAATCATTTGAACATAATTTTTCAAAAGCATTTAAACATAATTTTTCAAGACATTTGCCTCTCCATCCTTAAAACAAATCTAGACCCATCTTAACATAATCTGAACTCAGTCAATGGGTTAATGCATATGATTGACCCTAACATTGCGTAGTTAATCTTGGATTTGAGGAACCTTTCCTTTTACTCTAAAACAACAAGCATACAAACCTTTTTTTATAAATTTTAGTTTTTAAGGCATAGGGATAGTGACCTATCATTTCCCAACAACCTTTCCATGTCCTGTGCTTGCTAAATTTTATTTTTCAATAATTCAAAAGTTTTTGGGATTGAAGCATTCTTTATTTCTAGTTGCTAATCTAATTTCTTGGTTTATTTTATAAACTTCCAACATTTTTATGTTTGTTCTTATTTTCACACTTATTATAACTATGTACTATATTGCCACACTTTATATATTTGGGTATCACACTTTTTCCTCTACGGGCGTTACTATTAATTTGTTTATATATTGACGCTTTTTCAAATCCAAGTCCCTTTTTATTATTCGAAAAGAGTTAATTTCCTAATAACATATTAAATGATTTTTCTCCAGTGGAAAATTTTCAAAAAGTTATCCCTTAATTATTTACTTCAGATTTTAAAAGTTTGTTTTCACTTATTAACTTTGAACAACGACTAATAGCATTTTGTCCCTTTTCAACATCATTTCTTTTTAAGACCATATTATCATTTTTGAAGTCTTTTATTTTGATCTCAATTTCAAGCACCTGAGTTTCAAAAAGTTGGCATTTTCCAAATTCAAGTTTTTCGAAATCCTTGATTTTTTTCGATCGCTTTTTCAAATTTGTGATTTATTCAAATAAGTTCAGTTTTGCTAATTTTCAAAATCATATTTTCATTTTTAAGGGTTTTGAAAGTTTCTTTGACCACGTTTAATTCCCTTTCAAAATTCGCACATTTGGAATTTTTGCACATCTTAAGACTTCAAACTCCTTTTGTAAAATATTATTTTGCAAATCAACTCAATTTCGTTTTTCGCCAAATCAAAATTTCATTTTCTAGCTTTTGAAAATTTCATGAAAACAATCAAATTCTTTTACATAATTCAAACATTTTTTTACAACTAGAAATTTTAATTATCTTAATTTTTCAAGCTCATTTTCCAATTCATCATTTTTCTGATGCATCTTAGATTCTCACTTTTCACTTTTCAACTTGTTATTTTTCATCTCAATGTCATTGATAGTTTAAGTTAATTTTTGACACAAGAGAACTAAATCTTCGAATGAAAAATCACTTATCTCATCATCAGCTGCAACTTTGTCCCCGCCGTCTTCACTATCATTGATCAAATTATCTTTTGTAAATCCTGTCAAGCATAGTTCTTTAATTGTGTCGATTTTGGGGAGTTTCTCACTGTTGTTGACTTTTCTACGGTAATTGCATTGAGAGTGTTCTAGATTTTCTACATAGTTGAACAATGAGAAATATGGTTAAACTCAACTCCAGTAATTAGAGAGTAGAGAGTATTCAGAGCACGCGTATTAATCGAAATATTTTACTTATCTTCCATATCACACTCATTTTCAATAATATCCCAATAGTCAAAATTAACAGATTTTAAATAAATTTCCAGTTTCAATTTCCAATTTGAAAAATCTATTCCATCAAAAATAGGTGGACTAACTCCGAACTGACTATCACTATATCTGCAACTAGGGTTGGACATTTTTGTTAGCAATCTTGCTCTGATACCACCTGTAGGATCAAACTAACCATATAGGGGGTGAATAGGGTTATTATGAGTTCACAAGAATAATAAAATTGCAACACAGATAATATTAAAATAAATGTGAAAATAAAAGCAACACATGAATTTACCCAGCTTTGGCAAAACCTGTCTACTGCTGCCTCCAAGATTTCTGTTGAGATTAAACAATCGACCGCTTACAAAAACCATGTAAACTTGAGACTAGCGCTTATCTAATTGTTCCAATCCTAAGCCTGGAAACCCTACCTCAACTCTATCCTCGAGTTGAGGATTTCTCAAATTACACACCGTTAGGGGTGAGCGTTCGGTCGGTTCAATCGTTTTTGAGGTAAAAAATGTCAAACCGAATTAAGACAAAAAAATCAAAACCGAACCGAATTAATTTCAGTTAACTCGGTCGGTAACCAATTTAACCAAACTAAGAAAGGAAGTAAGAGAATTTACCATATGCTATTATTCAAATGATTAATTTAGTCAATGGAAAACATAAATTTATGTTTATATAAACTATTTTGAGTATTTATTTTATGTTTATAAGAAAAATTAACCTATTTTTAATAGATAAGGTTTTTTTATTACTAAACCGATTGTTAAGAGTATTACAATACCATGAATTTGGATAATATAATAAAAGTTCGGTTAATTTGGTTAAACCGATAATCAAAATAAAATTATTTTACAAACCGAATTCAAACCGATATAATTTCATAACCGAACCAAACCGATTGAAATGAACCGGTTTGGTCGGTTAATTCGGTTCTAACTGAACATTGATCTCCCCTAGACACCATAGTTCAATCCTAGTTACAAACATTATTTTAAAATTTAAAAGCAAAGTACAATAATAATAAAAAATAAAAGGAACTTTAAATTTAAAAACAAAGATACGACCCAATATAGAAATCATCTTCTATTTCTTTTAACCCAAGTCCCTTCCAAGTCCGAGCCTCTTTCGTTTATTTTCATTTTAGGGTTTCCTTATTTTGGAAGCTGTCACTTTTCAATTGAATGTCGAATGGCACCTTTATTCCTCTGTTGGTTGCGTTCTTCGATTTGTGGACACTGAAGATTGCTATTGCTTCCACTGTCGAGCTCCTTTGCTCTTCATTATTGGTTATGAATTTTATTCTCTGATTATATTTGGTTTTTTTGTTCCTTTTCGACTTCTCAAAATTGCCGATGATGAGATTAGTTTTTACAAATAAAGACTTGAAGAAAAAAATCTTCTTTGATTTCATATATTTAAATTTTTTAGCTTTGAATTTTTTAGTTCATGAATTGCTTTTAATCTTGGCTGTTGATTTTCTGGCACATGAATTTTGATTGATATTGTCTTCAGCTTGTGATTTTTGACTTGTTCAACTGCGTACTTTCTTCAGCCAAAGATTTCTGAATTGTTCAATATTTTAGCTTCGACTTTGAATTCTTTAATGCTGATTATTTCCATGTGTATTTGCTTGTGTGTGTGTGACTTATGATGTTGCATCTGAGTTATTCATCACTTCTATATTGCGCTTGTATGTTGTTGCACCTGACTTTGTACTTGTTGTGTATTTGTTATGCTACCCCACCTCCTTCCCCTCCCCCATGCATCTCTGAGTTGTGCACTTCTTGCTTTTTTGGCCTTGATTGTGTGTGTGTGTGTGTCTTCTATACTTGCCTGTTGCTTGATGTCCTTTTGTGTGTGCTGCTGGTTTTTGCACTTGCATGTTGTTTGTCGTCCTTATGTTTGTGTTGCTGGTTTGTGCAAATTCCTGGTGCTTATTTTCCTTCTGTGTGTGCTGCTAGTTTGTGCACTTGCCTATTTCTTACTTCATTATGGTTGCTAGTGCAAATGTGTTTCACTTTGAGCTTTTGGACCTGAGTTCGTTTGTTTGCATCCAGAGAATGCAACTTGTTTTGATAAGTTGGAGTTTGGTGTGTGTGAGCTTTGGTTAGAGATGTTGAATTTGCATCTGATATGGATAGTACTGTGAAAAAATTGGTCCTTGGCTAAACACGATCTAAGACTAGAATTTTGTGATACGATGGCCTAATTACAAAAGATTTTAGTTTGTTGTTTACATCTGAAACATTTGTCCATGCCCGACCTTGTGTACATTTACCTGGTCTGGCTTGTTTGTTGAGTGCCTGTGTGTATTCACTTGCTAGTGAATGCATTTGTTTGCCTTGTGTATTGTTGTTTAACTTGTGCATTGCTTTATGCTTTTGAGCTGCTTGTTGTTGTACATGTGTTTCAACCTGCCTTGTGCATTAGTTTTCTTACCTTTGTGCACTACGACTTCTATTTGTTTGTAGTTTCTTTACCATGTTGGATCTTGTTTATTCTTTGCAAATGCACTATGTGGAGCCCGGAAAGCTGCAGGCTTGACCTTGTGGTTTGATATTTGAATATGGTTTTTATATGCTTTTCTATTTTAAATTTCTTGACCTTAAGGCATGTACAGTGATATATTGTGCATGTCGTAGGTTGCTTGTGCACATTATTGACTTGATTTCAAATTTTTGTTCCACACGGACATATTGTACTGGTCCTTGTATATGCTGTTGTATAGGTCCATGTTCACTAATTTTTTTGCCTATTCAAAATATGAAAAGAGCAAAACCAATAAATTGAGGCAATGTCGAGTTTAAATATATTTATATATTTGCAGTTTCAATTGGTTTCTTTTTGCATTTTACTGCGTTGTTTTTGATAGCCAAAGCAGATGTCTGGACAAAAGCTGGGGCAAGAAGATAAAGATTGTATTCGAGTGAGCGAGGATCAAAGTGATAAAAATTGTTGTATTTGAAAGAGTGTTATATATGAGAGAGTAAAAATTATTGTATATTAATATTGTATATAAAATATTGTTGAAGCTATTATTATAGTTGTGTGTACTATTGAAATTTTATTGAAATAAAATATTTGTTGAAATAATTTTTTTATTTGTTTATTTCATTCTATGTTATTACAATACTACTGCTACAAACACATTTGAATATATATATATATCTGTGTGTGTGTTTTTATTATCATCAAACAAAAATCATAAACTACTATATTCTACAAATTATGCATTCCCACACTACAGTGGGTATGAAGTATGAATTATGTACATTTAGAATAACTCATCGAAAAATTGGCTTGGTGGAATAACTTTCCTACCACATATCTTATCTTCTATAACCTTGAGTCAAACAGTATTCTTTATGTGTGTTTTCCATCTTATTACTCTCTTCTCCAATCAAAATCTCTTGATAGTATCCTCAAACTTTGGTATTTACTTTCCTTATCTTGATCTTTCATGTGAGTATACCCTAAGACTCGTGAAATTGTACTTTGATACCATTCTCCATTCTTTTGATGGTTCTTCTTATGGCTTTCACACATCTCTAATAAAATATTCCTAGGTTCATTCCAATATTCCTTATAATTAACGAGGATTTCTTATTGCTACCGTATGAGCATTCATAGTTTTACTCATAGCCTAAAACTTTACCACATCTTACCTAGGCAATAATCCATATCTACTCCATTCAAAAATTGTTTTGGGTTTAACCATTTTTTATAAAACTAAAACTTTACAGTCATGAATTACCTAATCCAAAACCTTTATCTTTGAAAATGTAAACTTAGAAACCTTTTTATCAAATTCAAAGATTTCTTACTTTCCAAAAAGGAGCTGTGAAAAATTTCCTTTTTCAAAGATTTACTTCTTCAAAAGTAGAATTTTTAACTTAAACATTTTTCATGTTTGCATCCAAAAACCAATTGTTATACAAAACCTTTTTTTCTGAAAACATCTTCTATAACTTTAAATAATGAAAACTGGAGTATGCAGGGATAACTTCCATCCTATTATTTTTCTACTACTCATGTTGTTTCCACTTTCAACCTTAGGGAGATTCCAATAGCCTACGAGGGGGACATCTAAAAGATATGCGCAATTATTTCACATATTTATGGAATTTATCCATTTTTCTAACACTTTTCTTCTAACTTCCTACACCGCTCCTAACTAGATTACTAACACTATTATAATATAAATTCCTAACGTTGTTCCTGGTTAAATTTCCTAGCATCGCTACTATTTACATTTATCCTGCCACTACATAGCTCTTTTCCTCTTTATTGTTTTCCTCATCGACTTATTGCATCGTGTTGCTCACCTTCTTCTTTAGCCATTGAGCTTTCCTTCATTAACATGAAAGGAGATGTATAAATCTATTTCAGCAGTTATTTTCTGTACTTCCTTATATGGGAACGTTCCTTCTACCTTCGTCATTGGGCATCTTACCCTTCTATTCTCTTTACCCAATTTTAATGAAGTATCATTTCCAATTATCAACTCTTTATAAAGGAGTTCAAAAAGGAACTTCCAAATTTACAAAAAGAGGAAAAATCATCGAGCCAAACCCACACTCGATTTTCCATTCATTTCTAAACAAAAACATTTAAATAGAAAATTTTGACTCAACCAATTTTAAACTGAGAAATTCCAAATTTCCTTGTATTTTCAAAACAACAACTCCTCAATAAATCCTTTGAAAAAATCATTCAAAACGTTTCAAGGAATTTCAAAAATCTTTTTGTCAAATTCTTTGACATTGGTTCAGACTCAGAAATGGACTTTAATTGTCCTTTCTTTCATACTTTTTTCCTTTCCACTCATTTTTAACTCTTCTTCATCAAAAAATCCAGCGTATCTTCTCGTAGTGATTAGTGCACACCTTCTTGTAGGAACTTGCTCAATCCTTCTTCACATCTTATTTCCGGATACTTGAAACATATAGTTCTTATCTCCCATCTGTTTGGACGAAATGTACATCTTTAATAAGCAATCCATTGAAATCCATAATCATAATGAATGCCTAGGCCCAACAACGGAGTCAAGTACCATCCAGCTTCAGGGATCCTTCTATATGACGTGTTGATAGCTTCAGGGATCCTTCTATATGACATGTTGATGCTCTTCTTGGTAAACCCCTTGCGGTAAAACCAATGCTTCATGGGGTAATCGAGGTAGGTGTATAAATCTAACTCTATTTATTAGCCAAACTACAGTTGCCTCGTCCATCATTTCAAAATATAGTTGCAACTTGTAACAACCTACCCCGAAACAGACCTAAATCCTGATCCAAAAAAGACCCATTAAAACATAGACCTATTCCAAAGCTGGCTGTTGGTTGGTAAAAAGAACAATATATAACTATTTATCTATTGAGTCAGAACTCACAACAAAAGGATAAAATATAATAGCATAAGTGATACCTGTTTTATTTCAAATTCCAAATGTGAGAAAACAAAACCATAAAATAATGTTAACAATAACCGTTACATCATCTTGTTCAAAAATACATTTTTAACTTCAAAAGGGTATATCAGAAAATAGCATAAATAGATAAATAAAAAATTGCCACGAGCTCCTCTCATTGTCATCTCCATCTTGATCATTGTCTCCTTCCTTAACCTATGTTGTAATGAGGAGGGAGTCGAAACAACAATGTCTGGTGAATAAAAAATCTTGAGCCTTTCTATATTAGTATTTAGGCAATACAATTTAAATAAGGATATGTCTTTCACATTTTAAACTATATTCAAAACCATTTAATACTTCATATAAGGGAAAGAGGTGGGCCCTCGAACAACCACTTAATACCTTTAATCCTCGAAGCAGTTTTCTCATAATTAATAATGCATAACCACCGTTATTAATGTCTACCAATGCGGGAGATAGAATCCAAGCCACTTAATACCTATTAATGAAAAATAGGTAGACTATGACCATTTAAGACCTCAATCGAGGTAGGCCCCTATCATTTAATACCCATCCCTAAGTAGGACTCCATACAGGTCTCTATCTAGCTGACATTGCATGGAAATTTCTTCAGACACTTAATACTTCAATTTAAGCGGACCTTTCCGAGATATCCTCAATCGTGCCTAAACCCAATCTTGACCATTTAATACTACATATAACGGAAAGAGGCAGGCCCTCAAAAGACCACTTAATACCTTCAATTCCCCGAAGAATGTTCTTCATATTATTACCCATACCACATACAGACATCTCACATTAGTCCGATTATTAATAGGGACTTATAGCCAGATTAGCTGGTAGATTTATCCTAAAGAATTGAGACTAACCTCATGCCATCCTAGTTACTTATTATAGGCGATGTCTAATATCAGCCCCAAAGTCACACTACTGGTAGCCAGATTAGCCGGACAGACTTCTGTGTGCTTTTGACTGACCTTGCATCCTTATAACTTGGTCATATTTCATAACATTCTCTAAGTGTATTATCACACATCTCACCATATTCATTAATTAGGCCTTATAAGAAATCCTTCTTATTTCACCTAATTAATTACTTTCCTAAAGGAGATTTAAATGACAATTATTTACTTTATTAAATACGCAATTAATACGTTACAATTGTACGTTATTTACGGAGTTTATATATATATATGTATATATATATATATGCATTCATTAATTTCTATGTGTGTAGAGACTATGCCCTGAACTAAGGTTCAAATGTCAAACCTTATAATGATATACAATTGTCATTTTCACAATGGCAGTTTTACCATAAATTCATTATTCCAAAATCAAATCAATAGACTTGTACTTAGAATCCAACTCTAATTTATTTTATATTGAAACAATGTAATAAAACAATAATAATGGAAACTTTCAATTTAATTAATTTTACACTCTATTCAACTCTGTTTCAAGACACTAGACAAGGGAATTTCTATAGAAATAGGTAGTGCAAATTACGAGAGAAAAAATTATGTCTTACACACCATTTCTTACTCAAATCTCTTAATCAAGTCCAAAAAAAGAATAAGAAGTGAATAGAAGATAAAACTCATATATCGTAAAATCCACAAAAACTCCATTATTTTAGTACAAAACAGTCAAGATTTCAACCTAAGAATTGATATTTCACGTTGGGGGAATTTCGGGGATTTTTATTGTGATGTTTTTGTAATCCAAAACTCCCCTAGGCATATATCAAATACAAACTACACTATTCAATTACTAAAATAGAAAAAACTAAGATTTTCACTCACAGAGGTCCTTAGCTTTGCCTTCTCTTGGAGTTGACATGCCTTCATTGAACCCTTTCAGATCTTTACTTTTTGATATATACAATAAGGGATTTGCATATACATTATATTTAGAAAATTAGAGGTTTAAAGGAGAAGAGGTTAAGAAAATAATTAAAAGTAGATATATATGATTTCTTACCTGAAACCCTTATAAAGTTTTCTGAATCTACGAAGAGATGAACTGACTGAGCTTCGCTAATGTTCCCAAAATATTATGTGAATAAAAGTGTGTAGGCTAGGCTCTTATTTATAGTGGTTGGAATGCATTAAAACCGTAGGATTTTAGTCGGTTTAAAATTATAAAATATGAAATGTTCATAACCCTAGCCATCACCCTGTATCGATCAGTCGGTCGCCCCTACCACCGGTCGATCGCTAGGGGTCGATGGTCATGGGTAAGAGGTCGACCAGTGCTATTTTGATAACATTGATTTTGAATTTGTTGTTGTGTATTTTATTATCTTCCTTAATTGCAATTTAAGGTTAATGTTATTTTTAATGTTTACTTAACCTCCAAGTTTAACTAATGTTAACTTTTGAATTTCAAATTTGGGAATTAATTATTTATTTGAATTTGAATTTTATTTAAGTTATTTTAAACTCAAAAACTTCAAACGCCCATAACTTCTTCGTTTGAGTTCCGTTTTCAGCATATTATATATGGAAATAAATTGGATTTTAGCCATGAACGCAACGCCATAACTTTAATGGTCAAATTTCAACTTTTGTAAAATTCCCATTTTTACCCGTATCTTATTTAAATTAATTTATCCCATTATTTGTTTATGGTTGATTTTACAGGGTGTTACATTCTTCCCCCTTAAAAGGATTTTGTCCCCTAAATATTCCCAAGAGGCGAACAACGTAACACGCAATAAACATCCATGTTATATAACCAAGTCATCAATGCAACTAGCTACTTAACCAAAAGTGAAATGTGACTTTGTACTGCAGACGTACTATAAGTGAGCTCAATCCTAGCGTGAGTGTGTGATCGTGATATATAAGTATGTATGCAAATACCCTAAACATGCATAAAGATTTCTAAATGAGTGTATAGTGATAATGAAAAGTGTAGCAACCATCTCCGACCATCCAATTAGGCAACCATGATGCAACCAAAAACCTAATTTTGGAGAGAAAAATTTAACAGTTAAAAACTCAAGATGAGAGATCCTTATCTTTCCTTCAGATTCTCATGTGATTTCCATCAGGTTGCCTCCCCATTGTACTCGGACCAGCCTAATTTCTTTATTCTGGAGCTTGCTAGCTCCATGCTCCATAATTCGTGCGGCGGGACGTGATACTGCATGTGATACTATTAGCTCCGTTTCAATATCCCCTAACTGACCAGGCTCTATCACAACTGATGTGTCAAGAAGGCATTTCCTCAAATGTGAGATGTGGAAAACGTCATGGGTTCCCACCAATCTATCTAGTATCTCCACGCGATAAGCAAGTCTTAGTATCTTTTCTAAAACTCGTAAAGGCATAACAAATTTTAGTGCCAAATCCCAGACTTACCAAACCTTATGACTTTTCTAAGAGGGGAGACTTTGATAAATACTAAGTCACCAACCTCAAACTTTAACTCTTTCCTTCTCTTGTTGGCATAGGATTTTTGGCGGTCTTGCGCTGCCTTCATACATTGCCTGATTAGCTCTACTTTTTCCGAAGTATCACGAATTAAATCTGGTCCGAGTAGAATATTGTCGGTGGTTTCACACCAATAATTTGGCGATTTTCATAGCCTCCTATAAAGCGCTTCAAAGCAGGCCATACCAATCATCGCTTGGTAAATATTATTATACGTGAACTCAACTAATGATAGATGTTGCTCCCAGTGTCCTTCGATGTCCATGATGCAAGCTTTCAATAAGTCCTCCAAGATTCTATTTACCCTTTCAGTTTGTCCATCGTCCTGTGGGTGATAAGCAGTACTAAGATTCAACGAAGTTCCCAAAGTTTCCTGCAAACTCCTTTGAAACTGACTAGTGAATAAGGGGTCCCTATCATTAACAATACTCACTGAAATTCCATGTATTCGAACCACCTCCTTAATATAAATCTGTGCTAGAGACGATGTGATCCGATTGTTCCTAATAGTAATAAAATGGGCACTCTTAGTGAGTCTATCTACTACGACCCAAATAGCTTCATTGCCCCTCAGACTTCTAGGCAATCCTTCTACAAAGTCTATTGAAATGTGCTCCTATTTCAATGTCAGAATCTCTAATGGTAACAACAATTGTCTAGGTTTTCCTTGCTCAAACATGTTAAGCATTTAGAAACAAGCTCAGCTACTCTCTTCTTCATTTCCGACCAAAAGAAAAATCTCTTCATATCCCTATACATCTTGTCTCCTCTGGGGTGAATGATCATCTTTGAGTGGTGACACTCTGCAAGTACTTCGTCCAACACACTATCAATTATTGGTACACAAAGGCATTTATCCCTTCTCATCAACTACATATCTAGTGACGTAGGGAAAATTTTCTCATCTTCTCAACTTATCCAGAATCTCCTCTTATCTTTCTTTTGCTCAAGCCCAATGCGGTCCATCAAAGTTGGTCTAAACTCCACCACTGCTAAAAAGCCTTGGATAGGTTCTGTTGGTGGTTGGAAGTTGAAATTTAAAAGGAACTCCAATAGCCTCCATTCATATATAACACCTAAGGTAGCGTGCCTCTAACTGAGGGTGTCTACGACGACATTCCCTTTTCCGGGGTATAATGTATACCAAAGTCGAATGTTGCTATATACTCTATCCACCTTTGCTGCCTAAGGTTTAAATATTTTTGGGAAAATAAGTATTTGAGTGATTTATGGTCAATGAACAACACAAAACTTTCTCCTAAAAGGTAGTGCCTCCACATCTTCAAGGCAAAGACAATAGCTGCCAACTCCAAGCCATAAACTGGATATCTCTTCTTATGGTCATTCATTTGCCTACTAGCATAAGCTACTACCTTTCCTTCTTGCATGAGAACTGCTCCTAATCCTATGGCGTATGCATCCATGAAAACTGTAAAAGGCATTGTCCCATCAGGAATGGTTAGTACAGGTGCACTTGTAAATAGTTCCTAAAGTTTCTCGAACGCTTCAGTGCATTTATCATCCCAAGTAAATACTGGATTCTTATTAGTCAAGTAGGTTGGAGGGATTGCTGTTCTTGCAAAATCCTTTATGAACTTCCTATAATAGTCCGCTAAATCGAGAAAGCTCTTAACTTTCATTGAGTTCTTTGGAACTCTCCACTCTTGAATGGTTTCCACTTTTGCGGGGTGCATCGCTAATCCATGCTCAGAAACGATGTGTCCAAGAAACCTTACCTCTTTCTTCCAAAAGTGGCATTTTGCAAATTTAGCTCTAAGTTGGTGCCTCTTCAAGGTCCCTAGTATCTTCCTTTAAGTGATTATCATGCTCTCCTTCACTCTAGGAGAATACTAATATATCATCAACAACACTACGATGAACTTATTAAGTTGTCCCTTAAATACTCTACTCATTGTATTTACAAAGTATGCTGGGCCATTTTTCAACCCAAAAGGCATTACCTCCATTTATATAGTCCATCCGATGTGTGGAATGTGGTCTTCAATTTGTTGTCCTCTGCGATCCTCAACTAATGAAATCATGTTGCCAAGTCTAATTGGGAGAAAACTTTGGCTCCACAAGTTAATCGAAAAATCATCTATCCTAGGTAAGGGTTACCTATTCTTCCTTGTCAACTTATGAAGTTCCCTATAGTCGACCCATGGTCTTAATGAGTCGTCTACCTTAGTGGCAAAAACAATAGGTGCTCTATATTCTGAAGTACTTTCTCGAATGAATCTTTTCTGTAACAGCTTTGAGATTTGCTTATCCAACTCATGTATTTCTTTAGGAGCCATGTATCTTAATAGTAGAGTGACTGGTCTAGCATCTTTCTCTAAATCAATTCAAGATCTCCATTTAGGGTGGGAGATCAGAGACTTCCTCAAAGACATGGGGAAATTCTCAGACCACGGGTATGAATGAAAAGGCACAGCGAGTATAAGTAATTTGACTCGAATGTGTCTTGGGGTGTACAGTGAACCTCAAAGTCTTTCACTCTAAACTCTTTAATCATACAACCCTCCTATCACAATCTAAAATTTCCCCATAGAACGATAACCAATCCATTCCTAAGATATGTCCATACACCTCAAAATTTAGAATGTACACATTACATATGAAATCAACGCCACATATGTTCACAACTTTGTCTTTGCAAATTAAAGATAGATGTGTCGACCCCTAATAGGATTAGACACTACTATTGGGCTGGCAACTAGGTTAGAAGGTTTAAGGAGTTTACTACATTCCTAGCTATAAAGGAATACGATGCCCTGGAACCAAATAGGGTACGAATTATAGCCCCAAAAATAAGAGTTATACCTTCTAATGTTGACTTCCCTAGGCCTCTAGAGGGTGGTCTACTTGAAATAGAGGCAGCCTTAATAGCGTAGGCTTGTCCACTCGGACCTTCCCTTGCCAGCTTCGGACATTTGTTCTTGGGATGCTCTTCCACGTGGCAGTGATAACACTATCCCATAAAAGCTTCCTTCATCAAACTCACCCTACGATCTTTGGTTACGTGACCCTTCTTTTGGCATCTCGTACACATCTTCTTCTTTCAAGGTCGAGCCTACCTTGTGCATTAAGGGTCCAAGACTCTACCTTTTGCTTAGGAATGGAAGTGCTAGGTCATACCCTAAGTTAGCGAGGGTTTGGATAGCTTTCAGTGAGTAAAACTACACCTTCTTACACCAAGTTTATACTATGTTAATGTTCATGTTAATAGCCTATGAATGCTTGTTATATATGTGAAGTGATGGTTTAGTTGTTTGTTAGTTTTATGCTTTGAAAATTTGTCGCATTTGAAAGTTAGTAAGCATGTGGTTAGCCATATGAAAAGTTGGTAGTTAAAGTTAATATAGTTGTTAGTAAATACTTATTACATATTTTATCATCATTATTTACCTTGTATTGTACTTAAACCATTTCTATGTGATGTTTGGTTTGATGGCTAATGTCGTATGTTTGTTTGTCGAACCGCCCGTATAACGATAGTCGCTATATCGGCACTTTCAGAAAATCACCTTTTATCGAAACTGTTTGGTTTCATCTTCGTGCTTGGAATTGTTTTACAAGTTAAGAGAGATTTTGATTAACGATGTTTTCAAAAGTAATTAACCATTTCAATATTGATTATTTAATTCAATTAATTACTTAATTAGTAAGGATTAAGGTTAACTAATTGCTTAGTTAATGATGCTTTTAAATTTAACTAATTACTCGGTTAATGGTTGTTTAAATTAATTAATTATTTTATTTAATGATTTTCAAATTTAATCAATCATTTTATTTAATTATGTTTAAGGATAATTAATCATTCAATAATGATGAACTAAAGCTAATTAATCAATTTGGAATGATACTTTTAAATTAATAAATCTTTTTAATAAATGATTTTTAAAATTTATCAACTAGTTTTAACTCTAATTAATCCTTCCTTTATTGATGTTTATAATTAATAAATCATTTTGAATAATGAGAATTAATTAAATATTTATTTATTTTAATTAATTATATTTACATTTATTAATTAATTGAATTAATGATGTTTTAAAGGTGATTTATACTTTTTAATTAAAGGTCATTGGAGTTAATTAATCAACTTAATTTATGAAGTTTCAAAGTGAATTTATCAAAGTAACAGGATGTTTTGACTTTGTTATTCATTTTAAATAATAATAATTAATTATTAATAATTTAACTAATAATATTTTACTAATTAATTGGATTAATAAGGTTTAAAGTGGTTTACCCATTTTATTATTTAAAGACGTTTGAAGTTCAAAAATCAAATTGTGAGATGAAGTTTAATGTTAATTAATCAATGTAATAATGATGTTTTAAGTTATTAAATCCTTTTTAAATTGATGTTTTAAAGCTCGTAAACTCTTTTAACAAAGTGTTTTAAAGCTAATACTTGTAATGTGAGACCAAGCATGAATTCAGGTTTTTAAAAGAAAAAGTTTGATTCGTTTATAGAAATGAATTAATTTCCGTAAAGCGATTCACTTATATGGGAATGATTTATTTGTATACTTAGCACTAAATGCGAAGGAGTAGACTTATCGCGATTTCGAAAGTTAAGAATAATCATGAGACATGATTTTGAGGTAAGACTACCTTGACTTGTCTGATATTATTGTTAACCAAGAATTAGTACAAGTTGGAATTTGATGAGTGGTGTAAGTATATAAGACTTAATTTCCATATATGATCGTATTATATCATCGATAGTTGATTTCTCAGCTATCGGTTACTTCAGCTTCTTTATTATCGTCATTCTAAGACGATGTGTTGCTTCATCGAGCTTTGATATCCTTTGTCGAAAGTGACTAAAACCAAAGAGCGAGTGGGAGCCAAGCTATATGGGGTTGCTCCCATTAGGGTATTTTCACATCCACTCTAGATTGGATTTGGTGTTGCGCATTGAGATGTGAAGTACTCGGATTCTCGGTAACAGTTGGCAGGGTCCAGCTTGGAGGTTTCTGAGAACCATCGAAGCTCTCAAATATATTCTAAAGGTATACTTTCGATAAGGGGATCACACCTTCCTAGTCATTGTTGGAGATTTTCCTTATTTGATTCGAACCTTTGAATCTATTTTATTTAATTACAACGGGAAGAGTCAATCACTCTTTACGGTGTTCAATTATTGGTTTTGTCCATTCTATCGAGTTTGGACTGTTATCTTGTTTAGTCCATTCTATCAGGTTTGGGTTGTTGTCTTGTTTTATCCATTCTAATTCAGTTTGGATTTTTATTCAGACTATTTTCATTCTTTCAAGTCTGAATGTTGTACTTTGCGCCCATCATCTATGTTTGGATTTGTTCCCTATTATTCATTTCCCTTTTTGTTATGTTTGGTTGTTATTTATATGGGATAAAACTCGTTCCACTTTAGCGGCGTGGTCTCACATGTTATTGTTTAAATACACCCCATTGGTTTCATAGTTTTACTCATACCAGACATTTTGTCTGACCCGAGTTGTTTATTTTTCCTAAACTCTCAGGTACTCAATTATATTTGAGTCGTCCGAGAATAATAGGTTTTTCTTTAGAGCTTTTTGAAGATGATGGGCAAGGAGGAAGCTCATTAGTTATCTAGTATTTATTTCCACTATATGATTATGTAGGTGTATTTTGTGTCTTAAAAATGAAAGTCAGAATGTATAGCTATCAATCTGTTAGATTTAGTATTTTTTTATAACTCTGAAAACTCCTTATAAGAAGCAACCTGTTGTACTATATCATTTTATATTATATTTAACATTCCGATGTGAGATTTTTCTATTCTGTCTTGTTCTATTCTTTATTTTACCCGAAGAAAACTTATCTTTCCGAATCTCGGGCAACGACATATGAATACCATGGAGGTATTAAGTGTTGTTCCTATCGGTCAGAAAGATGGATCGTCACATGATGCATCTACATGCAAACAGGTCTAGTGAATCAAAAATCTCAAGCCTTTCTATATTAGTATTTGGGCAGTATAATTTAAATAAGGATATGTCTTTCCTATTTTAAACTATATTCAAAACCATTTAATACTTCATATAAGGGAAAGAGGTGGTCCCTCAAACAACCACCTGATAGCTTCAATCCTCGAAGCAAGTTTTTCCATAATCAATAACCCATAGCCATCGTTATTAATATTTAGCAATGTAAGAGACTAAACCCAAGCCAGTTAATATCTTTTAATGGGAAACAAACAAACTCTGACCATTTAAGACCTCAATTGAGGTAGACCCCTATCGTTTAATACCTATCTATAAGACGGACTCCACACAGTCTCTATCTAGCTGACATTGCATGGAAATCTCTTTGAACGCTTAATAATTCAATTGAAGTGGACCTTTCTGAGATATCCTCAATCGTAAACCCAATCCCAACCATTTAATACTTCGTATAAGGCAAAGAGGTGGGCCCTCAAAAAACCACTTAATACC
Source organism: Allium fistulosum (assembly GCA_030737815.1). NCBI lineage: Eukaryota > Viridiplantae > Streptophyta > Magnoliopsida > Asparagales > Amaryllidaceae > Allium > Allium fistulosum. The sequence goes on from CM060905.1 coordinate 851,242,145, forward strand.
TTCAATCCCTTGAAGCAGGTCCTTCATATTATGATTAGTACCCTACGGAGACGTCTAACATTGGTCCAACTATTCATAGAAACCGGTAGCCAGATTAGCTGGGTAGATTTACCCTACAGAATGGGGACTAACCTCGCTTTATCTATAGTTACTTATTATAGGCGATGTCTAACATCATCCCTAAAGTCACATTGCTTGTAGCCAGATTAGCTGGGCAGACTTCTATGTGCTTTTAACTGATCTCACATCCCTATAACTTTGTCATATTTCATAACACTCTCTAAGTGTATTATCATACATCTCACATTATTCAGGCCTTATAGGAAATCCTTCTTATTTCGCCAAATTAATTACTTTTCTAAGGGTGATTTAAATGATAATTATTAACTTAATTAACTACACAATTAATACATTACAATTGTATGTTATTTACACTAGTTTATATATATATATATAAGTACGCATTCATTAATTTCTATGTGTGCGCAGATTACGTCCTAAACTAACGTTCAAATGTCAAATCTTCTAATATTATACAAGTCTCATTTTCATAATAGCATTTTTACCATAAATTCATTATTCCAAAATCAAATCAATAGACTTGTGCTTAGAATCCAACTCCAACTATTTTATATTAAAACAAAGGAATAAAACAATAATAATGGAAACTTACAATTTAATTAATTTACACTCTATTTAACTCCATTTTATATGAAATTAGATAAGGGAATTTATATAGAAATACGCAGTCCAAACTACAACAAGAATCAGTGCCTTATACACCATTTCTTACTCAAATAACTTAATCAAATCCAAAGAAAAAGAATAAGAAGTGGAATATGTGGCAAATCTCATATATTGCAAAATCCACAAAAACTATACTATTTTAATACAAAACAATTAAGATTCCAACCTAAGAATTGACATTTAGCTTTGAAGGAATTTTGGGGATTTTTATTATGATTTTTTCGTAATCCAAACTCCCTAAGGCATATATCAAATCCAAACTACACTATTCAATTAATATAACATAAAAATCTAAGATTTCCACTCACATAGGTCCTTAGTTTTGCCTTCTCTTGCATTTGACATGCCTTCAATGAACCCTTTCAGATCACTTCATTTTGATATATACAGTAAGAGATTTGCATATATGTTAGATTCATAAAATTAGAGGTTTGAAGGAGAAGAGGTTGAGAAAGTATTAAAAGTAGATATATATGATTTTTTACCTGAAACCCTAATGGAGTTTTCTGAATCTACGAATCGACGAACTGACATAGCTTCGCTGATGTATCCAAAATATCGTGTGAATAAAAGTGAGGGGACTAGGGTCTTATTTATAGTGGTTGGAATGCATCAGAACTGTAGGATTTAAGTCGATTTAAAATTAAGATCCAGAAAGTTCATTATTGAAAACCCTAGCCGCTAACCTATATCCACCGGTCGACCGCCTCGATCATCGGTCGACCGGTCATGGGTCAGGGGTCGACCAGTGCTATTTTGATAACGTTGATTTTGATTTCCCATTGTTTAATTTATTATCTTCCTTAATTGCAATTTAACGTTAACATTATTTTTAACATTTACTTAACACCTAAGTATAATTACTATTAACTTTTGAACTTCAAATTTGGGAATCAATTATTTATTTGAATTTGAATTCTATCTAAATTATTTTAAACCCAAAAACTTCAGACGCCTATAACTTCTTTGCTTGAGCTCCATTTTTAGCATATTATATATGGAAATTGATCATAATTTCGCCATGAGTGCAACCACATAATTTTCGTGATCAAAATCCCACTTTGCAAAATTTACATTTTTACCTCTATCTTATTTATATTAATTAATCCAATTTATTTATTTATGGTTGATTTTACGGCGTGTTGCACACCTACTTCTATAGTCAGAATTTATAGAGTTTGACGTATTGTATATATATAATTATAAGTAAAAATACAAATATGTTCTCTCAGCATATCCTTATTCCTATGATCGACTAACCTAAGCTTTGATACCAAATGTAACAACCCTTACCTTAACAGGCCTGAATTTCGACTAATCGAAACCCAAGTCCATTAAGGCATGGATCGTTCATTTTGATAACTTGTAGTAAACATAAGCATATCAAAGAGCGATCAATATAAACTCACAATGGAAGAGAAAAATATAATAGAACATGTATACCAACTAAAGCTACTACCTTGGAATCAATATTATTCCTTGGATGTTGGTCGCCTTGTCAGTGTCGAGAATGAAATAGAAGACTGTACTATCTGCAGTTTCCATCTTGCACCAATAGATTGTTCCTCTAAATCTATCATGCATCTGACAAACAAACAACTAACTAACTAAACTTGAGGTTTGTCATATCCCATACATATTCTACAATAGTAGAAAGCGAAATCAAGCACTACATAACCCGAGTCTTAGCTACAGATCGCTCAGGACTACTGGAGGTCATAGCCTATATGTCAGCCCTACTACTACTAAATACCGGTCCAATAATAATACTGACATGGCTCGTCGACCTTCCACAGTCGAAATCACGTTTAGACCAACCAAATGTAAGTCAAGGAAAATTCCCATTTCGGTTACTTAATATATCTTATTAGAGATGAAGTAGATCTTATTTCTCTAAAAGTACTGGATCATTTAATACTTTAATCTGAGGCGGACCCATAGTATATTTTCCTGTACCTATACACAATCGCACATCTCTTCCCTATGGGCCCTACGGTTGGAGATATCCTACGTCATTAATAAGTATACACAACTACCGATAGCCTTTAGGTGAAGGGTGGACTTTTGTTGTGTAACTCTACCGACCTCGCATCCCAACAAACTATACCAAACCAACCATCCTATGTCTAAATGTTGGGCTAGGCCCATTAATATATCCTTGTTCAAAATGTATGAATAAGGCTATATAATTTCCTGCTATGAAAATTGTATTGCCTTCCAGCATTTAATTCCTATCTTATACACTTATTTACTATATTCCATAAATGTCAATTGTTCGCAATAAATGGTCATTATTATTCTAATTGGACAACCTCTAATAACATTTATTTATTCATTCTAATTCAACATATTATGCCTATTTCATTTCCCCATAAATGCCATATTAAATCCTTTAACCAGTCTTATTAAACACATTTATGCCCCCGTTTAGTTCCTGTAACTTCCTATTAACTTCACATTCATTGCCATATTAATTTTGGAGTTACCATCACTTCTCCATCTACACCTTCTAATCCTATAATTTGTTATGCTATTTATAACTTGACGTCCTAGTTACAACTAATGCGAATATCGATGTATAGTATGCTATATAAATATATTTTATTTTTAATCGATAAGAATGGCTATACATGTATATATACGTATATATATATATATATGCACGTGTATATATATGCTTATATATATATGTTCCTGTTTCTAACTAATAATTCCTAAACTTCCAAAAAGGATTAACGTTATAACTTTCCATAAATTAACCAAAAGTGGGACTTTTGCTTTATTTGAAATTACAAAAAATTATCACTTTTCTTTTATTAAAATATACAATGCAAACTATAAGGAAGAGCATCCATGCTTTACATGACTTTTTCATTTTTAGTATATTCCTTATTATTTCAAATGGCATGCTTTTTATACATTAGTGAATTAGATAATTTATGGAAATTGCACAGAAATAAATACAATTAAATTATACCCCACTCCCAATAAATTAAAACATAGATTTTCACATTTTTAGTCAAATTAGGTCAATTTAAACTAACACTAACATTTTTCATCCCAATTATTAATCTAGAATAAACTTTATAATTTTATCAACATTCAATTTTAACAAATTTAGGGATCGATAACCAAATTTCCATATTAGGGTGAAAATACCATTCCTATTCCAATTACCTATCTTATAGAGTATGTAGGCAATATTCCTATATGTTCTTTTAAGCCTACAACTCATTAGATATTATATAAGCATAATAATTAAATAAAATTCAACGATATGAATTTCAATGTTATAAATAAATCATATAATTTCTCACTCATCTTTTAAGCTTTTCAAATCTCCTAAATCCAAATTTATCCCTTTACTTGACTCCTTTTCCTTTCCAAACCAAAAGAATACATATAACAAGGCATGTACATACTATTAGAATTACAAATCTGAGAAGAGATTTTGGGTTAAGGGAAATATAGATTTATAATATGAAATTTACTTTTTTTGCAGTATCGATTCGCTCCTTCTCTTCTTCTCTTTTATTTTTTTACCCTTTTCTGATATATATATATATATATAATATTTTATAATTAATAGAAATAGTTGTAATGACCCCACCGCTATGCCTAGTTTAGCAAAGAACATTACAAGTAATGTCATCTGCTAATCTGGTGAATACGGGTGGTTAAGGGCAATCGAATGTGAATATATCTTTATACTAACACTGACACGTCTTATTTACCTTTCTGAGGATCTAAACTGAAATTTAGATGTGTATGGTATTAATACAAAGTAATAAACACGCCGATTAAAAATATTCAGAACAATATATAATATAGATAAATCAGAATCGGGGTCACAGATCAGAGCAAAATAATGTACATCGTCATATACATAAATAAATGTGAGTCTACAAAATATCAATACTAAACCCATATAAATATATACATCATATCAAAAATCTTGTATCAGGTACAAAGTCACTACTATTTAATATAGATGACATAAACTCCTAACTGTCAATATATACAAGTATGAACTAAACTAAAACTATCAAAATAGTTTACTTCAATGCTAGCCCAAAATCCAAAGGTCAATGGGTCCCTATACCTGTAAAGTCTGGGCCTGACCCGAGTATTAAAATAATAAACGGTCAGACTATATCTAAATAAAAAGTGAGATACTAATATCATAACTTTATGACTAAAAATAATAAGCCATATACAATATGCTGAACACACAATCATAATAAGGCATATTAATTAAGTTCACTACTTTATAAATTCATAAATGACTTAACTCTAAACTGTCATTTCAAACATGCCTAAAACCAAAAAATCCATAAAAAGCATATCAAACCAATAAATACAGATCTCGTAATTTTGACTTAACAATAACCAAATTCGTAAATAAAATATGCCCAAAAAAAATACTCAAATAAGGCATATCTAAAAAATCACCATTTCATAAATACATATTGTCTCAATAAACTATCATCTCAAATATGGGGATAACCAATTTAAAAGTCCTCAGAGCCATAAAGGATACAGAATATCCATACTAAAAATATCTGAAGAAATAATCATCAATAACGAAATAATAATGGTAGTCATCTATCAGTTTAATATAGTGACATGAAATCTACCAAAAGAGACCCACTACATAGAAAGGATGCCTTCTGAAAGAGACTGCAGATTAGGGACACCACTCAAAGAAAAGAGCAACCATGTACCTAATCTGTCCTATGCAAATTTACCTTCCAAAAGAGGTAAACATAGTCTAACTGTATAAAACAAAATAAACTGATAGGTTGTAGTATCTATAGACTACGATGCATGTAAAAATATGCCTTTCAAAAGAGATGGACGTATTTATACAAAAACCTTTGAAAGAGATCTGCCTACCCAAATCTAAAAATATATCGGTTCTAAAATCGATGAAAATGAGTTAGCTTCTCTCGGGGATCTATCGGTCTGAAATTCGAATAACCTAAGATAATACAGCTCTAAGTGTTAATTACTGTCACTCCAGTAATTACAAGAATTTAGCTAACTGTCCCATACCAGAAAGTAAATTCAAGTATTTACTAAAAGCTAGTAATTTTCACTCGAACTCTATTTAACAAATTATAGTACTAAACTAAAGAATTGTATGAAAAGTCCCATACCAATCCGATAGTTCAATGGTTTATTAAAATTCTTTGTTTCATAGAAAAACACAAATTTCAGTATAATATAAACGAAAGCATTAATTGCTTGAAAGCAATAGTTTTGAAGTCACCAAAGAAATATCAATATGGTATATACATCTGATCAAATCCCGTCTTCATAACACCTTGATTTGCGAATCATCTCAAAGATTAGTAGAATCGACATCCGACTTTACTAGAATCAAATGCACCAATTGGTATAATTTCATTTGATGTTTGATTGAGTGAAAAAGGATCTCGGCTAAAGAGGGGGTAAGCTAGGAGATGGCAGCCAAAATAGAGGAGGTAAAAAGTATAAATGTGTGAGATTGATTTGGTATTTATAGAGAGAAAAGAAAGAAAATTCCCTCTACCTTTTGTTTGATGTGTGTTTAGTGTTTGATGATAACAAACTATATATATCGTATTTTAGATGTGTTTACAGATTATACATATACAGGAATAACGGAAATTTTATCAACACAGAATTTGAATTCAAACTGAAATTTTATTCAAGCAATCTTTTATTACATATTTTGAATGGTACAAATTCTGACTCACTATAACTGTACAATTTCTGAATACATCACAATTTGATTTTACAGTCATAGTCCTCACTACATCACTCATACACTCAGTTGTTTGTCTGCATTTGCACTGTCCAGTTCCAGTATCTGTCTTGTTTCCTGTGTACCTGTATAATTAACAATCTACAGCAGTAATCTGAAAAGAAACAAATTTAATTTGCAAAAATATAGAATTTGTTTTTTAAAAGCTGTCTCAGATATATGGGTTATCGTCATCATCTTTGATTGTGTAATATCTATGCATATCAGTATTCATATCAGGGACAGGTATTTACGAGTGGTTGCAGTACACACGTATGCACGTGTGCACTGCCTCGCCAACTCGAGTGCACAAGGTCAAATCAATATCAGATTCAACACAAGTGCAAATGACCTCGACCAAAATATCGCTGCAACAATAAAAATGAACATGTACAAGATCAACAAAGTGTACACAGTGAAATCTAAAGACAAGTAAAGTACAATGGTGAATCATCTACATGTTCAAGTGCAAATGAACCAGACTACAGTGAAGGCAACTAATGAATGTAATTCAAATACACTCAAGTCAAAAATCACAGATCAGAGTCCAAGAAATTCCAGAAGTGAGAGCAATCAGAAGTAGTTCAAGTACAAGTGACAAACAAACAGCTACACAAATATGAAGTGCACTTAAACGAAATGAACAAGTGAGGCATCTGTGTAATCATATGTATAGCATGTCAAAGCAACTGGTTTGAAGTGCACAGTAAAGATCATGTGAACACAACAGCTACAAGTGTACAAGAAATACAACTGCAGACACAACAAGTGTACAACACAGTGAAGATCAAAGAACAGTATGCACATGATATGCAACAGTGCATCAATGACTGTATGAACTCAAATGCAACTTCAAGTGACTACTGGAATGAATGCATCAAAATGACAATATCCAGATTGAACAAGATGATCAAGTAACCAGAGCTACCCAGGGTTCAGATGAACTAATATCACAAGTGTCAGTGCAACTGGACAACAAAACAGACTCAACAGATATCACAAGAGATACAAGTGAAGTTACAACAAGTATGCAGTAAAATCGAATGCATAAGAAAAGAATTCACAGTGAAGAGTATGGCAGTGTCAAATGCACAACTAGTAAACATCAGCTACAAGTATGCTGCAGGTCAGGAGTGAAATAACAAAGCCAGCAAGTCAAAGAAGCCAGAAAATCACGCTAACAAGTTAGGAAAATATTGAAACGGTCAAAGCCGCATATTTTGGTTATTCGAATCAAAGTTGAAAAAGTCAGATTTATAATTTAGGAAAGTATCAGGACTGTTTAAAATCAAAAAGATCGAACGTCACAAAAATAAAGCCGTGCATCGAAAGGATTTTCCAAAAATACAAAGATTAAAACATGAAAGTCTCAACAACGTGAAGAACACGTTTTAACCAAATCAGACGTTTATATAAAGGACCCAAATCATCATTGACAAGGTGTGGTGAAGAACAGAAAGTAAAACCCAATCATCACCAACATAAGACTCAAGCAATCAGATATAATCAGAGAAGAATCGATCAAGAAGTACATACCAAGTCGAGATCGCAAGCAAATAAAGCACAAACGAAGCCGAAGTCAAATTCGCCAGAGCTACAACAATCGACGAAGGCAAAGTCCAAATCACAGAGGAACGGGCTAACTGGAAGCAATCGCAAGTAACAATCAAAGAACGACCAGCAATCGATCGAAGAGCCAAAGCCCTAATTTTCAGATCGAAGGAACGATCGAAAGAAGCGGCCACCATTTATTTTTCCAGAGCAAAGAAAAGGGCCGATAATTTTCTCAGAGGATCGGGCTAATACGAGGAAGAAGGAATGGGCTATGGTTATTTAATGGGCCGGTCAATCTTTTAAAATAGGGTTTTTAATTTTGGGTTTAAATAGGGTTTTAATTTTTAATTTAGTTTAAATTTAGGCAAGGTTTTATTGATCTAGTTTTAGGCCAAATTCATTTGAGGGCAAAAGTGTTTTAAACTGTCAATCTATATTTTGCCCTGGGGTTCAAACTGTATTTTGTATTTTTAGTTTGTATTGTCAAAGTCCAGTCAGAGTGAATCACCACCTAGGGTTTAGGTGTTGTCAGATTGTCTAGTTAGGGTTAGTTCAGTGAGCAGGGAGGCTGCGAGTTTGCAAAGCTCTATAGGCGGGAGCAGAGTTTGCGAGTAAACGAAACTCTATAGGCGGAGCAGGGTGTGCGAGTCTGTAGGAGTGTTTGTGAGCGGGAGCGAGTGTCTGCGAGTCTGTCAGAGTGTTTGTAAGCGGGATACTGTTTAACTCTAATAGAAATCTGGGAATGCAGCAGTAGGCAGGGGTTGCCGAAGCTGGGTAAATTTTGTGTGTGATTTACTTTACTGCATATTTATTTATCTGCTGTTTACTTCCGCGTTTAATTTGAGAAAATTTGCGATAACCCTATTCACCCCCCCCCCCCTCTAGGGTTAATCTAGATCCTACAAGTGGTATCGGAGCGAGGTAAATTTTTTTAACTCTAGAGTCATGAATTTATCAAATAATGCTTTTTCTGAGGGGCAATCTATTGTTAGGCCACCAATGTTTAATGGGAGTGACTATGCTTACTGGAAGGTTAGGATGAGTATTTATCTTAGTTCTGTTGATTATGATGTTTGGGATTTTATTGAAACTGGCTATACACCTCCCACTATAACTATTGGTGATACTGAGATTCCTAAACCGAGGGATAGGTGGGATGCTAATGATAAGAAGTTGAAAACCACTAATGCTAAGGCCATGAATGCTCTTATCTGTGCTCTTGATAAAACTGAATTTAATAGAATTTCTCATTGTAAAACAGCACAGGAAATTTGGCATACTTTGGAGGTAACACACGAAGGAACTTCTCAAGTCAAGGAGTATCGTCTAGCCCTGTTCAGCAATGAATACGAGAACTTTGTGATGGACAAAGGCGAGAGCATAAAGGATATGTTTGGACGCTTCTCAACCTTGGTGTACAATGCTAGAGCGCTTGGAAAGGTATTCTCTGAAGTAGAGCTGGTGAGGAAGATTCTACGAGTCTTACCAATGAACTTTGAGGCAAAAGTCACGGCAATACAAGAATCAAAAGATTTGAGTAAACTACGCATGGAGGATTTGATCGGAAATTTGATGACGTATGAGCTTGAGTTGAAAGCAAAGGAGGAACGCATCAATTCCGAACCAAAGAAGAAGACGATTGCCTTAAAGAGCAGAGAAGAGAGCGATGAAGAAGAAGTTGATCCAATTGAAGGACTTGCAGTGGCTGTCAATAATTTCAGAAGGTGGTCGAAATACAAGCCACGAAAGAAGAAGACCAGTAGTAATACATCTAAAGATTCTGACAACTCTGAAAACGAACTAATCTGTTATAACTGCAACAAGCCTGGTCACTTCAAACAAAACTGTCCACTTCTCAAAAACAACAAAGGAAAGAAAAAGAAGAAAAAGGCCTTCGCAGCAACTTGGGATGATGAGGAAGGAGAGGAAGTTTCAACTGATAGCTCAGAGGAGGCTAATCTATGTCTTACGGTAAGATCAGATTCAGAAGCAAGCTCAAAGGAATCAAGATCAGATTCAGAAGCAAGCTCAGAGGAATCCAATGAGGTAAAAAAACTACTCTTATAAAGATCTTGTTTATTTGTGCCTCGATCTTACTAAAACTGTTGAAACTCTTGATTCTCAAAATGAAAAACTGAAATCTGATAGGAGAGAACTTGCCCGTGAAAATTTTAGGTTAGAATCTGAACTTGAAAAAATTCAAAACCTAGAATGTAAACGCTGTAAAACTTTAGATTCAGGATTATCAAAACTGAAGAATAATTTTGAGAATCTTGTAAAAGAAAACTTGAATCTAAAGGAAATTATTGAGACTAGGAAAAAGGATTTTATAAATAGATGCACTACGCTTGTGTCTGAAAACTCAACACTGAAAACCAAAGTCCAAGATCTTGAGAAATCACTGAATAACTTTTCTAGAGGAGAAAAGTCATTCAATATGCTGCTAGGAAATCAATTGTTTGCTAACAATAGAAAAGGACTAGGCTTTGGAAAAACACAAGTTGAGGATAGTGCTAAAGGAAGGAGTGTCTTTGCTAGATGTGTAAAATGTGGAATAATTGGACATCATGTTGAAAATTGTAGTCATAGGAACAAGAACACGAAATTTATAAAAATTTGGGTTCCTAAAAATTCTACAAACAAATTTCATGTCTATTGGAACAAAAATGAAAAGACAAAACAAGTTTGGGTTCCAAAGGCATTATTTATTCACAATTATTCTGCCACTAACAATCATGGACCTATAAAAACAAATAGGTCACATACATCTTTAACCGTGTAGGTGTGGTGGCAGGCTAAGGAACAACATTAGTGTTATTTGGATTCTGGCTGTTCTAGATACACAACGAGCGACAAATCAACGTTCCTTAGCCTAGTATAAAGGTGACAGATTCACTATGGGCAAACAACGAAAGATTATCGTACAGGTAAAACAGGTAGTTGTATTTCTTTCAAACGATAGATAACCGGTAAGAATCTGCATCTGAATTAAATCAGCCAGTTATGATTGATGATGTTAATTCTGATTTGTTAATCATCTTTTACTCGAAGTAATCATGATGGTTGATCGATTCTGGTTTGCTTGATATAATATGACTTGACTTTATCTGTGCTTAAAAATTGATCAATCATCCTTTTCTTGAACTTAATCTGTTTGGTCAAACTATGATTGATTACTGATTGCTCATGCTATAAAAGTTTTTTTTGAGAAACTGTTGAAATTACTGCTTCACTGATGAAAACTTCAAATTGTTTTTGAGATAATCTTGATATTTTAACTGTAATTCTACGGAAGGTATACACACTCACTCTCCATTTGATAAAAGTTTGTGTACGTTTCGTTGACACAGTGTTTTGTTCTGAAGTTGAATCTGATACTGTTGAAATGGTTCTTAACTGCTTCTAGACCTCATATTATGTTTTCTGTGTGTTTGTGTGCACGTTTTCACTCTAATTCTAAAGAATTACATTTGAATACCACTAAACGAAATTTTGAGATATTTTTCACACACACACAAATTTGGACTATGATATCTTTCGTGTGAAAACTTTAATTTAGTTGGTTATTCTGATGTTGATTATACGGGTTCACTGGTTGACAGGAAAAGTACTAGTAGGACATGCTTCATGCTAGGACACTCACTAATTTCATTGTCTAATAATCCTGTTCTCCATTCACTCACGAAACACATTGATGTGAAACATCATTTTTTTTATCACATTGCTAGGGAAAACATTTGCATTGAATTCAACTGAGAATCAACTTGCTGATATTTTCACAAAACCCCTCCCCGAAGACAGATTTTCCAGATTACGTTTGGATTTGGGAATTATGGAAATTGACTAATCATTTTTTCAATTTTTTGGTTGAAATACTCTTGAATATTTATTTTCAACTTCAATTTCTAGAATTCAAACCTGTTTTGGATATTATTCAAAGATTGATTCAAATATGGTATTCAGTAGTGGAAATACGTTTGGTTTATGAAATTTCATAATATGATTAATTTGGTAACTTATTCCACGACCATTTCTATTTCTACCATCTTTCTATCATTCATAATGGTTTTGAAAAATGAGAAGAGTGAATTGCTCTTTAAATTAAAAAGGAAAAATTAAAAGAAATTTTAAAATATTCCTCATGCATCCATTCTCATTTAAAAGTCCTTATGGTTATGCATGGATGGATCATGAGAGGTTATCATCACTTCATTCTCATTTAAAAGTCCTTATGGTTATGCATGGATGGAGCCTGATAACAAATGAGTAACTGATAATCTCATTTAAAAGTCCTTATGGTTATGCGTGGTTAGTAAGTGCTTATTTTTTTGTGCTTAAATGTCAAATTTTTTTTAAAATTAAAATAGAATAGAACATCTCTCTTCTCATTATAAAAATCAAATCATCGATCCATTCTCTAAAATGTGGAAAATGTTATCTTGTTATGATATATTATGGTTTTTCCCTATTTTTTCCATTTGTTTTCCCCTACTGTTTCATTATTTTTTGTCAGTCTTTTGATGATAACAAAAGGGGGAGAAGGAAGAGATTTTGATAAGAAAATAAGTATTTCTGGAATATTTATTTACCAAATTTGTTAAATGTTGTTAGTTATTTTCTATAGCTCTTTTATTCGTCTGTAATTGCCAAAATCTTCTAAATAGGGAGTGGTCTCAGTTATAGGGGGGGTATACATGTAGGGGGAGCTTAATATAGTCATGTTTAAACACATCTACTGAATTTCAAAATCTTTAATATATATGTTTGTCATCATCAAAAGGGGGAGATTGTTTGATGTGTGTTTAGTGTTTGATGATAACAAACAATATATATCGTATTTTAGATGTGTTTACAGATTATACATATACAGGAATAACGGAAATTTTATCAACACAGAATTTGAATTCAAACTGAAATTTTATTCAAGCAATCTTTTATTACATATTTTGAATGGTACAAATTCTGACTCACTATAACTGTACAATTTCTGAATACATCACAATTTGATTTTACAGTCATAGTCCTCACTACATCACTCGTACACTCAGTTGTTTGTCTACATTTGCACTGTCCAGTTCCAGTATCTGTCTTGTTTCCTGTGTACCTGTATAATTAACAATCTACAGCAGTAATCTGAAAAGAAACAAATTTAATTTGCAAAAATATAGAATTTGTTTTTTAAAAGCTGTCTCAGATATATGGGTTATCGTCATCATCTTTGATTGTGTAATATCTATGCATATCAGTATTCATATCAGGGACAGGTATTTACGAGTGGCTGCAGTACACACGTATGCACGTGTGCACTGCCTCGCCAACTCGAGTGCACAAGGTCAAATCAATATCAGATTCAACACAAGTGCAAATGACCTCGACCAAAATATCGCTGCAACAATAAAAATGAACATGTACAAGATCAACAAAGTGTACACAGTGAAATCTAAAGACAAGTAAAGTACAATGGTGAATCATCTACATGTTCAAGTGCAAATGAACCAGACTACAATGAAGGCAACTAATGAATGTAATTCAAATACACTCAAGTCAAAAATCACAGATCAAAGTCCAAGAAATTCCAGAAGTGAGAGCAATCAGAAGTAGTTCAAGTACAAGTGACAAACAAACAGCTACACAAATATGAAGTGCACTTAAACGAAATGAACAAGTGAGGCATCTGTGTAATCATATGTATAGCATGTCAAAGCAACTGGTTTGAAGTGCACAGTAAAGATCATGTGAACACAACAGCTACAAGTGTACAAGAAATACAACTGCAGACACAACAAGTGTACAACACAGTGAAGATCAAAGAACAGTATGCACATGATATGCAATAGTGCATCAATGACTGTATGAACTCAAATGCAACTTCAAGTGACTACTGGAATGAATGCATCAAAATGACAATATCCAGATTGAACAAGATGATCAAGTAACCAGAGCTACCCAGGGTTCAGATGAACTAATATCACAAGTGTCAGTGCAACTGGACAACAAAACAGACTCAACAGATATCACAAGAGATACAAGTGAAGTTACAACAAGTATGCAGTAAAATCGAATGCATAAGAAAAGAATTCACAGTGAAGAGTATGGCAGTGTCGAATGCACAACTAGTAAACATCAGCTACAAGTATGCTGCAGGTCAGGAGTGAAATAACAAAGCCAGCAAGTCAAAGAAGCCAGAAAATCACGCTAACAAGTTAGGAAAATATTGAAACAGTCAAAGCCGCATATTTTGGTTATTCGAATCAAAGTTGAAAAAGTCAGATTTATAATTTAGGAAAGTATCAGGACTGTTTAAAATCAAAAAGATCGAACGTCACAAAAATAAAGCCGTGCATCGAAAGGATTTTCCAAAAATACAAAGATTAAAACATGAAAGTCTCAACAACGTGAAGAACACGTTTTAACCAAATTAGACGTTTATATAAAGGACCCAAATCATCATTGACAAGGTGTGGTGAAGAACAGAAAGTAAAACCCAATCATCACCAACATAAGACTCAAGCAATCAGATATAATCAGAGAAGAATCGATCAAGAAGTACATACCAAGTCGAGATCGCAAGCAAATAAAGCACAAACGAAGCCGAAGTCAAATTCGCCAGAGCTACAACAATCGACGAAGGCAAAGTCCAAATCACAGAGGAACGGGCTAACTGGAAGCAATCGCAAGTAACAATCAAAGAACGACCAGCAATCGATCGAAGAGCCAAAGCCCTAATTTTCAGATCGAAGGAACGATCGAAAGAAGCGGCCACCATTTATTTTTCCAGAGCAAAGAAAAGGGCCGATAATTTTCTCAGAGGATCGGGCTAATACGAGGAAGAAGGAACGGGCTATGGTTATTTAATGGGCCGGTCAATCTTTTAAAATAGGGTTTTTAATTTTGGGTTTAAATAGGGTTTTAATTTTTAATTTAGTTTAAATTTAGGCAAGGTTTTATTGATCTAGTTTTAGGCCAAATTCATTTGAGGGCAAAAGTGTTTTAAACTGTCAATCTATATTTTGCCCTGGGGTTCAAACTGTATTTTGTATTTTTAGTTTGTATTGTCAAAGTCCAGTCAGAGTGAATCACCACCTAGGGTTTAGGTGTTGTCAGATTGTCTAGTTAGGGTTAGTTCAGTGAGCAGGGAGGCTGCGAGTTTGCAAAGCTCTATAGGCGGGAGCAGAGTTTGCGAGTAAACGAAACTCTATAGGCGGAGCAGGGTGTGCGAGTCTGTAGGAGTGTTTGTGAGCGGGAGCGAGTGTCTGCGAGTCTGTCAGAGTGTTTGTAAGCGGGATACTGTTTAACTCTAATAGAAATCTGGGAATGCAGCAGTAGGCAGGGGTTGCCGAAGCTGGGTAAATTCTGTGTGTGATTTACTTTACTGCATATTTATTTATCTGCTGTTTACTTCCGCGTTTAATTTGAGAAAATTTGCGATAACCCTATTCACCCCCCCCCCCTCTAGGGTTAATCTAGATCCTACACCTTTTACTCAGTCTCCTTTACCATTTCAAACTCAGATCTACATCTAATCAACACCTTCCGTTTCCTTCTTTTAGTTGGTCATACTTTATCAAATATGGACTGAAAAATTTCCAAGTCAAATTAATTAATTATTGATGTTTAAAGCTTATTTAAACATACAGCGATATTAAATACCGATACGTGCATGTATAACTTTTTTATACACATCCAAATAATTACTAAAGCACCTAAAAATTCCTATGAGCTATGTCACTTACCAATAACACCTCAAACATCAAATACATTAATTATTAATATTTTTTAATATTAATTAATTTATAACACTTTATAAATCAATTAAACCACGTCATATTTCAGGGAATTCACAAATGTAATTGTGTGTTTCAGAGCTGTGAATTCAGTTAGCGTTTAATATTGAACAATTCAAATATTAACATTCACGGATTATCTTAACTAGTAGTATGACAATTTGGCTGAATTCATTACTTATAGACCTTTTCGATAAAATCATATTTTACATCATCTTTATGCACCAGTAGTTATAATAATTTATACACATTCTCTTCATTAGTACTATGTCACTTTAGGGTATATGGAGTTTGGTATTGGTCAAAACTCCAATACTATCCACATTCATGATTCAACTAGATAAGTCCATAAATAAAGTTCTTGATTCAGTTATAACATTTATTATTAATGTTCATCTTTGGTCATGGATTTTGACTTTGAGTTGACCATAGTTAACCATGATACTAACCTCATACAACCGAGGAGACGAATTCTCTATTGAATAGTGCTTCATTTTCAATGCTTCAACTCAGACCCAATTATAGTCACTCGATGGTCCTCATACTACGATTTAGCTATAACCCAAGTAGAATGTCCATATTAAAGTTCCACGTGATTCTCAAGTCAAGATAACTATGCAACATCATCATATTGGGATTTCTTGTTTGACCTGGTTGTTATCAACCAACATGAAACTCTCGGACAAGTCATTCATAGTTATCCAATAGCTACAGTACGTAACCCCTTGGTGCCCCAGCAGCCATGAGTAATACATTATTGAACATTCAGAGAGGCTTATGTACCCTGGTCTCAAGGTATCCATCAATATTCTTTCTTGAAAAAATCTTGACTAGGAATATTTTAGATAAAATGTTATTTTTATGTTGTGATTAATTATTTACGATTGCAACTATCTACAAGTACAATCACATAACATTTTATTTAAGGTTCTTCTTATTAATACACTTTAAATTAATTACTTAATTATTTATATTGCAATATAATAAAGTATATAAAAGCAAACAAATGCTTTTTAACGAAAAAGATTGATTATAGAGTTAGATACATATAAGAAATTACATAATTGCCCTAGGGAGTATTCCTAACTCTTTTATTTTGCACATTAACTATGCATGAATATTTTTGTAACGACCTGCCTTTTTGGACATTTTAAGCAGACACGCATGCCAGACTCAAACCATTCAAAAAGGAATATTGTTATGGGGTAAATAAGAATAAAAGAAATAAGTAAAACAAATATAGAATCTCGCAGCGGAATGACAAAATATAATAATCAAATAAAAGTTCATGAAGTTGTTTTACAAATAAATTTGATTATACTTACAACACAAACATCAGTGTTACATAAATAGGAATAAATAAATAAATGCAGCGGAACAACATGATGCAGTAGAATACATATCATAAATAATAATAGTACAAATCTTCGTCTTCGTCCTCCAGAAATAAGGTCTTCAACCCTTAAATGCTCCGGCTGACCCGAGCGAATTGAAAAGACAAAACGCTCGAGTCAGAACTAAAAGATCTTATGTAAGTTAAATCAACGGTAAATAAATATGAGTGGAACGGCGTCGGAGATGTTTATGGGGTTTGACATCTCCTATCCAGTGTCTAACGTGAGTGCAATAACTTAAGAGACGTTCGGGATTCACACTTCCTAAGGATCCTATAAACTATCTACTATGTAGTACAATACGCCATTACAATATGTCTACAGTAAAGTAAAAGTATTAAAATAGCGTTAAGGCATTACCCATATTCCCCTTAACACATTTTTATATATTACCATAGTCTATACAGTACCGTAATTCCTCCGTAAACTGGAGGGCTATCAGAGGGCACTCCATAGGTATGGTACAAAACAAACTCGTAGAAGGTGCGATAGTGCATGCGACACGGCGCTCGAGGCAATGCCAGGGTGATATACCATTTGTGTATCCGGACTGGTGGTAACGCATAGCAGCTACTACCGCCCACCTCGGAACACACTCCCAAATAAAAAACAAGGGTGGCCACCAAATCAATCACAAAGTCAGAATATAGTATCGAAGAAGTGTGCCCGATCGGAGGAATGAACTCACTTGGCCCGGCGTGGCTCCTAATTTTAGCCGCATCAAGCTGACTCATAGGAGTCACGGTCACGTAAATACCTCATATAGAATCGATCGCCAAACCATCCTACTTCATTTCTGGAATCTTCACCATGTGCACATTTGTTAAAGTGGTTTTCGGCATTGGCAGAGAGTATGACAATATTTGATCTCGGTCTCTTGAACAACCAAATGCTTATTTCACACCGGATGGTTCTTTTACATTTCAAAGGTCAATTCACACTTTATCAAAATATCATATTCTCAAAACCATATCACTTTCGCAATCATATTCACTTTGAAATCATATTCACCTTTGAAATCATATCGTTTCCGAAATCATAATTTCTTTCAAAAATCTTATTTCCAATTAGGTTAAATCCTCACTTCAAAATCATCATATTCAATTAACGATAACATTTAAATTCCAACTTAGGTTATAACATCATTTAACCGTATTTGCTTATAAACCAATGAATTTGAATATGAACACTTCCACTTACTTAGTCTGAAAATTTAGGAAGTAGTTTAAATAGTTATAAATAGTCAAAATAGTTATAATAGTAAAATAGTTTAATTATAGATTAAAGATACTGTTAAACTGATTTAAGATAGTTAAATAGATTTAAATTAGATTAAATATAACTAAAATAGATTAAATTGCTTTAAAATAGATTAATTATATTTAAAATAAGTTAAAATGGGTTAATTAGTTTTAAAGTAAATTAAATGGTTTAAAATAGGTTAAAATGATTTAATATAGTTAATATAAGTTAAAATAGTTTAAAAATCTGAAAATCTTAAAATTTAGAATCTTTAAAATAATATATTTTTAAAATAGTTTATATTAAAACATGAATTTGAAATTTATATCAATTTAAACTATTTATTTCATTTCAAAACCTTTGGACTATTTTCAATTTCCAAAAACCCAATTTCAAATCTTTCAATTCAAATTCTCAATACAATATTTAATTCTATATCGCTTCCAATCCATGTTTGAAATATCAATTTAAATTGCTCCAATTCCAATATTTTCAAAGTTATATTTCAAACAATTTTAATAACTCAATTTCGATAAACTTCACTTATACTTTAAATTCAACTTTAAAATTTCAACTTAATTTCATTAAACCATTCCTTTAAACCAAATCCAATTTTTAACATAAACTTGAATTTCGATAATAATTCAATTTATGTAAATCAAATTTTATTTCAAAATGTCATTTGACTAAATTCAAAATTAAGGATTTAAAATCATTTAATTTAACCAATTCGGTGTCCGTATATAATTCTCTATCCTAGGGTCAAGTGCTATGGATATTTATCATTTCAATTCGCAATTTAAAATTTTACGGTTATATATCATTTCAAACCGCAATCTCGAATTTAAATAAATCTATAAAATCGCTCGAGTCTATCATTTCAACCCATAACGATTTTTCCCTAATCTATAGATCATTCGGGTATATATCATTTCGACCCATAGGGAACTTGCAGTTATGACAATATAAAATACAGCATCCAGTCATCCAATATCAAAAAGAATCACGCATTTATCACAATCATCATCCAAATCAATCAATAAACATAAATAGATAACTGATCATTAATATGGGTATTGAATTGACAATTTAAAATTCAACATTAAAATAAAACGATGATTAGATGCAATAAAACTCAAATTTAACCAGGATGAAAATTTTAAACATACCAAACATCAATAAATAAATTCCTAATCACATCATAAATTTAATTTAACTAACATAAGATAGTTTAGTAATTGTGAGCGGGTTAAAACACTCACCTTCGATTTAAAATCCAAAATATGGCCCAAATCTGAACGGTCTTAGAATTCGTCCAAACCAGCGTCGAAATGTCTAGAATTTCGATACGATCCCAAGAAATAAACCGCGCATGAAACGGACCTCGTATATAAAAGTTATTCAGATTAGAAGTTGTACGATTTACAAAACAAAATAAAATATATTTTTTTACACGTCACCATCACACTCGTTCCTTCCTCTCTCCCCGAAAAAGAACGCGAACCCTTAGCATGACGCACGCCGCTAACGCCTACGCCTCTGGTCAGCCGCGGCCACGCGCTGCCCCCTGATGGACCGCCGCCCTCCTCCATGGCCTACGACCGCCCCTATTACCTACTACCATCGCCGGTTGCGAGCCCAAAATAACCCAGCCCCCGATATGATTTGAAGCCCTAATCGAATTATTGCAAGCGATCCGACCGCTGAATCGACGAACCACTTACACCGATGAGCTACGTGTGACGATCTCCACAGCCCAGCACCCTTCAATCGACTTCGACCGATCGTCGATTGAAGGGTGTTGGGCTGTGGAGATCGTCACGTGCAGCTCATCGGTGTAAGTGGTTTGTCGATTCAGCGGTCGGATCGCTTCCAATAATTCGATTAGGGCTTCAAAATCATATCAGCGGCTGGGTTATTTTGGGCTCGCAACCGGCGATGGTAAGAGGTCGTGGGGGCGGTCGTAGGTCACGGAGGAGGGCGGCGGTCCATCAGGGGGCAGCGCGTGGCCATGGCTGGCCAGAGGCGTAGGCATTGGCGGCGTGCGTCGTGCTAAGGTTTCGCGTTCTTTTTCGGGGAGAGAGGAAGGAACGAGCGTGATGGTGACGTGTAAAAAATTATTATATTTTATTTTGTAAATCGTATAACTTCTAATCTGAATAACTTTTATATACGAGGTCCGTTTCATGCGCATTTATTTCGTTGGGATCGTATCGAAATTCCAGACATTTTGAATCTGGTTTGGACGAATTCTGAGACCGTTTAAATTTGGGCCCTATTTTGGATTTAAAATCGATTTAAAATCAAAGGTGAGTGTTTTAACCCACTCACAATTACTAAACTATCTTATGTTAGTTAAATTAAATTTATGATGTGATTAGGAATTTATTTATTGATGTTTGGTATGTTTAAAATTTTCATCCTGGTTAAATTTGAGTTTTATTAAATCTAATCATTGTTTTATTTTAATGTTGAATTTTAAATTGTCAATTCAATACCCGTAGTAATTATCAGTTATCTATTTATGTTTATTGATTGATTTGGATGATGATTGTGATAAATGCGTGATTCTTTTTGATATTGGATGACTGGATGTTGTATTTTATATTGTCATAACTGCAAGTTCCCTATGGGTTAAAATGATATATACCCGAATGATCTATAGATTAGGGAAAAATCGTTATGGGTTGAAATGATAGACTCGAGCGATTTTATAGATTTATTTAAATTCGGGATTGCGGTTTGAAATGATATATAACCGTAAAATTTTAAATTGCGGATTGAAATGATAAATATCTGTATCACTTGACCATAGGATAGAGAATTATATACAGACACCGGATTGGTTAAATTAAATGATTTTAAATCCGTAATTTTAAATTTAGTCAAATGACATTTTGAAATAAAATTTGAGTTACATAAATTGAATTATTATCGAAATTCAAGTTTATGTAAAAAATTGGATTTGGTTTAAAGGAATGGTTTGGTGAAATTAAATTGAAATTTTAAAGTTGAATTTGAAGTATAAGTGAAGTTTATCGAAATTGAGTTATTAAAATTGTTTGAAATATAACTTTGAAAATATTGGAATTGGAGTAATTTAAATTGATGTTTCATACATGGATTGGAAGCGATATAGAATTAAATATCGTATTGAGAATTTGAATTGATAGATTTGAAATTGTGTTTTTGGAAGTTGAAAATAGTCCAAAGGTGTTGAAATGAAATAAATAGTTTAACTCGATATAAATTTCAAATTCATGTTTTAATATAAACCGTTTTAAAAATATATTATTTTAAAGATTCTAAATTTTAAGATTTTCAAAATTTTAAACTATTTTAACTTATATTAACTATATTAAATCCTTTAAACCTATTTTAAACCATTTAATTTATTTTAAAACTAATTAACCCATTTTAACTTATTTTAAATCTAATTAATCTATTTTAAAGCTATTTAATCTATTTTAGTTATATTTAATCTAATTTAAATCTATTTAACTATCTTAAATCGATTTAACAGTATCTTTAATCTATAATTAAACTATTTTACTATTATAACTATTTTGACTATTTATAACTATTTAAACTACTTCCTAAATTTTCATACTAAGTAAGTGGAAGTGTTCATATTCAAATTCATTGGTTTATAAGCAAATACGGTTAAATGATGTTATAACCTAGGTTGGAATTTAAATGTTATCATTAATTGAATATGATGATTTTGAAGTGAGGATTTAACCTAATTGGAAATATGATTTTTGAAAGAAATTATGATTTCGGAAACGATACGATTTCAAAGGTGAATATGATTTCAAAGTGAATATGATTGCGAAAGTGATATGGTTTTGAGAATATGATATTTTGATAAAGTGTGAATTGACCTTTGAAATGTAAAAGAACCATCCGGTGTGAAATAAGCGTTTGGTTGTTAAAGAGACCGGGATCGGATATTGTCATACTCTCTGCCAATGCTGAAAACCACTTTAACAAATGTGCACATGGTGAAGATTCCAGAAATGAAGTAGGTTGGTTTGGCGAGCGATTCTATATGAGGTATTTACGTGACCCTGACTCCAGTGAGTCAGCTTGATGCGGCTAAAATCAGGAGCCATGCCGGGCCAAGTGAGGTCATTCCTCCGATCGGGCACACTTCTTCGATACTATATTCTGACTTTGTGATTGATTTGGTGGCCACCCTTGATTTTGATTTAGGAGTGTGTTCCGAGGTGGGCGGTAGTAGCTGCTATGCGTTACCACCAGTCCGGATACACAAATGGTATATCTACCCTGGCATTGCCTCGAGTGCCGTGTCGCATGCCCTATCGCGCCTTCTATGAGTTTTTTTTGTACTATACCTATGGAGTGCCCTCTGATAGCCCTCCAGTTTACGGAGGAATTACGGTACTGTATAGACTATGGGAATATATAAAAATATGTTATGGGGAATATGGGTAATGCCTTAACGCTATTTTAATACTTTTACTTTACTGTAGACATATTATAATAGTGTATTGTACTACATAGTAGATAGTTTAACGGATCCTTAGGAGGTGTGAATCCCGAACGTCTCTTAAGTTATTGCACTCACGTTAGACACTGGATAGGAGATGTCAAACCCCGTAAACATCTCCGACGCCGTTCCACTCATATTTATTTACCGTTGATTTAACTTACATAAGATCTTTTAGTTCTGACTCGAGTGTTTTGTCTTTTCAATTCGCTCGGGTCAGCCGGAGCATTTCAGGGTTGAAGACCTTATTTCTGGAGGACGAAGACGAAGATTTGTACTATTATTATTTATGATTTATGATATGTATTCTACTGCATCATGTTGTTCCGCTGCATTTATTTATTTATTCCTGTTTATGTAACTCTGATGTTTGTGTTGTAAGTATAATCAAATTTATTTGTAAAACAGCTTCATGAATTGTTATTTGATTATTATATTTTATCATTCCGCTGTGAGATTCTGTATTTGTTTTATTTCTTTCTCTTTTTCTTATTTACCCCATAACAATCTGCCCTTTTGAATGGTTTGAGTCTGACATGCGTATCTGCTTAAAACGTCCAAAAAGGTCGGTCATTACAGTTTTATAGTACGAATTAAGGATAGTTTTTATTTAAATTATTTGCTAACATTGGTATTTGAGGCACTAATTAAATTAAAGGAAGAAAAAAAAGGAAGAATAACCTTTAAGGGCCATTTGCTTATTTTACATCCAACACTTTGATATATATTTTTTTCCTTAGTAAGCTATGTATCTCAAAACTCCATCTTTGAGACCATAGGTGACTCTGCCAAGGTTAAACATATTGATACTCGTTTGGTAATTTTCTCAAAAAAAGGGGTTGATGAGGTGTTAGCTAGGTTTGGTAAAAATGGTTATGCTACTCAAATTCCTTAGGCCACCGAGCATATGAAGCACCCTTAAACTAGGTTTATGCCCACTACCAGTGAACACATGTGTAGATTTTACTTCTCGACGTATCAATGTATGAAGGATTGGATTTTCGAATGCAATGTTGCCCCATTCAACTCCTTCCTTTGGCCTACTCTTAGTTGATCAGCACACTACGCCATAAATGGCCTTCTGCAACACAAAAAAAATGTTGGCTCAGGCCCGAAAAATGTTGCCATAGGTCTATGGCAACACTTTTAGGGTGATGCAATTTTTGCCGTTGCCTTAGACCTCAAAGGCAACATTTTGACTATCTAAGGCAACATAAGTAATATTGTTGCAATAGAACCCTATTTGGGTCTATGGCAACACCCATAGGTATCTGTAGCAACATTCCAAAATGTTGCTATAGATATTAACTTTCTGAATTTGTGGGGCCCATAATGTAGAGCATATTTGATTTTTTAATAAAAATAAATATTTATTTAATAAAATGCTATTGCATAGAATTTAATATTTAAACAGTAATTTATTTAAATAAATATTTTATTTCAACATTTGAAATAGTACAAATTCCTGACTCCACTATTTTACAATTCAATGATATATAACACTGATATTCACATATACAGATATCCCTCACTACATCACTCAGTTCACTCATTACATATGCAGTTTCAATTTATACAGACATCGACACTAACAAATATATGACGAGCCAAGTGCCGAGCCGAAGGCGAGCCGAGGAGCGGGTCCGGGCGCAGCGCCGGCGGGGGTCCGGGGCACCGCCCGATTCATCCAATTTCGGAAGATCGAGCCTTCTTTGAAACCTGTCTTCAAGCTCATGCACTCATGCACATTTGATTCTGTCTTCTAGCTTGTATCCAGCTGTCCAGTCTTCAATACCTGTCACATATAATTCAAAAGCAGTAATCTGGAAAATAATATTTAACTCGAAAAGAAAATGAAAATATTTTTGTTATATTATTTGCCTTAGGTATTTGGGTTGTTTCTTTTCATATTTTTTTTCTGACAGGGACCAAATATTTGCACGGTCAACCTGTGATATACACGGCACAAGGTCAAACCCGAGTCATCGACTGGATTCAACTCAGGGCCAAGCAACCAACAAAACAAACAAGAACCAGGTTCAGCAAAATGTAGACAAGCCAGTGCAAGAAACACAGAATGCATCAGGCATGTACAAGAGAAACATAGGCAGTAATATGATATACAGAGGACTTGGAGCATCAGTTCATGTTCTGATTTTCAAAAATGATATACAAGTTCTGATTTTCAAAAATGCAGAAGTTTTCAAGTAAAGCAGTTTTCAAGAGGACAGCAGAATACAAATACTTCAAGGTCTGGTTTAACAAATGTAGCAAGGTACAAAGGTATGTGAACAAGTTTAACAAAGGTTCAAGTTCTGGTTTAACAAATGCAGCAGAAAAAAGCTAACAAGCTCAGATCAGAAATAAAAAACAAGCCAGTGAACCAAAATCCAACATACCAAATAATATCACATCGCAATTCATCATCGGCAAAGCAAAATCAAGCCAGTGAACCAAAATCCAACATACCAATACATCATCGCAATCCAACATACCAGATTTCTCAAAGTCCAACAGAAAGATTAAACTCGAGATTATAGGAAATAAAGCCTATAAATAAATCCCAATTCATCATCGGCAAAAGTGTGCGAGTGTAACCAAAATCGAGAATAACCAAGTAAACTAGAAGGCAGAAAACATACCAAATAATATCACATCGCAGCCGACGACGAAGTCAAAGCAATTCGAGCAATCAATCAAGGAGAATGAAGGAGCAAGCTACTAGGAACGTTTCTCACACTA
Source organism: Allium fistulosum (assembly GCA_030737815.1). Lineage (NCBI taxonomy): Eukaryota > Viridiplantae > Streptophyta > Magnoliopsida > Asparagales > Amaryllidaceae > Allium > Allium fistulosum. The sequence goes on from CM060905.1 coordinate 851,267,909, forward strand.
GATTCGATCAATTAGAGCATCAAAGCAACTGAAATCGCATGCCCTAGTTTTCACAGAGAGGAACGAGAAAGAAAAATCGCGTGCCCTAATTTTCACATAGAGAGGAACGAGAAAAAAGAGCTGATGGCGACGACAGCGGTGGCAAAAGGGGTTTGAACGGAAAACTTTGTTTGGCTTTGGGTTTTGGTGTCGTGATGGGGCTCTCGTTGGAGCTAGATGGTCGCGATGGGTCAGGGGGTAGCTGGGGGTGAGGGTGACAATTTGGTGGCGATGGGTCAGGGGGTAGCTGGGGGGTGAGGAACGAAAATATGATTTGGAAATTAGGGATTTGGAAATTGGAGGTGAGAACGAAATGTTATGAAAAGTAAAGAGGGAAAACGAAATTTTGGGACAAATTGTAGTGGTGATCCATTTTAACAATCAGATTAAATATAGACCGTTGGATCGTATTCACGCGGATTGCTAATTTTATTAATTTTTTAATTTGAATACATCTATAGCAACACTATATAAAAATGTTGCATCCTGTTACACTTGTTTAGCTAGAGCAACACATTTTTATGGCTAAGGTAACACCAAAAATACAACGTTGCAGTAGGACCAAAATTTTATAGCTGTCGCAACATTTTAGCTGGCAACACCTTGCAAAAATGTTGCAGAAGGTCATTTATGGCGTAGTGGCATATACATCTTGTATGTTGAGAACTTAGATTCTCCCTTATATTAGAGAGCATCAACTTTTATTTTATGTTAAGAACCAGTGCATAACCCATGTTACGCACACGAGCAATTGCATAATTCATTAGTGTGGTTTCCTATTATCTAATTTTGTTGCCGAATTTTCTTCCTTATATTGGTAACTTATATGAAACATAGTTATATTTAGCATTTTTGTACTTCAACCATTTTAAAATCTTAGAAAACTATTCTAAGTTTGGATGGAAGTAGATTAATTATGTTTTATTTTCCATTCTCCGTTGGATATATAAGATGATTGTTACACTACAAGAAACATTGTCTTTAATGTCGGCAAAAGGCCGTCGACGATAGACGCGAGCCATCACCGTCAATAAAATTTGACACTCACCAAGTCGACACAACTGGATTAAGCATCGGCTTTAGCATCGGCGTTGTCGCTACTTTAGTGTCGGTTAGGGACGGTAAATTGGACATGTGGCCAGAACGAATGAACCGATGGGTTGTCGCTGGTCGACACAAACCGACGCTGAAATGACCTGTTTCGAGGTTAGATTTTTTTCTCGGCCATTCTTTTACTAATCCAATCATACGAATTGGATTTACACGTCACCAAGCATCAGTGGTTCGAATTTGGTCTCGTGCAAGGGTCATCTGGCCTTCGAACGAAGGGTTTTTAGTCCGAATATCGACGTACGGTTATAAATTTAAAGTTCAAGATCAACAGCCTAAAGTTGTTTATAATGCGAAGACGGATCATCAAAATTACTAATTTAACAGATCAGAATAGTTCTTATGTTGAATGGTTGTACTAAAATATCTTGTTTATTTTTTAGGGATTATATTGATATTTTTAAATATTTTTTTAAAACATAATGAGAATCAAATAAATTAATTATTTAATGTGGTAAATAATTAAATGGCTAGCCGACGCTAGCCGCCGTCACATATGCGACGTGTCGTCGACGACCGTCGCCCCCTTTTGCCTCTACAATCAGTCTTTTTTGTAGTGTTATAATCAAGGTTGTAAAAGTTTGTGAAATTCTTCATCTATTTTTTAATAGACACCTTCCCATTGTTGTATGCAGCTACAGACCATTTGACATATGTACATTTAATACTTTAAATCTTTATTAATAGTTGGCTTGGAAGCATAAACTTTTGGTCCGACTGCAAACTTCTGAAAATACCTTTTACTCATGTATAATTTAGCGCTCATCTATGTATGTTACCAATCTCTTAAAATTTGGATCTAACAAATAAACTCAATTTACAAATTCAACACGTGCCTTTACAAATATTAATAAACATTAATATCACTTGAAAGTAGGACATGCTAAATAGTTTTTTTTATGAATTCAGAACGCTCAAATATAATCAAATCTTAATGTCACTTTAAAATATGATATAACAAATGAAATTCCTTTACAAATTCTTTCTTTATCAACTAATGATGGAAATATAAATTTAAACTACCAAAAAAATTAGATAGTGAAACTTAAAAATAAAAATTCAAACAAACTATGCATGAGTTCAACGCAAAATACGATTAAATATTTCTGAAGGTTATTTTTCTAAGTGTTTTGAAACATATACAATTTGTAGAACAACTCACGCGCGAAACGCGTGCTGTAACGCTCGTCATTTATAAAGTGGTCGAATTAACATCATTTGTAAAACTAAAACATATATGATGCAAAAACGCCTCATGTATTAAGCCCTCTTATTTACAGAGATAAAGCCAAGACAAGTATCTAGTAAAATTATGCATTATCACACATTTCTTTATTAAGAAACTCAAATACTAAGATGACTATTAAATATCTATCCTTGGCATCGAAGAAGTCGTAGAATCACGAAATCTCGGTTTCTTATGAAATAAATATTTTATCCAAGCCATAGAAGTCTGAAGAGTTTTCTTTCCAAGCTAGCTTTCGTCGATTTATTCAAGGCTAATTTTTTTTAAACATTCATGAAAGCAACAACTATACGCAGTATGTCTCATTCTTGGTTTCTTTCGGTGCTTAGATCAAACCTATAATTAGATCTGTTAATGGTACAGGTATCGATCCGAACCCGTCACATTAATACAAGTACGAGTTTTGTTCTAACTAACCAGACCCGATCTTCATCCAACCCGGTTAATATTAGAATCGAGTACAGTTTTATCCAAACCCAACCTGCTTTAGATCCGATCTGACTATTAGTTTTTCGTAATATCAAAACATGTGTATTTATATTATTCGTTTACAATTTTGTTTGCATAAAAATTATTTTTGCTTATTTTATTGTGAACTTGACTAATCACCACTCAACTTGTATGTTAACATTTATATATATAAAAATTTTACAAAAAATGCAAATTTAAAGTATGATTTTAACATATATATTATGAATTTTTTATATGAGTATTACCAACGGACTTGAAAAACTCAACAGACCATAATCGGGTATTGATTTTGAAATACCCTACGGGTTCATGCTAGACTTGAGTTTTGATTATTGCAACCGGGTTTAGGTTTGGATTTTAAGGCATTCGGTCCATTGATAGATCTAAGGTTGACACCTTCCACGCCTTTATCTTCAATGAATCCGTATAATAGTAGATCGACCACGGTCATCGGATTCGTCCAATAGATAAATCTACCACAGTCTCCTTATAAAGGGTTACCATCACCCGACCTTACTGGAGTAGTTTCTTGATTAAACGAGAAAATCACCGATGGGTTGTGAGATATTTTGGTGGAAATAAGTGCATACACTACCCTTTTCAATTCTCTTGAGAAAGTCAATGACCAAAATAATATACAGGAAATTATTGTCAAGGACAAAATTTCTCAGCGTTTTTGCCTCAAGAACAAGCCTTCAATATTTTATCCTGAATGACAACTTTCTTTAGATATCAGTTTTTAGTCATTGATAGCAGTTTTTAGGTATCAGTTTGTAGTTACCGGTAGCAGTTTTTAGGTATCAGTTTTTAGCTTGGTAGCAGTTTTGTTGTCCTTATGAATAATTTTGGAAAATGTTTGTCCTTGTGAATAATTTTTAGGAGAATGTTTGTCCTTGTGGTAAAAATATTGAGGTTGTGTCTTTGAGGCAAAAAATATACAAATCTTTGTCCTTTAAATTAATTCCCCCAATAATATATGGCGTTAAACTTCTGGAGGAAACCCTTCATCTGACAAGGTAGAATCTTGAAAAGGAAACTTGCATATCTCAGCTTCAAACCAGAGTAGAATCATTTGAAGAACTGAACTTGCTGCTGCTCAAGAAATGATTAATTCTATGGAGAAGCAAAAGGATGATGTTATGGAATCAATGTTCTCATATGTCTTTGCTCCAAAACTTGCAAGAATGACTGATAATAGCAAGGAGAAATCTGAAAGTTTACCCAAGAAACTACGCAAAACGCGACAACCAAATACTTAAACCAATAAACTGGAAGACCTCTAATAATTATACAATGATCTTCTCAAAGCATTTATAAATAGTCAATATATCATTGATCAATATGACATTCATATTATAACTGGTCTTAGTAAAATGCAATAAGTGACTAATACATAGTACTGTCTTTAAAAAGTAACGATCATATGATGCAGAATAGAACATACGATTTTAGAAAAGTCCACACCCATATCATTTGATAAATACTCAGTAGGTATCATCAATTACGTGAGATTTGAGAAACTAAAAACATACTGTTAATGTGTAAACATGATTGAACAAAACTGCAACATGCATGTGTTAATGTGATCATTCATTCTTATTCCCTATTGCCAAAATATTGCACGTATATTTGAATACCTGCTTCCCTCCCGACACTATTCATAACTTCAACATAGAAATTGGTAACATCACTACAAGAAAAGGCCTCATTTTATGTCGGAAGGTTGCAACGGCTGGCAACGGCTAAAAAAAGCGGCCGTTGCTAGCCGTTGCATATCGCGATTACAGATCTGGAACCCGCGAACAGATTCTCACTTCCCACCAAAACAAATTTCATCCCCAAACCCTCCTCCCCGTCGCAATCCGTCGCCTCTCCGACTCCAGCCGTTGCTCGTTGCCTCCACGTCGCTCAAACACCTCCAAAACTTGCTGGTATATCTTCTAAACTTGATTTTGCTTTGATTTGGCTTTGATTTAGGTTTAATTTAGGATTAATTGGAAAACTCTAATTTCGAAAATAATTGTATTAGTTGATCATAGTGATATTGGGTGATGATTATAGTGATATTGGGTGATGATTATAGTGTTTTAAGTTAGGTGGAAGTTAAATTAGTTTATCATTATGTTGAAAATGATGATTAATGCGTATTAGTTATGGTAATATTTGTATTAGTTGATTTTGATTGGTGGTTTGATTTTAAAATTAGTGTATATTATTGATGAACATGCTTGTTGATATTTAAGTTTATGACAATATTTGTTTTTATTTAAAATAATGTGTATAGTTTACGCCAAAGTTAATTGTATAGAAATTAATACATATCATGATAGATTGGTACAGTTAACGATAATTTAATTCAGAAGTGCTAATTATAACTGTTATCGTAGTTTAAAATAAATATAATTCGTTGAATGAATTATAAAATTTTGAAATGAGCGTAATAACAATGAGCTAATTATTCAGTGAAAGTTAAAACACGTTTTAAAATTTAGTTAATAAATATAATGAATTAATTAATTATAAAATATTTTGTAGTTGTTAGAAGAATAATTAGAAAATATGTTTTATTTCTATAAATCCCTTAGAGATATTTTGGCCACGTCTGACAAGTGTTGTATATGATCGTTATATGGATATTCGTTTTTTCCAAGAACGGACATTTATATTCATCTGATACAATATTTGTTGGATTTTTCCTAGTATTTGAACAAGTTACAAACACAATAAAGTAATCACATTTTGTAAATCATTTCAGTTTAAACGGTTTACAAAATTTTGGTGGCACTTCCTTTTTGTTCCCTGTGTACACGCATTTTGTGTACGATACAGGGAATAAAGGGAAGTGCTGCCGAAATTTTGTTGAATCGTTTAACCTTAAATGATTTATAAAATGTAATTACGATATTGTGTTTGTAATGGGAAATAGGATGACCGGCCGTCAATGAATTATAAAATGTTTTTCAATTGTTAAATAGTTGATTTAATGACAAATTATAAATCAATCGTAAAATACTGTAATATGAAGTGAAGTGTTTAGTTGAATCTTCTAACATATTTTATCAAATCAGGAAAAAATGTTCGATTATTTTCTCGATCGTAGTTGGTTGTATGAAGTCCGAACTGGTATGAAAGGATCAATAAAGGAACATTTCTGTAACGGTGTACATGAATTTATTAGATTCGCTAAATCTAATAATCGGAATAACGATGAAATTCGTTGTCCGTGTAGTAAGTGCAAACATTTAAAGCATTGGAAATCAGATGTAATAGAAGTACATCTGTATAAATTTGGTTTTGTGCCGAATTATTACTTATGGGATCGTCATGGTGAACTTGTTGAACGTACACCTAATCCTGTAGTGTTAGAGGACGATAATATTATGACGAATCCAATAGAAAATATGGTGCAAGATGTAGCACGGTCGATGTTTCCTACCATTGATCAGGGCGATGATGACAATGATAACGTTGAAGAAGAACCGACCGCGCAAGCTAAAAAATTTTATGATTTATTGGATTCTGCTAAGAGGCCCTTGTGGGATGGTTGTAAAAGCGGAACCGAATTATCCGTAACCGCCGAATACATCACTATGAAATCAAAATTCAACCTTACATAAGCTGGATTTACAGCAGTTGTACAAGCTGCAAAACGACACATGCCATCCAATAATTTGATGTGCGATAGTCATTATAAAGTGAAAAAACTTATGTCTGCTTTTGGATTGCCATACCAAAAGATAGATACATGTATAAAAGGTTGTATGTTGTATTGGAAAGATGACATTGACCTTAGAAAATGCAGAATATGTAACGAGGAAAGATTCAAACCGAGAAAAAAAAGAGAAAAAGAAGTTTCATACAAGAGAATGCATTATTTACCTATCACTCCTAGACTTCAAAGGTTATATGCATCTTCTGTTACGGCATGTCATATGCGATGGCACGGTGTTAGAACACCAGAAGAAGGAACTTTGATACATCCATCAGATGGAGAAGCATGGAAACATTTCGATAAGACTTATCCCGCGTTTGCTGCAGAGAGCCGTAATGTCAGACTCGATTTATGTACAGATGGATTTTCACCATTCTCTCAGTTTGGTAGTAAATACTCATCATGGCCTATTATTGTTACTCCTTATAATTTACCAACATGGATGTGTATGAAAACTCCGTATATGTTTCTAACGATCGTCGTCCCCGGTCCCGATGATCCGACACAAGGAATTGATGTTTATCTACAACCATTGATCGAAGAATTGAAAACACTATGGCATGAAGAAGTTGAAACATACGGCATTTCAAGAAAAAAGAATTTTCGTATGTTCGCTTCTTTATTATAGACTATTAGTGATTTTCCTACGTATGGGATGCTTTTAGGTTGGAGCACAGCTGGACGTCTAGCTTGTCCTCATTGCATGGATGAAACACGAGCATTTTCATTAAAGTATGGAAAGAAAATTTCTTGGTTTGACTGTCATCGATGTTTTCTACATGTTAATCATAAATTTAGAACGGATAAAAAGAACTTTAAAGCAAATAGAGAAGAGAGTATGCTACCACCGAAGGTTTGGTCAGGTGAAGAGATATATGAAATCGTAAAAGACTATCCAAAGATACATGAAACTGGGGTACAAATTGAAATTCTAGGTAAATCAGACATTCATAACTGGTGCAAACAAAGTATATTTTGGGAGTTACCTTACTGGAAAGATCTGCTACTCCGACATAATATTGACGTTATGCACAATGAAAAAAACGTGTTCGATAACGTGTTTAATACAGTTTTGAATGTAAAGGGGAAAACTAAGGACGATGTGAATTCGAGACGTGATATATTACACTTTTGTAAGCGGCCCGAGCTTCATTTGTACGACGATACAAAAAAACCCAAAGCATGCTATGAGCTAGATAACAAACAAGTAAAACTCATGCTAAAGTGGGTGGAAGGACTAAGATGTCCTGATGGGATTTCTTCTAACCTCCGTAGATGTGTTGACTTTAAAAACAGTAAATTGAGTGGGATGAAAAGTCATGATTGCCATATAATGATGGAATATTTTTTCCCTGTGCTTTTCAAAGAACTGTTGCCTGGCAAAGTATGGAGTGTTATAACAGAATTAAGTATGTTTTATAAACAACTTTGTTCGACGACGTTAAAGGTAGATCGCATACGTAAACTTGAAGTAGAAATCCCTATACTGCTCTGCAAACTGGAAAAAATATTTCCGCCAGGGTTCTTTAATGTAATGGAGCATTTACCTGTTCATCTACCATCCGAAACACTTCTTCGAGGTCCTGTGCAATATGGATGGATGTATCAATTTGAGAGGTAATTTTGAATATCCGCAATATGAAGTTTGCTTAAAATTTAGATTTATATACCAAAACAGAAATTAAATTAATTTTGTTATAGGTACTTGAATCATTTGAAGAAGAAAATTAGACAAAAAGCACGAGTAGAAGGTTCAATTTGCAAAGCGTATCTGGAAGAAGAATCTTCATTTTTTTCTCACATTACTTTAGTAACGATGTGAAGTTATCGTTTGTCAGTATTCCCCGTAATGATGAAGCTGTTGAACATGATTCTTCTCAAACAATGTTATCTATTTTTAGACAACAAGGCTGATCTGCTGGGAAATGTGTGGAAATATGGTTAGACGATAAAGATTTCCATATAGCACATACATATGTTCTTTTAAATTGTGTTGAAGTTGCACCATTTGTCAGGTAGTACTAAATTCATATACAATTTAATTATACGCATATATATATATATATATTAATTTTGATGGGAATAATACATTTTTGCAGTATATACGAATCACAACATCCATCTGGTGATCTCAGTAAAGATTTTGCTAAATGGTTTTCAAAATACGTATATGATCCAAAAAACTCTGTTGTTGACGAAGGATTACGACATATTGCCATCGGACCAAAAAGAAATGTGAAGACTTATCCAATATTCTTCGTCAACGAATTTAAATTCAACACCAAAGATTACGGGGCTGAAAAATTAACATATAACAGTGGTGTATTTGTTAAAGGCAGTGATGATCCAGAGGAGCATATAAAAGATTTTTACGGCGTCTTAACACAGGTTTTAGAGTTGACATATTATATACAACCTGCAGAGAAAGTTTTTTTATTCAAATGCAATTGGTTTAGCAATATTCCTGGTTCTGGAATTAACGTGCACAAAGATTACAAGCTCATTGAAATAAAGCATACCTCGCATTACTATAAGTATGATCCTTTCATATTAGCCAAGCAAGCATTACAAGTTTATTTTGCTCCGTATCCATCCTTAAAAAAAGATAAAGCAGATTGATGGGCTGTTATTAAAACAAAGGCAAGATTTACATTTGATGGAAATAATATTCCAGATGAAGCAGCGTATCAAGCAGATCTGGAGCCAAATACTGAAATAATAATAACTGACGATGTTGACGTAGGATCGTTGAATGATGAAGCAAATGTTTTAATAGATGCGTTTGAAAGTACCGAAGAAAACAATATAGAGTACGAGACCGAGTCTGAATCAGAAAACGACGAAGACTGATACATTACACTGTTTTTTTAATGTATGCTGTATGATGTTTTATCTTGAGTAATGTATTAAGAATGATGAATGCGTTCTGTATTATTCTGAGCTATGTAATAATAATAATTTTGTTATGTATTATCATTCTGTTTTATTTTGACCTATGCGTTATTCAGAGAGCTGTTTAATAATAATAATGATTATGTTCTGCATTATTCTGAGCTATGTAATTACAAAGAATGATTATGATGATTAATGGAACATGTGTTGTAATAATAATTTGTTTTCTTTTCATTATATGATATGATTATGTTTGTGGCAGATATGTCTCACAGAAGGCGCAGTACATCTCAGCCTTCTCCTTCGCCTTCTCATGGCGCATGTCCCAGCGGTACGACTCCGGACTTACGTCGTGAGATAGAGATAGTTCCCAAGAGTGTTGGGTAAGTATTTAATTAATTTCAATTATATTATTTAAAATATATTAATTATATACATCAACATTTATACAGGGGTTTCGAAATAGAGCCGGCGGATTACATTCTTCAAGTGTCAAAGCAATCCTATAAGAGTAGGATGTCTGGTTGCTGGCCTTATTGGGACGACATCCCAGGCGAAGTGATGAACGCTATAGTTGCTGATTTGATGGTAAGTAAAATTTTATATTTCAATGTAAAATTAGTATATTGTATATAATTCAAATTATTTTCAATAAGCAGGCTGTAATACGTGTCCGCCCGGAAGATAACAATGTCTTCTTCAATCATTGGAATAAGAGGATGCGGAAAAATTACAGGGAGACTCTTTCGAAGGCCAAGCTAAGCGGAAAAAAACCCAGTTGGATGGGTAATGATGTTTGGGCTGCATTTGTCACCCACTGGGAAAGTGAAGCTGTCAAAGTAAGTTATGTATTGCTGTATTGTTAGTATTATTTATTTAAATTATGTATGTTAGTTGCATTATTAATTTAATTAACCATGTATTTAAATTAACAGGAAATAGCAAAGCGAAATAGTGCGAACAGAAATAAAAATCCAGCGTTACACCGCGGTGGGTCCAAGTCATTCCAACAATGGCGGAGGGAATTGGTAAATTCGTAATTTGAGTTTATAAACTGTAATATCATTTAATTATATTAGTAACATTTTTTATTCATGTATAATTTCAGCATTCAAGAACCGGACAGGAGCCTACAATGGCCGAGGTTTTTAGAGTCACTCATGCGGTGGAGCAGACCGATGATGATGGGAATGTCACCTATGAGTGGACAAATGCGAAGGCTGGATCTGTTATGGTAAATATGTTTATTCGCAATGACAACGTTTCACATTCGTTTAGTAGTGTATAAGTAAATTGTATAGCTATATATTGAGTCAAATTTGTATTCGTAATTGCAGGGTAGATATGAAGCGGAGCGGGCAGCGATGGCGCAAAGAACTGGACGGGTGGATATTACGCTTCAAGAGTCCAATCAAATATGGGATAGAATTATTGATCCGCCTTCTCGCAATAGGCGTTATGGATACGGCAATCAAGAGGTAAACTGTTTTAATAACTTATATTTGAATTTAATATAGCCATTGCGAGCGTGAATTAGAACTAGATTGTTTGATCGTTTTACAGGCTCTTAACTTCCAAAGGGCTTACAAGAAATCTATGGTCGAAGAGGAGATAGCCCAGATGCAACGACAGCTGGGTGAGATAAATGATTGGCGACAGAGCTTCTTGTCTCAGCAGATAGATGAGCGCATTGCCGCATTCGTTTCAGAGCATGGGACCATGCCAGGGTCAGGTGGTGGTGGTGGTGATGACGATGATGCTGATGATGATGAGTAGGTATGTTTTGTTGATGGTTATTTTTTTTGGGCAAGATTGTGGTTTTAATGGATATTTGTTGGACTTGTGTACTTATGTTTGTTGATGGGCTTGGTAGTTTGTTTGGTGTTTTGTGTACCTATGGTGTTGGTGATGGATATTATGTGTGATGGATTTGAGATGTATTTTGTTTGGTTGATGATGAAATATTTGTGTTAGTTGATTATATAGTTGCGTGATTATTGATGTATATGTGTTTTATTTGATTATTTGCGATGTATTTGGTTATATTATGGTTGGAATGGAATGTATACGATGGATTGGAAGTGATTGTTGTGATGTGGAATGGTTTGGAGGTTGGAAGAGTGAAAGCTAGCTGCTGGAAAACAGAAAAGTTCTAGGCTTGCAACGGCTAGCAACGGCTATCTGGTTCCAGGCTTGCAACGGTTCGCGACGCCACGGGATGATAACGGTTGGAACTAACTGTTGCCGCGTGGACAACTTGTCGTCGCTAGCCGTTGCTAAATTGGCAACGGAGCCGTTGCTATTGCCGTTGCTAGAACTCGTAGCAACGAGCTTATTTGCAACGGCTTATAGCAACGGCTAGCAACGGCCGCCAACGGCTATTTGCCGTTGCTATGGCTTCCGTTCCTTGTAGTGCATGATCAATTATACAACTGGATTCATACTGTAGCAGCCAAACATTCAATACCAAAACACCAAACGGCAAACAAACAGAGATCTTGTTACAACTTATTGGAGTAAAAATGCAATAAATAACTGGTACATGACTGGTTTGAAAAACTGGCATCCAAACCGAAAATTGAAATATGCAATTTTAGGAAGATATACCCGACTCCATGATATATTTAGAGGATTGCATGATAGAAATATCACTTTTGGGAAAATCATGATCACAACCTTTGATCCCCCACCATGACATTCATTATCCTTGTCATAAACCTCTTGAGCTTGCTGACGTTGATTCCACCTCACCCATTGTACTAACATCATGCATTGTGCCTTTTTTCAGATTCCTTAATTTCCATGCTTTTGAGTTTAGATGTTCTTTTAGAACAAAACACTTTTTCTACGTTGATTATGTTGGAACTAGGCCAATCCGCAGCAGAGTAATTGGGTAAATTTCAAAAAAAAAATTCATTATTCATTTTTAATGAGTCTGTTTAGCCTTATTCATTTAGAAATTTTCTAAATTTTCTATAAAATAAAATTAATATTTTATTTAAATTAATAAATAAAGTTTTATTTTATATAATTTGTATTATATATATATATGTGTGTGTGTGTGTGTGTTACATACACATATGTGTGTGCGTATACATGCAACATGATAATGTGTACATGTTTTGACATGCCCATGTGTAGATGTTGAAATTTACATCGCAATGGATGTATTAGCCTCTCATGTATACAAATGGATTGTCTAAATGTGTGTGTATATATACATCAAATTATTATGAAAATAATATTATATAAGATATAATATATATATATGTATGTATGTATGTATTGAAATATTAACTATATATATATACAAAATATATATGTATAAACAATAAAATTTATTTTAAAATTTTATTTTGATAATACATACATACATACATACACACACACACACACATATATATATATATATATGAATTATATATAAAAAACATATAATTAGTAATTTAATTAACTATGTATACATAAAAATAAAAATATATTAACAAATATTTACTATAATGTTCATGGCCCATATTTTTTGGTCTTTTATATATATTTAACTATCCAAAAATTTAAAAATTTAATAATTATACAACCGTGTAAATTAATAATAAAATAAATATAAAAAATATTTCTAAAAAGAATTAATTAAAATATGTTGTAAATTTTTTATAGAATTTTAATATAATATGTGTGTGTTTGTGTATGCGTTAACCAACATACCCCTTTTGAAGGATCAAGCCTACGTAGCTCTGCTTCCTACACTTCTCTTACATCCAAATACTTGTTGGTATATAACAATCATATCATCCATGCAACCAATGCAAACAGTACAAGTAAAAACAATGTTCCTACTCATCCATCACAATAAACCATATTATAGGATAATAACAATAATAGTATACATAATTCATAAATAATAACCTTATTTGATTTACTATTTCAATTTTAGTAAAATTTGTTAAATCATTGTTATTTACAGACACTGTTGAGCCTAGAAATGGAACAACACTTAAAATTGAATAGGTATATAGAGAACAACAAAGTTTTTATAGTGATTCGACAAATCTATGGTCTATGTCTGCTGTGCTGTTATTGAATATAGATTACTAGTCACTAGTATAAGGATTTGACAAGCTTAATAGCCTAGAACAGCCAAGAGTAGCTTCATTAATGACTATGGTTAATGAGAGATGGAAGATGAAGAAAGAAAAGTGCCAAAAGTCCATATTCAAATGCCATAGGTGCTGTATTTACAGGAAAATCGTCCAGCAGAATTGTCATATCTCAATACACCAAGTCTAACTTTAGACTCGAAAATGCAGAAGAGGAAGGCAGAGTCCCCAGATGGATAAAATCATCTCGGTACCGACCTGATTTTTTGATGGTAAGTTGTCCCATCTTCCTTCTTTTGATCTTTTATCTTCGATTTGTTGTACTCTAAGCACTTTTTCTCAGAATTAGTTTTGTTTCTCAGAGGTTCTGATATCACTTGTAGTAGTCTTCCTTCCTTTAGAATTTCGCTAGAATGGTTCACCTATTCCTTGAGAAATGAGTTCTAAGACGATCACCATTGCTAGTATTGTATAATTTATAATTCCAGAAGTGCATAGGAAGCACAAAAGGTGATTGGTACCGACCTAAAAGTGGTCGGTATCGATATGTTTCCTTAGTTGCAATCCTTCTCCAAATTCTTGAGGCCATTTCTGCAACATCCTGTAAAAATTAGTAAGAAATTAACTAATAAATTAATAATATGGCTGAAAATGAAATTTTTGTAAATGTCAGAATTTAGCCACGAAATTTATGTTGTTACGTTCATGTTGATTTTCTAATATATTTTTATATATAAAGTTTTGAATATAGAGCTCAAACGAAAAAGTTATTTACATTTGAAGTTTTCGAATTCAAATTAATTCAAATGGAATTCAAATTCAAATAAAAAATTACTGCTAAAGTTTGAAATTCACAAAACAACGGTAGTTAGACTTGGGGTTAAGGTAAACGTTAAAAGAAAGGTCAGCACTAAATATAATTAAGGTATTAAATAATAATTTAATGGCAGCGATCAATTCTTTCCAAAATAAACGCTACCGGTTGACCGCCTTGCTTGGGTTGATCGACCACTTGGGGAAGAGTAGTCGACCGGTGATCGTAGTGGCGGTAAGGATTTTTAACACCAAGAATGGTCCAGATTTTATTATTTTAAACCGACTTAAATCCTACTGTTTTTTTGCTTCTTAAACACTACAAATAAGAGCTCAACCCCCTCACTTTTATTTATAAATTATTTTGAGAACTAAGCGAAGTACTATTAGTCTTTCTCTTCGAAGATTCGAAAAATTCTATAAGATTTCAGGTAAGAAATTCTAGGTGTTTATTATTCAATTTCTAATTTTACTATCCTCCGATCACTCAATCTCATAATCTATTTTATATACAATTCCACAGTTGTATATTTCTAAAAGAAGATAACTAAAAGAGATTTGAAGCAGTCATAAACAAATCCAAAAAGGGAAGAGCTAAGGACTTTCTATGAGTGAGAATCTTAGTCTTTTTTATTTTAGTAATTGTATAGTATAGCTTAGATTTGATATATGCCTCACAGAATTTTGTTTACGAAAACATCACATTGTTAAAACCCCAAAATTCTCCTAAAGAGAAATGTTGATTCTTAAGATTCTTAAGTTAAAATCTCAATTATTCTACATTAAAATAGTGGAATTATGTAGTTATTGCAATTTTATCGTTTTACATTTTATTCCACTTCTTATCTTTTTTTGGATTTGATTAAGGGTTTTGAAAAGAAACAAGTTAGGGAAATGGTGTGTAAGGTACGGATTCCTTTATTCATAGTTTGTACTACCTATTTCCATATTTATGCAGAAATTCCCTTTTTCATTCTTATATGTAGAAGTTGAATAGAGCATAAAAGGATTTGAATTGCAAATTCTATTAATGTTGATTCTGCTATTCTATTATAAAATAAGTTTGGTATGGAATCTATTTTTATACAAGTTTTATGTTGGAATAAGAATATTGGATATATGGTATGTTTGTTGATATGGAATTGAACTTGTATAAATTTGAAGTTCTGACATTTAAACGATTAACGTATAGCATAACTTCGCACACTTAGAAATATTTTAGGAACACACACACATATATATATATATATTTGTGTATAAATAACTTATAATTAATAACATATTATTAATTGCATAGTAACTCGGTTATTAATTAGTATTAAATGCCCCTTAGAAAATAAATTGATAGTTAAGGAAAAATAAAGGTTTTTCCTTATAAGGCCTTAATAGGGAATGCGGTGAGATGTGTGATCGTATATTAAGTGAGAGTAGATTATGACTAAGTTATAAGGATGCGAGGTCAATCAAAAGTACGTGGAAGTTTGCCCAGTTAATCTGACTACCAACAGTGTGATTTTGGGGCTAATATGAGACATCGCCTATAATAAGTACCCATGGTGGATGCTAAGTTAATCCCAAATTATATAGGGTAAACATGTCCAACTATTTGGCTACCAGTACCTACGAATAGTCGGACTAATGTGAGACATCATGGTTTGGTTTACGGTCATAATATGTAGGACCTACTTCGGGGTTGAAGCTAATAAGTAGCTGACTGAGGGCCCACCTCCTCCCTATTGAAGAAGTATTAAATGGTCAGGTTTAGCGGTTAGGCACGATAGTGGATATCTCAGGAAGGGTCCGCTTTGGGTTTGAGGTATTAAGTGGCTAATATAGGGCCGCCTCTTCAATAAAGAAGTATTAAGTGGTCTGATGAGATTCTGTGCAATGCAGCTAAATAGTATCAGAGAAGAGTTAGCCTTGGGATGGGTATTAAATGATGAGGACTTGCTTATGATGAGGCATTAAATGATCAGAGTCTGCCTATTTCCCATTATAAAGAGGCATTAAGTAACTTGAGTACTATCTCTTACATTGTTAGGACATTATTAACGATGGATGTGTGGGAATGAAATGGCCTCTGGCCAACGGTTTAAGATGGGTTAATGGGTTAAAGGGTAATGATTATAGAATTGGATAGGAAAAGCCTTAGGGCTTGTAGTTGGAAAACTTATAATATAGTTAGGATGTGTAAAACATATTCTTATTTAAATTATGTTGCCCAAGTACTATTATATAAAAAACTTGAAATTTAATTTACTGGACATTGTTGTTCTGACTCCGTCCTCATTACAAGATAGGTTAGACAAGAAGATGCAGGTTCCATAAATGGCAGCAGAAGTGGAACTTGTGGCGATTATTTTTCTGTCTACTTATGTTGTTTTTATTTCTGATGTACCCATTTAGACATGATGATGTATTTTATAATATTGTACTATGGATATTTGACGTTATTATGTGATATTGTGTTGTATGTTTCTGACATTTGAATTTTTAATAAGATGGGTATTGTTTCTGATTATATTTTATCCTTCCGCTTTGAGATTCTAAATGTGTAGATAGATAGCTATGTGTATTATTGTTTGTATCAATTTTACCAACCAACGACCAGCTTTGGAATGGGCCTAAGATTCGATGGGCCTTTTCTGGGTTGAAAATTAGATCCGTTTTAGGGTGGGTTGTTACATTTGGTATCAAAGCTTAGGTTACCCAATCAATGGGGATAGGTATACATATAAGTGACGTACCTGTTATTTTTGAAAGTGTTTTTCAAAAATCCTACTGTATACACACACTCTATTTGTAGACATACACAAACATACTGGAAAAACTTTTATTTCAGCATGTAATACTATCTTAGGAAAATATAATTAAAAGTTTAACCTATAGATAGTACATTATGGTTGAAAATCATTCTTCTGATACTAGGAATCCCTTCTAAGAGATAACCACTATCTAAGGGATGCCTGATGGTTCTTACAATACCTGAGGCACATAGGGTAGATTCCCATCCCTTAATCAGCTACACCAGCGGCACCCACTGTGCTGCTTGCTAAGGCAACATCCCGCCTCGTAGACTTCCCCAAGATGTGCAAGGATTTCCAAAACATGGGTGGAAAGTTGTACATAGGAGCAGAAGGTTTCGTGGAGACAAAGGCTTGGATAAATGATTATAAGAGGATATTTTGGGAGCTTGGTTGGGAAGACCAAAGTAAGTGGAGAATGGTGGCATGGCACCGTAAAGGAAAGGCCTTGGATTGGTGAACAATTGCGGCTGAGAAGAATGTTGATAGGATTATTACTTGGGATGAGTTCCAAAACAGATTTGAGTTGCAATTTATGTTGAGGGCTGATGTAAGTCTGCAGTTGGACAGATTATACAGCTTAGGCAGGGAAGCTCCACTTTAAAGGAGTATATTAGTAAATTTATAGAATTAGCTAAGTTCGGGATAAGTTTGATTGATAACCCCATGTAGAAGGCCATGAAATTTTTCAACAGACTGAACTCCCCACTTAGGGAATTACTTTTGACCCTAGTACCCACTGGCGCTACGTATGAGACATTGGTTGAGATGGCTCTGCTTTAGATGGTTAGCTCGGAGGAGAAGGAGAAAGAGAAGAGATGGCGGGACCTACTCAAAGTCAAGGAGGAGCTAAGAAGGGAGGTTTTTGGATAAATAAGAAGTCGAAAGGGAAGTTCAAAATGGAGGTATAGTATGTCGGAGATGCCAAAGGAAAGGTCGTATAGCTAAGTGTTATAAGGTGAGTTTGTTGAAGGAGGCGATTAAGGAAAAGTGCTACCACGGTCATGAAGAGAGGAAATTCAAGAACGGATGTCCAAAATTTGCGATGGAAGGGAAGAGTGGTTAGGCCTATGCTAGCGAAGTGGTCCCTATATCGAGTAAACCTCCCCTTAAAGACCAAGAAAATGCGACAACTGAAGGTACAACTCTTATTTCTGGGAATATTATCCACACCCTTTTTGACTCTGAAGCATCACATTCATTCATAGCTAGGAATGTAGTTGACTCCTTGAGTCTTCAAGCCTAAATTGTCACTAAATCAATAGTAGTGTCAAATCTTATTAGCGGGTCGACATACCTCGCCTTAATTTGCGAAGACTTAATTGTGGACACACATAATGTCGATTTCATTTGTAACGCATAGATTCTTAATTTTGAGGGCTATGGACTTATTTTAGGAATGGATTGATTATCACACTAAAGGAACATTTTAGATTGCGATAGGAGGGTTGTATGGTTAAAAAATTGTAGGGGACAAGATATAGATGTTCGATGTACACCCCAAAACTCAGCCGATTTAAGTTATTTATATATGCTCTGGAACAAGGCAATCATTTACCATTACCCATGTATGTCAATTAGCTGCCCAAGAGTTGCTTCAAAGCATTGTCTTCATTCCACGAATATCCATTCAGTAGCTTTATATAGTAGAAATTCCATTATATGTGATAAGGTCATGATCTACAGTCTAGAGATAGATCCACAACTTAGTTCGGTTCATACTATCTTCAACCGCCTTTCCTGTCTTTCTCTTTATTATTTCGGTCAAAAATTCATCTCGGTGTCGATCTTTTCCGATTGGTACCGAGTTGTTTTCTTCTTTAATTTGGTAAACAATAACAACCAACCTTAAGTTAAAGCTATTTATACTTCTGATCGGTACCGAGTTGTTTTCTTCGTCACCTTAAGACAATTCAATCTCGATCTCCAAGAACCCTAGAACTGAATCCTTTAACCTAAGGTTGGTTGTTACCGTTTCATGGTGATAGAGCATTCCCTTGGTGATGGTGGTGGCGGGCATGGTTTAATCATGGCTGGAAATTCGACTAGATAATTGATCTGCTTTTGATTAGTGCATGCCCTTGGTTGCCATTGGGTCGAACACATGCTTGGCTCGAAGCAGGCTTACATAACTCTAGAAGATTTTCCCACTTTGACTCGGCATGATGTCAAACTCCATCCCTTTTAGGTCAAACAAATGGACCCTAAGAACTTGCCGCAATCAAATTGCCTTACCTTAAAAGTGAATGAATTGTTGCTAACTAAAATCTGTCGATCACTAGTCGTTATTCCAAACTTTAATGGGACAGTTCTTTTCCAAAGAACGGTCACATTGAATGCATCTTGGCACTTGGACAATTCCATTGCATAGCATATCAATTATTGCACTACTTATGCTCCTACAAAAGAACATTCCACATAGCTTTGGACAATAGTTCCATTATCGATTATCCAACGAGAACGGGTAAGATCCGATGCACATTTCCATCATGCAACGGGGTTCATTTTCAAGCACAAGCGAGCTATCTACATAGAGTGGTTCATTCATCTTGTACAAGGCACAAGACTCACACTGCATATATTAACACTTTCACTTGCCCCGGTCAAAGTCCAGAATCCAATTGGTCAACACATGTCTACATCCATTGGGTTCTTAGAGTTGGTCACACGAGTTCACATTTAAAATTCTAAAATAAAACATATCTAACCATGTTAAATGCCAAGTTTTCCTGTCTAGAATGACTCTCCATTCTCTTAGACTTAATGTTAGCACTAGGCTATAAACTCCTCCTGTAGCTAGGTCTATCGCTGCTCAGGCTTCAAACTTCAGGCCATCTGCGCCTAGGCGTTCAATTACCACTGAATTATAGAGAATATTGTTCCAGTAGAACTGATTCAAGAACAGCCTCCTCCTTTAAACGAACACATTAGCTTAAGAGTTCTGGATGATCCGCTCGAACAAGTGCCAATAATTCTAACTCCTAAAACACTTCAAACTATTTGCCAACAACATGGAATTCCTGAAAGTGATGTCTTGCTTCCCACTTAAGGCCAACAAGTGCACAATCCTTCGAAGGGCTATACGGCTTGCAGTAGATACATGTGCCCAAGTGGTGTCGTATTGCCTTTTAATCCCTTCCTATGCATCTTTCTCCAAGAGCTCGGGTTAGCTCCGTCCCAAGTCCATCCTAATGGATATGCACTATTGAGCTCCTTATATATGTTATTCATGAACCAGTTTTAATAACCTCCAAACTTCAGAGAGTCAACTCACATCCTGAGCTTCAAACAATAGTGTGATTCATTGTCTTATATGATCATCGAGGCCTGATGTCGATGCAAGCTCATTGAAAAGCTCCATAATAAATGTTCATATTTCAAGAACAAGTAATTCTTTGTTCGATGATCGTACGGCTTCAATAGGCCTTGGATTTTCAACGGTAAGATCTTTTTCTCTTCGCTCTTCCCGCACTTAGACTTCTGCCATCCAAGCGTTTAACTTATTATCCAATTCCTTCGCAGATATTCCTGCTCGAGACACAAGTGAAGAGCATGCTGAAACCTTGCAAACTCTCAAGAGAGTTAGATTCCTATATCCCACCACCGCTTACCTTCTGACGAATGATAATCTTCGTCTATGCAACCTATTACATCCTGAATGCTTCACTATTCCTGCCACTACTCCTCTAAGCAGCTCCAAGATGCTTACCCGATCTTCGGCCCCCACTCGCATATCTGATAAAAATCTCTAAGGGTAAGTTGAAGGTCCATTTAGGCTGGAAAATGTTGATGAACCCATTGATAGAGCGGTTGAAGAACACTTTGCTGAAGAAGTTCAAGAAGAAGGAGATAAGAGAGTTGTAATGCAAATGAATCATGAAGAAGAGGGTAGGGGAGAAAAGTGGAAAAGGAAAAAGAAGAGGATGAAGGTGATGAAGGAACCGATAATGACGATGACTCTGACTAAGGAGGAGATGAGTCATATAGTGAAACGTCTTCTGAAGGCACTAAACTTCCTGCCTTGCTACATCCAAAGCGCATCGTCATCAAGACTTCAAAACAATAAAACCGAGCACAGCACCATTAGTCGAAGCAACTCCTTTAGCTAGTTCTTTAGAAGACATTTTTGTCTCGTTGAGTGATTTCGATATTTCGATTGCTGACCTTCTTAAATAGTGCTCTCCAGGCTTTAGCTTCCCTTTTGAGGATGCTCTTACCGAAGGAGGCGAGACTCCATCTTTACTTTTTTCCGATCATGGTCCATATAGTACTTAGGAGGACATCGACACTCTACACACTCCTAGGATCATGAACGCATACTCATTACATTCGTTTGCTTTTCGATGTTCTGAAACTGACACACTCCTTTCTTTTACTTCAAGTACCATGGGCAGAGATAGATTCAGCAAGCTCCAACATGGTATTTATGAAGAGAGGAAGCGCACACCCGATCCACATCCTCCTCACTCCAGTTATTGCAGGGAGAGGGAATCAAAGAAGAGAGATTTTAAAGAAAAGAGAAAGAGAAAAAGGAAAAAGAAGACCGCCAGGCCGAGTGGGAATGAAAGAAGAGGCAGGCCGACGAGAGGCAGCCTTATGAACATGGAAAGAGGCATAAGGATTCACATAATTGCCGTGGTTCCTCCTTTGGTGTTCTTCCGTATCGGTCTCAACCACAGCTTCCTCTGAAGCAATAGATTCCAAAGTCACTCTCACTTGCTACAACCATTCCTCCTTAATTCAAAGGAATCATTGCTTCACCAACTCCTATTCCAGCTCCATCAAGCCGCATGCTGAACACTTTCCCCGACCTGTGCTTAACCGGTGTCATGTTTGACCATGACATCAAGAAAATTCCTAAAGAATAGGAGAACCGCAAGGTTAGATGGGTCTAGGAGCTCATCGATCAAGGATATAAGTGGAAGAAGCTATGTTATCTCCTCTCCAATGTTAACCAAATCAACCAAACGAATATCCAATCATTTGAATCGAAAAAGAGAACTTATGATAGCCTTATATAGAGGTATAAGAAAGGCTTGGAGAAGATGGTGAAAGAGAGAGATAAAGCCTTGGAATTCAAGAGGAAGGCCAAGAAATTGATTGCACAGATGACCAAAACCCATAAACAGGAAAAATTTCATGATGAAAGACCTATTGAAGACCGCTCAGAAGACAATGGTACTTTAAAGATACAGGTTACCGACAAGGACTTAGCCCTCACTATGAATGATGAAACTATCCTGGAAAAGGACAAAACTATCGAGGACCAGACAGTTGAAATCCAGAAGCTCCGTGTCGGAAAGAGAGGCTTGAATCTGAAATAGTCTTGTTGAAAACTGAGACACTGAAGGTTCAAGTTGACTATACCACAATTGTGCATGATGTAACGAGATGAAGGAGCAGAAAGCTAAGGAAAGAAAGAACTGAATTTCACCCTTCAAGTGTTCTTCGCTAATGTTATCCAATGTTAGAACCGAAAGTGGTTGGGGAGTACGTATGCCATTACCCTTGCTGATGCCTAGAAAGAAGTGTTGCACCGTGCAGAGGTGACCAGTGAAGGCCTCACCGAAGATGAGCTGAAAGCCAAGTACCTTGATGCTGAAGATATTCTAAAACTAGAAGAGGGAAAGGCTATCCCGGCCACGGAGGATGCTGCTACTGAGGCCGTCCTTAAAGCTCATTTCGACCCAAGCGCATTAGGTCTGGCAGAATTATCAGCTCCTAGATCCCAAGAGTTTGTGGCGGATATTCCTATAACTGAGGGGGCCAGCTCCGAAGGCACTTGAGTTATTCAAGCTTCCACAGCGATTACTCTTGTTGAACCTATGTTCCCCCCTTCGTTGATCCATTAACTCAGCATTCACTTGAAGTAGGGGAAATTTTCAAGTCCCTCATCCAACAACTAAGTTCGAACGAAGGTATATCCCTTGTTTCTCCAGTATTCAAAGTCCTTCAGTTCTCGCCTAAGACTATAACTATCTTTTACTTCTCCATTTATGAAGTCACTGGTCATCCTTATCTTCCATTTCCTTCGCCGCCAATCATCTAAGGCTCAGGTCCTATTGCAATTACAATTAAGTCAACCTCCATGACCGCGGAATTAGCCATTCCAGCCCTTCCCTCCAGCTCTATTTCGGGTCCTGATTCGGAGAGGATCACAGCCTAGGAAAGGTTGGACAACGTTTCCTAGTCCCTGGGGGAAGATATTACTATAACCAACACCTCGGGCCAGACCGAGTCCATTTCCATGGTGAAGAAGTGGAAATTCAATATGTCCGAATAGTGGTAGCAGGGAAGCTACTACAGAGACTTCCAAGCCTACTATTGACCATCCTGAAGATCCTATCATCATTATCGTCGAAGGAGACACTACCCCTTTCAAAGGAAGCACACCCAGAGATGAAAAGGGCTAGAAGAGGCATCGCAATGGCTCAAGAAGCAAGGCCAGGAAGAATAAGTAGAAGGGTCATAATAAGTAAGCTCCTGGTTGATTTCCTTATGATAGTAAAACGGTTTCCAAGTGGCTATTTGGGGTTGTATCTTTTGGTTTTTCCTTTTGTTGTATATAGGCCACGTTTGTGCGGGAGCGGACTCGTAATTATTAATATATAAAAAAAGTGATGCAATGATAGACCATTTTCCCTTGCAATCTTTTTGTTCCACTTACATTTTCGCATTTTTATATATCATAGTTGCCTATATACAACTGCATGAATACAAAACACAATTGCTTGTACTACAATTTATCTATATTATACATGTTTTTCTCCAAGTAATGCTTTTATTTACTTCAACACTGTGCATAAAATTCCTGCAATCGCTTTAGTTATATTCCATTATTTTTTCCTGTTTCTTGCCGACAAAGCTCTCCATTTGGCTAAACAGAACTATAATTTACCTAATTCAATATTTATTCCCGTTTATGTTAGGTCAAGTTTCTCTCGACCATTAACGAGTTACAAATAATCCAAGTTCCGTGTTATTCTCTATCTCCGAGGAACAGTGATTCGAACGACTATCTCCTAACGCCCCCAATCTCATCGCTAACCGAGCATGATCGGTGTTATCCATAAGTTTACACCGTCAAACCTTGGCAAAGCATATCCTGCTAAGTTGTGAGTGAAACCAACCTATTTCCTGGACTCGTGGATCCAAATGCTAAAATCCAGGCATTGTTATCCGAACTTGCCTATTTCTAGGCATTAGTCGACGATTAATCATATTAGGAAAATTATCTGATTTCCCTAGTCTGATTATACTATTTAGATCCTGATTTTGGGTCGGAAGAGTCCGGTAGTTCTTGTCTTCAACCTTCAATGACTATCCTTGCTTATCCTTGGCTGAGTGTGTCCTATTAGACTGCAAATGCAGTCGTGAAGGTCCTAACCATACGACAGTTCAAATATCCGAGAACCTGTGCCTTTGGACACTTATCTTCAAGCATTCGCTCCTAGTCCCACCTATCTTCGAGTGTTGACCGAGAGTATTCGTTGATCGTCCTCGCTTATTCTTGGCCTAGCGTATCCTTCCAGGCCGTAAGCATAGTCGTTCAAATCTTAACCGCACACCAGTTTCAATCTCTGGAAGCTAGAGCTTTAATCACCTTGTTATAGGCATGCCCTTCTAACATTGCCTATATCCGGGCAACAGTCAATACCTGAAGGATGGAGTCGAATTATTCGATTAACCCTTGTGATTATACTCCTTGGTCCCAATCCTGGACAAAAGGAGTTAGTACGGTTTCGGAGTACCTAAATGTACTGCTAATCGCACGGTATAGGGTTTTGTTTACAAGAACACGGTTATATTGGTTCAAGAAGCTAACTTTTATTTATGAATGAAAAATGCAAAAATCCTACCTTACTACATTGCCCTTAGAATCCTTGGGTGGCTTATTTGCAAAAGTAAAGTAAATAAAACTAAATGAAATAGCATATACGCAAGTCACTATTCCATGTCCATGGAATCGAGATTCCATCAATGGTGGCCAGCTTTAATGTTCCAACTCCAAGTTTTTGTTCAATTGCAT
This sequence comes from Allium fistulosum, assembly GCA_030737815.1. Classification (NCBI taxonomy): domain Eukaryota; kingdom Viridiplantae; phylum Streptophyta; class Magnoliopsida; order Asparagales; family Amaryllidaceae; genus Allium; species Allium fistulosum. The sequence goes on from CM060905.1 coordinate 851,293,122, forward strand.
AAGGACCTTCCTAATTCAGACCAAGTGCCATCGTACCTGAGAGAACTCGTTTCAAAAAGGGATCCCCTACCTCAAAGGTACAACTCCGGACCTAGGTGTTAAAGTGTCGTGCTATTCTTTTCTGGTGAGAATCTACCCTTAATTTCGCTTCCTCCCTCTTCTTATCAACTAAATCTAGGGACTTAAGCAAGATCTCCTCGTTTACCTTTGGATCGTAATTCCTTTTATGATGAGAAGGGACTTCTAGTTCTATAAGGATCATGGCCTCTGACCCATAGGCCAAAACGGATGGGGTATGTCTAGTCATGGACTTGTGAGTCGTCCTATAAGTCCATAATGCCAGTGGAAGCTCATTAACTCAATTGCTCTTGGCTTTAGTTAACCATTTCTTCATGGCGGATTTGATGATATTATTCTCTACCTCTACTTGTTTGTTCGCTTGTAGGTGTGCTACCGTCGAAAAGCTTTTCTCAATCTTATATCGGTTGTAGAAATCCTTGAAATCGGTTCTTTCGAACTGGGTTCCATTATCCGTTACGATCTTCTGAGGTACTCCAAACCTATAGATGATGTTCTCCATCATGAAATTGATCACTTTTTTCGTTATGACACTACACCAGAAAAGCCATTTCGCCACGGCTCTGAGCCATGGCAAAATGATTTCGCCACGGCTCTGAGCCGTGGCAAAATTGGGGTGGCAAATATTTAGCCACGGCTCTAAACCGTGACTAAACACATATTTGCCATGGCTTTGGACCGTGGCAATTATATGTTTAGCCACGGCTTAGAGCCGTGGCTAATATATGTTTAGCCACAGTTCAAAACCGTGGCTAAATGTATATTTGCTAATTATAAACAGTATTCACCACCAGAATTCCAATTACAAAGTTCCAGAGACAAGTTATCAGAAGAAAAAATGAAGAGGATATATCTCAACACATCGTAAAAATCTTGATAAAAAATTGAAATATCATTGCAAAATAAAATCGGATTTAACATAACATGTTTTCAAATATTACTGCATCACAACTGAATTTACACTAAGAACCAAGGAGCAATATAGTAAATAGTACTACATCGCAATTGAACCAAGGACCAAGATTATCACCTAGGCACATTTACTACCATAACTAGTTTCATAGACACAAAAACATGCAGTTACAAACAAACAAGACATTAACTGAAAGATACATTATAATTAAAAGAAGCACATCAACTAATCGATTCATATCAATGTTTGTTAGAAAGATGCTGCCCAGGGGTTTAGAGAGTTTGTAATCTTAATTGTATTATGAGAAGTTCCTTCACCTGCAAACAAGTAAGACAAGAAATCAGTAATCTATGCTATCAACTTGCATTGACATGTATATATAAACAATTCTGAATCAGAAAGGAAACTAAAAATTTCAGTTTTGTTTTTATTTCACCAGCTTATGGCTACTGCATGTACAAGCTTCAAATGAGACCATCTAAAATCAAAACCATCTCAATATGACACATGTACAAAAAAGAAAGGGATGAAGTAGTGCAAGACCACACAACGCAAGTCAATAGGGAAATAATGCAGATCAACATGGACAGAATGTAAAATGAAATGATGATGAAGACAAAAGCATACAACACAAAGAAACTACAAGTCAGGCACCTCAAGGTACAAGTTTCAGTAAGGTATGAACATGTACCATAATGTACCAAATTCAAATGCACAACCAGGCTATAGCATAGCAAGTGAATAAGATGCAACTCATCATGCATGTACATGTCAAGCAAGGGTAATAGATATGACCTAGGCACAAACAAGGAATCACACAGTCCAAGAACACCAGATAAATAACCATTCTCAGTTCTTTTTCATTTTTTCACCACAACGCTTTTTTCTTCTTCCCTTCTCCACCGCAACACCAGTCCAAGAACACCAAACCCATCCTCCTCCACCACCGTGACATAACCCAGTCAACCATCCTGAACATCCCTATCTCCCAACCCAACCCTCTTCACTTCCCCCATACTCAACCCAGCAACCTAACAGGCCATCGATACCTTCTCAACCACCCATCCTTCCACCACTTCAACCAGCTTGACATCACCATATCCACAACCCGTATTTGAAACCCTCACGTCCATCGCCAACATCCAGCAACGTAACCACAACCATCCCACTTCTAGCAAATTGCATCAACACCACCATTAAACAACACCCCAACAAATTGTTTATTCCTAGATCCGCACACCAAAGCTGCACGCAAATCCACATCTCCAGGTCACCCTCAACTCATGACCAAACCGCAAGCCAAAACCCAAATAAACGATAGCTCTCACCTCCTCAACCAACGCTAAGACCTACATCATCCTCTGTCACCACAACCTAACATCTCCTCTACTAGAACCGGACAATCCACTTCGCCACAAACCCAAACAAAGACCGCCGGACCCCCACACCCAAATTGTATGTAATAAGAATAAATCTAGGGGCATTCATGACTAGCGAGGAAAGTAAAGTGATTCAAAAATAAGAATATTTCCTGATCTAGTTTCCGCAACCTTTGTTCAAGCCGACATCAGGCAGTGTGATGAGAAACTCTAAGAACGACAGTGCTAGTTTCGACATTAGGCAGTAGGAGAAGCTTCAGATCTAGGCAACGTCGGGCAATTTATCCAAGCACAACACTATCTCTAGATTTGACGCAAGTGGGAAGAGCATCTCTAGGAAGCGACGATGACATGCTTGAATTTCCAGGCGGTGGTGACTCGATGATTTTGAGTTGGATGGTGAACTTTTCTATTCGGGGGCTAAATTAATTTTTAGGAGAAGACGTCTTAGTTTTTCTAATTAATATTTCTTTTGAGAACATTTGTGTGCTTTTGAGCAAATAGGGAATCATCATTCGGAACTGGCGATGAGCAAACAAAGTTATCAGATAAATAACCATAGACTTCAAGTGTTGCAATCAATTGAGAATAGGTTGGAAAACATCCAAATTTGACCAATGGCTAGTCAACCTACATGTATTAAGTACAATAAGTTAGAATTTTCAGGCTTGAATAACATGGCATGGTAGTAGATGCACGAAATGAAAAATCACCTAATTTTTTGATAGAAGAACCTTGCACCAAAAGTCACAAGCAGAAAATTGCAACTCTTCTTTTGAGGAGTACAACACTAATACCTTAAAAGAGTTGGATCGATTAATAAGGTAGAGTTAAGATAATAACAACATCAAGTTATATGAAACTCACTTGTGTAGAATGCCCAAGATACGATGGAATTCTCAATGGAAACAAATGCAAAAATCAACCGTGAGAGCCATCCATTTCTCACTAATCCTTCTAGAAATCCTTCAAAACACATAATAGATGCACATAACATCAAACATCCATAAAATTACTTGGAATTCAAAAATAAATCACAATAACTTATATTTTATCTATTACAAGAAAAGCAGCAAAGTTAGCTAACAAATCAGAACAGTTTTCACCGAAATGCAACGACATATCAAAACAGTGAATACTCATTGAAACTACCTATGCATATCTTGAATCTATGGTTTTTTTGCAAATTTTACACACTCTTTGCATAGAAAGAAAATATCATTGCCTTCTTGTTTTGGCTCAGAACAACCCATTTCAAAAAATTGCAACTTTACTTCAAAGTATCACTTTCAGGATTCAAATTTCAGAAAGCATATTCCATGCTATGCACTCAAAAATTTCGGATACCAAATTCTACAAACTTCTATATCAGATTACCAAAATTTCAGAACCCTCTACTAAAATGGATCTCACACAAGCAAAAGCAATTGAAAATATATTCTTTACTATGTGTTTATCTGGAGTAAAGAATTCCAAACATGAAAATGTAGTTGGCTCACATTAAAAATATATCAGATTGCTCGGTAGTGTACCTTTTCTTCGTCGTCTCATCTGCTCGAAGAAGACCACTCTTCCCAGTGGGTGGGGTTTCACAAGCCAAAGAAAAAAATACACCTGAGCTCTTGGTTCCATTCCCCAAGTTGTCTGACATGAATGCTAAGAAAATCATCCCTTGGAGCTGATGTTATGGAGAAAGGATGCCTAATAAAAATCAACTATCGTCAGCTATGACGACTTAATCTTTAGCACTGCACATTAAAGTAAAAAAAAGCTTAAACTACCATTCAAAAGGTGAGATTTCAGGGCACTGAATGAACATGTATTGCCCACTCTTGTATTTGAATGCTGGAGGCTTGGACATTCGCAGTGTAAGAACATTACCGGGATATATTGCCACCTAATATTTGTCATGCTTAGTTATTTATTATGGAAAGAAAGGATTTTTTAAGATATTATAGTTTTCTAATCTAATTTAAAGATAACTTTCTTGGTAATTTACTTCACCAATCTAGGTTCCATAGAAGAAACTAAGTAGGCTTCCTTTGATTTAATGTTTGGCTCATGTAATATTACTTTGAAAGGCTTCCTTTGATTGAAAGTTGAAGACAATACCTCAAATTAGGGTCGTCATATAATTCTTTGCTCCCTGTAATTTGGATATTAAATTTTAACAATAATAAAGAAGAATGAAGAAAACCAATGAGTTGCTCTATAACATCAATGAACTGCAACTTTCAATGCACAAATTATCAGTGGTGATAAAATGAAAGAATCAGGAGACTAGGAAAAAACCCAACTCAAAGAGATAGCTAATACTTTCAGATTAACGGATTGTTTTCCCACTAAAGAAAATCATTTTTTTGCATTATATCAAAACCATAAAACATAAAGTAGTTGAAAAAAACATATTTCCACAATAGAACATTGTAGTGTTTCTCAAGAATATAAGCCGCTAATGCGATTGTTTAAAATGAAAAAAGGTGAAAGAGTCAGACAATAGTGATCAGAAGTACTACTTGATGTTGATGAATGGAAATTAAAACATGTAGCTAAAGGTTCAAACCTGAATCAATAGAGAAGCAGCAGTTGAAGTAGATGATATAGTGCACATAATCAAGATGCAAGTAATCCAGCTTTCAGAGCCTGTGTATACCATTAATTTAGTTTTTATTATGAGTAGGTTATACCATTATAAAGCAGGACACATGATTGAAATAGGCAAACATTGTGAGAATGAGTTGTGATAAAAGTATAATATCCTGCTTTGTATGCATTCATATAGAGTTATAGACTCGTGATACGTTGGCATGTTCATATTTATATTTAGATGCATGAAATATATGTATGTGCATATAGAAGAAATATGAAGACATATATGAACATAATTTTCATTATATTTTCCAGGTAGGTGTAATTTGTTAATGGTTACCCATTGTTTTCCTATTTTCGATCTTTTTATACCTAAAGTTTATCAAGAAAACAAAAGTTATTGACAATATTTAATGAATTTAATAAAGAATTCTGGATTTGAATGTTTTGAATACCAAGAAAGGTAACGAAGTAAAGGTAAGAAATTCCAAAATTTAATGAATTTAATGAATAAAAGAAAAAAACAATAGTGAATGACAGCTGTAGTACGATTAAGTAAACATATAGCATTGCAAATTAATACCTAATACCTAATCAATTTTAAAAAAATTATCATACCACAGTATAATATAATAAATAAAAGATAGATGATAGATGTCAAATATTTAGCTAATTTTTGTTATTATGACAGCTGCAATAAATAAAATGTCATAAGAAAAAAACTGAAAACAACAAAGTGAAACTCTCTTAAACTAAATAAATAAGATATTAGAAGTGCAAACGAAATCAACATGGTAAAAGTTGGCATAAACTAAAGATTTGACATCCCAAGCCGTGGTACAGCTGCTACGATCTATATCATCTATTCACACTACATAAACATGCATCTTACCAAAAGAAATCCAAAGCAGACAGAAAAATATATATGGTTGCATAATTTAAGGAATAATTAATGTGGCAATAACAAAATTAGAAACAACAACAACAAATCAAAGAGGTAATAAAATTTTAATATATTAAAACATAGGTAACCTTGGTATTGTTTCTAGAAGGCAAACATAACCATAGGGAAATAGAAGTAATGTAGTAAAATTTACAAAATATAAAAGAACTTTCAGATTTTATTGAACCAACAAACAGTGCATGCTAAAAAGATTATGGTTAAATTTTCAAAGAATTACTCTGATAACATGGTAATAAGACAAAAATTCCTTAAAACATGTCTCTAACATAAAATCTGAAAATTGATGATTTCATATTTAGGTATGCAGTTTGATTTCAAAGATAAAGGAAGCAAAAATATGAACATGAAGGTATACAAAAGTCATTAGCAATTGGAACATTTTTCCGAACATATTATGTGCGTACAAATATGAGTGAGAAGTAAAAACCAAAAACACCAAAACAGTGGGTATCAAGGAATTGGAACTCGTCAGAACTAAAACATGGTAATGCATATGTAATCCAAACAAAACCGTGTCAAACTATAGAGAAGTCATCACTATTGAAACAAAAGAATATCAGTCTCAAGGTCTCTATAGTAAATTTGTAAGTGGATAGTACTTGTCTAGCATAGCAAAAACAACAGTAAAATGTCTTTATGCACGTATCTAGCGTTTATCGATCGATTAAGCACTAAAGATAGATCAAGGAGAATGGAGATAAATATGGATGAAACGTGTGTGCTATGTGAGCAGGAACCAGAAAGCATACAACATTTATTTTCGAATGTCCCTATAGTAAATATATATGAGGATTATTCACACTGAAGATGAAACTATTACTGGATACTTCGATGACGCTGAAGGAAGAAGCAACCCCTCTTATCTCCACTTTTAGCTGTAAGGATCAGAACCGAGACTTAGCATTTAATTCCTTCACAGAAACAGTATACTATATCTAAAAAAATGAAATGAACGCATCTTTAGGAGAAGGAGAATTGGAAAAATTAAAAAGGCAAAGCTAATTCAAAAGGAGATAATTTAACTAGTGAACAAGAATGGTACAAATTGAAGAGGAACATAAATAACATTGAAATCTTCAAATTTATGTCAGGATAACAAATGGTTTTCTGATCTAATTTATGTCAGAATTAAAACATAAAACTACTGAAAAGTGGAAACGAAGATAATCAAATTTATAACCTTAAAATTAATCCCGATAACAGTTCGTCTATGCAAATGAAAACAATATATACCTTGAATAAGATGGATAACTCTTTTATATCGGTCTTCATCAGTGTTATTTCCCTTCAAATCATCGTATTCATCATCACTACAAATCCAAGTGAAATTTAAGAAGAAGAAAAGACATTGCGAACTGAGAACATTGTAGGCTAAAAATCAATTACCTATCCGACACCACGTTGCTTTTCTCTTCGATTTCAGAATCGTCTTCGAATTCAAGTTCATCTTCAAATTCGGATTCATCTTTGAATTTTGATTCTGGTTCGGATTTGGATTCAGATCCGGGTTGAGGTTCGGAATCTTCCTCTGAAGAAAGACAGATGATCGATGGCAAATATTTCGATGATGAATTAGATATAGTAGCCATTTTCGACTACGAGATTTAGGGCGTAGGAGGTTAGGAAGGGGCGTTCTATTTTGTTTTTGGAGACGCGTGAAATATGTTGAGATCTGGAACACGGGAGTGAAATTTTCTTGATGACTTTGGCACGTTGTAAGGCCGTTCCAAAATTACCACGGTCCGTAACCGTGGTAATTTATTTTACCATGGCTCAGGCCTATTGTAAAATTGCCATGGCTTAAGACCGTGGCAATTTTTGCGCATCTGGGTGTGGCAAATTGAGCTGTTTGGTGTAATGTAATTGTGCCAAGCAGTTCTACTTTGGCGCACTTCATGAAGTAATCCATTGCAACTATAGCATACTTAGCTCCTTCTTTAGCTATCGACAGCACATCGATAATACTAATCCCATAAACCATAAATGGCCATGAGAAGAACATTTGCATAAGCTCCTTTGATGAGACTTTTGGTATCTTCGCAAATCTCTAGCAATGGTCGCATTGTTTGCTGTAATCAACTGCATCTCGATTTATTGTTGGTAAGAAATACCCATAGCGAAACACCTATATAGCTAATGGCTGCCCTTCGATGTGATGTCGAAAGCCACCCTCATGGATTTCTATGAGGATTTTCCTAGCCTTATCCTTGGTTACACACCTGAGAAAAGGGGTAGAGAGTCCTCTCTATAAAGCACTCATTCTTGCATATGAACCACGGTGCTTTTCGAAGGAGTTTCTTCCATTCATTTCTTTCTTTCGATAGAATCCCCTTCAGTAAATAATCCTTGATTGGAGTGATTCAAGACTCATCTTCCTCTACGGTCTCCAAAATCCATTCAACATCCATCTGGTCGATACTTGAAGCCGTTAAAAACCTCCACTGCAACCAAACCCATCAACTGTGCTTCCCCATAACTAGCTAGCTTGGCCAGTGAATTAGCCTTTGCATTCTCCTCTTTGGGGATGTGCGTAATCATGTAATGCTCTATATCATCCAACAGTTCCAGTGCCTTTGTCAGGTAAGGAGCAAGTCTCGTACCCTTAGCCTGAAATTCCTTCCTCGCTTAAAAAACCGCCAACAGGGAATATCTAAATATATACAGCGCCCTTATCCCAAGTTTCTTTGCTCTCCTTAGCCCTGCTATCAACGCCTCGTATTCAGCCTCATCGTTAGTCATGGGAAATTCAAACTTCAATGCATAACGAACGGATAGTGCTTTCGAAGTTACAAGCACTACTTCTTCACCTAAATGAAGTTCATTCGAACTTCGTCCATAAGTAGTTTCCAAATGGTGAGTGTAATCATATCATCTTCCTTTTCACCATCTCGTGTGGTAAACTCGACGATGAAGTCCGCCAACACCTACCTGTATATCGTTCTCCTTGGATGGTGAGTAATATCATACCGAATTAGTTCAATATTCCATTTCAGCAGCCTTCCTAATGTCTGGGGTCGATATAATACCTGCTTCAAAGGTTGATCCATTAGTACTTTAATTGGATAAGCCTAAAATTATGGTCGCAACTTCCTCGACGCAATCAGCAAGCAATAAGCATATTTTCCAACTTTGAGTAATTATTTTCATCTCCAGTAAATTGCATGCAGATATAATAAACGCCCTTTGAATCCTCGCTTCCTCACGTACCAATGTTGCACTCACTGCATGAGCAGACACTGCTAAATAGACAAACAAGTCCTCTTTGTCCAACGGTATGGATAGAACAGGTGGCATTTCCATATGCCTTTGCAATTCTTTGAAGGCATTCTAATATTCCATCATCCATTTGAAGTTCTTCTTTCCCTTTTTGAGAGCAATAAAGAATTATATACATTTGTCTATTGCCTTTGAGATAAACTAACTCAAAGCGGCAACCTTCCATTTAAGCTCTGCAACTCCTACTTTATGGACATGGAACTCACATTCCTTAGGGCATTGATCTGCTCCAGATTAGCCTCAATATCCCTTGAATTCACGATAAATCCTAGAAATTTCCCCGAAGCAACCACAAAAGGTCATTTCAATGAATTTAACTTCATTCTGTACTTCCACAATACCTCGAATATCTCCAAAAGATAGTCCATGTGATTACTCGACAGTCGTAACTTCACGAGCATATCATCCATGTACACCTCGTTTGTCCTATTTGCCTCCTAAACATAGAATTCATGAACCTTTGGTATGTAGCTCTTGCTTTCTTCAAACTGAACAGTATCACCTGGTAACAATACAATACCAAATCCATTATGAAGCTTGTGTGAGTTAGAATAGTCAATACACGTCCGCCACTTTCTATTTGACTTCTTATCATCATGGGTTCGATACCCATTCTGGGTATAAAGCAACGTGAATAAAACAGTTCATTTCTAACTTATCTGCTTCCTCCTTTGATGCAGCAGATCGCGTCTCTTCTACTTCATAGGTGTGCACCATTTCGGATCTACATTCAGTGCATGACATGCTATCTCTGGTGATATCCCGCATTCAAATTCGCCCAAGCAAACACATCCAAGTTTGCTTGTAAAAAATTGAGTAACTCCTTCCTCAATCCCACGCTGAGTTGAGATTGGATCTTAAGAGCCCGAGTAGGATCGTCTATATCAATCAGAGCATTGACCGTCAGCTCAACCGGAGCTACCTGCACTTCCTATGACTTCTTCCTGGGATCCATAGACTTATCAAACCGGCTATGGTTCCTGAGCTAGGGCTTGGGTTTTAATTGATATGCTTTCGAGTTCTTAATGCAGAGTGATCTCTCTACATTTTTGCCTTTCTCCCATTACTTTGCCTCTCTCAACTCAACAACATAGCATTCCCTACCCGCGCTTTGGTACTCTAACTGATCTGTACCCATTCTCCATGGGGAACTTCATCATTAAGCACCAAGGAGCTAGTGCTATCCTGAAAGTGGCAAGGGTCGGGTGGCCTAAAAAGGCGTTGCATGCCGAATATTCATCCACTAAAACAAACTTCTGAATCTGCATTACCTTGCGGTCTCTATCACCTAACTCCACGAACAAGTCAATTTTCCCAAATGGTTGTTTCTCCTTGCCTATAAATCCTCGAATCCTAGATTTACAAGGCTTAACATCCTTTATATCGATCTTCATTTGATCGAATGTTCTATTAAAAAACGTTTATAAAACTTCGGTTATCCACCAAGACTCGGTGTACCGTAGGCAGGTCCAATGATAGGCGTAATGACCATGGGTCAAAGGTTGGTGCTTCGACTCCATCTGAATCTCTATCCTTGAACACAATATCATCAGTTACCATCTTTGCTGCTTAGCGGGAGCTCCGTTCTCGATAGTAAAGAAACTATCATGTGGTGCATACTTCAAAAAACTCGCATACCGCTCCATTTCCCTTCAACTTTTCTCTGCTGGATAAGGTCCTCCTATTATAGTATTGACAACTATCCTTCTATCTGCCCCCTAGCCACCTCTCCATTGAGTCCAAGTTGATTTCCTTGGGCATTTAGCCTTAGGGGTCTAGTATTTTTCCCACCATCCTATGGCTCCATCATGTATCGTTGCAACTTTTTCTTCCTTATCAATTCCTCAATAAAATCCCTAAATGACGGAGTTCGTTCGTGTTGTGTCCATGAGTTTAATGGAAATGATAGTACTTGCTTGAGCGCCGCTCTTCCTCAGTCGCCTCCCTCATAAGCGGCCTTTTATACCATTATGTCCCTTGCGTAGCAAGGTATATGTTCTCCAATGTATCGTTTAAAGGCATGTACTTATCCGGCCTCATATTCCTTGGACGCTTCTTAGCTTCATTTTGTTTGCCATCAGAGCCATTCTTTTTCTTTTTCTGATTATTAGAATTACCAGCATTTGCTGCCACATTACCAAAACTCTCATCGGTTTTTTTAATCGCCACATTACTTTGCATTACTTCATTCGGCTGTCCACCATCAGTCTTTCTAGTGGTCTGACTCACTTCTTCCAAAACTAAGAACTAATTTGTTTTCCGATGGAATTCCTCCATAGTCGTCGGCAGCTTCATCTTCAACCATTTTCTAAATTCCATATCTGGATGTATGCCCTGGACCAATGCTATAAGAACCAAATCTTTCTTCGGGTTATTAACCTCCATTATTGCAATATTAAACAAGTTCAAAAACATCTTCAATGACTCCCTAGGTCCTTGAGAAAGGCTCGACGAAGACATCACGTCCTTGGGTCGAGCGATATGGATCTTGAACTGCACTAGAAATTTCTTTGCCAACTCATCAAAAGTCGATATGGATTTCGGTATGATCCAAGTAAACCACATCGATGCAGCACCTTCTAGGAAAATAGGAAAACATCCACACCAAACTGCGTCCATTGCTCTAGCACCATCCATATGTCATTCATATTTAAACAAGTGCCGCTTAGGATCGATAGTTCTATTATACGATGGCATTGTTGGCAACATAAACCCCCTGGATACTTCTCCTTTAGAATATTCCCTGTGAATGGAGTTCTGCTTAGCATGAAACCCCAATCCTCATTCTTTCTCTATTTATTTTCTTCCACTAACTACTTCACCATATCCGCTATGTACTCCTCACTAGTATGGAACCCCAAAGGTCGACCATCAAGAGCTACGCTGAGTATTTGACTCTGCAAACAGTCTTGGTGTGCTCGCTGATGTCAATGTTCTTCGGTCATTGGGAAAACCATTCCTTCGGGTCTTTTCTAACGCCTGATTGGCTCCATAGAGTTTGTCTATACTCCAACATCCCAAACTTCAACATCGAATTCATAATCATCACCATCATGTTGTAGATCATCCTCGGAATCAGACAAGTCGACAGCCTCAGCTTCCTTCCCCACTAAAGGTCCATAGTTCTTCTCGCTACCGGCTTGATCATGGTCAGTACCAAGTTGAATCCCCTTAGAGGGACCCATCCTACTTCCTCCAGCAACTCCCTCTATTTCCCGGTAGCCTTTTCCTTCTGCTTTTGTTTTCCAATTCACCTATTTTGATCAGAAGTAGATGAGTTCTCCTCTTCAGATACAGCCGGTGAATTCTCTTTCCTACTCTTGGTTCTGTGTGACTATTTGTAACAACCCGCAAATCTGTACCTCTTGAATTGACATTAATTTCCATTAATGAACTCAAGAAGAACGGAAACTCAAAAAAAAATTAAAAGTTAATAAAACAGATTAATCACCCAAAATACATTATTTTAAAATAATCTAGTATATTTTAAAAATGTGTATATATTTTATTTCTAAAATGATCTACATAGGTTTTAAAGATCTAATTTTTTTTTTCTGTTTAACATAGACATATAATACTAAATCTTAAATTGAGATAAGTAAACAGTATATATATATATATACTTACTGTTAATACCTGATAGATGAAATTATATTCTCACGTTTAATTAAAAATTTTAAACCCATACACATTAAACTAAGATGTTTAAATTTAAATTACCCTACTGTTGTTATTTTAACTTGAAAAACATTTATTTTTAAAAACAATACACTATTTACTGAATCACCCTATTAAATGTAATTTAAATAATTATCGATTACCTCCTGACAGAAACAAAACCCAAGCAGACATCCAAACGACCCTAGCTGCTCGCGATGCTCGTCGCGTTCTAGATTCGATTCCCAATCGCTAAAACTCGACATTCATCCCATTGCGACCACGTTCTGCCTCGAACAAGTGCCCCCATCCCTCAACGCTCGCGAAGCCCAGGCCGCGCCTCCATCATCGAGGATCGAACATAACCCGAATTGTCTAACTTCTGTCGAAGCCACACTCGAACGCGGAATCAAATCGCGACCCACCGGCCCTCCTTCCTCATGGTGTCTTCGCCTTCCCGGTCGCCTCCCCTTCTTGCTCGAGAACTCCCGAACCAACTCGAATCGAACCACCGCCTCGAACGAGATCGTGATTCGTTTTAAATTCGAACTGAAAGGGCTTCGTTCGATTTTGTTTTGAATAAGGATAGAGGGTTGAAAATTCGATTTTTGAATCGGCTGCCATTTTTTTTTAAGCTGAGTGTTTGCTTTTGTTGGATGAAGAGAGTAGGTCGGCTATCCCAAAGAGACGTTCGCGTGTTACAAAAGCTAAAGAAACGTACGATTGAAAAGGGACTCAACTGTACCTGATTTAGCCAATATATATATTTTATTATAGTGAATTCTAGATATGTATGTCAGCGCGTTTATATACCGTACGATCACAAAACAACTCCACTCACCATGAAATTTGAAACCCGATAATAAAACAATATTACGGATTCAATGGAACTGGTTTCGTCGAATTCCGAGACTGTGCCTCGGAAGGCTATTTTTCAAATTTAAATTTAAACAATATAATTTCAAAACAGAACAAAACACCTTGAAATTCAAATTTAAAAGTTTTATCATCTCCAGTATTAGCAATATAAATTTTCTGAACCTTTAACTATTTTTAACAGGCTCAAAACTCAGGATTCTCTATTTTACCCTATTCTCAATTGTTTAATTCAATAATTAAATTATCCAATAAATATTGATATTTGAAATTTATATTAAACTTACTCTTTTGAATATTTAAAACAAATTAAATATTCCAATTTCAAATGCTTAAAATTCCAGGTCGTCACACTATTGGATTAGTAAAGATATGCTGGCATCCATCTTTTCCTACAGAGCCTTCTGACTATCAACCATTTTATGATTCAGCTCATGCATCATCTTATCAAACTATGCTCTAGTAACCATCTCCTAAGGAGCAGATGATCCTGGCATTGCTACTGCCAACTGGCCGCTAACATCTGTGTGATGAGAAGCTCCTTCATTTGCACCAGTTACTCTCCAGATCTGCCCGACTTCTATAATGTTGCCATTGATTCCAATATTCAAATTCCCTAAGTTCCTTAATGAAAACGTTCTGGATCTAACCTCTGGATACTTCAATCCAAAATAGAATGCTAGATCTATGCATGAGAATGTTTCTCAGTGAAAGCACCAAAATATTTAGCCTAGAAATGGACAACACCCAAAAAAAGGAATACAGAGGTCTAGCAAAAGCTATAAGTAAAACAGGAAGAACACCAAAGTTTTTATAGTGGTTTGACAAATCTATGGTCTACATCCACTGTATTATTATTGATTATAGATTATTAGTCGCTAGTACAAGGGTTTGATAAGTCTAACAGCCAAGAGTAACTTCCTTAGTGACTACGGTCGAGAGGAGGTAGAAGATGAAGAAAGCAAAGCATCAAAAGTCCTTTTCCAGTTGCCATAGGTATTGTATTTATAGGGAAATCATCCAGCGGAATTTCCAAATCTTAATACACCAACTCTAATTTCAGATTGAGAATGCAGGAGAAGAAGATGGAGTCTCCAGATAGATAAAATCATCTCGGTACTCACTTTTGATCAGTACCGGCCCAATTTTTTGATGGAGAGTTGTCCCATCTTTCTTCCTTTGATCTTCGATCCGTCATACTCAGAGCACTTTACCTTAGAAATCGTAATGTTTTACGAATGGTTCTGATATCACTTGTATTTGTCTAATTTTTTTTAGAATTTCCCAAGAGTTGTTATTCACCTATTCCTTGAGCAATAGGCTCCAAGACGATCACTATTGCTGGTAGTGCATAGATCATAGTTCCAGAAATCCACAAGAAGCACAAAAAGTGATCGGTACTGACCTATTTCCTTGGTTCCAATCCTTCTCCAAATTCTTGAACCCATTCCTTTTGTCCTTACAAGCATGTTCTCAAGTCCGTGAATTGTTTCGTCTTCATCTAGACATCCAGACTCATTTGTGAACTGCTTGGTTAATATATACCACTCAAAATATGTAAATAACCTTATCGTTTATTTATCTAGTTTTCCTTTGATTATTCGTCCATTTTATTTTAATTAATTATTTTCCAATTTGAATTAAAAATTAATTATAATTAAACAATAAAAACTACTACAATCAATAATACACTATCCAATCAAGGCATAACACATCCAAAATATCATAATAACCAAATAGTAATCATAGTACACAACACATATTAATAAATATAACTTTTCATTGATAGATATGGATTTTATATTTTAAAATTAAATTAAATAAACTAAATAAATCATACCAATGTTGTGATAGCCTTAGGTAGCTACAATTGGTAATCCCAAACATACTGGTTTTACCGCTAGCCTCAAGACTGCCTAGGTCACAACTTGCCTGACCAACCCACATTGTCGGGATGTGTAAGGGTAAGAAACAAAGCTTCGTTGCTATTCACAATGCCAGAACCCCCTCTCATGATGCAACTACATTCAACCAGATCTGGTGACCGGTAAATTACCTTTTCTTCGTAGAATTTATTCACCCCTTATTCTTCTTCTCTTTTACTTTTCACTATTCTCCACGCACGCACACACACGGATATATATATAATATTTTTTTATAATTTTTATATTTCTTAGAATTTGTGAAGAAAAGAAAATGGCAAAGATGCGCTCTTTGATTTAGAAAATATGAGAAGAAAAGTGAGGGGTTAGGCCTGTATTTATAAACACATGAATCAATTCCATCCGTAGGATTTTAACTTATTAAATATGGGCAGTTGGGCCTAGGTTCATTCCCATTCAAACCTAGATGACCA